>CM040619.1:80242655-80954745 GCA_022817965.1 Solanum lycopersicoides
TTTGAGATTAATTTTATTTTACGTTTGATTTGAGATATTAATTGATGTCAGAATTATTTTATCTGTATTAAAATTGTGGGATTATTATTTCATGTAAAAAGTGGATAAAATAATTTTAAATGAATAATTTTTGTAAAAATTATACAATATATGTTATTTTTAATATAATAAATTAAATAATTGATAAAAAAGAGTAATATCAGTACAACAATAAACATAACCAATTCCAATAGTTATCATCAAATCAAACAACTCTAAATAGTGTAAATATATATGTATTAAACTTGGTCCTATGGGTCATGAATTCAAAATTTCATATTACTTTGAGTTATTGAGTTTCAAATATCAATAATTATAAAAAAATAAAGTATTAAAATATTCTCAAAAATTCTGAATTCAAACACAATAAGTTTAAATTTAAATTCTATAAATATAGACTATATTGAAGGGAAAAATTCAGGAGCGATTATTTCTTTTTTATAAAATTAATGTTTTATTATTTCCTATAGATTAAGCAAATAATGAAAAGAAAAGTTTGGAATTTTCTCTTTTTTTTTTTTTTGGTTTCCGTTGAGTAATTTTTACTTTTCTTTTAGGCTGACCGCTAAAGTTGCTTATTATGGTTTAAAAAAAGTGAAACTTTGACCATATATAATTACAGCACAACGTAAAAGGGGACCAAAGTAATTTTGTATTTAAATGCACTCAAAACCAAATTGATTAAAAATGAAAAAAAAAATCATTCCACTATCATCCTTAGTGATTCTCGAGACATTATATTATTTATTCGTCGTTCAAATTCTACATTAATCACACTATAAAATAATTTAGAAGAGTTTTACATTAACGATAGCTTATAAATATTAATCATGTGTGTCAATATTTTTCAGGATCTATAGATTTAAAATATTCATACTTGAAAGGCCAAAAAAAAAAAGGATTAAAGAAGCACAATCGTAAGAAGACGTGACAGCTTCAAAGCACAATAATAAGAAATTGTTTAAGAAGAAGAAAACAAAATGAAATCGTACAAAATCATTATAAATATTTGGGCAACACCAAGTGGAGTGCTGGATTGTTCCACTTTTTTTAAGTAATTTATATATATATATATATATATATAATCTAATTATTATTTAAAAGAAAAACACTAATCGAATCGAATCAGCATTTTGGTCAACCCTTCAAAGCATCCTAGTTTTGGTTTTTTCAACTTAGAAAATTGCTGTGTTTCTGATGCAAATACGACACTTTAGATGCCAATATATGTTTCATTTTTATGTTTATTTAGGGATGGTTTTGTGCATCTTTCCAATGCTTGTCTTTTATAGCCAAATAACCAATAAGAAGTAATCGGTCTACTAAATATCTCATGAGATTATTCACTAGTCAGAGTGTTCAGCGGTATTCTATCAAAAAGAAGATTTAAAAAAATAAAAATAAGTACAACTAAAGAGGGATAAGCCTTACTTATCAATCCTAATGAGATAATAAATTTTCACTAATCAATCAGCATAAAGAACATACAAACTAAAGATAATCAAGTATTTTGTGATAACCGATATACTTTATGATGATATTACAGATAACTAATGACAATATTTAAATAGTAAAAAAATAAAATAATTAAAAAGAAGATTGAGTTATCTACAAAAATCAAATATAAATTATGAAACGTTAGAGTGAAAAAGGAAAAAAGATAAGGGTGTTAGTTGTTTTTAACATTATGAAATCAAATCATACTTAAGTTCTTTCGGTTCAAATGTTGTCTCAAGCACCTTTCACTTTACTAAAAAGAATTTGACAAGTATGGTATCTCAAGGGACAATCTTTAAATAATTTATATTAATTAATTAATTAATTAAGTTCAATATTATATTACAACTTACAAGTAGTTGCTGCAGGCTTTCCAAGTGTTGATTAGCATGTCGAACTTAATAAAGCTAAGTTTAGCTGTATTATAAATTAAAGGATTTTAATGGATTTGTAGATAGTAAATTTTAGTCGAAAAAAAAGAAGAAGAAAGGTGAATAAGATTCACGTGGAGCCTATATAAATTACTTAATAGAGTATATATATTTATCATTTAATATTTTATAGGCTTCTTTTATTCAGGAACTGGCTGGATTTAACATTGTTATTGAATACTCTCTTTTAGCCAATTTAGTGACATAATTTCCCTTTTTAACGTGTCTCAAAAAAATATATTTTTATATTTATAAATAATATAACTTCTATTTTTTTTTTCATTTGATCTTTGCTAAAATGTTATGATGATCACGTTAGGACTTGTTGTACCTCTAAGATTTAATTTTTTTTACTAATTAGTCAAGCAACAACATATATAAGTAATATTTTCCATTTGCTAATAAGAAAAGACTGGTGGAGGTAAACATTATTTAGGAATTACTAAGTTCAAATAGTTAAGACAAAATTTGTGAAGGTAATATAAATAGATTGTTGTACTTTTTCTAAATTTGAAACATTAATAAATTATCGTTGAAGGTATATTGAATTGAAATTAAACAGAAAGAAAAAAAAAACAATTGACTAGTATTTCAATCATGGAAGCATCCTCACACTGTCAAATAATGTAAAGATAATGATTACTGTGCTTTCAGTCAAAAGCACTGTAACACGTGGTCAACTGCTCATTAACAAACTCATTATCTAGATTCTAGATAAATTATACATAACTATGTACTATATATTATATGGTAAAATATATACTTCATTATTTTTAAAGTATCTTTTTATGACTGGTTATTAATGGTGGCAAATGAATTGGGTTTAGTTAAATGCTAGCGTATTGAAAATGGATAAATATAAAATAAGTAATCATTCAACTTGTTTATATTTGGTATTGATAAAATGATTTGAGTAAAATATTAGTTTATCCATATTGTATTAATATTTTCATGAATAAATAGTACTTTACTTAAGAATTTAATATGAAGATAGTATTTTAATTTTTTTTTAAATAAAAATGTTAAACATGTTTCATTTAGTTTTATTGTATCATAAAGATAAAAAAATTCTATAACTTTTCAATATAAAATAAATTTATGTAATAACAAGATGAAAATGTTTTTAATTTCAAATTAAATGAATATTTGCATTTTAGGACTAAAACATGCTTAAATGCACTTTAAACAATACCAATACTAATAGTATATGATTTGCTTATTTTACACTATTATTAATTATCCAATATAAAATTAAAGAAATAAATAAATAAAATATAATTATAATTAACAAAAAAAATGTACATGTAAATTACTTATTTTTAGAGGGTCAAAGACTTCACCTTTTCAATTAGAGTGAATAATAGTTAGTTCTATAGAATATCATAAAAAGAAAGAGAAGTTACACTATTTTTATAGTGATATCATGAATTTTGAGTGAATGAAAGTTAGAAGTTTAATTCATTTGGCTAATTCATATTTTATCCATATTTTTATGGGTCAAATACGAATATCAACTCATATTTTACCCATGTGAAAAATCACTCATCCAACCAATTAAAATATAAACGATTAAACGAATCATCAAAATATGAATTTATTTTATCGACGCTACCGGTAACCATTGAAACAACTTTCTTGTTCATCGGTTGGTTAATTAACTGCAACGAGAAGATAATGTATATACAATTGGAATTTACTGCATGGCCTTTGGATTCCCTTGTCCTGTATAGTAGGAGTTGGGTGCACGATACCCAAAAATTTGGCACCAACAAAATTAGAAGGACCAAATTGACTACATTTTAAACTTCTTTTTTTAAAAAAAAAAAAAATTATGGACCACAATTGCCAATTAATGTCTTTTGACTTTATCAACACAGTCAATTACTAGGTACAATTTCAAACAAAATGCTACACATGTTGTTAGGTATTTGCCCTTAAACTTCCTATATTATGTCTTTACATGCCTTTGAGTTTGACTTGTCCATTCCAAATTTACCTCATCACTTCCTTCTACCCTATTTCAATATTTTGACCAAATTACCAATACTTTACAATTAGCTAAACATGTGAAATTTCAAATGATACTCCCTCCGTTTAAAAAAGATTGACCTAGTTTGACTTGAAACGGAGTTTAAGAAAAGAGAGAAGACTTTTTAATTTTGTGGTTCTAATTTAAAGTTCTGTCAAATATATCAAAATACCCTTTAATCTTGTGGTCTTAAACATATTACGTGAAAAGTTAAAGTTAAAGTATTACCAAAAAAGAAAAAAAGTCATTTTTTTTAAACAGATTAAATAAGAAATAGGGTCATTCTTTTTTAAAACGGTGGGAGTAATCTTCTATTAGCTCAAATATGTGAGTTACAATATGTTGTCCAACTAAGAAATGAATAAGTAGGGGCCTAGGGGTTAGGCTACAATTTTTTTGGACTCATTACACTATGACAGACACATTTAATGCAAACTCAATCTTTTTCCCAACCTGTCCTTCTTAGTTGTTGGAGTTGTTGGAATCACTAATAAATTAAATTTATTTTCCTCTTTTTTCACCTTGTGTGGAATCTCCACTAGTTTCTAAGTTCCCAACAAGTCAATTAGTTCAAAAAAAAGAAAGCCATCAAACTTTTGTTAAAAGTGAATCCCATTTTCTTGAAATGCATGAACTTTTTTATGTGGTACTCTACACTTGTCTTGCCTTAGGGTCATTCACAAATATCATAGTGGCTCTTCTCTCTTTTTTTATTATTCAATCATATACAATTTGTCTTTGATTAAGGGATTGTAATAATTCAATATTTTGAAGTTACCTTGTTATTGTTAAGTTTTCGTAGAGGGCAAACATTTAATGCAAATGTTTGATCTTCGAAAACACAAGATGAAACCATGTTGACATATATTGAAAGTCACGAACCTCTTCTTATCATAGTTAGTGTTGTGTGTATCAAAACGATGAGCGATGCAAAATAAATAAATTTTCTGTGTTCTCGTATGTTCACCAAATTGATGAATATATTGTACTCCTCTTATCTAAATTAATTGATTTTTTTGCCTCTTAGAAGTTGATCCAAAATAATTCTTATTTCACAAAACCAAAAATTTATTTGATTTTCTCTAATTGCCTTTGACAAATTCTTAATCCACATGATGATAATTGGATCAACCTAAACAGAAAAGAAATTATAACCTAGGGTGTTTTCGTCAAAAATCCCTCTTAATAAGTGAATTCCTTAATTCATGTGTCCTAACTTAAAATATCAATTATTTTGAATTGGAGAGAGTATATTTTTACTTTTTTATTAAAATTAAATTCTTCATAATTTTGGTGATGCAAATATCGAGTGTCTGAAATATTAATTGATTGAATGCAAATCAACTAGAATATCAAATGCAAGACCTAAACTTGATGCACGTAGTCACGCAGCAAAGACTTCTTTCTCTTTAATTTTTTTATATTAATCGATGACTATAAAAAAAAAAAATCTTAGTAATTGAAGTTACGTATCATGAGAACTCAAAAATACCTAAACTTGATGCACGTAGTCACGCAGCAAAGACTTCTTTCTCTTTAATTTTTTTATATTAATCGATGACTATAAAAAAAAAAATCTTAGTAATTGAAGTTACGTATCATGAGAACTCAAAAATATTTTTTCCAAGAAAGAGACAGGACCACACCATCGTGAAATTAGAAGTATGTTTTGTCTAAATAATGGGAGAGAGACATGTAAACTGATTTAAGGCAAATAATGTATCATTGTCTCTTCACGATGCACTCCCTTTTTGTATTACTAAATTAATTACAAGTTTTGATACTGAAGGGCAAACAAAAAAAGGTCAATAATTAATATCTAATAAATTCAATTAAACTTGATGCACTTGACTATATTAACTTCAAAATTCTTAATAATAATGAATTGGATTTTTTCATTTTGTCAGGTCATAGTAGCTTCGAATCAAAGTAATTATATATTTAAATATCTATAAATAAATCAACTTTTACAAACACAAATAAATAAAAATAAAACTATTTGAAAACCCTCTGATTGAAGTCACCTTAAAGGAACTCTTTACATTATTTTCAATCGAGAAAACAATAATTTTCATATTTCATAATTACATTTGAAAAGCTATGTTTTTAAAAAGGAAAAAAAAATTATAATGATTTCCTTTTCATGTTCTTGGGAGAGGGACGTAGTAGTAGCTCATGTCTTTTTCTATTCCTAATTTTCTTCTTTTAAAAGTGATAGTGCGTTCTTTAAAGTGATTATTATTATTATTATTATTATTATTATTATTATTATGGTTATGTTATTATCAACATCTTTTTTTTTTTCCCGCAACTTCCTCACTTTGCTTTGCCAATTTAATTTCCACTACCAACAAAATGTAGCCTTTTATTTTCTTTTCCCTCCAAACTTTTCCTTTTTCCCTTTTTTCTTTCACTTTATTTCTCGGGGAAATACAAGTTAATGTGAGTCTTACATTTGAAAATCTTCCAATCTATAGATTTTTTGAAATATGAGTTGTATGAGCTAGTTCTATTTTAAAATTAATCACGCACCAAATGTTCAACTTTAGGCGTGAAATGGAAGTTTTAAAAAGGGAGGGATATCTCCTTATATGAATTTAAGCAATTTTTTCATTGTGATTTAGACACAGAATTCATTTATTTGAGGAGTTAATGCGAGAGGGATGGAGTAAATTTGCACATGCGTTTTAGAAGGGAAAAAAAATTGACACTTCACATATTTGTAGATTTTGGAAAATATATCATAAAGGAAATTGCCTCTCATCACATGAACCAATATATTATGTGTGAAATTCATAAAAGGACTATGCAACTCACATGTTCTCAATGAATTGAACAAATAATGGTGTAAACCATGAGAAGTATAAAATTCTTTTATATTATCAGTGTATTTTAACGGGTCATAACAAACAACTTATCTTATATTCAAATTATTGATCCATCAATTAGTTGGTCTGATAGTGTGAACATTATTTTACATGTAAGTGTGTAGAAGTTTAATTATTTTAGATTAACCAATTTGGCAATTTACTTGAGACTTGAGAGGAAAGTGATAAATGAGTTGATATGCCTCGTGTTGTTTGACAAGTGGACCTGCCCACATTCTGGGCCTAACTAATAACTGTGGTTTGGTCACTTAAGTTGGGCTATGGAAGTATTTCATATGATTTATTGTACACAAAAATATGTATACAGTTATCATGTAAAAGCACTGCAAATAGCTGACTAACATATTGCCTCGATTAAGTACTTCTGCAAGCTCCTTTTTAATTTTCTATCAACTGCAAAAGTTCTGTTAGAAGAGTAGTAGGACCTCAAAAGCAGATTTCATATTGGATCACTTCAGTTAACTTAGTTAAAAAGTTTTGCAAAAAGACACCCTTATACAGGTTAAATATATTACATTTAGCAAAAACCACCAGCCACCTAGACCTTTGTTCACAGCAAATAAGCTTAACCATTAAACGTCGTAACCTGTTTCAGCTGCAAAAGACCATCCCACTATTTTGTTAGTCGAGATGTTGTTATGCTTCCACATCGCTTCTTCCACGCCTCTGCCTTAATCTTCCAGCAATAGTATCAAAGACTTGTGCAGCAGCTTGACAAGGCTTCTTCTTTGACTTTGAACTTACTTGTGGTGCAACCTCATCACAGTTTTTGTCATGCAAAACACAAGGGCTGTCTTCTTTTGAAGGCATTTTTCCAATGTCAAATTCATAACCAAGTACTGACTCGCCTTTGTAGACATCATTCAATTCAGTAAGCACAGGTGCACTTGAAGTCAATGCACTGCCTATCAGCACATTTTCATTTCCTGATTTGTTGTCTGCTGGGAAGTTTCCTGCATTGTCGCCTGAGAGCACAAGATTTTTACCACTGTTTTCATAGTCATGTTTCAGTAGTAACAAGGGTTCAGCAATGGACTTCAGCAAGGGCTCTGTGCTACTTTCTGGTGCTAAGGTTGGTTTCACCTCTGTTTGAGAAGTCAATGAGTTGGCTACCAGCACGACATTTTCATTTCCTAATTTGTTGTCTGCTGAGATATTTCCTGCATTGTCGCATGAGAGCAGAAGATTTTTATCACTGTTTTCAGAGTCATGTTTCAGTAGCAACAAGGGTTCAACAATGGACTTCAGCAAGGGCACTGTGCTACTTTCCGGTGCTAAGTTGGGCTCATGACCATCATAGTCCACTGGTTTCGCCTCTGTTTGAGAAGTCAATGAGTTGCCTACCAGCACAGCATTTTCATTTCCTGATTTGTTGTCTGTTGAGAAGTTTCCCACATTGTCGCCTGAGAGCACAAGATCTGTACCACTGTTTTCAGGGTCAGGTTTCAGTAGTAATAAGGGTTCAACAACAATGGACTTCACCAAAGGCTCTGTACTACTTTCTGGAGCTAAATCGGGTTCATTGATATCACATGCCACTGGTTTCACCTCACAAAGTCCCTCCTCTTTCGTTGTACCTTCCATATCTGAGAAAGGTAGTGATCTTTTTGCAGAGAATGGTGTCAAGTTGTTCTCGGTACTGACAGTAGCTCGATGGGTTTGAATTAGATAATGTGCGACTGACTTATAACCCAGTCTAGCAATCTGGATCAGTTAAACAATCAAGAGTGTTTGAGAATGGAAAAGAAAGGACAAAAGGGAAACGATATAATAAAGAGATCGAAAGAACAAACAAATGTATGGTAGCATGAAATTCTTATAAAGATTATTACCTTCCTATAGAGAGCACCAGTAGGAGCCCAACCTTTTGCTTGCCGGCACAAGCTGCAGTTGCATATTCCTCGACAAACAGGGCAAAGCCAGTTCGGATTCTTGTTCGCTTCGAGTACATGTTCTCCGTATCTGTATTGAGTAAAATTAAATAACACAATGAGGAAGAGGTTGCAGATTTGCAAATTGAAAGAGGAAATGTGACTTGGCGCCATGTGTTGCACTCCTGCTACTCCCAGGGTAAAGGGGGATATCCAGACCAACATGTTAAAACAACTAACAAGTTATGAAGATCCCCTTCTAATAATGCAAATACATATGCATCGTCCTGCAGATCTTGTAAAAGGAGACATCCAGAACAATGTGATAAAAGAACTAAAAGTTCTGAAGTTCACCCTAATCAGAATACATAAGCATCATCCTGCAGGTTTTGTATAAAGGAGATTCTCCAACCAGTATCTGAGAACTATTTTGCGTTTTTTTTCTAATCATACGATGGAAATAAAAGCTGCCCACAGTAGGATTTTAGCACAGATGCACAAAATGAGCTGCATTATAAGGGAATTGAAGAATATGAAGAGCAAAAGTTGATCTTGTATCCCGTCTTAGAAAGCTTAAGGCTGTCTGTTTAAGAAAGAACTTAACTAATAAACATGTAATCGCTATACGGAGGTGGCGGAAGTAATTCTTATTGGCTTGAACAAATACAACTTCATAACCTTAGATATATGTGCATGGGGACAGGATATCAGAACAACTGGTTCAATGAGAGAGGAATAAATGCATATCGTCAAAGCTGATCGATAAAGCTCTGCACGACCAAATATACAGACAATTGATAGAAATAGTGGTTTCATCATCAAGTGGCACAGAAAGACATACATGAATATATAGATAAAAGATATTACTCAATGAAATGTATCTTATTTGAGAAGTTTGGCATATTGAGAGCATTAAAAGACTTAACGTTAGAATATATTGAAATTGTGATATACATACTGGCATACCTCATATACAAGCAATCTCCACAGAATTGTCCTTGAACAATTTGGCAATTGCTACAATGAGTACGATGACCAAGAGTTTTCTGTCTGCAAAAGAAGGTGAAGAACCACATTGTCAACTTAATATATTCATACAGAGGAAACTGTATTGAATGATCACATACATGAGAAACAAAGCAATAAGACTGCCTGGGATAACTGTGTGCATGACACAGGGAGAAGAGAGAGAGAATCAAATCGACATTTAAGTAGCATTCGACATTTAAGTAGCATTACACAATAAGCGGAAAAAAGAAGGAAAATATGTCATGATTTTGTTCCTTCATCAAAGAAAGTATTTGTTGCAAACATTACTTCTAAAAAAATGGTTTGGGGGGGGGGGGTAGGGGAAGGGGAATGGGGGGGGGATCACTTGATTCATCACAATAGAGAAAGCATTGTTGACTCCATGCATATCTGAAAATATCCAAGGCTCGGATAGAATAACTTCCACTAGTACCATTTGGAGATAGGCTAATAAAACCAAATAATGTAACCCTCAAAATACAGATTTACATAGATTCCAATATTAAGTAATGATAAATTTGATTGAGCTCATAGATCATTCCAAGTCCATTCATATTATCTCCTAATTTTTCATTATTTTGCCAATGTCACCTAAGGTTGCAAAGATATCAAATACTATCTTAGTGTCTATACAAATAGGTAATTTGACAGCAACTGAGGAAATTCATAGACAGCTAACAAATAGGCAATTTGACAGCAACTGAGGAAATTCATAGACAGCTAACAACACAATTCATTTACCCAGTTTGCTTTCCCAAATTGTTCATTATTTTTTCTAGTGTGAAATTTCAACTTGTTTACATAATTAACTCATATATCATGAAGAACAGGCAGCATCTACGAATTAACTTAAGCATAAAAAAGAAATTAGGCATTTGTGTTTTCAAGGGTAAACTCTATAGTTTTAATGTGAAATTTCAACTTGTTTACTTAATTAACTCCAAAATCATGAAGAATAGGCAGCATCTAAGAATTAACTTAAACAACAAAAAAAAAAGTTAGCATTTGTGTTTTCAAGGGTAAACTCTATAGTTTTATCCTAGTGATGAGATGTAGGTCCATCAACCAGGCCAATATGGGCCGCTGTAACTAAAAGACAGCTTAAAGTACATCAAAAAGCAAGAATTTACTGAAGTTACTAGGTTCCCAGTAATATCCGCAGCCAGGCTGATGAAAATCAGTTAACATGAAGCATAAAATAATAAGAACAAATATATCTCCTTACCGGCACTGATGACAAGTTTTTCCTTTGACTGGGTCATATATTCTCTTCCCATCATTTCCATATCCATCAACAAAAAAAAGTCCAGCTCAAATCAGTGGAACCCAACAATTTCTCATGTTCTTCCGTGTAAATCTCTGGCTTTGCGCCTTCCTCCCTCAACAAATGATGCTTACCGTCCAAGGCGTCGTCAATCTTCGATAGATGCACCTCCGAATAGCTAACTGGTGTCGCATTCTGCAGCCTAAAATACCCAAGCACACAAGAATAAGGCCTTAGAAATTACGGCATCCCTATGTTCTTCCTCATTTATATGCAAGTATTAAATGGTTATATTATCTTGCTGAACAGTCAGCAGACAAGGAAAATCTAGGAGCAAATAGTTGAACATGCTACGCTCAATCTAAAGTTAGTATATACTGAGTACATTTACATCCATTGTTCCTCTCTACCACTACACCTCTGAGACAACATATCCAAGTAAGTGAAAGTGAAAATGTTTAATCCATAAAAAATCATTTTTCACAACAGAGAAATTCTTGTTTTAAGTTTCAAACCGGATGGATAACTCAATCTCAAAAGCTGACTCATAAAGCTCGCACACCAAGACGCGACATCTAGAGTATGGACACTATAAGATGGGCCCCAACATCGGGTAAACAATAAGTTGGATGGATCTACCACTGATACCATGACAACAAATGGAATCTTGAACCTAACTTGAGGAGACCAAAGACCTCAACCCCAACGGATATGGGAAGTCAACAACACACCCACTCTACCCTTCTCCACTTAAATACAAAAATTAATCCGCATGATGATTCCACAGTAAATTATAGTTTAACAGAAATAGTGGGTGTGCCGGCATCAGTGTTAAAAAAACAGATACACTATTTGGGCAATACAGTAACGTAGTGGAGTATACCTGGAAGACCGGCGCGTGGGTCCAGAACGCTGCACAGGAGAGAGACGCTGAGGGGTTTTGCGAACGATGGGTGTCTTAACAGGCTTGAGTTTGAGTGATATGTCAAAAATTCCCAATTTTTGCATCCTCTCAAGATTTTCCTTGATTCTTTTTTCCCTCAACTGTTCGTACTCAGAATTTTTCTGGGTATTGCCATCGACATTGTCGATGTTCACCGGAGCAGCTCTTTTCCTTCCACGAGCACCCATTTTCCAGCTTCTTCTTCTCTGTAAAAACCCCAACGGTCAAAAATGTATTTGTGGGAGAGACAGACAAGGCCGTACACTGAACGGGCTTTGTGGGGAATGGTGTTTTTTTATAGAGAGGAGGGAATTTTAAGCACTGTTCATGTTAAATGACCGTTTTGTCCCTAATTAGTGGACACTAATTTGGTTAGCACGAGCGCACTAACTAGAACTACTACACTATTACGAACTTAATTTTCGGTTGTAATTAAATTTTAATTTTTCAAAAAAAAAACTTTTTAGAAGTACATAAAATGTATTAAAATACACAATTTTTAACGGTTAGAAAATCAAAATATAGATAAGATTGGGAACTTAAATGGTTGAAAATTTTGAAAACCCCTTTTTTATCATGATCTAACTTCCTTATGTTTAGTCATTGGATTGACATGTGATTTAAGCTGAAATGTGTTTTAATTCATATCTTGAGTGATGAAAGAAAAAATATTTTTACTTCCCCTAATTAACCCAAAAAGAGAAATAGAGATTTTCTCAATTTTATTTAGCTAGACGCAGTTGATTATGAAAACAAATTGATAAATAGCTATTTTTAACACTTACTTTCCAATACTAACCAATATTTTAAAAGTTATTACGACATTCAACTACTCCAAATACATAAATAGATTTTTAAATTTGTTACATTTTTTTTTTCTCAAATATCTCAACTATGCTATTTTCCTATTGAAATATTGAATCACCCATAATTTGTTTCTTTTAAACACCGTTGGTTGATGTGGAACCAGATTTTGTGAGGGGTATTGATAGATATGTTTTTCTAAAACTCATTAGTTCAATTGATAGTGAAAAATGTTTGAGAATAATTGTGTTTTACTTCAAGTCATTTGAACACATTTGAAAACAAATGAGACTAACATTGTCTTGATTTCTTCAATCAAAATCATTATAATACGAACACAATTGAAGACATTTACAATAGAAAAGCCGATCAAAATCAGTCAACGGTGTTTAAAAGGAACAAATTATTAGTGCTTCAATGATTCAATAGGAAAATGACATAGTTGAGATACTTGAACGGAAAAACCTAACAAATTTAAGAATCTGTTTATAAGTTCGGTCTTTGATATGTTTCGGATCCTTATAAATTTTTCATGTTTTAAGTAAGAATAGTTCAATTCAAATTTTATTTTTGCATTAAATATTTCCCACTTGCTTTTCAAAAAATGGTTAATAACTCATAGTATGCCAAAAAGAACAGTCATTTTTAGTACTTGTTTATGCCATCCAAATTGGTTACCATGTTCATGCGTTAGAGAATTATACCATAAGGGGTCGTTCGGTAGATGGTAGTATAAAAATAAAGTTTTATAGAGTGTATTAGTAATATTTACACTAATAATATTTGCATTAGTTATATATGAATTAACTTTATACATGATTTGATTTGTATTAAAAATAACATGCATCCTCCATAATTGTAGAGAAAAAAATGTAAAAGAGATTTTGAAGGGTAATTTTGTTTTTAAAATGCTAATGTATGCATTAAATCTCTTTAAAATTACTAATATCTAGAAATTTATAATATTAATAATGTACTACTTAATACACAATATAATGTATAACTAAAGTTAAAAAGTACAGCAGACAAACTAATTCCAATACATAAAGCTAATGCATACATTAATTTTGCTAATACAATCTACCAAACGATTCCTTAGGGTTGGTTGACATGAAGGATAACATCAAATAGTCTTTAGATTAAATTAGTGTCATTCAATTTTTTGTTGAGGTGACAAGTTTGGAATAACTTATTCTAGAATTAATAATTAGTACTACCTAGGATAAGTTTTTCTCTCCTTGGGCGGTATAGTAATCTCAGGATAACTTATTCCAAGATAAAATAGGTAAATAACAAAGATATCCCTTTAAGCATTTTAATACATCATTTTTTCATTCATAGGGGATATTTTTGTAAATAAAATAAATTATTCTTAAAATTTATGCAGTGCAACCAACCAAACACTCAATAAGAAATAATTTTAGCACAACTTATCCAACATAACTAATCGTAGCATAATTGATCACATCATAACTTCTATTCAAACTAAACGACTCCTTACATTACGTGGAATGATAAACGTCTAGAGTATATTATGTAATATAGCTATAGTTCCATTTATTTATAATCCATGGCTACCGTTTCACAAAATTTAGCTATTCTATTTTCTAATTGTATAAATTCAAAATTTATATAATTCGTTTCCTGATTGTATAAATCGGAATTTGTATATGATTATCCTAGCTATTTGTACACGATTGATGCAAAAATCATAATAAATTTCATTGTTTGCATATTGATACAAACAAAGTTCTGAAAAATTCCTAAATATATAATTTAAATATACATACCATGTTTGTATATTCGCAAGTGAAAGATGCAAACAAAATATACAAATTGAAGTCTTCAAAGCAAATAAAACTACAGTTATAGAGTATAATTACCAAAACTAAAGCTACACGCTTTATTATATTTATTATTTCTGAAATTTTCTCAACTAGTATTTTATCAAATGAAGTCTGGTTTTATTGGGCCTAGCACTAGCAAGGTTCTTTTCTTTTTGATAGACGGCCCGATATTTCGAAATTTGAGTTTACAGGCCCATTTCAACTCAAAAATTTCCTCCGCACGGCTGTGTTAAAAGGCTATGAAATATTCACTATTTCCTGGATTTTTTTCTCTTTTGATTTATTAGAAACTAAGAATTTAATCATGAAAAATTCAAATACAATTTGTACAATGAATTAGTATTTGTTCAATTTTGTTTATCCTATTCTGGAAAACTGAATTATGAAAACCTAAAGCCTAAAAGTTACATTTGATATCAGTGAATAATTATGTAATGAACTGAATAATAAAATATGTATTTATTCATATTAATATAATTAATTTTTAATTTTTCCATGTTTTGGTTGACATAAATATTTTGAAAATATTTTTCGGAATAACTCATTTTCCTCAAATTTTAAAAAAATGATTTTCCTTCAAAAATTAAGAAAAACTTTTTTGAAAACTCTACTTCGATCCTTCTATATTTTTCTGTTCTTACGGCTACCCCGTAATCCCTATTCGACCCTCCCCATCCAAAAAAGATAAATATATTTCTAAAAATTTGCTTAGTTATAAAATTTCAAATACTTGTTGCCCCTACCCCTAAATCAGCCCCCAACCCCCAGCCCCTTATCCCCCAAACAAGGCCCCGCCTCCCAAAATAAATAAATAAATTGTTTTTATAAAATATTCAAAATTTTAAGTTTCTTTTACCTCATCCAACTCCTACCACCCCTATCCCCACGATACAAAATTGTTTTGGAAAAATATATCAAATTTTAAAAAAATTTATTCACCAATCAAACATTAAAAGAAAAATTCAAAAATTATTTTTTACTCACCAATTAAATATGAGAAAATAAATTAGAAATCCATTTGCTTTCTAATAAAATATTTCCTAGGAATAATTTTTCCTTCACACCAAACACACCCTTAGAAGTAATTTCTTTTCTAAAATCATATTAGTTTCTATTTTCTTAAAACATTTTCCATTTTTCATACAATTTCGATAATATTATTTTCAAAATACTAGAAATTACTGTTCGATGGTTACCAAATAATTTCTAAACTATAATCATATTAATTCAGTTTATATCATACGCATAGTATATTTTCATATAATCATATTCAATCATCACTTCAAATATTAAATGGTATTATTATTTAAGTAGATAACACAATAATTGTATCTTGAATTCCTCATTTAGACGGTGACCAATAATTTGAGACTAGTGACCTAAGCTTTACACACAAATTATTCCCTCGATATTTGGTTAGTTTGAGTTATGCAAATATTTATAATATAATAATTTATGAAGGAGTTATGTACTTATTAGTTATGCAAGATTTAACAATTCATATATTAAATATCCCTTCACTATTCTGTATAAAATAACACATATATTAATTACTTAATAACTTATACATATATGATTTATAATTAGTCATATAAGTATATAACTTATAAACCAAACATTATATTAGGTGTGCTGAATTTTATAACAAGAAAATGCTAGTACAAAATATGATATTACTTACGCAAGATTTAATACATAATTATTTTATGCGAAAAAGGATAAATATATTCTCGAACTATCTTAAATGGTATGAGAATACTTTCAGTCATACTTTTGGGACATTAACTTGAACAGATATGTCCTTTACTCTAACAAAAGACTAAATAGGGACAAGTGACACATCTTATCCGTCGAAAATGTCAGATCGGTATATAAGATTATAACACGTGTATGTTTGTTAGTATAAAGGGTATATATGCTCTAATTTTTGGACGGCAGGAACACCAATATCCTAAATATATAATAGAGGGTATTTGCATACCATTTACGATAGATCGGATTATATTTATGTTTTTTCTCATATTTTATCTCATAACCAGCTACCAAACGAGCCTTAATAAGACATTCGGATCAAGAAATGGAGTACAACATATATGGTGCACAACTTCTTGGGTGGGTTTCAACCTCTAACCAAACACACACCTAAGTTTATCGCCAGAAAATTCTGCTTCTGCCTTAAAAATTAAACACACGTACCTAAGTTTAATGCCAATATTTGACTGTTTGTCTTGAAATTATAGTAAATATATGAGGTCCATGCACGTTGTTGATATTACATACATATGTAGTCCACCTACTTCTTGAATTTTTTAGCTACCATAACCATTTATATACATTTCCAGCTTTCTCAAATTATTATCAAAAGTTTTAGTCATACCAACTCACGTCTCCATTTTAATCATTCCCTTTTACAAGTTTCCTAACAATAGTCCTCAATTTTCTACCCCATTTTTTTTCTCTCTCAAACACTTCATCTTTGTGCTTCTTATAGCCTTGCTCCTTCCATTCATTTTATTTATCAATAGCTAACAAATAACATTTGTTTTGTAATGACTCAAAGCATGGCCATGACAAATAACTATGTATTGGTCATGCTACTTTTGGTAATTAACCTTATGGCTTTAGCAAATTGTGCTGTTGATGATGATTTGGGATTTGGAGCTTCGTATATATTTGGAGATTCTTTAGTAGATGCTGGAAATAATAATTATTTACAAACTTTATCAAAGGCTAATATTGCACCTAATGGTATAGATTTTAAAGCTTCTGGAGGTAACCCTACTGGCCGTTACACTAATGGAAGAACCATAGGCGACATTGTTGGTATGACAAATTAATTAATGACTTACAAATTTTTTTTATATATATTTTTAAAATTTATTGTTCAATTTGTTGTTATTAAATTTACCAGGAGAAGGACTGGGACAACCCCATTATGCAACACCATTTTTAGCTCCAAATTGCACAGGAAGAACTATATTATACGGAGTGAATTATGCATCAGGAGGAGGTGGAATTATGAATGGCACCGGAAGAGTATTTGTAAGTCACCAATTTAATTATTTTGTCACGTTGTGGTTCAGGGCGTGACATATTTAATATTTCAGTCTAGGGGTGTCAAATGGGCGGGTTGAGTTGAAATTGGAAATATTATAATGGGTTAAATAGAAATCGGATTGGATCTTGACCCGCCTAAGTTCAGTTTGGGCTCAAATAGATTGGTTTCAAATGGGCTAAAAACGGGTTGGGTATTGACCCGCCCAATTTGACCCGATTAATCTCAATAATTTAACATATTGATATTTAACTTTTATAATCACAATTTGAATTTCCGCTTAAGAATTTTTTGTTAAAAAAGTAATAAATGGATAAATAAATCCTAAAAGATGTTAAATAGATAATAATTCATACTTTCAATATAAGAACATATCTTAATAAAAAGTTTTAAAACGAGTTGAAATTGGAGATTGAACCCAATGCAAATTATTTTGAGCTCAACCCTTAAAATTCTGAACGGATTGAACAGGTTACATATGTTTGGGTTCATTTTTGACATCCCTAGTTCAGTCAAATTAATATATTATTTATAACATAATTCACTCACATTTGCAGGTAAACAGGCTTTCAATGGACATCCAAGTTGATTATTTCAATATAACAAGAAAAGAGATCGACAAATTGTTGGGTCAATCTAAAGCCAGGGATTATCTGAGGAACAAGTCGATTTTTTCGATAACGATAGGGTCCAACGATTTTCTCAACAATTACCTTCTCCCTGTACTCTCTATTGGTACAAGAATTTCCGAATCCCCTGATGCCTTCATCGATGATCTTCTCAGTCACTTAAGAGCACAGCTTACGGTAATCACAGCACGTATAAATTATTGTAGATCAACTTAATCTGATAGTATAAAAATAAAATCTTACATTTTTGAGTTATGGTATGACAGAGATTGTACAAATTGGATGCAAGGAAATTCATTATTGGTAATGTTGGACCAATTGGTTGCATCCCTTACCAAAAAACAATTAACCAATTGAAGGAGAATGAGTGTGTGGAACTTGCAAACAAATTAGCACTTCAATACAATGCACGATTGAAAGATATGTTGACTCAATTGAGCAAAGAACTCGACGGAGCAACTTTTGTACATGCTAATGTTTATGATCTTGTCATGGAACTCATTACCAATTATGACAATTATGGTAAGACACTAGAACTACGAACGTGTTTTGATGAACAGATGATAACGTGTTTCTTATTAAAATCTAATGTTTTTTTCCCCCTAATG
This sequence comes from Solanum lycopersicoides, assembly GCA_022817965.1. Taxonomy (NCBI): domain Eukaryota; kingdom Viridiplantae; phylum Streptophyta; class Magnoliopsida; order Solanales; family Solanaceae; genus Solanum; species Solanum lycopersicoides. Next base: position 80,261,590 of record CM040619.1, read on the forward strand.
TATAGGATTTGTAACAGCGACAAAAGCTTGTTGTGGAAATGGAGGTCAATTTGCTGGGATAATTCCATGTGGACCAACATCTAGTATGTGTTCAGATCGTGACAAACATGTATTCTGGGATCCATATCATCCAAGTGAAGCAGCTAACCTTATAATTGCCAAACAATTGTTGGAGGGTGACGCCAAATATATATCTCCTATGAATCTTAAACAACTTCGAGATCTCTAATTTTTTTTTTCTTTTTCTCCACACATTTATTTATCTTGTATTGTGTCTAATTATATATCCTTTGTTTGTTTCTTTTATTTACATGATTGTTTTACTGTAAGAGGTTTGATCTTTTGATTAATTAAATATATTGTGGAAGAGAAGTGAAGGAAATTAAAGTTCTCTGTCTTCCAATGGTTCCTCATTTGAAAAAAATATTGGTGTGTTCTCTCTAATTTATCTAAATTTCAGTATTTGGTATTGAGGAAAATTAATCTGATTTTGTGGTAAAAGAAAATATTATTTTAAATTAGGTTTGGAACTTGATAGACAAAGTAAGTTTATAGGTTAACAACTTAGAATTTGAGTTGGCGTAAAACCTTTTAAAACACACTAACAATGATTTTTTTATTTTTCACCCAAAAAAATTATGAGAAGAATTTACCTTTTATATAACTCGAACCTTTTACCTATCGATTGAAGACAGGTACTAAACGATCAATAAAATTTTAAAATAGTATGAGTTCCCCAAACAAAGCACAGACTCGAATTATAATCTCAACAAATATATCTCTATCTTACAAAAAGAAATTATTTGTACAGTAACAACGAATTCAGTTGGTAGATTATGATGTACATAAATTTATGATCTATCCGCACTCAAATAGAATTGCTTTAGCAGTGTTTCTTTAATTTGGTAACCTTCACTGTGTGTCTGGACAAAGTTAAAAGTTTTGCCAAATATTTAGATAAGCTAATTCAGCGGTGCTCCACGAAAATATAGGCTGAAGTAGTCAACATATTTGGCCGATTGTCGCTAAACCATTTAAATACACCCAAAAAATATATTTATTATTATTACTATTATTTAGGTAAAATGCTCATTCACAGTTTCACACCACATAGACAAAGTTTATAAATTTTCCACACACGTTTCCACTATTCTTCTGTCAAATAAATTAGTACCATGTAAAAATTCAAATCCGTGACTGAAATAAGTTTATTGTTAGAATCTTTCATATTAAGAAACGAATAGATAGTTGTCTTTTTTATATGATCTTGAATCATTTTCAAATGATGGCAAGCTAGTATTATTTTTAATTAAATTAAGTTCATCATTCAGAAATAAATTTATCCTTGTTTTTTGGGTTACCCCTATCAGTCCACATTTTCAGTTCTCCAACTCTGGGCATTCAGTGGATTTTTGTTTACAAGTTAATTTAAATTTATCGTCAGGCGATTCAATTTTTGTGGTTAAATTAGATTATTAGATGTTCATTATCACTTAAAAGGACTATATATCGCAATGAAATTCTATTCCTTTTTTTTAAATACTCGGTGTAAAATAAATATCGTTTTAGATTATTCGACATTCTTTATTGCCAAAAATAATAAATACGATATCATTTACCGGGTTATTTCTATCTATTAGATGTTTCTTAAGAATTGGGGTATTAAAATAATTTCTTTAATATATTTTAGCAATAAGACACAACTACGTCTTAACTAAACTAAAGTCATTATTGAAAATCATTGTTTCACTACTGATTATAACCGAAATGCCAAAAACACGTCTTAACTAAACTAAAGTCATTTTACCCCCGGATTCTTTTTAAAAAAATTTTATACACCTTTTTAACTTACGTGATATTCAGACATCTTTCACATGCCTCAACTACGTGGAATCACAGAATGTGCAATGTAAATAAAAAAATATGTACAAAATCATAAGGAGAGCAAAACTTGAAAAATATTTCTCTTTGTGAAATGTAAGTTTTTCTTCCACTTCATAAAGTGTAAGAAAAAGTTCCACTTTACAAAGTATAAGAAAAACTTACATTTTATAAAGTATAAGAAATAATTCTGTTATATATTAAAATATAACTGTTATGGACTAACGGAAAATATACCTGTTATGGACTAACGGAAAACGTTTAAAATATTTGATAAAATAAAATTTTTCTTCGACTAAGCCTATTTTAGTTATCTTCTAAAATAGTAACTTATTTTGATTACTTTTATTTTTTTATGGCTTATTTAAGTTCCGAACTCTACTAACGCGTTACCAAAAAAGAGTATAATAAGTAATAGAAGGGAATGGCTTAATATGATTAGGAAGAGAGTTTAGTTTTGTCTTTTCCTTATAAAAGATTAATAGATGTACGTTGGACAGGTAGAAAATAAAAATAGAGCTGGTCCAAGTTGCTCAAAGAAAGAATCCTATTGCCAGAAGAAAATGCCAAAAAGAAAAGGATGGTAAAAAAGAGAAGGTAAGAAGGGAGATCTACGTGATGTGGAAATTGTCGAGCTATAATAGGCAAACTTCAATCAACAACACACACAGATCGCGTGTGTCTGTACTAATCTGCACCAGAAAACGACTACAGATGCAACACAGTCAAACGGTACTACACTCTTACTATATTAACCACTAGTTTAAGCAAATTGTTAAACATCATACATATACCCAACAATTCATTTAATATTAATATATATATATTTTGTTCATTTCAAAATAAGTGACTGTGATACATATAAGCTCGTAGGAAAAGAAAACTATGGAGTATTACTCATTAAAATGTATTTTTATTAATGTTTTATGTTTGAACTTTGAAATATATATATACATATATATATATATATATATATATATTAGGGGCATTGGTATGCATGCATATTTGGCGATAGCAACAGGTGAGGGATGACGCCGCGCGCATGCCTCTCAGAATCCCCAACAAATCTCCGACCGCTTTGACTACCTTACTGACCTTATTGTCTCTTATCCTACTCACACTTGTCTCCTTTTCATCCGTCCTCATTCCTCATCGGGTGTTTACATTAATTTAAGATTTAATGTAATTTTTATTATTACTTTAATTTAATAAAGTAAAATAAATTATAAATTTAATTATATGACATGCAATATGTTGACTTGGTTTAAACACCCAATGCGAATAAGTTTTATCTCTAATATTGTCTTTGTCATCATACGTTACACCTACTCCACTCAATTTATTACCGAATCGTTTGAAAATTTATTTAAATATATATTTTATTTTATTATAATTTTAAATGTTTTCTTATCATTTAAAAGAAAATTAAAACTTCCCTCTCCCGTACATCATTCTCATCTCCTGATACATTCCTAATTTCTTATGCCCTCTCAGATACATTTTCCCCTTCTTTAATACATTTCTATATTTCAGAATATCTGCTAATATATTAGAAAGTTCAGTGATTTATTCAAATATACTATCCACTCTCTAATACATCGATCACCTATATATGTATCTAGTGATACATCAGAAAGTCTAGTAACGTTAAGGATTTTTTTTTAATTTTTTATAAAATAAAAAATAATATAATTAACTCTTAACACTATCAAATTTATATAAATTATATTTTAATTAAAACATATTTTTATCTTTCATTTATCACTTAACCATCACAAATCAGTAGAATCAAAGTTCACGTAAACACCAGTACACCACTGTATTGATGTGGGTATTAACTTTTTTGAACCAAATAAAAAAGAAAAGCAAGGGAAAGTGTGTATACTGTCTTATCATTTGGAGGATGCATACGTATTTATGATATACTATTAATTCATACAGAAGATTTAGACATACACATACTTAATACTTTGATATTCAAAATTAAAACGTTTATAAAGGACACATAGACAATAATTTCTGTAGGTTGAAGGTGGAAGAAGAATGATTGAAAAAACATATAACAACTCCATTGTATGTATGGTCCCAAATAAAACATGTTAACTTTGAAGCATTGTGTTGTGTGTTTAGTCATGTCAACAATCAACCATTTTTACCTAAACAAACTTTTTTAGATATAAAGATGACCATTTATTATGTAACAAAATCAAATTAAAATGCTAGTATTGCAGGGGTAAATGGAAGTTACCATGGGATTAAAATGTGATTTGAGAGATGGTCAATACTCAATAGACTCAGAATCGACAGTGGAGCGAGAAATCCGGCAGAGAATATCGGAGTACGGAGCACAAATAAATCAATAGTATTAGGATGTGAGAATCTGAAGAAAACGACAATTCTAAGATAAGCCCCCTCTCTGTTTGTTATTCGACTCCGTTTCAATTTATGTGATGTTAATATTTAACAAAAATAGATATAAAAAAAATTAGACGGAGTGTTCAGTAAAATATTTTCATCCAAAGGGAGTAATAATTATAAAAAAAGTATATAATCTTTTTATTTATAAACATACTAATTTGTTTGTTTTGGAGATATTGAAGAGGTTATAAAGTTGTCCAATAATATTTGTCCAATTTAGTAAATTAAGATAATTTACCTTTTGTCTAACTTATCATTACTATTAATTACTATTCCCTCCAATTCATTTAAACTTTGAGCTCTTTTTCATTTTTGAAATTAACTTGAATTTTCCATCTTCAAGACTATTTTTAAAATATTTTTCCAGTTATACCCTTTAAGTTAGTATTGGAATTAGCTATTATAATTAATGTTTCCTTATTTTTGATAATAATTTGATAAGGATAAAATGGAAAATTATGTTCAATAACCTACTTTTTTTAAAGGGTGTAAAACACCTTAAAACTTAAGTTAATATGGAATAGAGGGAGTAGTTAATTTCTAACACATTTCTCAAAACATTAAATTCAATAAAGCCAAAGAAAAATATACTATCCTTATTATTTATTGTTTTTAAGAGATATGTCAATTCAATAGTGGACAATTATTGTTGGACAAAAAAAAATACTTACGATTTTTAACTTTTAATTTATAAGTTACTTTTACAAGTCTATCAAAACAAATTCTTAGTTTTAAACTCTAATCTCTCTAGGTAAGAAATTATTTTTGTTAGAAAAATACTTTATTTCATGTAAATTTAAGAGAAATTATGGAAGAAAAAAAAAGAGAAGAAGTTGTAATAATGAAATAAATAGTACTTTGGGCTCAAAGGTTTTTTTTAGAGTTGAGGGGGTTGGTTGGAAGAGTCCAATAATTGAATAGCCACGCTAATCCGACATTCATAATATTGTCGGTACTAAATGAATGCATCTATCAGTCCACGTTTTCTCCTTAAATCTTTTTCCTCTTTCTACACGCTCACAACTCAAACGTCCCGCTCATCTAATTTTCTTCCATTTACATTATTGCTTCATTTACTCTTCTTATTAATTTCATTCAACTTGTTTACTAAGTTTTAACCTATAGTATCACTCCCTCCGTCTTATTTTATATATCACATTTTTACTTTACATTTGTATTAACAGATGATGTAATTTTATTTTTCTATTCTTATTTAATTGTTTTGGAATTCAAGTTTTCAATTAATGAATATGAATTAAATTAATTTAACCAATGAACATGAATTATTTAATTACCTTTTCTAAGTTGGTCGAATGTATATTTTAAAGGTCAATAACTCACAAACAGGGGCGGATCTACGTTGGGGTGCCACGGCACCCAGCAATCTCGAAGAAAACGTTATATATATATATATATATATATGTATTTATGTATAATAACTGAATAAATACTACATTTGCCACCCAATAACCAAAATGTGGAACATCTAAATTGGTGAAAGACAGGGGCTGCCAGGTAGCCAGCCACAATTTGAACCTCACCAACAATCTTCAAATCTTAGATCCGTCTCTGCTCACAAAAGAAGTAATATGATAATTTATTTATTAATTTTATTAAAAAAACTAATATAATGAATCAGCTATTTATAGAAAAGGATGATATATAAAACGGGACGGAGGAATTATTTAAGAACATCCCAATCTTGTAATCTTGTATAGCATATATAGCAACTTTTCTTCTCTGAATTATAAGTGAAAAAGAGAAAAAAGAAGTAAATGCTGTCACTTGTCAGTTAATGCACTACCAAATTTTTTTACCTAAAATAATAATAATACTAATTGATCCCACACTAGTAAAGTATATAATTGACTAGGATATGATTATGTGAAAAAAAGGAGATAAACAATAATCATGCAACATAGTAATAGTAATGCCGCACTTGCAACATATTTATATCATTTGTCATGTAACTATGTGGACGTGGTGAATAAACTATTATCAGCGCCGATCCTTCTCAATAATGGATTGGTCTGTATTAATTAATTAGACACGTTCATTTTATTTTTATCATTACTAAAATTAAAAATATGTTGGATACAAGTTGATGCATAACACTAAAATATAAAATAATGTTGCTAGTTACACAACCTAGCTACTATAAGGAGCCTCGCCGCTAGTAACAGTACATCAAGGAAGATTAGACTTACACATAATGGAGTAGTATAGTATCATAGCCGTATCTATTACCTCGTGAGTTGTAATGTCAGCGTAATTTAATTATAATTACACAACAAAGTAAATGTACAACTCCATACATAGGCCATCATGAATCAGACCAATCATGTTATATATAATTAAATCGTGCTTAATTAACAAGTTGAATCATCCAGTAATCCGACAGTTGCTGTTGTACATTTTTTTTTTAATTTTTCACTCGATATTCAATATCTGTGTAAGTCTTTCTATATTTATATTCGTGCCACATAAAGCTCATTAAAAGGAAAGTACTTTCTATTAAAAAAAATTTTTACGCAACACTTGACTCCTAGATCTTTGATTAAAAGAAAAGCAATCTCATCTACTATACTACGATGATTGTTGTTGTATATTTGTTTCAACTTGTATGGTTGTGGATGTACATGTATTGGAATTGGCCAGCAAAACTCACCATTTATGAGCCAACCCCATAACAAAAGCCATTTTCGAGCCGTCTGAATATTATACATAGCTAGCATACATAGAAAAAAAAAAATAGACCCTGCTAAAGCTGCGCTCTGTTCTTTAGCACAAAACCCTCAGAATTCTTCAGGACCCTGTTCCACTGAGCACAACACAGATTCTTTCTTTCTCTCTCTCACTTGAGCTGAGATCTGTCTACCATATAAACCCCACCAAATGCTTCCATAAACCCCACAACATTTCTCTTTTCACTTCAATAAATATTACTATTAGCAAAATTCTCTGTCTTTCTTCTTCTTCTCAATTCTATAAACAAAAACAGAGCTACAACAACAAAAAAATGCCTTCTGATGTGAGTGACCGAAGAGCAACCAAACAACAACAAGGAGGTGCACCGGCTCCGGAGCCGGAGCATCTTCCTTGCCCACGTTGTGATTCGACCAATACAAAATTCTGTTACTACAACAACTACAATTTCTCTCAGCCACGTCATTTCTGCAAATCGTGCCGCCGTTATTGGACGCACGGCGGCACTCTTCGTGACATCCCCATTGGTGGAGGAAGTCGTAAAAATGCAAAACGGTCCCGTACAATCACTACTAACTCCATTAACAGTAGCTGTTTGTCCTCCACGCTCTCTCCTCGCGACTACCATCACGCGCCTAACCCGTCACATGTTTCTCCTTTTTTGGTTCCTCTAACTGGTGATCATGGCGGTTCACTACCATTTGACGTGAAGCCGAGTGTGAACATGTGTGGGAGTTTCACTTCGTTGTTGAGCAGTGCTCAAGGGCCTGGTGGGCTTTTAGCACTTGGTGGATTTGGGCTTGGAGTTGAAGATATGGGCTTTGGTCTTGGTAGGCCCATTTGGCCATTCCCTGGAGTTTCACATAACAGTAGTGTTGATAATAACAGTAATGGTGCTGGAGCTAGTATGTATGGAACCACGTGGCAGCTTGCTAGTGGTGGAGAGGGAGGTTTTGTTGGAGCTGGAGGAGAAATTTTTAATTTCCCAGATCTTGCTATTTCTACGCATGGAAATGGTATGAAATGATTACGAATTGGATTTTGTAACTTTTAGGGCTACTTTGTGTCTTCTTATTTATATTTTTAGATTTTATATGATCTTTGGCTATATGAAAGAAAATGCCAAAACTTTTTGTATATTTTTGGTTTTCCTTTGCACCTTCTTGGCGTCTGGAGTGTTGGTCTTACAATGTAGGACTGCAGTTCCTTCGATGAATCATCAGTTGTAATATTATGGAGAATGACTATGAAATGGTTGTATTTTGTTTGTTGCTACAAAAATGTATGTCCCATGTTTGCTTTTCTACTTTTTGTTATTTGAATATTAAAGAAAATGGAATAGAAATAACTACTATACGGAGTAATCTTTGAAACGGGCATGCAGTTAGTTTCATGAAATTAGTCCAAATACTTTGTTTCTTAAAGGGTGTCAGAAATAGCAATTTATTATGTTAAGGCTTTTCAAAATATGTTATTTAATCATTTTGTATATCATTTTACTTGTATATATGTAATTTTTTTCTCGACGATTGGACACCCTCAACACTATGTGGCTACGCCACCGTACAACTTAAATACAAACTTCTACAACTCTGGAATGGAAGAGCACTTGGCATTCTGTATTCACGCACGATTGGAAAAAATAGCTACAAAATTACTAAAAATACAAATTTTAAACAGCGATATAACTATATAAGCATGCATAGCCATATACGTACATTGTGAAATTATAAATCATCAAGTTAGTATTACTGTATGGAACAAGAAGTTATATAAGTTACAAATATTACTTAAAATAAAATGTTGTATGACAAACAAGGTGAACAATCTAAATTCTAACGTGCAAGATGGCCACCAAACTCATGATGTAGTTGTACTAGTGAGTTCCTACATAATAATAATAATAATAATTATTATATGTAAATTCAATTCTCAGTATGTTACTAGTTACTACTATTTTTATTCTTTAGCTTAAAACAATTTACAATTATGTTTTGTTCCACTTAATAGAAAATCCTAAAACTATTTAATTAATTTCAGAGAAACTTTCACATATAGCCACTTAAAAATAATTAATTAATCTCCATAGCTAAAGTTTGATAATTAAAATTTATAGCTACATGTTGTATGGAGGAGAGAGGCGAGCGAGACTAGGAGAGAGGCGAGAGAGGAGAAAACGAGTGGGATAAAGGTGAATTGTATATGTATATTGGTTATATAATTGTATATTATACATATGTAATTGTATATATATGGCAAGAGAGATTGGAAAAGAGAGGAGAGAGGCTAGCGAGACTGGGAGAGAGAGGAGAGAGTCGAGCGAGATCGAGAGAGGGAGGATAGAGGCGAGCGAGAGAGGGCAGAGAGTGGGAGAGAGGTGACTTGTATATGTATATAACTGTATATTATATATATACATTTGTATAAATGGCAAGCGAGATTAGGAGAGGTAGGAGAGAGGCGAGCGATAGAGTGCAGAGAGTGGTAGTGAGGTGAATTGTATATGTATATAGGCTAAAAAATTGTATATTATACATATTTATTTGTATATCCTGGCGAATTATACATATATAAAATGACTAATTATAACTCAAAGTCAGCCCACGTAATTAATGTATAATGTTAATCGCGAGTAATAATTATAGATAACTATAATTATGATGAGTAATTAAATAGTATAAATTTATTTATCCGCGTAATTTTTCCGTAATGAGAAAAATGTGGAGGAAAATGTCAGGTGGGTGGGCCTTGTAGAGGGCTGAAATTTGAACACAAACGGAAATATTGGACCCGGAAATATAGGTCTTCTTCTTTACTTTCACAAGGAACAGAAGATGGCGCCTTTTTCACTATCCCCCAATTCATATTCTAGGGTTTTTCAAAGAAAAGCTGTTTGAGTAGCCATTTCTACAATTTTTCGAGCTTTGTTCGGCTTTTGCCCTAATTCAATTGTTGTGGAAATCTCCGATGAGCGAAGCATTGCAATAGCCAATGGCGTTCACTTTCACTCCACAGGCACAACAGCCGTCGCTATTCCAAACTCCGGGACAGCAACAGGCGTCTCCATTCCAAACTCCCGGGCAGCAGCAATCATCTCTATTCCAAACGCCAGGCCAGCAGCAAGCATCGCCATTCCAAACTCCCGGCCAGCAACAGCCGTCGCCATTCTCTCAGATCACTCCCTTTTCGCAACCACAACAGCAACAACAGCTTCAATTTCAGCAGCAACAACAACAACTTCAGCAACAACAACAACAACAACTGCAATTGCAGCAACAACAACAGCAACTGCTGCAGCAACAGCAGTCATCTCAGCAGCAACAATTGTACCTTTTCACCAACGATAAGACTCCTGCCACCTACAGTACCAAATGGGCAGACCTCCACCCGGACTCGCAGAAACTTCTGTTGCAGATTGAGTAGGTTAATTTCATAGAGTAAACATGTTTGAAGTTGTTTAGTTTCCTATTCTTGTTTTTTTTTTTTGTTAGAGAAGTTTCTTAATTGTTATTTCTGTGCTTGTGGATGTAGGGAGAGGATACTGGAATACAGGGATGAAAGCCAAAGGCTTGACCAGTGTAGCCGACTTTATGATTCATCAGTGTCAAATGATGGTTTTGAGTTGGATGCAAGTCGCAGCATTCAGGTTGTATCTTATGATTCCTTTGTATTTTAATCACTATTACACCTTTAGAATGTAAATCTTTAGTAAAATTCTCGGATCAATTACCAAAAAGTAAGGTTGTTTTTCATCTTGGATCATCTGCTGGATTTACTTGATTTCTTCTATACTAGTTTTATAGGCACTTTCAAGTTCACAAGAATGAACATGCTAATGTAGTCCACACACAGAGTTAGAGTTGTTATCATACATTTAATTAGTCGCATTCTGGTTTGTAGAAGTGTTTTTTCGTGGGAAATAATATAAGAAGTGTACAAAAATCAGGGTCTTTCTACCAATGCCATTATTTTTGGGAAAGCTGACTTATTCTTCTGGCATGTATTCTATGTATAGTTACATTCCTTGTGTCTATTTGTGCTTAGCACGGACTAGAGGTATTCTCTAGAGGTGTTGTTTGCATTAGTTGGATTTTCATATCATTTAACAATGCTCGTCATATTTCTGTTGTTCAGAGTGAAGGTTCCTGCATTTCTTTTTCTGATAGAGGATAATATTTACCACTAGTAACATTTTGAAGTGAACAAGTTCTCCTGCTTTCCTCTCTAATTAATATTTCTAACCTCCATGTTTTACTTTGTTTCATGTGCTAATGTTTAGTTGCTTTTTCAGGAACTTGGTGGAATTAGTACATCAATGGAAAGACAAAAGGCTATCTTGCAAGAGCTAATGATTGTTGTTAAAGATATGCTGCGCAATACAGAGGTTGCGGTGCGCTCTTTTATGATGTTACGCCCAAGGTTTCTTCATCAAAGTGCACCTGCTACTGCAAGCGCTACCGCTCCATCACAGGCATCAGGTGCAACTGTAGCTCCAACAGCATCTGGTTCAGCTCAGTCTACCCCCAATGCAGCAATTTTTGATTTTTACAGTGGGATACCAAAAAAGCCCTCTCCCTTTATGCAGCAAACCGTAGCAAGATTTGAGAAATATCTTGTAGAATGCCGACAATGGGTTGAAGAATTGGAGCAGTTGATGGCCTTAGATTCTGACAGGAATTCTATGAACTCCAATTCATCTCTGTTGCAGTCTCTTCCAAATGTCATGTCAAATGTGCATGGCTTTTTTGTTCATGTTGCTGCAAAGGTAATGGGTTTTTTAACTTTTTGTTATGATGAGGGCTTCTTAAGATTTGACGTAAGTATCATGCTTAGTCAGAAGGGAGTAAAAGAGTAAAAATGACTAGGAGTACTTTGCCTTCTTGTTACGTTTATTATGACCATACAAGTATGCATTATATATATACTTAGGGGTCGTTTGGTTGAGTGGATAAAAATAATACCTGATAGAGTGTATTTGTAATGCAAGCATTAGTAATGCATGTATTAGTTATACTTGTATTAGTTATGCGTTGTTTGGTTTGGGAAACTTTCACATATAGCCACTTAAAAATAATTAATTACTCTCCAAAACTATAGTTTGATAATTACAATTTGTAGCTACATGTTTTATGGAGGAGAGAGGTGAGCGAGATGGGAGATAGAGGAGAGAGGAGAGAGGAGAGAGAGGGGGAAAAGAGTGGGAGAAAGGTGAATTGTATATGTATATTGGTTAGATAATTGTATATTATACATATGTATTTGTATATATGACAAGAGTGATTGGGAGAGGGAGGAGAGAGGCGAGCGAGATCGAGAGAGGGAGGAGAGAGGCGAGCGAGACAGGGCAGAGAGTGGGAGAGAGGTGAATTGTATATGTATATAGGTTAAAAAATTGTATATTATACATATGTATTTTGTATATCCTGGCGAATTATACATATACAAGCATGACTAATTATACAAACTCGAAGTCAACCACGTAATTAATGTATAATGTTAGTCGCTAGTGGTAATTATAACAAACTATAGCTTTGATGAGTAATTAAATAGTATAAGTTTGTTTTGTTGCATAATTTTCCCTTAAAAATAGTATGCATGTACTTTTGAGGGGTAATTGAGTCTTTAACCATATTAATGCATGCATTAAATCCTTTGCGTTACTAATACCATGGATTTCTAGGTATTAGTAATACAATCCTCAATACACAATAGTGTACATACCATGAAAAAATGCGCCAAACTAGGGATTACTTATACATATAATTAATGCATGCATTATTTTTGCTAATACACTCTACCAAACGACCCCTTAAATAGATTGCACTGGCTTTGTTTTCATGTTGCCACAAAGGTAATGGGAAGTGGAACTTTTTGTAATGGTGAGGGCTTCTTAAGACTTGATGAGAGTATCATGATGTTTAGTCAGAAGGGAGTAAAAGAGTAATAATGACTAGGAGTACTTTGGCTTCTTTGTAACGTTTATTTTGACCAAAAAAATATACATTATATATATTCTTGTAGCTTCTGACGCAGTTGATGTTCCTCATTAATTAGTTTTGTGCCACTTATATTTAGTATCAGAGCGCATCAGCATATTAGATGATTTCTGATATACTTTTGAGGCAGTGAAAAATTATAATGCTGCATGCATTCACCATTTGCTCTAGAATTCTAGTAGAGTTGCATGTGAAATGTTTGTGTACCTTATTTTCATAATTTCTAGCTTACACCTTTATTTTTGGTTGGTGTGATTTTAAGGGAAAATATTTTTGTACTTTTGGTAAATCAGGTAGAGAGCATTCATCAGTACATTGAATCAATGAAAACAGCATACCTGGCTGATCAGCGCCGTCGAGGGGATGGGAGCGATCCTTTTCTTGAGGCTGATCGGCGGGAAACAGCTAAACAGGAGGCAGCTGCGAAAAGGGTACATCCAACATTGCATTTGCCCACAATTTCACAACCATCAACTCAAGTAGCTGGATTAATTTCCAGCTCAGCAGCACCTGGGGTATCCGGTACTCCACAAACGTCAGCTGCAGTTTCTTCTGCCTCAGTTGGAAGTGGATCCTCACTCTTTGCTACCCCATCCGTTGCTGCTTCATCTTCTTCCCTGTTCACTACTCCAACAATGTCAGCTCCAGTCTCCTCTTTGTTTGGAACATCTGGTGCTTCCCCCCAAAGTTCACTTTTTGGGTCTTTGTCTACTTCAACTCCAGCCTTTAGTACTCCATTGTTTGGTTCTACCCCAGCTTCTGGAGTTTCATCTTTTGCAACACCTTTTGCTTCAGGTATGTTTCCACCAACCTCAGTAATGACATATTTTGGCCCTCTGCTAGATTAGCTTTTGCAAAAGTTAAATTTATATATGATCTCTTTATCAGAAAAACTGAATATCTTGTGATTATTACCCCTCCATTGTTTTGTATTATAGACTCCATAATGATATTTGATGTAACATGCATCTATAACTTGATCTTTAGTTTATTGAATCAATCATATACTCCCTTGGTTTTAATTTATGTAACACTATTTTCTTTTGGGACATTTCCAAATGCATGACACCACTCCATTAATAAGGTAATTTTATACATCTTTCACAAATTTTAAGAATTCAAATCCATCTATTGTTGGAATATTTAACTTTTGATGCAATGTTTGCTTTATTAAACTGGCTGTTGAAGTGTTACTTCATAATGTTCTTCAACTATGACTCACATAATACACAAGTCAAATTCAGCAACATACTTTCTGTTCGCACAAATGGGTCTGGGAGAGTAGGGTGGGGTGTACACAAACTTTACCCCTACTTTGTTGGGTAGAGTGGTTGTTTCTGATGGACCCCCACGATTCAAGAAAACTCATGTTTCAGAACAGGTTTGAAAAATAATTGCACGAATAAAAAGTTTATGATGAAAATACTGAAGGAAGAGAAAGTTATGATGAAAATACTGAAGAAAGAGAAGTACTGACAGGGAGGAGAGTAGAGGTGGACAATATGGAAAGAGTGGAACCTTAGAGATTTTGAGAACAGGGAGAGTCGGAGAGTAGTATACAACAAGTAAAACTGAATTGTAATTTGACTCTCTGTTTTTGGTGTAATTAGATTTCCCTAATAATGATGTCTCTGTCATTGATGTCTTAAGACTCATTATAGGGATAGGACAATACTTTTAGAGTTCCTTATGTAAATATGGTTTTCAGTTCAACCTATGTACTGATTTTCAGAAATAGAAACAATTATCAATTTAAAAAAGAGGAAAAGAAAAGTACGGTTAGTAAAAAATAGTACAGAGAACCAAAGTAAAGGAAGCATTTTTTTTTTGAAAATGGTAATTGTTTCTATTTCTATAGAACAGTACATAGGTTGTGCTGTAACCTGTATTTACATAAGGAACTCTAATAATACCGACCTATCCCTATAATGAGTCTAAGACATCTATAGACGGTATCATTAGAGTAAATTTGATTACACCAAAAACACCGAGTCAAATTGCAATTCGATTCAACTTGTTGCATACTACTCTCCCTATTCTTAAAACCTCTAAGGTTGCTCTCTTTCCATATTGTCCACCAAATAGTGACAGGGACAATTCTCCAGTTACCTCTGTTTTTGCTTGTCTCCCTGCTTCTTCCCAGCTATATAGAGCCTGTGAACTTCTCCCAGGCATGGACCAGGAGATGTTTTCAAGTCTCAGGAACAGATGCCACAACTAGCCAGTGATTGGATAAACAAATGATTGACGGTTTCTGCAGTTTTCCCACAGAAAAAAACATCTAGAGCAAAGTGTAATTCCCCTCTTTATTAAATTCTCCTGTGTCAATATTGCTTCTTTAGCCAATAACCACACAAAGCAAGACACTGTGTAGGGGATCTTGGCTTTCCATATATGTCTCCAGGGTCACTTGAATAACTGCAGATTTTGATGGTTCAACTTCTTGTACATTGCACCTACTTTAAAAATCCCTTTACTGTTTCCCAAAACCACTGCAATCTATCTCACCCTAATTCCAGACATTAAATTGATCAGTGCTTCTAAAAAATTCTGTTACTCTTGGAATTCCCAGTCATTGAGGTTTCTTCTAAATACAAAATTCCACCCTTGAGGAGTCCATAAGTCAGCTATAGTACTTTGTTGCTGAAGAACTAAATTGTGGATGTCAGGGAAGAGAGTCTCCATATTTCCTTCTGCATGCCAATCATCCTTCCAAACCCAGTTTTTATGCCATCTACCACTTTGATTTGGTGTTAGGTTTGAATTCATTCGAAAGTTCTCTAATGGATTTCCATAAGCTAACACCATAAGGGGTGGTAACCTCCTTCGTCATCCAACTATCACTCTCTTCATATTTTGCCTTAATGACTGAGCCCCACAGATTCTGATTATCATTTGAGTACTTCCAAAGCCACTTTCACCCTCAAAGTAAAGGAAGCATTAGTATTAACAGAATTGAAGAATAAGCTAATACTAGCATAATACTAACAATGTTAATAGAGCAGATAATTGTTCTAGACTAGGACCCTGCTCTACCAATGGAAAGAGAGAAAAATTGCTCGACGACTTACTAACCATCTACCCTAATTCTTGATCTCCATGCTTTCTATCTAATAAGTCATGTCCTCGGTGAGTGTGAGTGTGTCATGTCTTGTGTAATCACCTCCCCAATTCTTTCTCAGTCTAGCTCTACCACTTCTCAAACTTATCACTGTCAACCTCTTGCACCGCCTCCTGGCTTAAGTGTACAGTCATGTTATTATTTCAGATTTCTTTTGCCTTTACCAATTAGTCAATGCCCTTTGATGATTCACCTCTACCGTATAAAAAGAGTCAAGGAATTTCTTGGTCAACTGCTATGTTTTTTTTTCCATTTTTTTGTGGCTAATATTTCCAAAAGTTGTTGGCGGGGAAAAGTTGCTTTGAAATTTAGTTTTTTCTGAGGAAGTTACTTTGAGTAGTTAAGTTTTTCTTAGGAAAATTTCCTCTAAATGCTTGTGCTTTTGATGATTTATTTAATCACATGCTATATTTTCAAAAAAGAATTGTTTTATGATCCAATTTTTTTCGTACCCTTTATTTTGCCAATGCGCTTCTTTCTTTTATAATAACCTACAGTTTGTTACTCAGTTCATTTGATATTAGAATTTTCAGATATCTTTAGAATATTTTCAATAATGAGATATTCTATATACTGTAGTATTTTCGAATGGAAAGGATTCTTCTTTTTCATCCTGTTTTTCTTCTATCCCCAGAACCTGCATCCTTCAAATTTTGTTTGCTAATTTTTTGATTCTGGTAACAGTAAAATTTGTTTGCTGATTTGTGCCTAATTGTTGTTCTTATGTTCTTGAAGGGGCTGCACTAGCATCAGGGGCAAGCTTTGGGACTCAATCTGTGAGTATACATGTTCTCATATACCGTCTCTTTCTTGTTTATGCCCTGACTAAAAGAAAAACACTTCTCGCCTATCCTTAAGCATGTCATGAGGAAAATGGAAATCTAAGTGGAGTAGAGGAATAGTTTTATTTGGCTATGTTGGTTAATTTATCTGCAGTTCTATTAGATGTTTTTGTAGAGCTTAACTCAGTTTCATGTCAATCCAATCCTGAAAAATCACTTTGTTGAATGTTAGGATGCTTTTACAAAAATCTTGCTGCTTTGAGCTTTCTATGTGATCCCCCCCCTCAGAATCACCATGGTTCACCAACTGGCGAGTTGATTTCTTATAAAAGAACGAAAAACATACACAGCAAATTGTTTGAATTTCTATAAACATTTTTTTTATTTGAAAAGGACATCACAATTAAGAGTAGTTATGCAGTCATAATGGGCATAGACATATTTGGTACTGCCTCATGGTTGCTGAAATTTGTTTTTATGAACCTTTTTTCAAATTTATTCATCACTTGTCTGGTATATGTTGCAGCAACACTTTAGCATTGATAGCTGTATCTTTCATAACATTTCATGAAAAGAAAGATATAGGTTTTTGTTTATCAATTTGTACCTACTTCATTATGGTATTATTTAAAAAACCTTATCAAAGAAGGTGCTTATGCTTTTGTTCTAAAAATGCTCCTAATTCTGATGCCTATCTTTATTGTGTATCATTACTTTTGGCAGAAGACTAGAGCAAAAAGTCGTACAGGCAGACGCTAGAGAATGTGTTTGGTAATTCATACATCTGAGATTCTAATGGATGGAAATCTCTTTGCTACTGGTTATCTGTCACAGTAGCTTGGCAAAGCTCAAGCATTTTGACAAATCATGAAAAATGCAGTTTATCTACCTCCAGTTTCATTATTGTGGACCACTATTTCTGCAGAGATGTTAGTTCATAGGGATATCGCGGCAATGTTATGTCATACTATTTTTCACTTACTTAATTCTCCTGATCTAGTGTATCAAGCTTGATTTTGTACTCGACTCTCTTCTAGATGATTTCAGTTGCCCTTTGTGAAATGGAACTGGTTATAGTTGTAATGCTTTGGATATTTGTGTAAACACTTAGTTGAGATCTCATTTGTTGTAAGACGCAATCCCCCCAAATTATAAACCCTCTTTTTGGGTCTACCTTTTTAATTTTTTCCCTTTTCAAATAAGATTTTTTTTTTTCAGGACACACGGAGAAGAAATATGGCAGCAGTTATATCTTGTTGACTGATAACTGCCACATGGTAAAATTAGTTTTTCATCTGTCGTTAATGTATATGTAGAAAATAATGGTTGACGCCTAAAGGCTAAAAAAAAGAGGGTGAAATTTTGCGTGATACGACTCGTTTTTTTTTTAGGCTTCAGTTCAATGGTTGAGTTAGAACACGATAAAACAAACTCTATGAATAAGAGTACTTTTATTACATTAATTTATTTTCTTCTTTTACGGATATTCAAGAATAATCCTGTATTAGTAAATATACACATCAATTAAAGATTTTAAATAAAAATAACAAATACCTTATTTTTAAAAATTACCATCTGAAACAAATTGCATACTAACTGTTAGACGAAGATGTATACTAGGAATCATTTTGGAGAAGAGATTGGCTGAATCTTGAGCTCCATGGCCTATCAAAGATCTCAGTTGGCAGTCATTTTGATTCAAACCAATGGAGGCTAGATCCTACTTCCACAGCCTCAGCATCCAGTCTAAATTGATTTGCTTCTGACTGTGTCAAGTTTCCAAGTAATCTATGCAACTCAGCTCTTACTTCATCATACTGTGGATGTGAATGATCACTAGAAGAGAACACATGAGTATTATTCAGAACTTCTAACCAGCTTAAACCAGGATCTTTTTCCAACTTAAGTCCCCTTATCTTTCTCCTAATCTCAGAAACACCGCCCCATCTACCAGTTGAAGCAAATAAATTGGAAAGCAGTACATTTGTTGCACTGTCTTCTGCATCCATCCTCAAAACCTGCTCCGCAACACGTATTCCTATTATCCGGTTTCCTTTACTTACACAGGAGCTCAGTAAAATTCTCCATAGTTGAAGACATTCAACACCCAAGGGTGATTCCATTATAACATTTTCAGCTTCCTCCAACAATCCAGCTCGACTCAACAAAGTGATCATGCAAGAATAATGCTTCAGGCTTGGTTTTAAGCCATTTTCTTTCATTTTATTCCAGAAATATATACCATGGTTGACCAAACCACAGTGGCTACATGCTGCAAGCAGAGATATAAATGTTACATGATCTGGTTTTAGGCCATGTTGTAAAATATAGTTGAACATCTTAAATGCCTCCTCTGCCTTCCCATGGTAACCATATGCACCAAGCATTGAGTTCCAGCATATTAGATTAGGCATGGTGACACTGGAAAACATAAGCTCTGCAGCTGCAAGGTTTCCAACTTTAGCATACATATCAACCAGACTCCCGCAAATGGTCATCTCAGCACTATAGCCTGTTTTGGCAGCCAGGGAATGAATCATTTCACCCTGCCTCACAGTTGCCACTTCAGCACACACGCTTAAGGCACTGGTAAGAGTAAATTCATCAGCCTTGTGGCCTTCCTGTAACATGTCATGGAACAATCTAATAGAGTTCTCAGCATTACCAATCCTACAATGTCCAGCAATCATTTCAGTCCAAAGGACAACATCCTTATCAAGGACATTAATGAAAACCTTTTGAGCAGACTCAACTTCCCCATTGCAAAAGTACATTGATATAAGTGTGCTTGCAACAAATACACTTACACCGAGCCCCACCTTCTCAACTTGTCCATGAAGTGGTATCCCATACTCAGCTGCCGGCAATGCTCCTGCAGCAGATATTGTAGCTGCAAATGTATATTCATCAGGGGTGAAGCGAGAAGATCGTCCAAATTGGATGAAGATCCTCATTGCCATCTCTCCATCTCCATTTGTTGTGTACCCCGATAACATTGAATTCCAAGAAATCAAATCTGGCTTCTTCATTTTTCTGAAGATCTTCAAAGCTGTTTCACTATCACCACAACTAGAATACATGTCGAGCATGGCATTATACAAGGGCAAATCAGGTGCAGTCCCTGAAACAATCACTTTAGAGTGAATCAATTTCCCAGAAAGATGGTCTCTTAACCTGCTACAAGCACTCAACAATGTCGTATAAGTGAAATTTGTAGGAACAACTCCAGTCCTCAACATGGTGCCAAACAGCTGAAGGCCTTCCACAGTCTTACCATTTTCCAAATATCCAAAGAATAGAGTATTCCAAGCCACGGAATCTTTATCATACATGTAGCAAAAAACTCTCTCTGCACAATCCAAACTCCACAATTTAAGTACATCCCAAGAACAGAGGTTTGAACGCACACATCGTATAAAAATCCAAACTTTATACACTGGGAGTGAAGCATAGAGCCTAATACCTGATTCTTGATACCTGAACACGCATTTAAAAGACTAGTAAAAGTTAACCCATTTGGTCTTAGGCTCTCACTTTGCAATTGAGCAAACAAATGGAAAGTCCAATGGGCAAGGTGGTGGTATCGAGAATAGGCGGAAATGAGGACGTTGAAAGAGACAACATTTCTGTCAGGCATTTTGTCGAACAGGATATGTGAGTCTTGGATAGACCCACATCGGGCATACATGGATAGAATGTTGTTGAATACATAAGGAGATCTGGAGGTGGCGGGTATAGAAGTGAGGATGAGGCATGGAGCTGGCGTGCTTTGCTGATTGAGGTTATGGAGTTGCACT
This sequence comes from Solanum lycopersicoides, assembly GCA_022817965.1. Classification (NCBI taxonomy): domain Eukaryota; kingdom Viridiplantae; phylum Streptophyta; class Magnoliopsida; order Solanales; family Solanaceae; genus Solanum; species Solanum lycopersicoides. The sequence goes on from CM040619.1 coordinate 80,282,291, forward strand.
TATTGATGACAAGTGCTGCTATGGAAGAGGCCTCATTCAATGGTGGCATAAGTTGGTAACTCTCGTCATGGATCACCTACTATTGAAATATATTTTGGAGCAATAATTAATCAAAATTTTAAAAAAGTTTTTAGAGTTTTTTTGGCCAAGCAGCTAAAAAACCACTTATTTTGATAAACAATTTTATTAAATATCTTTAAAAAAATACTTTGTAGAAAAAAAATTATGTTTATTTATTTGAGAAATGGTTTTGAATATATCTTTTTTTGAAACTCCATATAATCTGCGGCTACTATAATTTTTACCTTTCGAGTGAATATTTTATATGCATAGAGTAATTCCTCATTGTGTAATAACTTGCAAACTACGTCAAAGACTATTATGTTCAATTTTTTTTTTTTAAAAAATAAATATTTTTGAGAGTTAAATATTAATTTTTTTATTTTGTTAATTAATTAAGAAGAACATACATACCACAAAAGAAAAAGAGAAGCGAGTAAATTCTGAAGTTGGAAATTATGGCGAAGGAACACTCACGTCTCTGTTCTCTAATTGATCATTACCTCCGTCCTTATACTGTAAGCTCACTCTACTCTTTCGCGGCAACTGATTTTTACTTGCTTCTCTATTTTTTTTTTTGTTGTTGTTCTCATTGTATAGAAAAAGGAACTCTACTCTGCAGGAAACTGGGTCTACTTCGGTAACCAAAGAAACGGAGAAAGAACTTTTAATTGCTCTCTCACAGGTTGTTCCTTTATTTACCAATTTTGGGTTTCTTGTTTTGAATGGGGCAGACTTGATTGATTGAAAAGTCCCCACTTTTAGGTTTATACAGAAATTAAGCTGTGGATGAAGGAATATGAGTCCGATGATAGCTTTGTAAGAATCTTCCTCTGTGTATCTCTTCGTTGTGGAAATATGATTTTGCTTGGAATTATCTTAGGGTACATTGTATGTTTGTGTGAATTTATTAGCAGGACATGGTGGGAAATTCTGTTGGTGGAGGTCGAATAATCCCCGAGTCACATGCTGCTAATCATCATTGTTTAACTAATGTTATTCAGGTCTTGGTAGGTTTTTTCAATTCGAATACCCCATTATGATATATGATACATGGGTTCCAATTTTTCAGGTTCTAGTAATCTAAGATTTCATCTCATTTTGATCAGTTTCAAGTTCAGCCCCCCCTTTTCAATGGCGCATTTGTTGTTTTGTTTGAAATCACTTCTAATTCAACCTTACAACTGTCTTATGATTTCCTATCTGCAGATCACTTCTAATTCAACCTTACAACTGTCTTATGATTTCCTATCTGCAGATGGTCGTGGTTGCTATGGAGAATCCATATATAAATCACCTAGTTGGCAATATCCTGGTGGCTGTTTCTGATTTTTTGGTTGAATCTGTATGTCATACGACAGTGCTTCCGCGATCACTACATAGGCAGTTCTTCGTTTTGATATTTTGTGTTTCTTTACAAGTTCTATCTTGCAGGAAAGCTGTTGGGGTGAATATATCAATTTACTGTATCTTTGTGTGGAAATTTCGATTTTTAATGGTCTTTCTTCTATGGGACATACGATGGAGGTCAAAGACTTGAGTGGGGATCCTTCACCTTCTTCTTTATTGAAGCTCAGCCTGAAAAGTGCAAGTTGGTCAACGGCAGCTGTTATCATGAGAGTTCTACACAATGTACTGAAACAGTTGAATCGGGATCTTATTGATCAGTTTTTCAGCATTTTCTTGGAGGCTACCATTTATTTTATCTCAAATATGCCGTGGAATCTGTTGTCAGAGGTTTACCATGTTCAAGGGGACTCCAATTCAGACCGCTTGCTTCAAATGCAAGAAGAAAAACCGAAGTCAATACTAATATTTCAGGGATATCTTCTTCGGTTATTTTGTTCGTTGGTTAAAAGTGGTTGGACAGATGCTGCTGTCATCGCTTCAGCAGAGCATCCATTTATTTTTGAAGTAAAAAACCTGCTTCCAAGACTACTGACATCATGCCTTAGTAATGGACAACACTCTGATAATGTTGCGATCTGTCAATATCTTAAACATAAGATGTTGGTATGAATTTCTTCTCAACTATTTCTCATTCATTAGCATCTGTAGCCATTCTAATACTAAATAATTTGTCTTTTGAGGGAAATAAAGGGGTTCTCTACACCTAGAGGTTCTCTAAATCTCACATCCACTTGCACTGTATTTAATATTAAGAGGCATTTGCCCTTCTTTGATGTTGCATTCAGTCTAAAATGTTCCAAACTTCCAATTAGCCCATTAGGTGGATATGATGAAGGATTCTTGTTCTTTGCTTGCTCTAATAATCATTTCTTCCATTTATCCTCCTTGTGTTATTTACAGTGGTCTGATAGGTATATTTAAAATTTTATTTGAAATATCATGCACCAATGTGATCATTAACTGAGTTGAGTTTGTGGTTGCACTAACTGTCCATTTTACAGATACTCATGATTCGACTTAGTAACCAAATCCATTGGGAGCACTCAATTGTAATTTCGTGGTTGGATCTTATCCACACATACTTTCAAGATGTATTATCCCAACCTATGGAGGGGCAGGAGTTTGTTCTAGATAAATATCTCGAAGGTTCACCATTTGGTGTAATGACATTTGATATGGGGAAAAAATGGATTTCATCAAAGCATTTACAACGGCTGTCTATTTTCCTTTTCCTCAAATGTTCCTCTAGTTTGCTGAGCATGAAAGAAACGACTGATCAACATTATGCATGTAAAAATCTTAAGTCTTGCTCAAGATTTGACATGAATCCCAAGTGTTGCATTCGAAGGAAAGCTTTGCTAGAGCTCCATGAGTGGCTCAGAGAGCTTCTCCCTGGCGATTGTTTTATTGACCATGACATGTACTCTGAGAAACGCATGGACTTCGTTTCATCCTTCTTGCAGCTATATATGCAAGAGGTTTGTCCTCTTGCTCACAATGACATGTTTTGTTTTGACTTGTTCATTTGTTTCAGGATCTCTATATAAAAAGTTCGAATTGACTTTTATAAATTCATGATTATATCTGATTTTCAAGGTTTGATAAGTTTTAGAATTGTCGGTATGAGATTAGCTGGACAATACCTTGTATATGCAGTTGCTTTAGTACTCTGCATCTCCTTGGACTTCCAATGATTAAGAATTGCCTACATTGTTATTATTTTTCAACAACAAAACAGAAGATTGAATATTGCCTATTTCTTACAAAATGGTTTCTGGCTTGCTTCTAGGTTTTAGTATACTTCCTACTTTAGAATTATGTCCATGACATAGAGCTCTGCGAAAACTTCGTATTTGGTTGATTTGGTTCCTGTCCTTGTATGTTAAAGTACCCGAGGATATCTTACTATATGTTTACTGGTCCAGCTGTATTCACTTTTCTGACTTTCTTTTACTACTGTTAAATTGTAGGACGATATTCTATTTGAAATGCTGTTGCAAATGTTATGCTTGCCATTTTACTCTGAAAAGTGAGTTGAATGTATATTTGCTAATTTTAGAGATGATGTGAAGTTGTATATGGCGGTTGTTTTAGAGCATCATGTTGTATGTAGGTTTACTAATGAAGTGGCTTTATCAGATGATGAAGTGAGAGAGTTTTCTCTGATCTCACACCTTTTTCACCCAATACATTTCTTTCACCTATTCTTGGCTGGAGTAAGTACAAAACATTCCCTTGTGCATTTCTTTGTTTTTTCCCCTCTGATGTCAAGATCAAAATACTGTATAATTACCCATGCTGAGTAGTTTTGCTATGTTACCGTCCTCACAGATACACTATGATCATCAAGTTCTTCTTGATTATCTTATCTCAAAAGACACAGGGGCTAGTTCTGCTGAATATCTTTTGAGGTACATATAAGTTATAACTTTGCATTTATTTTCTTCTATACTATTTGGACATGGCTATAAGATCTATAAGTATCAATATGTATACTAAGTATGGTGTTTTGACAGGCTCAACCTTTATATGAATAAAGCATACTAGTTCCAAATTTGCAAACCATCTTTTTCTCCCATTAATTAAGTGTAATCCAAATTCGCAAACCATCTTACTCCATGTAAGAAGTTCCAGCTGTACCATGTAGCATATTCAGAATTAAAAAAGTTGTAAGCTCTTCGTAAAACTCTACTCCCTCTGTGTTTGACTAAGCACTGAATTTAAGAAAGAAAAACTTTTGAAACATGTGTTCTAGAACAAATCGTAAATTTTTTGTGGTTGCAATTTGTAAATCATCTCATTAAGGGTACAGTGAGAATTTTAAAGTTAAATGGTTTCTAAACATAGAAAGGTGTCATTCTTGGGATAGACTAAACGAAAGTGTGCCACGTAAATTGGGATAGAGGGTGTATCTTTTTTATCCTAAAATTTTTCCACAAAACCTCTTATGAATTAACTTGTCTTTTCTTAATATATTCCTAAAAAACAAAAATTTAACCACATGTTCTTCCATTTACATTAAACATTGCGTATTCATTTCTCTGATAATTGCTCTAAATTTGAATAAAAAATTCAATTTCAGAGAAAGGCGACAACATTAGCCCTTCTTAAACAAAATATGTTGACTTTATCCATGTCTGATGTTGCAAATAAATTTGTACCTGCATCCTCATAGGTGTCTGCGTAAGGTATGTAATTTGTGGAACATATTTATCGAATTTTCATGGAGCGGAAAATGTCAAAGCAGAAAAAGAAAAAAGTTTTCAACAGATGATCATAACTCTATGGGAGAGATAATGCTTGTGTCGGGTTGTATCAGTGGAGATACTTTACCACCTGACACCAAACGCAAGAAAGCCTACAGATGTCACAATGAGGACTATGTAACTCAGATGTCACCGTTTGAATGTGCAAGGAACTGCCTTTTTCAACTTAAAGCATCTATTGAAAGCCTTCACCAAAAGAACCTGTTTCCTTATAATCCACTAGTGCTACTACGTCGGTATGTATGTTTAACACATTTGGGGTTTTCATTAGTTTCTATTGTATTCTGGAGATTGCATCAGACTCTGGAACTCCATAATATATTTATTATTTCTATGTCATCTTTCCGAGTTCTTATACTAAGCTGTAGTTGCTTAAAGTAGGCGAAGTGTTTGTTCGATGTTTAGATTGGGTTCATTGATGTTCTTCAGAGTTGGTTCAGAGTTGGGTTAAGCAATTCTTACTTTGATATTTAAGTTTTTATTTGCAATCATTTCAAAACTGTTTTGCGAGAATCATGCATGCATTTCAAGAACATTCATACGATGTTCAGTTAGTACTTAGTAGTATCAAGTTGTAGGATGGAAACAGGAGTGCAAGTGCATTGTACTCATAATGGCTCGTGATCAAAATTCAAAAGATCACTTAGATCATTAATGATGTCGGGTTTTGAAATAGCTGAAGTGAATGTGCTGTAGAATGCAAGTGGATGGTGTGTTTTTTCCTCCCTTTTTATGGGTCAAAATTCAGTGAATACCATTTTATTGTTCAAGCTACTATTTATTGTTAGTTTGCTGGTTGGCCTTTTGTTCTAATTTGCAGAGAATCTATCAGCGAGTTCTTAATAAGGAGGCAGTTGTTTAATATTTCGCAAACTCTGTTTTTTATTGTTTTTGTGAAAGAATTATGAGTTTTTGTAAACTCTAAACTTTGAAGCAGGAAGTTGCATTGCAACAGTGTCACTAGCCAGACATTACTTCCGCGGGGGGGTTGCTACTGTTGCTACCAGAAATTATCTAATACTCTTCATTGCAGTTTGACGCGATTTCAGGAGCTCTGTGGAGATGATGGACCATAAAAGATCGTTCGCTGTTGACCTATCGCCTTGAAATCCATGTTCGATCGTACTCCACATGCCAACTTGACGTCGGCTAGTTGAAAAGGACAGCAACTTGAAAGGGACGATATGTCTGGACTCAGTAGAGCAAAATATGGCTTGAATATGAATCCAGTACTAGCATTCTTGACTGCCAACTTTTGAGGCGAGTTTTCTGACTTTGACTTCGGATATGTGTAACACATTTCTGAACTGAAATGATGAATATTCTTAGATGTCGACAGTTTTTTTGTTTTTTTACAATCTCTCATCAAGTGCCTAGCCAAGGTCAAAGGTTTTTTGGCAGAATCTTGCAAAGCAGTTAGAATAAAACAGTTAGTGGCTGATCTCCATTTAGCTGTTAATTACTGTTAGGAGGTGGTTATGTGTATGTTAGGAGTTAATTAGAATGGAGTACGTGCTAAAGCTAATCAATGCAGCTAGCATCAACCTCTATAAGAGGATTTAAAGATTGATTTGGTTTCAATTTTTGGAATCTGAGATATTTTCTGCTCTGGTGAGAATGTAAACATTTTCCAGATTTCATCTTTGTGTTTGGATGTATATGAAATCGATCGAGTAGGGTTGTAGAAAATTAAGCCTACATGACATTGACAAGATTATTGGTGATATTAACCCTACATGACTTAAAGCCTATGTAGTACAATTAGGTAAACAGAAAGGAAACGACAAAGCAAAAGTTGTTACAATTGAAAAGTAGTAGTACGTTCTACAACAACCCTAAAACTCAAGGTGCATGTAGGGCCAGGGAACACAACGGTGCTAGCAGTTGTTCTTGACTTCCAGTCTCCAGAGAACTTCTCGGCAGTTCCCATAAAAAACAAAATAATTGTTGATAGTAGGGATCAAATATGGACGGGTCGGTTACGTTGGAATAGGTTAAACAAAAAATAGCTAAAATAGTCGATTTTCAAACAGATAATAAATGGATTAAGAGACGGATAATGTGGTGTTTTCATAAATAAACAAACACAAGCTAAAAATCAGAATAAAGCAAGAAATCATGTAAAATAACAAGCAACAAATATGTATGGATAGTATCCATTTTCAAAAAGTCAAGATATGTAATGGGTCGTTACTTGTTTTCTCTAGAGTCAGCCGTGAATGATAGTACTAGTTTATTTTTCAAATTTCCAACTGGCCCAGAGGTTATGCGTGATAAACACCTTGTACATTTAGGATAAATGGATGATGCAGTATATTTTATATATAATATATATATAACCGCTACTTTATAAGACACACATATATATTATTTAATCAACAATGGATTATGTAGTCATTGTAGGTGGATCACTACTTGTATGGACTTTGTTTCAATGCATTCGTTGGGTAGCAATAAGTAAGAGAGGTAACAAAAAACTTCCACCAGGGCCAATTCCCCTTCCATTAATTGGAAATTTGCATAATATTCTTGGCGATCAACCTCACAAGTCACTTGCCAGGCTTGCCAAAATATATGGGCCAATGATGAGCCTCAGGATGGGGCAAATAACTACAGTGGTAATATCTTCACCAGCAGTGGCAAAACAAGTCTTACAAAAACAAGATTTGTCCTTCTCCAGCAGAACAATTCCAGATGCAATCCGTACCAATAATCACCATAACCTCTCTGTGGTGTTTCTACCTGTTTGCTCTCTATGGAGAAGTATGAGGAAAATCTTGAATTCTAATCTCTTCTCCAGCAACAAGCTTCAGCATCTCAGGTAAAGGTCGGATATGGGTGGGTTTAATTTGATCAAAATTTATTTAACCTGCCATGCTTTTTTATTTTACTTTTTAGAAGAAAAAAGAATGCATTTTGTCCTATATTAGAAGCTTTGATTCTCCCAAACTATATATCCTTAGTCTCCAAATTAGATTTTATATGTTGGAGTTTGTGTTGCAACCCTCGGGTAACTCATTTCATATTCAAATATGTATAACTATTTAGTAGAATTCTTAAAGCATTTACCAAGTCCAAATAGGTTTATATAAAGTCGTAACTCTTCAAGTCATAGTCAACAAAACATGTATTAGTAGCGAAAATTGATTTTGTGACTTGTAATGTACGTGATCAGGTCCCAAAAGATGCAAGATTTTATTGGTTATTGCGGCAAGTGTAGCCAAACAGGCGAGTCAGTGAATATAGGCCAAGCTGCTTTCGAGACCATGGTTAATTTACTTTCCAATACCATTTTTTCCAAGGATGTAGTAGACCCTTATGGAAATTCAGGTAAAGAATTTAAGGATGTGGTGTGGGACGTCATGGAAGAATCTGGTAAGCCCAATTTCGCCGATTATTTTCCCCTCTTGAAAAGGATTGATCCTCAAGGGATAAGGCGACGCACAGGCAAGCATTTCGATAAGCTGCTTCACCAGATTATAAAGGGATTGGTCGATGAACGATTGGAGCAAAGGAGGAAATCACCAAATGACAGTAGAACAGATTTTCTTGAAGTTATGTTGAATACTAGTGAGGAAGATCCGCATGCATTCGACAGAAATCATATACAACACTTGTGCCTGGTAACTCTTTTTAATTGCAAAGTTGGAGGAATAGACACCTTTTGAGCAATTACTTTCCACCAGTGCTCTGTTATGCTTCATTGGGTTCCTTTTAACTTCTTCCATCCATACCTGAGAATTATTCATATTGCAGGACCTTTTCGTTGCAGGAACGGATACAACTTCAAGTACATTAGAATGGGCAATGGTAGAGGTCATGAGAAAACCATACATAATGAATAAAGCTAAAACCGAGTTTGCAGATGTTATTGGCAAAGGCAAGATAATCAAAGAAGCCGATATTGTACGTCTCCCTTATTTGCAGTGCATAGTGAAAGAAACCTTGCGGATGCACCCTCCAGTACCCTTTTTGATTCGCAAGGTCGATCAAGACGTTGAGGCATGTGGCTATTTTGTCCCGAAAGACTCTCAGGTGTTAGTGAACGTATGGTCAATAGGTCGTGATCCAGCTACATGGGAGGATCCTCTCACATTTAAGCCTGAGAGATTTTGGAATTTGAAAATGGATGTTCGTGGCCAAGATTTTGAACTCATTCCATTTGGTGCTGGTAGAAGAATTTGCCCAGGATTAACTTTAGCAACAGCGAAATTATCTACAATGTTGGGCTCATTGTTGAATTCATTTGATTGGAAAGCTGAAGGCGATATTGCAGCAGAAGATTTGGATGTTGAAGAAAAGTTTGGCATTACACTTGCGAGATTGCGTCCATTACGAGCTATCCCTATTCCGCTTTAAACGTTGGCATGTTATTATTGTTGTATTCATCTCTCTTTTAAATAAGGGTACTATTGTCTTTTGTATTTGTATCTACTAATATATATATATATATATATATATATATATATATATATATATATATATATATATATATATATATATATATATATATATATATATATGTGTGTGTGTGTGTGTATAATAAAAGTGGCAATATGCAGATATGAGATTGTCGACATGCTTGCCGACCAAGGGCATCTTTGGAATAACACTATGATTTTGCTATGACTTGTTATACATTGTAGAATTGATTGTTGGACGTTTTGAGATTTTGACAAAAAGCCCAATTATTTTTTGCTTAATTCAAATAGTAGCTCATGCATTGCTTTTTTCTATTTTGATTTGGCCGCGGATTTGATCTTTTATTATATTATTACCTGCAGATAATTTCGTATATATTGCAAGACCAAAGCATAATTCTATCTTAAAAGGCAACAATAATGATATCAGAGAGTACACGTGTTAGGTCCTTTAGCTTTTCCACAATTGTAGTCTCATGTGCTTATCATTTATTCATAGATATATTTTCTCTCTATATGTAAAAATTCTATATTCATAATATAGATTTTGTTAATTAAAAAAAATCACAATTAAGCTTTGGTTAATTACAAAATTCACAATTATTATTAAAAAATCAATCTTAAAAAAACCGTCCACTTAAATGTATATAATATTTTATAGTACATGGGATAATGAAGAAATTGTAAATTAATACAGTTCTAGTAGTTAATATTTGGAAATTTTTTATATATAGCCACTTAAAAATAATTAATTACTTTCTGTGATGTTGGGTTCATTGTTGAATTCATTTGATTGGAAAGCTGAAGACTACACTGCAGCAGAAGATTTGGATGTAGAAGAAAAGTTTGGCATTACACTTGCGAGATTGCGTCCATTACGAGCTATCCCTATTACGCTTTAAACGCTCGCACGTTATTATTGTTGTATTCATCTCTCTTTTAAATAAGGGTACTATTGACTATTGTCTTTTGTATTTGTACACTCTTTTATAGGAGTAATTTTAATTATTGACAGGAGTTATATATTAGGATAACTTTCACATATAGCAAACAAAAAATTTATATTTGTATGTTATAGCAAAGTTTGTATAATTGCGCTCCATAGCAAACATATAACTGTATAATTCGCTATACATATACAATTATATAATTCGCTGACCTAAATTGTATAATTCGCTGGCCTTGCTATACATATACAATTGTATGATTCGCTAGCCTAAATTGTATAATTCGCTGGCCTATTTCGCTGCAATTGTATATTTTACTGCAATTGTATAATGCGCAATTGTATAATTCGCTGCCTATTTCGCTGCAATATCTTATAAAATTTGCTTTGCATACAATTGAATTAAAGTAAAATGTTTGTATATTGTATAATTATAAGTGTATAAGAAGAAGATATATGTTTTTCTCTCGCTTTATACAAAAACAGAAACACAATTTATACACTTCTGTTGTATAAAACGAGAGAAAAATATATTTCACTACAATTGTATAATTCACAATTGTATAATTCGTTGGCCTTTTTCGCTGCAATATTTGTCTAAAATTTGCATTTGTCTACAATTGAATCGAAGTAAAATATTTGTAAATTGTATAATTAAGTGTATAGCACGAAGATATATGTTTTTGCATGTGTATATACAATTTTCTTTCGCTTTATACAAAACAGAAACACAATTTGTACAATTCTGTGTATAAAGCGAGAGAGGCGAACAGAGGGAGAGTGGCGAGCGAGAATGGGAGAGTGGCGAGCGAGATTTTTGGGAGAGAGGCGACCGGCAAACTTTGGCAAACATTTACTATGAAGCACAATTAAATCAAACCGTAGCTATTCTATTTATTTTAGGTTATTAGTTTGCTATTATATACAATTAACTCTATATATTATTATGGCAAAAGATAAATTTAAAGATCTTCTATATATTTCATCAAAATGGATTTATAATTTACTTGTGAAAGCAAAAATATCTCAGGTGAGAGCATTTATTGCCTATTGGTTTCATCACTTTCTTGTATACTAGTGTTTGACAATTCTTTGTGGGATTGAAAATGTCATTATCTCTTCCTTCTAGAACATAAAAATTTGAAGCTTTATTCACAATAAAGTTAGTGATTAAAACATATGTAATGTCAGTTATTTAACAATTTTTTGTTTTGAATTGATTGTTATTACTTTTTAAAAGTTACTATTAAATGAATTGCTTCTTTTATTTTTATTTCTATGTATACTTAATAACCGAACTAAATCATATTGAAACCGATAATAATCAAATCAATAATTATATATTATATATAATTTAGTTTGATTTTAGATTATTTAAAATCGATTAAATTAATATAATTTTAATTTTAATTTTGATTTTGATAAATAACCTATCCAAATCAACCCTGAACAACCCCTACTTCCGAGGCTCATTTGTTGAGGTAACTCACCTTCCATGTAGACGGTTTGAATCTATATCATTTAGAGAGTAGTACACGTTTCTTCTTTCTCTTGCTATGCTAATCATTAAATTGATAATTATGGAATAAAATAAATCTTGAAAAGGGAAGTGAGAGAATAGAACATGTGTGAATTAAATGACTCACCTATGGTATATAAATAATGAATGTTTTTATAAACGTCCTCCCTCTATTCAATATTTGATGTCCAATAATATTTTACTTATTTTATAAAATTAATAAAATAACTTTTCATTAGGTTCTACTTTATTTTTGAAATTAATTTGAGTCATTTTTAATACATTTTTAAGATATTGCATTTATTTTATTTAAATGATCATATAGTAAAATTATACTTATACTTATGATTTCTTAAATAATATGCAAAGACAATAATAAAAAAGTATTACTTGACAAAAAGAAAGTATAAAAGTTTCAGATAATTTTAAAATAATTAAAAAATTTCCAAAATTAAATTTGGCCAGAGTATTAATTTTTTTTCTAGTACTTGAAAACTTGATATATTTATCAAATATATTTGTCGAGTTATAGTATTACCGAATTATTAATAGGTCAGTATCAGTCGAAGACGGAGATGATAAGAACAAAGCAAAGGTTGTTATAATTGAAAGCAGTAGTACTCCCTCACTTATTAAAAAAAAACTTTTTTTTATTAATATTTTATTTCAGCATTTTACATGACATGTTTAATATAATTTTAATTTAGAAACATAAGATTAAAATAATTTTTTAAGAAAATTTTAGTATCAAATTAAACTATATCACTAATTTTGGAACAAAGTGAACGATATGTATAGGGAAAAGGGATGGTAATGGGCAGGGGCGGGAGGGTTTAAGACTATGTGGGGCGGGATGAGTTTAAGGTTGTATGGAGCGGGTCGGATGCGACGCGGGTTGAAGTGGGTTTTTTAAACTAATGTGAGGCGGGGTGAGTTGCGGGTATATGTGATTTTATGTGATTTCGAGCTTAATTTTATCTTTTTACATGTTAAAAGAGTGATAGAGCATATTTATTAAAATAATTTCTTTAAAGATAATAAATTATTCAAGATAGTAAATGCAAATAACTCAATAAAAAATAATACAATTTCTTACATTTTCTTTTCAATTAACCTCTAAAAATATTTTTTTAAGTTACTATCCTATTAAATTAATATAACTAAATGATAATGAATTTATTTATATAAATTTTATTTTTAATAACAAACTTAACTAGAAAAAATATGATAAAAATTATGAAGGGCAGATCTATAGGGGACGGATTGAAAAGGACAAAGATTATTATACAAAACGAAACAAATTAAAAATTTTACGATTTAAATTCGACCCGCCCACCCTATTATCATCCCTAAGTACGTACTACAGCTACCCTAAACCTCAAACAAGGATTTTGTGGTTAATGATGCATGCAGGGAACACAACCGTACGAGAATAATTGATTTCTTTGACTTCTAGGCAGTTTCCATAAAAACAAATGATGGGAATAATTATTGTTGACTGGATTATAGTAGGAGGGACAAATAAGTGGGACATATTAAATATAAACGAGTCGAAATAAGTTAGATAAAAATGAATAAAATAGAAAAAGTTATTTGTATGATCTCTTCAAATAAATAATTATTGATGCGATATTTCTTATTTATTATTATTTATAATAATATTATATTCAATCTATAATATGTATAAAAAATAAATTAAGTATGCAATAATATGTATTATAATTATTTTTAAAAAAAAATATTATGTTTGTTTCATAAGAAAATTGACACATTGTAGTATAAGTGTATTAAAATGTGTGATAAATATATTATCTATCAATAAAACTTGTATTATATATGAATGTTAAATTATATTTTATAGTATGAATTAAAAGTGTATTAATAGTGATATAAGAAAAAAAATATTATTGATATAAATGATAAATATTTTTTATTTATAGTATATTTATATAAGTTTTCCAATAAAATATTTCGTCTACCTATATTTAATAGGGATAATTAATGGATTAAATAACTAAACGGTAAAATGAACTTAAATTCTCATAATTAATGGATTAAATAACTAAAAGGTAAAATAAACTTAAACTCGCATAAAGGAAGAAATTAAAGCAACAAATATGTATTGGCAACATGGATAACATCCATTTTCAAAAATCAATTATCTAAATCATTTGTAATGAGTCATTACTTGTTTTCTCAAATTATTTTGTCCGCCTTAAATTATACTCACTCTTCATTTTATACGATACACTTTATGTTGTTAATCGATCTAAAAAAGAACAAGATACATTTTGATAATTGTTTAATGTTATTATTTGTTAGAACAAACGAATAAGAATGATAAAATTACAAGGAATCCAAAATAAAACTTGTTTGGCTTAGAGGCACGTTAATACGTTTCTTAAAGATAGTTGAAGTCTCTCCCACAAGCAATCGGAAGAATAAATAACAACTCTATCTTCGAAATTCAACTAAGCCACAAACAAGTACCATTCAAGAATGTTGCTCTTCTATTCTTGAATCGGTGATTTCACCTTTTGATTAATGACTCATAAGTGTATTTCAAGGAATGTATTTTTGTTTGAATGATTCTCTTTTTCAACCAAAAGAAACTTAATTTATAGGATAAAAGTTTTGTAAGAAAAAGACTTTAATTAAATTGTATTTATTATAGGTTCATGAATTAATAGAAAAAATTTATCTTTCAAAACCCCATAACGTAGAATTAAAAAGCTTCTTCCAAAAGACCCATAACATAGACTTAAAATAAAAGTGAATGTTACTATTTACATTCATGTATTTTGTATATTTCAAAAAACTTTCAACGAAAGAATTTGTTTCAAAATTAATTGAAACACTAATTCTTACATTATCAACATTTTGCAAGTTCCACTTTCAAGGGTCCGGCTAAAAAAATGCCACTTCATAGTGGTCGGAGTGTCGGTACTTCGATCCATCTCGTATACGACTAGTAGAGATGAAGAATTTATTCCGGGTGATTTGGCCTAAAACAGAGTCCATGTGAAACGGAAAACATACAAGATGGGGGGTACAAAAGGGCCCTCTCCCTTAAAAATATCTATTGGAAGGTCTGTGTTTCATTAGTAATTAGTAAATAGTAATGTACGTTGTTGTTATGACTTTTGCTGGTGGAATAAATCTACTAATTGGAGCGTCCGCTGTTTATGAGATAAAAACTCCAATTTCTGTTTCCGCTCGTTAGGAGAACTCTCAATGGATTGGTTCTCGGGAGTCGATGGGGATTGGGGAGGATAAAAAACCTCTTTATCGGAATTGGTCTAGCTCAATGCGTTCAGTTCGGCCCAACATAGTGCTTTTGTCGTTGGTGTTCTATCTGATTTCTACGCATTTCACTACTCTTCCAGAAATTCTTTCTGCCCTACTGTACCTTAACTTGATAGTTTTCGTCACCTGTCCAAGGTTGAGCCCTGAAATTTGACAAACAGACTTAAAAAGCCACCTACAGTCTAATCAGGTCCCCTCCCCATGCCTTGTTGATAAGAGGTTAAGTATTGTAATCAAATCCAAAAGGGGAGAACTTTAACGATTATCTCGTCGTATCTAAACTAGTAGATAAAATACATTATTTTTTAGCTTAAGGTACCAACTTATGAATTAATCAACTCTAATCCACAACTGTTGAGTTAATAACTTTGATGGTCACTCAACTATCAATTGTTTTCACAAAAAGTCATTCAACTTTCATTTTCAACTCAAAAGTCACTCATTCTCCCTAAAAATATAATATTGAACATTTTATTTTACTATTAAATCCCTAAATCATTCTCCATTGTCTCTCACATTCTTTTAGTGAATTAATAATAAAATAAAATGTTTAATATTATATTTTTAGCGGGTTATATTAAATGGGCGGATCATTAAATGGTTGAAATGGATATATGTTTGATTCTTAAAATTTATGTTAATAATTAAAATTTCATGTCACTAAATTTTAATGAAAAAACAATTAAATAGGTTGAGCGACTTTCTATGCAAAAAAGTCATAGTTGAGTGACTTTTGAATTGAAAATAAATATTGAGTGACTTTCTGTACAAAAAAATCAAAATTGAGTGACTTTTGAGTTGAAAATAAAAATTGAGTGACTTCTGTTAAAACAATTGATAGTTGAGTGAGCATCAAAGTTATTAACTCCACAACTATTATCTCTTTTTAGTCACTACTACCTATATTGGCATCTACACTGGTAGAGAGTTTATAGACTCTCATCTAAGAAAGATCAATCCTGAATAAACTTCAACAAATTCTCATTATAAATCTTTTTACATCCCGGCCCAGGAGTAGGATAAATGGATTTTGCAGTATATATATAACCATAACCATAACCATACTAGAAGATAATATAAGTCACCCAATGGATTATGTAGGCATTATTGTAGGTGGATTACTACTTGCCTGGACTTTGCTTCAATGGATTCATTGGGTAGCAATAAGCAAGAGAGGCAACAAAAAAAATCCACCAGGGCCAATTCCCCTTCCATTGATTGGAAATTTGCATAATATTGTTGGCGATCAACCTCACAAGTCACTTGCTAGGCTTGCCAAAATATATGGCCCAATAATAAGCCTCAGAATGGGGCAAAAAACTACAGTGGTTATATCTTCACCAGCCGTGGCAAAACAAGTCTTGCAAAAACAGGATTTGGCCTTCTCCAGCAAAACAATTCCAGATGCAATCCGTACCAATAATCACCATAACCTCTCTGTGGTGTTTCTACCTGTTTGCTCTCTATGGAGAAGTATGAGGAAAATCTTGAATTCTAATCTCTTTTCTGGCAACAAGCTTAACGCAACTCGGCATCTCAGGTAAAGGTCGGATATGGGTTGATCAAAATAAGTCTAGATATATCTTTAAAGGTTACTCAACTATGAATAATTATGTAATTAAGTCACTTTAACATTATTTATAAAATTACTACACTTATAGGCTATTTCTATTGTAAAATTACCAGCTCAAATTTGATTTTATATATTTGAGTTTGTGTTGAATCCCTACAAATAACTGAGTTCACATTCAAATATGTATAAATATTTAGTAGACTTGTTAATACATTTACAAAATCAAAATAAAAATTATTAGGTTTATTCCATAATTCAAAGTGAAGAAACACGTCATTACTCATTAAAATTGATTTTGTGAGTTGTTATGTACGTGATCAGGTCCCAAAAGATGCAAGATTTTATTGGTTATTGCGGCAAGTGTAGCCAAACAGGCGAGTCAGTGAATATAGGCCAAGCTGCTTTCGGGACCATGGTTAATTTACTTTCCAATACCATTTTTTCCAAGGATATAGTCGACCCTTATGGAAATTCAGGTAAAGAATTTAAGGATGTGATCAGGGGCGTCTTGGAGGAATCTGGTAAGCCCAATTTCGCCGATTATTTTCCCCTCTTGAAAAGGATTGATCCTCAAGGGATAAGGCGACGCATAGACAAGCATTTCGATAAGCTGCTTCACCAGATTATAAAGGGATTGATCGATGAACGATTGGATGAAAGGAGGAAATCATCAAATGGCAGTAGAACAGATTTTCTCGAAGTTATGTTGAATACTAGCGAAGAAGATCCGCATGCATTCGACAGAAATCATATACAACACTTGTGCCTGGTAACTTCTCCACCTTCGTTAAGTCCCTTGTTTGAACAAGCATTTTCGACTACTTATTCAGAAAATATACTATAGTAATTATGAACCTGTAATTTGAATTGTAATACAATGAATTTAGTGCTTAAAACGCCAAAGGTTTACTCATTAGTTCTAAATCCTGAATTCCCCTCTGCTTATTAGTCATTTTGTACTCTGTTATACCTCATTAGTTTCCTTGTAACTTCTTCTTCCATCATTTAAATACATTATTGCATCCCTGAGAGTTACTATTTATGTTTCAGGACCTATTCTTTGCGGGAATGGATACAACTTCAAGTACATTAGAATGGGCAATGGTAGAGGTCATGAGAAAACCAGACATAATGAATAAAGCTAAAAGTGAGCTTGCAGATGTTATTGGCAAAGGCACGATAATGGAAGAAGCTGATATTGCTCGTCTCCCTTACTTGCAGTGCATAGTGAAAGAAACCTTGCGGATGCATCCTCCAGTACCCTTATTGATTCGCAAGGTCGACCAAGATGTGGAGGCATGTGGCTATTTTGTTCCGAAAGACTCTCAGGTGTTAGTGAACGTATGGTCAATAGCTCGTGATCCAGCTACATGGGAGGATCCTCTCACATTTAAGCCTGAGAGATTTTGGAATTTGAAAATGGATGTTCGTGGTCAAGATTTTGAACTCATTCCATTTGGTGCTGGTAGAAGAATTTGTCCAGGATTAACTATGGCGACAGCGGTATTAACTACAATGTTGGGTTCGTTGTTGAATTCGTTTGATTGGAAAGCGGAAAGCGAAATTGCAGCAGAAGATTTGGAAGTTGAAAAGTTTGGTCTTACACTAGGCAGATCGCGTCCTTTACGAGCTATACCTATTCCGCTTTAAGCGTTGTCATGTAATAATGTTATTATTGTTGTATTCTTCTCTCTTTTAAATAAGGGTACTATTGTCTTTTGTATTTGTATCTACTAATATATATATATATATATATATATATATATATATATATGTGTGTAATAAAAAAAGTGGCAATATGCAGACATGAGATTATCGACATGCTTGCCGACCAAGGGCATCTTTGGAAGAACACTATGATTTTGCTATGACATGTTGTACATTGTAGAATCGATTGTTGGACGTTTTGAGATTTTGACAGAAAGCCCAATTATTTTTTGCTTAATTCAAATAGTAGCTCATGCATTGCTTTTTTATGTTTTGATTTGGCCCCGGATTTGATCTTTTATTATATTATTACCTGCAGATAATTTCGTATATATTGCAAGACCAAATGATGATTCTATCTTAAAAGGCAACAATAATGATATCAGAGAGTACACGTGTTAGGTCCTTTAGCTTTTCCACAATTGTAGTCTCATGTGCTTTATCATTTATTCATAGATATATTTTCTCTATATATGTAAAAAATTCTATATTCACGATTTAGATTTTGTTAATTAAAAAAAATCACAATTAAGCTTTGGTTAATTACAAAAATCACAATTATTATTAAAAAATCAATCTTAAAAAAATCGTCCACTTAAATGTATATAATATTTTGTAGTACATGAGATAATGAAGAAATTGTAAATTAATACAGTTTTAGTAGTTAATATTTGGAAAACTTTCACATATAGCACTTAAAAATAATTAATTACTCTCTATAACTATAGTTTGATAATTACAATTTGTAGCTACATGTTATATGGAGGAGAGAGACGAGCGAGGCTGGGAGAGAGAGGAGAGAGGCGAGAGAGAGGGGAAAAGAGTGGGAGAAAGGTGAATTGTATATGTATATTGGTTAGATAATTGTATATCATACATATATATTTGTATATATGGCAAGAGAGATTGGGAGGTGGAGGAGAGAGGCGAGCGAGACTGAGAGAGAGAGGAGAGAGGTGAGCGAGATCGAGAGAGGAGAGAGAGAGAGGGCAGAGAGTGGGAGAGAGATGAATTGTATATGTATAAATTGTATATAACTGTATATTATATATATATACATTTGTATAAATGGCGAGCGAGATTGGTAGAGGGAGGAGAGAGGCGAGCAAGATTGAGAGAGGGAGGAGAGAGGCGAGAGCGAGAGGGCAGAGAGTGGGAGAGAGGTGAATTGTATATGTATATAGGTTAAAAAATTATATATTATGCATATGTATTTGTATATCTTTGTGAATTATACATATACAAACATGACTAATTATACAAACTCGAAGTCAGCGCACGTAATTAATGTATAATGTTAGTTGCGGGTGATAATTATAGCAAACTATAGCTATGATGAGTAATTAAATAGTATAAGTTTGTTTAGCCGCGTAATTTTCCCTTAATATTTAGTAATTAACAACATTTCATTGAATCTTGATATTTTATTTGTGCCACATACATTGGAATAAGAGAAGTAACATATACTATTAAAACTTTACTTAAAAGTACTATAAATTACAATAATCAAAAGAAGTAACATGTAATATTTAATTTGGAAACTAAGTATTGTAAATCTAAAAAAATTAACAACAATTGATTGACTCTTGAAATTCTATTTGTGCTACATACATTGAGATAACTAAAGTAACATCTGTTATTAAAAATTTACGTAAAAAGTACAATAAATTACAATAATAAAAAAAAGTAACATGTACTCCTAATATTTAATTTGAAAACTACATAGAAAGTGTTGTAAATCTCAATAAATTAACAACATTTCATTAACTCTTGAAATTCTATCTGTGCTACATATATTGGGACAAGAGAAGTAATAAATATTATATTAAAATTATGTAAAATATTATAAATTATAATAATTAATAATTTAAAATATTTAAAAATCATATAAAATTTAATTAACTATCTAAACTCTATATGTGTTACATAAAATAATATAAAAAAAAAAAGATATTAGGCCCGTGCTAGCAGGCACTTATGTCTAGTAATTTTATCAATTTCATTTGGTACACTTGCTACTGCTTCATTATTAAAATGACGGCTGCCACATTTGCTCCGAATTTCGATAATTCATTTGATATATTAAGTTTCAATCGACGGTAACCATACTGGCTGTGATGGCTTAATCATTTTTTTGTTTGTGTGAATCTCTTTTTTAATTTTTTTAAAAATAAATAAAAGTGATGTTTCATGTATCGACGGTAGTTTGAAAAATTTTAGGTTCAAAGTTTGATAAATTTATCTTTTATTTTGAATTTTTATTATCTTATAATGAAATAGTAATTTTGAGTCATATATTTAGTAGTTTAACTATGAACATAATATAAAAAATTACTATTTATTTGTGATGTAAATTGTTTTTAATAAGGAATTGATTGAATGATTTAATAAAAAAATATTTAAATTGTTTGAATGACTTTATAAGTGAAATATAAATAATTAGGTGATTTTAAGAGTTATAAAACAAAGTTGAGTGACTTTGTAAGTAAAACAGTGATTTTCTAAGTAAACAACTCAAAGTTGAGTGACCATATGAGATATGCTGCAAATGGGTTTATTGGGTCTAATTCATACACTTTACATATGATTTTATATGTTTGAGTTTAACTTGCATTTTGATCCCTATTATGCGATGACTTAGATACTGAATGAGTTGTTTAAAAAAAAAAATTGATTTTGTCATCTCTGTTTTTAGGTCTGGAAAGATCCAAGATTTGATTGCTTATTGCCGTAGATGTACTGAAACTGGTGAGGCAGTGAATATAGGCCAAGCTGCTCTCGAGACTTCTTTGAATATACTTTCCAATACCATTTTTTCCAAGGATGTTGTGGACTTCTATGCAAATTCAGGTAAAGGATTCAAGGATTTAGTATCGAACCTCTCGGAAGAAGCTAGTAAGCCAAATTTGGCTGACTATTTCCCCATGTTTAAAACGATTGATCCTCAAGGTATAAGGCGAAGAGTAGGCAAGCATTTAGGTAAGAGATTGAGGGATTGATTAATGAAAATATTGGAGGCAAGGAGGAAATCAGAAACTATTGGTAGCGCTGATGTTCTTGACGTTCTGTTAAATACCAGCAAAGAAGATCCTGAGTCACTTGACAGAAATCACATAGAGCGGTTATGCCTGGTACTTTCAACTTCTTCCCCTAGGTTATGCGTTTGACCTTTGTTGGTCTATCTGTATGTTACTGGATTTTATTTATTCTTCCTCTTTCACCAAATTGCAGAGATGCATTTAGTGTAACATATATTTGGGGAAGAGCTATAATCGTATGCCCTCCACATTATATTGTTCTATTTATGTTAAACAAGAATACACACTATTTACATATAATATAAGAGAGAGCTGTAATAGTTGCCATCAATTTACACGAGAAAGTCATAATGATGTGTAAGTATCATAATTCACTTTGCAATTTATCAATTTTCGGCATCTCTTAGATTTGGTTATATTGCAGGACCTTTTCGTTGCGGGAACGGATACAACTTCAAATACATTAGAATGGGCAATGGTAGAGGTCATGAGAAAACCATACACAATGAATAAAGCTAAGGCTGAACTTGCTGAAGTTATTGGCCAAGGCAAGGCAATAGAAGAAGCGGATGTTGTCCGACTCCCTTATTTGCAGTGCATAGTGAAAGAAACCTTGCGAATGCACCCACCAGTTCCCCTTTTGATCCGAAAGGTAGATCAAGACGTGGAGGCGTGTGGCTATTTTATTCGAAAAGACTCTCGAGTGTTAGTGCACATATGGTCAATAGGCCGTGATCCAGCTATATGGGAGGATCCTCTGACATTTAAGCCAGAGAGATTTTGGGGTTCGAAAATGGATGTTCGTGGCCAAGATTTTGAGCTCATTCCATTTGGTGCTGGTAGAAGAATTTGTCCAGGGTTACCTTTGGCAAACAGGACCTTTTCTGAGATGTTGGGTTCATTGTTGAATTCATTTGATTGGAAAGCTGAAGGCGATATTGTACCAGAAGATTTGGAAGTTGAAGAGAAGTTTGGTATTACATTGCCGAGATCTCGTCCTTTGCTAGCTGTTCCTATTTCGCTTCAAAATTGAACATGTAATAAGGCAACATGACACAGTTATAATCAGCAAATAATTCAGATTGTATGCTTTCTCTACATATATTTTGGAGATGAGATCACTTGTTTCACCGTTTTCTAGGTAGGGGGCCTAAGATCCATAACAGGCCCCAGCCCATCAAGTTTTCAATTTGCAAACAAAATAAAAAAAATGTGACTTGATTTTGGGTGCTAAAAGTTAGAAAGAAGATGAAATGAAGTGAAGAAATAATTTAAGAACGCACAGTCCTATGATTAATATTTTGAAAATCTAAATTTAATTACTACTACTAGTTTATGTAATTATAGTAGTTATTTTCCTATTGCATTTTCTCAATACATTGTATTTTTTATATTTAAAGGGTGATACGGTAAAACTATCCTTCTATTTATAGTTTCTTAAGAAGTAAGCAAAGTCAATAGTGGACAAGTATTGTTGGACAAGTAGTATCGGCATATTTTTCATAATCCTAAAGCCAGACAGAACTAAATGATCTTTGATAGTTTAAGTTTCACAATTCTCATCAATTCATCGTGTTCGTGTTCGTTAGCTGTTTTCTGTTCATGCTTTTGTCTGAAGTTTGACTACATTTTTGCATTGAAAGCAGAATTGGAGGGCAGTTTTCTTACTTTGACTATGAAAATGAGTAACACATTTCTGGACAAAAAGGATGAATATTCTTAGACGTCGACAGGTCATTTGTTTACTTTTTTAAAAAAAGAAACTTTTTTTTTAACTCATCTTTTGTTTACCTTCTTTTTTTAAATAAAAAAAAAAACTCATGAGAGATTTGTATGAAAAGGGATAGATTCGCGCTACCTTTTAAATTTTGTTCTTGGTTTACATATTTGTACGGAAATGACTTACTATTCTCTTATACTGTCTCATGTTAGTTGATCATTTTTTTATACACATATTAAGAAATCATAAATAAAAAGATAATTATATTAATTTTTTTTTAATTTTTTTTGAGAATTTTACAAACAAAATAAAAATACATTATTATTTTATAATACTAGCGAAGAAGATCCGATGGCAATCGACAGAAATCATATACTACACTTGTGCCTAGTAACTTTTTAACTTCTTCACCTTGATTAAGTTCCTTATTTGCGCAGCCGGATAGACCTTTTGAACAATTATTTTCGACCCGTCGGACTATTAACTCAGAAAATTATGAACCTGTAATTTCAGTTGTAATATAGTGAGTTTGTAGTGCTAAAAAAATTAATTCTATATCCTGAATTCCCATTAGGTGCTCTGTTATGCTTCATTATGTTCCTTTTAACTTCTCCCATTCTTTACATACTAGCTACCTTTCTGAGAGTTACTATTTATATTGCAGGAACTTTTCATTGCGGGAACGGTTACAACTTCAAGTACATTAGAATGGACAATGGTAGAGGTCATGAGAAAACCAGACATAATGAATAAAGCAAAAAGCGAGCTTGCAGATGTTATTGGCAAAGGCACGATAAGAGAAGAATGCGATATTGTTTATTTTAAAGATATTGTTTTTTAAAAAAAATTACTTATTAATATGTTATAATTTATAAGTTATATTTATAACTTGTAGTTTAAATAATTTAAATTTGTAATTTTAAAAAATTAAATAAAAATAAGGATAAATCAATTACACAAATTATAAAATATAAATTATAATTTATAAATATATAATATATATTAATTAATAAATAATCATTAATCGAAACTGGATCGGATCGGAATTGGGATACCGGTACCAAATCGCGGTTCTGTTCCGTGTACCGGTTCAGAATATCCCATTCCGTCCCGTAAACAACCGAACCGAAATGATACCAGACTGGTATCGGTACAACCCGGTCCTTTGCCCAGCCTTACTCTCAAGTGTTAGTGCATGTATGGTCAATAGGTCGTGATCCAGCTACATGGGAGGATCCTCTCACATTTAAGCCTGAGAGATTTTTGGAGTTGAATATGGACGTGAGTGGCCATGATTTTGAACTCATTTCATTTGGTGCTTGCCCATGATTAACTTTGGCAACGGCGAAATTGTCTACAATGTTAGGTTCGTTGTTGAATTCATTTTATTAGAAAGCTGAAGGTGATATTGCAGTAGAAGAAAAATTTGGAATTTCACTAGCGAGATTGCGTCCTTTACGAGCTATCCCTATTCCTCTATAAACGCTGGTCACCAATCCTCTATTAGTTTTTCGTATTTTTTGTCTCTTTTATAAGCAAGGGTACTATTGTCTTTTCCTTGTATGCACTCTTTCTTTGGGTATGGCTTATTTGTTGAGCTGACTCAACTTTCATGTACACGGTTTGTACTTTGTATCTCTACCATGTAAAAGTTTCTTCTTTTCTCTTGCTATGTTTATCATTGTAATTAATTAAGTTTAAAACCAATTCATATTTTTAACAGTTTGACAGAATAAACTCCTAACGTAGCAGGCTTGTAAGCACACGCATTAATGCACTTAGCTTACTCCTTATCTACTTTTTCTACTAACACTATACCAAAAATAATTTTTAACGACAATTAAATATTAATTAACGATAATAATTGAATTGTCTACTAAATATGTTTTTTTAGAGATACTAGTAACGATTGCATTTTAGTATCCTTTGTAAATATTGTTAAAGCTTATATCGACATTAGATCTAATTACAAATGTCTATATGACTTTTAACACATTTTATTAATATACACATATGTGGCTGGTAAAAACTGTTTTGTTATGGTGTTAGATCTATTCAAAGATATTGCAAGTCGAAAATTTTTATAATGGTAGAGGCTCAACCAACAATATAGTTGAGTGACCCTCTATCGATTAGTTGACACTTGCATAATGTATCTATTTCTTTACCTTTTTATCATATCTCTCCACTCACCCTTCTTTTCATTCATTCCCTTATTTTCTTATTACTACTCCCTCCGTCAATAATTGTTTGGCATGTATACTAAAAATAGATGTTCAAGATTAACCGTCAATTTAAATAATCAAGAAACAATTAGTCACTTTTTTCTAAATTTGTCCTTAATGATAGTGTAGTTCAATTGAAAAGTTAAGTAGACTTTTGATATTCTTGATAGAGTTATATTAGTCAAATTACACATTATATTAAATTTTTCTTGTGGGTGTGCATGACCTTAACATGACAAACAATTATTGACAGAGGGAGTAATAAATATTTTTTAACTTCATTTTGTTAAGATGTTGATATATTGAATAAAAGAATTAATAAACATTTTTTTATCAAAATAACTAAAAACATTTTTAGGACTGCGTATTTAAAATACTCAGATCATTCAATATTTTTAATAATATCAAATTAACTCAAAAATATTTAGTGTTAACACCTAAAAAAACAAATTAATTCAATTTAGTTTTTCGTATTTTTTTAAAAAAAAATCAATTTTTTAATTTAAGTTATAATTTTTTTAAATACTTAATAGAAAAACGTTGGAAAATATATATTATAACTGAATGTACGTAAGATACCAAAAATAAATTCTAATAATATTAAGGCTCAATGATATTATTATTATTATTTATTATTATTATTATTATTATTATATTATTATTATTATTATAATAATAATATAATGAGTAGTTAATTTAAAATTATATGGAACAATTGGCTCTTTGAAAATAAATTAACTTTGTAAATTTCGTTCTGTGACCCGTCTCGCCTGTATAGATTTTTTTAAAATATTTATGAGTTCGCCACTTCTTGTCCTATTCTATCTCGTTGTCATTCTTATATTTAAATATGGTTATGGTGAAAGAAAAAGTATGTGATATGATCAGAAATCAAACAAAAATAAACTTATCAAATCAATTTACATGCTAATGTAAATTAGTTTGTATTTTCAGTTAATTTGATTCTATTAAATATACTGAAAAATGAGTTTATTTTTTATGTTAACAATTTTATAAGTGTTTAAGCTATTTTAACAAAAAATGTATTTATTGATATATTTTTTTTATCAAATGTATTAATTATTTAATTATGTTTTATAGATTAAATATTTATTAGGAGTAAAAAAAAAAAAAAGAGAGGTGAGTATGAGATGATAAGAAGGTAAAAGATAGACCTATTATTCAGTGTCAATTAATCAATAAAGAATCACACATGATAAAACTATTGTTGATTGGTCCTCTACCATTATAAATTTTTTCTCTGTAAATCCATTAATTTGATAATGTTTGAACAAAATGAAACTAGAAAAGAAAGGACGGGGTTGAAGTGAAGTGAAGTGAAATGCATGTGACAATTGATTGAACATGTGAGAATATATTCCTATAATCCTATTATTAAGATCTGCTTGATAGGCGTATCTTTTGAATTTTAATATGTTATAGTCAAGCGAAAACAGATATGCATCGATTATTAAATGGATGAAATATTATAAAAATGGATGCTCAAATAAATATATGCCTGTTTAGCTTAGTAGTGTGAAAATCATTCAAGTTTAGCTATGGGGAAAACATGTTTAGTTTTTACTAGCGTGAAAATTATTTAAGTTTAAGTTTGAAGCTTATTTATTATTATTATTATCCGTGCAATGTAAGCATCATTACTATTTTGATTGAAAGGTGGCAGCTAGAAATTCATACCTTTCATATGAGAAATGGTGAAACAACATTAATTATAAAGGATATGAAAGTTATATTCTGTATGATTGTTGATGGAATACCGATTCTTCTAAAAAATGTTAAATTCATAAATTTGATTACTAGTCAAAATTTGATTTATAATTTAACGGGTTGATTTTCTTCAGAAAATTGTTTTGAAGGGTATAGAAATTTTTTCGCAACATTAATTTATTATATAGAATATTCAAATGAAATAACCGATAATTCCAAAAGTAAAATTGTTGATAATAGTAGTAATAATACTAATTAATAAGCTCCAAGTTTAAAAATTAAATCCTAAATAAAACATAGAAACACAGAGAAAATACACAAAAATATACAGAACTTGAAAGTAAGATTCAAAAATCTTTTTGAATTTATAAATAAAATATTTTCATTCAGTGAGAATTATATATTCCTATTCCCAATGAGGCGTAAATCTTCATATTTTTGCATTAAATGGACTCACGTGAAGGTATGGAGCAATATATATAATGGTAGAGGAGAGAAGATTAGGCATAGTGATAAGGAATAGCATATTTATTGCATTGAAATTAAGGGAGGGGAGGGCTTATAATAATGAGAGCAGAAAGGCAATAGCTAGTTGAGTGAAGAAGACAATGGATTATGTAGGTGGATTGCTACTTGGCTGCACTTTGTTCCTGTGTATTGGTTGGTTTGCAATAATCAACAAATGTAAGAAGAAGCTTCCACCAGGACCATATCCCCTGCCCTTCATTGGAAATCTTCACAACATACTTGGTGGTCAACCTCATCAGTCCCTTGACAAACTTGCACAAAAGTATGGCCCAATAATCAGCCTCAGATTGGGCCAAAAAACGACTGTGGTTATATCTTCATCAGCCGTTGCTAAACAAGTATTACAAAAGCAAGATTTGGCCTTCTCTAGCAGAACAATTCCAGATGCAATCTATGCCCTAAATCACTACCAATTCTCCGTGGTATGGCTACCAGTTGCTAATCGATGGAGAAGCCTTAGGAAAATCTTGAATTCCTATATCTTCTCTGCCAGCAGCCTTGATGCCAATCAACATCTCAGGTCACTTGACTCAAATTTTCAATTTCAGTCTCCAAATCTGGTTTTTTATATGTTTGAGTTAGACTTGCATTTTTTCTTACCCATACAGTTATTCTATCAATTTGATGAGTTTCTTAAAAAAGAGCTGCATCTCTGTTCTTAGGTCTGGAAAGATCCAAGATTTAATTGCTTATTGCCGTGGGTGTAGCCAAACTGGCGAGGCAGTGAATATAGGACAAGCTGCTTTTGAGACCTCTATGAATTTACTTTCCAATACCATATTTTCAAAGGATGTTGTGGATCCTTATGCAAATTCAGGTAAAGTATTCAAGGATGTGGTGTCCAACATCATGGAAGATGCTGGTAAGCCCAATTTGGCTGATTATTTCCCCGTGTTTAAAACAATGGATCCTCAAGGAATAAGGCGAAGAGTAAGCAAGCATTTTGGTAAGTTACTTCAACAATTTGAGGGATTGATAGATGAACGATTGGAGGCAAGGAGGAAATCAGCAACTATTGGTAGCACTGATGTTCTTGACATTCTGTTAAATACCAGCAAAGAAGATGCTCAGGCAATAGACAGAAATCACATAGAACGGTTATGCCTGGTACTTTGAGCTTCTTACTTCCTCTTTGGCATAATGATACAAGTTTCACATTTTATTGTAAGTAGATATTTCCAATTTATCCATTTTGGGCATCCTCTTAGATTTAGTTATATTGCAGGACCTTTTCGTTGCGGGAACTGATACAACTTCAAGTACATTAGAATGGGCAATGGTAGAGGTCATGAGAAAACCATACATAATGAATAAAGCTAAAGCTGAACTTGCTCAAGTTATTGGCCAAGGCAAGGCAATAGAAGAAGCGGATGTTGGCCATCTCCCATATTTGCAGTGCATAGTGAAAGAAACCTTGCGGATTCACCCACCAGTTCCCTTTTTGATCCGAAAGGTAGATCAAGACGTTGAGGCATGTGGCTATTTTGTTCCGAAAGATTCTCAAGTGTTGGTGCACGTATGGTCAATAGGCCGTGATCCAGCTATATGGGAGGATCCTCTGACATTTAAGCCAGAGAGATTTTGGAGTTCGAAAATGGATGTTCGTGGCCAGGATTTTGAACTCATTCCATTTGGTGCTGGTAGAAGAATTTGCCCCGGATTACCTTTGGCAACCCGGACACTTTCTGTGATGTTGGGTTCATTGTTGAATTCATTTGATTGGAAAGCTGAAGGTGATATTGCAGCAGAAGATTTGGATGTTGAAGAAAAGTTTGGCATTACACTTGCGAGATTGCGTCCATTACGAGCTGTCCCTATTCCACTATAAATGTCTACTACAAATTTCCAATGCAATACTTCTCCAGCTTACCCTGGCACTTCGAATCTCAACTATGTAATTCTTCCTCTTTTTTCTTCTTTCTTGCTATAATCATTTACATAATTGCAAATAAACCTTGACAACCTAGTGTTTTACCAATTTTACAGATTAAAGTCATATATAACCAATTACGCTTGTTTGAATTACTTGCTTCAAATCTACTTATTCTATTCAATCCCATTCAGAGATAGCTAGTCTGATGATTTCACATAAAGAAGAAAATAAATTGTATAAGAAACAGAGTAATAAACCTGATTTATAAGGTATTCGTCATTCCACCATTTTGTTGGTGTCCCACATCGGTTGAAGAAGGTATACTTAGTCTAGTTATATTGTCAATTATGAGACAGGATATTTTGTTGTGTAAATTTCGAAGTCTTTTTCTATGGAGTGAAGTGCTTCCTATCAAACCATTCTTTTTGTAGATTTTTTTTTTCTCTAATATGTTTATGATTATCAAATTAAAAAAGAAGTATTATATTTTTACGAGACCATAAGATTTAACTTTTTTATATTCTTTCTTGAATACTAATCAAAATCTAAAACGGTGGGAGTAATATTCAAATTTATGGATGCCCAAATTAATTAATTTTTAATAAAAGAAGAAGCTTAAGTTCGTAAGCTGTATAGGCCGGTCAAAAACTTATAAGTACTCGCTTTGTTTCACAACTTAATATTAAGTGAATCATCATAGGGTATGATAATATTCTTAAATTTTAAACAATTTATTTATTTTAGATTGTAAAAATAATATTAATATATATATATATAAACTGGATGAATTATGACAGAATGGGAAGGGATTATAGTAATAAGCATGTTTTTGTGTAGGTAGTGGTAGGCAATGGCACTGTGTTACATAAAGTGATAAAAGCTGCCTATGGAATCTCCCTTTGTTATTCAAATTGGTGTTGGATCACTTAGTACTACTATTTGTTATTCAAAGGGAATTAGAATCTTCACAGATACTCATCAATATGTCTCGACACATGCACTCCACAATCACTAACTTTTTAGTCAATCGAGAAGATATATATATTCTTCCGCCCACTAACACATTCATTCATTTATTCTCCCAAAATATTTTTAGGAGTTTAAATTTTTATAGGGGATAGATAATAAACAATAAAATTCGCACTTCCTCACAAATCGAAGAAATTTTTTGACATAATTTGGTTTTACATAAGTGTATGTTTTACAATTAGGTTTATTATTTGAGTATCAAAGTCTTCAGACTTTCCATCACAAAACTTATAAACGTTTTTCCGGACGGAATTCCCCTACTTTCTTTTTTTTCATTTCAATTAATTCAAATTTCTTTTCTTTTAATACTAAATTATCTCCAAAAAAAAAATATAAATCCCTCCGTCCTATATTAAATGGACACGTTCTATTTTATAAATTAAGAAACCATAAATAAGTTGATCAACTTTATTATTTTGCCCTTTATTCATATCAATGTACATAAAAATAAATTAGAAAAGATATACATTAGAGTATAGGAATAGCTGGTACTGGGGAATGATCAAACTTCCAAATATTGTATTAATTATAGGGAAAAAATGTAAAAATTTAAATTATTTCTATCCTAATTTAATATATCCTTTGTTTCTATTTAATTGTCCATATTTCCTTTTATATGTCCCTATTTACTTGTCCATTTTAACAAATCAAGAAAGGACAATAATTTTTTTTCCTAAAATGTTCTTATTTAATTCTAGAAAATTTCTAGTATTACTAAGTTCAATGCATGCTTTTTGGAACCAGAAAATACATTTATTATACTTAGGAAGTTGCATAATCTTTTAAGTTAAGAATAAAAATGTAACTAATCTATGATAATAATTGGTATCTTAATATGTGTGTCACTTCTAAAATAGACAACTAAATAGAGACAGAGGGAGTAAATGATTAACTAATGGAGTATGAGATAACTGTTTTTGTAAAAGTACTATATGTTATGCTTATTTTTTTTATAAAAAAAATAATTAAAATTCATAAACTTAAAATTGCACTTGGTAGAAAATTGAAAGCTACAAAATGTAGGACAATTCATGTGCAAACGGAAAAATAAAAGGTAGGTATTGGAATTTAGTACATTGATCCTGATAGATGAAACACACACAAACATAAAAGAGAAAAAACGGATTAAAAATAAATAAAATCTAATCCACACCCATGTCCAAAAGTATCCCCAGATTATACGCCAGTATACCATAACATCCCATGCACCCTTCACCCTAATAGTAGTAGTAAAATAAAAAAATACTAAATACTTATTAATTAAAGATATGCACCATTTGTTGTTGGCAGATCCAACCATGTTGAAAGGGTCGGGTTCCAGAAACCCAACTCTCCTGCAGACACAGGAGCCGAATCCAAAATCATTGACGATGATGATGATGATGGTCCATGAATATTATCTGTATTATAACATCGATTGGTTGACGCTTTTAGCCTTTGATATAGCTCTTGAAATCCTCTACTATTTTGGACTTCACCAACTAAACTACTAACATTTTCCTCATAATTATTTTTCCATAAACCGTTGTTCGAAGGAAATTGATTCACTCCAATTGATTTATGATGATTTCCTTTAAGTAAGGAAAGAATAGGATTATGATTCTGATGAGGTGAGGAAAAGAGAAAAGGGTTATTATTGGAAGGTATAATTTCCTGCTCGAACCCTCCAAAAATGCCTGATTTTCCAATCAACTCAAATGGAAGTGAATTTTTTATTTTTGCAGCAGTTGATTTTGCAGTAGTAATGGACTTGTTTTTTCTGCAACCACCACCTATAGGAACGTTGCGTAACGCGCCTCCTTTAGTCCAATAACGACGACAAGTCTTGCAGAAATGACGAGGCTGAGTTAAATTGTAGTTGTTGTAGTAACAAAACTTAGTGTTTGGGGAATCACAACGCGGACATCTAAGATTTTCCGAGTTTGCATTTGCACTTGCAGCTCCAGCTGCAGCTGCAGGGGCAATATTGGAATTAGAAGTAGTACAAGAAATAGGAGAGGAGGAAGGAGTAATATTAGATAGCTTTGAAATATTATTATCTCCGATAAGTGTAGAGTTTCCTGCAAAGAGCTCTTGAATCATTTTTTTTTTTAAAAAAAAAAAAAGAGAAGCAAAAGGAGATTGATCTTATTTTTACTCTTTTCGAAGTAGGAAAGCTATTGAATATTTTGGTGTGAAAGAGAGAAATAAGTAGTATCTTTTTGATGGTGTGAAAGGATGGAGGATGGAATGATATATATATATAGGAAGAGAAAAAGGCAAACTTGAAAACAACTTGTGTTTTTTTTAGATTTTGGAATGTAGCGTTAGTGCGTTTTGAAAGGAAACGAAAATGGACCTTTCTTGAATGATTGATCGTTGGAAAAAAAAAGAATACTACTAAAAAAAATTATTATTCTTTTGTTTCTTTTGGTTGTTAACGATGGAAAAGTACTGCAATGTGATTCATATTAGAGTACAGCATTAACAACTAAAAAGAATATTCAAATTATAAAGATTTTTTTTAATAAAAAAAGGAATTACTGATTGTCATATGGTTAGAAACTTAGGATGATGTAAAATCTAACATACAAGGTATCATTCGAGAGAAGTGTAGCCTTATAATCTTTCGTGGATTTAATTATCAAATAAATTATATGAATATTATTTATGGCTCCAGTAATTCAATTTTTTTAATGATTGTGGTGTCCCGGTACACCTCATCTAATCATACGATATATACATCACATTTCATCAACAATCAAGTATCAGATAGTTCAAGAATAGAATAGATGAGAAGAATAAACATGAACCCTCGTGAATTCTCAAGCTGATTATTGGATCACACCCTTATGCTCATATCAATTTAATTTCTAGTAGAAATGCAAAGTTTTATACAAACAAGACAAACATTTGCAAGGATTATAATTTGTTATTGCCTACTGTTGGGAGCAATTAAGAAAATTTTGAAAGTTGTTCAAGTATAGCTAATCTATCTTCATTATGGACAAGTAATTATTGTGAAATGAAAGTGGGAATTTAGGAAGAAGCCAAATATTTAGGATGATGATAGCAATCAAGTTTTCTAAAAGAACACAACCCTACCTAGGGCTTTGTGTCTATGCAATTATTCAGAAACAATAACATCATTACAAGTTCAAAACACTTATTTGCCTTGGAATACGTGTAAAGTAGATGCCCAGACAGCCAGCCAATAAAATTCCTCATTGCATGTCCCCCCGAAGATTTGGGCATTAATGTTGCCCTAATCCTCCATATAATCTTCGTTTTTCTTAATTTTAATATTCTGCAAATGATTAAAAAATCAATTAATCTTAAATACTCCATTGTTATAACAGATATTTACACGTGTTACTCATTGGTGCATCATGATATCAAATCATGTATGGAATTACGACCTCAATTCCACCATAAGCGTATCGATGTATATGTAGTTTTGTACTAAGCTTTTCACATTTAATTATAATTAATAAACTAATATGATTTTGATGTGAAGTCTGAATGTTCAAATGTTTCTTACTTTCTTTTACATGTGTGTCCAAGTAAAATGATGATTAGTACGATAAGTCGCGGTCAAAAATTATAGATATGTTTCTTTCTTGTATACTGCGTTACACTGGAATTTGTTAATTATTTTACAGTAATTAAGTCATGCAACTTGCTAAAATTTCATGCTAAGACGGAACCTTTGATCATTAAAAATTGAGTTCACATCTGATGTGAAAACCATTTTGAAGATTCGAAATACCTTAATTGCAATGGTCTCTCGACCATCTTCCAAAGTCAATTTTCTTACCTATAAGTGGTTCGGTGGTTCAGAGGTGGATCTATTCTTGATATTTGGACTAAAACATTAATACAATTTATATTTTAAAATACATATATATTGTATTTTGATTCTCATTGTTTAAGAAAATTTCTAACTCCATCACTCTCTCATCTTGACATTGATACGACAATATAGTGTAAATTGAATTTTATGAGCCTTCCAATAATTCAATAATCAATCTTTTTAATTAAATGTTATTTAAGATATTGGCATATTTGAAAAGTATTCACAACTAACAAAATTAAGTGTTCGTTCCGTCAAATTTAAGCCATGATTCTACCGTTATACTTTTCATTGCTTTCTTGTAATAATAATGATGATACGAACGATGTTTGGCCAATTTTAAAACAAGTAAAATTAGATAATGATTGAGAGAGTACAGGTGATAAATTTAACGTTTCGGAAAGAAGGCTTTTTAGAAACGTCACAAAGGCAAATATGTGGCATTGGTTTTGGTAAAAAGATAAATGTAGAAACAGTTTATTTCAGCTTGCTTTTACTACACTAGGACTTGTCACTCTTCAATATTTATCGGGTTTGGGTATTTGGAGGAATCGGACCATAAATAGAGAGAGACTCAACCAACATGGGTGGTATTCCCGAAGTTGCCTTACGGTGCTTAGAGAGATGCTCCGTTCGTTCCTCTACGCTCGCTTACGGTATTAGTAATTTAAAGGAGCAAGCAGGCTAAACTTTGTGCTAAGCAAGCTATATGACTAGCTTACCTAGTTTGGTAAGTGTAGACATGCTAAATTTTATGGGATTAAGTCCAAATTTTGTATGGACTAAGTTCTAAATTCAAGAAATGAAGTTTCTGATTCAAATCCTGATTTAGCAAGAATTACGCATCTATGTAGATATCAGACATTAGGTCGTAAATAAAATAAAAAAGTTCATCTCACAATAAGGAAGGATGTGTACTTGACGTAGTCTTGACCTGACCGCGCGTGCCGTCCGGAATGGCAGTGAATTCAGTATTTTGATTCGTCCTCTTCTTACCAACATCCATTGAGGACACCCAGTCACTATATACTTATTCGAAAATGACGTTTTATGAATCGAGATGCTACATGCCCAACACTACTCTTTCACTTTATTTTTTCATTTTTAATTCCTTTTTGTTTAATTTACCAATTAAGATTCATGCAGACTCATACTTTTATCAACAAGTTTTTCATTTTTTAAGGCTTGAGTTTTAGTTGAGAGTGGAGGATTATGTACATTCCTCGGTTTTATTACTTATTACTCATCTTTCAGTTTTCATTTATACCATTTCTTTGAACATATTTATAGAATCTCAGAAATTTAAGTAATTAGTTAAGTGTTCATCTAGAAACTCGGGACAAGTACATAGGATTCTTATTAGTATGTATTATTATAAGCCCATTAGAATATGACAATCCCTTGGCGAAAATTAAAGTAGCAAAAATCAATTTATTAGTAATATGAGCATTTTAATGCCATAAGAATGGAAACTTCTAGTTTCAATTCCTAATAAGAACTTTGCTCTCTGGTTACTCTCAATAGTAGTTTTTACCCCTCAAAGCCCCTTTTGTTTTATCTTTACATAAACCTTTTAAAGTAGAGAAAATAATCTTTTGCGAAAATCAGCAAACATTTTCAAAAGAAGTTCTCAAGCTTTACATCATACATATTGCTTTATTATTGCTTAGATAGGAGAATTAAGGCACGCAGTAATAGAGGAAAATATGTCGTTGAAAGTTTATGGAATGGTGAATATTTGGGTCCCCACAAATGCTTCACAATTATCCGACACTTCACTTTTCCGTGGGCCTCTTTCCCCACTATCTTCATTCTTTCAAATCCATCCATCAACGCTCTAGCTCCCTCCTTAAACTATTCAATCACCCAATAATTCACTCATTTTTGCCTCAACAATTATAATTGTCACCCATTCCATTTTATGACGATTTCTCACTGACGTTACGTTGTCTATTTGTCTCTCTAACTACACAATAACTTTTTTGACCACATATTTACTAGCTCTAACATGACAAGGTTTTTATTACGAGTAAAAATCAACCAAGATTTATCACATACAGATTCAAGAGTTGAATTTTATAGATAGTCTATTAATATGATAGATTGTTTATGCATATAAAATAAAGTTATTTGAGTAATAGACCCATAGGTTATCGGGCCGCAGATTTATTTATTTATTGGTAAATGCGGTTGTTCATTCAAGAGTGCATAAGAAAACACATGGTAGCCAGATTTATTTTTTTATGATTATGAAGAAAGTTCTATGTTGTAATCTACTACACCTTTAAGGAAATTAAAGTGATGATGAGGATTATAATTGAACTCAATTTATCATAAATTATCAGGTGGGCCCAATAATTAGACCCTTCATACTACAGATATCTATAGATATATTGAAGAAAGTATAAAGCAGAATAATGTTGTGTATATTGGGGGGGGGGGGGCAGGCCAATTCCACTTAACCTTTGATTGGAATCCCAATGCAAGGACAAGATCCTATCAGCAGGAATACAATGGAGAATGTTGAAAAAAATGACAAGAATTTCTTGCCGACATAGCCCTAGGAAGCAACAATATTGCCTACACTACATTTGGATTTAGTAGTAGTAATTATTACTATGTCTTTGAAATATAATATTGCCTACACTATAAGAAATATATATTTTTTGTCCTATACTATTCTATTAATAGTGTCTAACCCTCCAACATGACTTAAAAACTCTCAACCTAATGATTGATAGTAGAAGTGATCAACTAATTAGCTCGAGTAAGTCGGAACATAAATTGTAATTTTGGCCCGTATTACTCGTATGGTTAAGCTTTAAATTCTCTTATTATTATTATTATTATTCTTTATTAGTTTTACAAATCTCTAAAATCTTTCTTTTTCGCACATCAAATTAATGTATCAGCGAATCAGATTAATGTATCAGTGAATCAGATTAATGTATCTCGCTCATCAGATTAATGTATCGGCGCATCAGATTAATTATCTCGCGCATCAGGTTAGTGTATTATGTATAAAATGTATATCAGATTAGTGTATCATGCATAAAATATAATGTATCTTACTTAACGATTAATGTATCTCGCGCATCAGATTAATGTATCAATGTTTATATTATTGTATCAGTTTAAGATTTCTGTAGTTATAAACTTATAAAGGATAAATGATAATTTTACTTTAAAAGTATGCGATTTCTGTCCTTTGCTCCATAAATAATACTTTGCATGCATTGTGTTAAGCCTTTTAATTGTTGCACCATACGTAAGAAAATGAAATGAAATTTTGTGGGTACTACTAACACTGCCTACAATGGCAAAACAGACGTCAATCATAGGTAAAATAATATTTTTTTTAAAAGTTGGTCTTGTGCTCACTGAATAGATTCTTGATGAACAGAGAGGTCACAGGTCTGTAGCATGATGAACATCAATCAATTGGTTGGACAAAACTTAGTGGTGGTAAGCTACCATAGATCCCTTTCACTAAATAAAGTATTGGGTCCCATCACCAGATGACTCCATTCATT
Organism: Solanum lycopersicoides; assembly: GCA_022817965.1. Classification (NCBI taxonomy): domain Eukaryota; kingdom Viridiplantae; phylum Streptophyta; class Magnoliopsida; order Solanales; family Solanaceae; genus Solanum; species Solanum lycopersicoides. The sequence continues at coordinate 80,320,005 of CM040619.1, forward strand.
GACTCTTCCAATATTGCTTTGACTACACACACAGGATCTGATCAATCGTCTAATTATATTCCACCACACTAGTTGTATAATTTCCAGAATTATTGCTATGGTTGAATAATATAGGACTAAATTGACACCTTTATCATACTTTCCGATCGATCATCACAACTGAAATGAATTCAACTGAAAAAAGTGCATGCAATTATGTATTTTGATCTTACTTTTTTTTATTTTTGATTTGTTCAAGATTCTAATCTATCAAAAATTAGTACGTAATCTAATATTACTAATTTAGGAGAGTTATGAATTTATCATACGTAAGTAAAAGTGAATTTACAACAATCACAACTCATACATTTTAGGTTTGAGGACGATCTATATTCCTTGTGAAGATAGTTATCTTTATAAACTCTTATGTCACAAGTATTAAAATATAATGGAAAATCTACTTTAATCAATACTCATAACGGTGCATTTATTTGTTATAAATAATGTAGCATGACACTCCTTATGAGTGAACTCGTGACTCAATAGTTATTTTTAATTGCTTGATTTTGAAGGCTTATGATATCAAAAGGGAGCTAGGTGGGATTTTGTGGGTTCGGACGTATTCAGTAGCTTTTAGTAACAAATTGATTGACAGTTCTAAAGGAAATTTAGAATCTCAAACTCATTATCCTGATTCCGCTTATACGTAACAAGTCGAAATGTTCTTCCCTGTGTCAAATTAATAGTTGTACATTACACATTGATTGGGCGTTTCTCTGTTCTTTTTTTTCAGTTTCGTACTGTTCTAACATATTTGTATATTTTTAATACTCCTATAGTACGTATAAGTTACCAGAAGAAAAAATATGTGCATTTCTCATATCAATCCTTAATCCTTTGACACCATATACTAAAGTCTAGACAATGGCTACTCTACATGTTTTACTTCTTTTGACTATGGTACCTACTTACGGAGCTAAGCAAAATAATAATAATAAAGGGGGCGTGGCCATAATTTTTTACAAGGATGAGAGAAAGTAATGGTTTCGGATAAAAATGCATTATTTTGTGTCATTTTTTAAATAGGCGAAATTAAATGGTCTGAACTATGATAAATTCTTACATTTGTATGAGTTTGTATTGTAAATTCTTTTACTTAACCATTTATCAACTAGACACTTAAACTCAGTAAAATACATATATCAAACCTATCTGACCATTGACCATATTTATGTGGCGTTAAGATGGTTGAATTGGCAAGAGAGTGTGGCTACACGCATGTGAAGGCGAGTGAACTTCATATTTAAATTTAAAAAATATTTTAAAATAAAATATTAAGTTTAAAAAAATGAAAAATAATATATTGAATTAAAAAAAAACTAAAAGATAAAATAATGAATTTTAAAAAATAAAATAATAATTAAAAAAAGAAAAAATAAATTTTAAAAAGTCTTCTTCTTCCTTCAACTCAACCTAATTTCACCGCATCCCCATTACTGCTCCAACACCTTTTTCTTTCTTCTCCACACTTATTATCACCTTTAGCAGGACATTGACACCTCCTTGTCGTCAGATTTCAAGTTATTATCGCTGGAGGGAGAAAGCGGCGTTGATTTTATGGAGTCGTCAGAGTCTAATGATTCAAAGTGGAGTAAGAGACAGGCGGCGCTGATCCCTTTTCACCAGAACGGGAGGCGGCGAGGGGGCTTATTAGTATGACGAAGAGGATGGAGAAGAGAGGTGGCTCGCCGGGGTCGCCGTAGTTGTCAGGTTTAGGGTTACTATTTTGTACAGATCTCGATGGCAAGGAGAGCGGTGGCGGCGACAACTTCGCCGATGGATTTTAGATGTTACCCTGTGGAGTCCCAAATTTTTTTTAAAAATTGATTTTTCTTTTAATTAATAAAACTTTGTTTGTTTAGTAATTTTTAAAAATAAATAATGTAGATAAATATTACATGTTATTGCATTATGTGACGTAAATTTGACATGTCATTTATTAAAAGGCGAATGAACTACACAAATAATAAAAGGGGTTTAAAAATATTCGTTTGATTGAGTTTAAGGATTTAATTGTTAAATAATTAAGCACAAGCGTTCACAATATAAACTCATACAATTATAAGGGTCTATCAAACTATTTTAAACTTTGAAATAAAAAATTAAATCAAATCAATAATTAACAATAAAGATTAAAAGAGAAGCAAATGGAGATCACATCATTGATTTTGAAGTCTTTGGAGAGTGCATATAATATAACAGGGCAATTTGCATGACAGGTGGGCTAAACGATGAGGCAAACAGGTGAAACAATTGAAGTGTGGCTTCTTATATGAGGAAAAATATAGCATCTATTATTTTAGAGGGAAAAAGGTAAAAAAAAATAAAAAATACTTCAATTTTAGTCGAATTTATTATTATAATATTAAATTTTATAAAAATTTTTTTATGCTTTTACATTTCTGCACTATTTAATAGTATATTTTAAAGGTATATATGTATCCACGTGAACACATTACTATATATAATTATGCAATATTTATAATGTCTACGTGAACAAATATACACCTTTAAAATATATTATTAAATAGTGCACGAATAAAAGATTATTTTCAAAATTTAATATCGTTACAATTATTTTGGTTTAAATTCAAATATATTTTAAATCTTTCCTTATTTTATATAGATTAAAATATTAAATAAAATACATATATTAACGGCAGATAAATTTAACTACTTTAAAATAAAATATTCTTTTAAAATAAGCTATCAATTTATATGAGGTACTCTCTCTTTTTAACTTAACTAACAAATCATATATTTTGAATATTTAACAACAGAACCATCATTTTAACTAAATTGGATTTCATCCACAAGATACATTCTTCAAAATTCATTTATTTTAATGATGTTTTTAGAACTTTACTGTCAAGTCTTCCATATTTTTAAATTTTGTGCCTACATTTTTAAAATGTGTGTTACAACTATTAAAATTACGTTACATAAATTGAGGCTAACATAAAGTATATATCATAATAAATAATAGTATTATTGTTAGTATTATTAATCATGATATAGCAATATGTTAAATTATATAAGAGTGTATTGTTTTGTATAAATAAATAATTTTGCTTTATAATCGTCGTATAATTGGGGAAAGCAGGGAATGTGGATGATCACTGTTCACTACTCTCGAGAAGACGAAAGTCGAAACCACCAAAAGGGCGTTGCCACTACTAACCACCAAAGGGCTTGAGTTGAAAATTTTCAGTTAATCAATAAAAACCGCCGGTAGTGGATTATATAACAGAATGAAACTGACTTGGAGCTGCCAAACAAGAACCACGTGCACTAGGGTTAATCAAATTCGGCATTGCGAAATCGTTCGTCTTCAAATTCTGGGTCATCTCAAGAAATACTACGAGTGGAATCATGAACTGTGAAGTTTTCAAGCTGAAAGAACTTGTAAGCATCTCTCTGCTCCCCTCTGAGATTGTTTATGTAGCGAGAATTTCAGCTTCAATGTTATTTTGTGTTTCTATTGAAGGATATGGAGCAATTTGAGATACAAGATGTTCTCCAATGTAAGTCAGCTATTTAAATTTGCTGTTTCATTTGTAATTTCTTGTTTTACATCAATTTATCCGTAATTTTAGCAGTTTATGGTGTCTTCGAGTGAATATCTGTGTATATAGGGAACTAGTATGCTTAAATTTCGATGTAGAGTCAGGTCATGGCGTGTTTGATGAACAAGTTCCATCTCTGTTATCTCCTCAGATTTATTTTTCATTATTTAGTTTTTCTGTATACTGATGAATTAAAAATCTTGGATCACGCCGTGATTGTTTCCATTGTGTCTGTGGAAGTGAGCCGGGACAAGAGAAAACTACTTCTCTTGATAATTAAACTCAAGGGATGTTATTTCATATACTTATTTTGACTAAATGAGGAAAATGTTACATTACTATAACTCTAGAACATTTAACATATAGCTGCATTAATTCCCTTGAGATGTACCCAAAAAAATTAATTCACTTGAGATGGCCATAAAAAAGCTATAGATCTGAAGGCAATCGTAAACATGATAATTCCCATATTTTTGTTTCCTGGACTGCCCTAGTGGAAACTATGAGTTCTTTAAAAGTATTCTTAAGGCTAAAATGGATACATGTTAATCATATACCACAAGATGCCTTAGTTAAGATCTTTAACAGTACAAATTCCAGACTAAAATGCATAAGGATTTTCCTTAATTTGATGTGTAACTTTAGGTTATGATGGAGATAGTTTATCATTCTACAAAGTAACGTTGTCGACCAAATTTGGAATGTGGGGTGGGTGGATTCAGTTTCTGATTGGTTTGATAATATTCGTTCATATTGCTATCATAAGATACCTTGTGTAGCTTTATCCTAAAAAATAGAAAGGTGAAAATGGCTGCAGGCATTCTTCATTCAATCATGTTTCACAGAGCATTAGGTCTGATATATCCAAAGAATGTGGATTCGGAATTCTTTGAGATAACATATGTAAGTAATTTCTGAACTGTCAAAGTACTACGTTGGTAATCTATTTATCTCTGTCTTTATTAGTATTAGGTTGGTATTTTGACTCCCCCTCCCTGCCCTCCCCTTCTTCTTCCCCATTAGTGGTGTATGAATCAATTGTTTGTAGTAACAAAGACTCTGGAACATGTGTTATTCCCAAAGAGTCTTTATTGATTCTTACACTAGCTTATTTGTATAATGTTGCTTTAATATACTGATACTTGAGTCATGCAAAAAAAATTTAAAATAAATAAAAATTAAATTGTGTTTTCAATAAAATGTTTACTTTTCTCTTCCCCTGAGATTTCCTAGTCCTTATAATCTTATTGTAGAATCAAATGTCTGGTTGTAAGTATCTCCATTACAAGAAGTGAAATCTAGTGATGCTTAATTAGGACATAGGACTAACCCAGCATAGTTAGTTCATCATAACGAAAGTGTGTGCTATCTATATACAAATTCAACAAATATCTGGCATTTTTATTTCTGTCTTCTTTCCTAATTATAATTTTCTGAAAATTTTTGTTTGAAAGCTTCTGTCATTTTACCCCCTTACAATTTTCATTTGAATGGAGTGCTAAAGCAACTATAAGATTTTGTGAACTGTGTGAGGACCATAATTAATTGAGTATGTAAGTAAGTTTCTAAAATAAGCAGAAGTTAAAACTGTCACTGGCTGTCAATTATAACTTATCAAACAAAGACAAGAAGTTGGTGTATATCCAGAACTTGGGAGGCCCTTAAATTATGTCAATCTAAGGTGAGATCAATGAATAAGTGATTTTTTTCTGATTTGAGTCTCCATTCCTTTCCCTTGGTGGAAGGAGGGTTTGGTTTTTTCTGGCGAGTCTATTCCAAGATGTTTCCAATATTTCCTGATGGCAACTTTTAGTATATACAAATTCAACAAATATCTGGCATTTTTATTTCTGTCTTCTTTCCTAATTATAATTTTCTGAAAATTTTTGTTTGAAAGCTTCTGTCATTTTACCCCCTTACAATTTTCATTTGAATGGAGTGCTAAAGCAACTATAAGATTTTGTGAACTGTGTGAGGACCATAATTAGTTGAGTATGTAAGTAAGTTTCTAAAATAAGCAGAAGTTAAAACTGTCACTGGCTGTCAATTATAACTTATCAAACAAAGACAAGAAGTTGGTGTATATCCAGAACTTGGGCGGCCCTTAAATTATGTCAATCTAAGGTGAGATCAATGTAATAAGTGATTTTTTTCTGATTTGAGTCTCCATTCCTTTCCCTTGGTGGAAGGAGGGTTTGGTTTTTCTGGCGAGTATATTCCAAGATGTTTCCAATATTTCCTGATGGCAACTTTTAGTTTCTTCATGTTTTCATGTTAAATTAAACAGATGCAGTGTAGTGATGTTGTAATTGAGAGGAAAATTGATGAGAAGATTACCCAATTCATCGATAAGGTGAAGAAGCACCCCAACCAGAAACACCAGGTTCGTGATCCGAGCTTCTCTATTTGGCCAAGTGGAATACTTGCTCATATTCCTTGTTACTTTGTTCCTTTCACCCTTTTAACTAGTAATCTGTATTTTTCTTTACATGTGAATATTCCTCATGAGATTTTTCTCATGATATCTTGTAGTTTTGTTTTGTACTGTTTACTTCCAAAACAGGCTGTATATTACTTAGGAACTGATCTCTGACCTTCTTACTCAGAGACTGTTTTGCAACTTATTTGCTGTTGGATTTGGTAGTGGCTAACAAAACTTTCTATTGGAACGTTAAAATGATGCAGATCTGTGTATCCTTCTATGAATCAAAAAACAAACAGACCTCATGGTTCACAAAGAAAGTTGAACGTCGCTACTGGGAACACTGGTACATAAATTTGAGTGTGGCTCATAATCCAAAAGCAGATTCTGGCAAGTCTCACCACTCCAAAGTTGTTAACGCAGAAGGTACTAATTTGTCTTTATTTCTTTGCTTCTACTTGTACAAATTCTCCAGTTTTTGCATTTCTGAAGAGATGTATTTCCCTTTTTGTCTATCCATTATCACAGAGGGTGCACCTAACGAGAGGGAGGCTCGGCACTCAAGACTGGAGTCATCTCTTCGTGAAGTTCTTCTTCAGATAATCAACTTTGTGAACGAGAAAATGGACCATATTCCCTCGATAGAAAATCTTGAGGGTGCCTCATTTCCCTTTGAGATCACCATCTCAAGGTAATTTCCCCTCTTTGGCTTAGTTATCCACATGTTATAAAATTTTGGTAGTTATTCGGGTCAGTAAAAATGGTTTTGCAAGTTTGACTGTGCAAGCTATTATGCAGGCTTTACATAAGCTGTCACTTGTCAATTTCAATAAATATGCTGTCACTTGTTCAGATCACTGCTGTGTCGCTTCTGTTTTGTTACGTCTGTTTCTGTCTTATTAGCATCATTAGGAATTATGACTGAAATGGATGTTACTAGCATGAATATTTTTTCCAGAAATGAGAAGATATAATTTGCCTTTTGCTGCCTTGGTATTTATGATATCTTCTCGTTACTCTTAATAGTCTTTCACAGGGACAAAACGATTTATATATATGTTCAATATCAGTTCCCCCTTTGCCCCCCTATATCGAGGAAAATAAATGCAAATATCAGTTTGTGTGCTGGTGACAAACTAGTGGAAAATCGAATTCAATTGAAGTAGATTTTTTAATGCAAATCTTTCTTTTTATAGAAATTTAAAGATTGTATTGATCTAGCTAAGTTATGTATTGCTTTCTTTTAGTTTATCAGATTCTGCTTTTGGGATGGAACTGCTCAAGAGAATGCTCCCGCATGGCAATCGACCATGCTCGGCTGACTTTCAGTTTCTAAAGGGATCTGATTTTGTTTAACTTCGTGATTGGGGTAAGGTACAATTGTTGTCATCTGATGTCAGAAAATGGTGAATGTTAGTTGTAAATGGGGGAGGCTTCTGGCAGATGACTAGCTCGGTTGAACGAAATGAAAATCATTGTTCATATCATACTTGTCAAAACTACAATTGTGCTCCTTTCAATACAACTTAAATACGGAGCCACTATCTTTGTAATTGTTCACTTTAAGAGATTACCTAACATGATCACAGACACGAGTACCCCTCAAATCAAAAGTTTGCTAGTCTAGTAACTTCCTAATTTCACATTAATTCACCCATTCAAGATTATTTCAGTTTTTAATGAATATAAAAAAGCAGCGGAAGCATGCACACACACTATGTTTGCAAAGGAAATATTACAGTAGTAGATAGAATGACATGGGTAATAGTTGAGTGACCATCTGAGGTATTAACTCGAGGTAATCATGAAAGGATAATAATTACATCTCAAATATCAGTTACCCTGTTTTCAATCATCCATTGCCTTTTATAGGAAGCCATCTAATTTATGATTTCAGAGGGGAAGTGGGACAGCTCTGAGAGGACGAAGTTTGTCAAAGGTGAGGCCAAATTTCTCCTGCATGTCCAAGTCTTTTGGTGCAATGTCACCCTCAATTTTCCATTTAAATGTATTCAACATTGTGCCAAGCAATACTGGGATCATCCTTATTGCCAATGGTAGACCAGGACAAATTCTTCTACTAGCACCAAATGGAATTAACTCAACATCTTGACCTCGCACATCCAATTTTGAATCCTTAAATCTATCAGGATTAAACACCAACGGGTCTTCCCATAGAGTTGAGTCCCGGTCAATTGCCCACACATTAATCAACACTTTTAAACCTTTAGGGACAGTGTAGCCACACACCTCAACATCTTGCTCTACTTTTCGAGGTACCAAAAGAGGAGCTGGAGGGTGAAGCCGAAAAGTTTATTTAATAATGCACTGCAAGTAAGGAAGTCGGACAATGTCAGCTTCCTCCATGTACGAGCTCGGCTTGGACTCTCTTCATAATCTCTGGAGCTTTAAGAAGCTCAGTCATAGCCCATTCCACTACGTTCGAAATCGTATCAGTTCCCGCATTAAATAGGTCCTGAGATACACCCACAAATTTGAGCTGAAAATTACTCAAGAAATTAATCATGCAAACAACGTACGGATAATGAAATTTAGTATTTTCATAAAGAAACATAGGTAGAGAGTTTTGGTTTTGTAGGTCTTGTTTTTAGTTGTATGTCCTTTTTACGAGAGATCTTCATTTTTATACATAAGAGATCTATCTGTAAAGGTTGTTTTTTTTTATTCAATTTGTAAGTGGATCATTCTCTTATATTTTCTTAACTACTATTATATACTATATGTTAAGAGAATTAAAAAATAATAATAGGGGAATCTAGTAGCTTAGTTGATACACATACTTCCCAATCAATAAAAAAAAATAGAAGGATAATAAATGATAGCTCACCAAATAAAATGATGCTATATGGTTGTGATTAATCTGTTGGGGTGTATGTTCACTTGTTGTGATTAAGGCATCTAAAACATCAGTATTTTGATAGTTTTGGGATTTCCTTAGGTCCAGCCTCTCATTTATGAATCCATAAAATAGCTTTAGAAATTTATATCGCCTTAAACTTAGGGGATGTAGTATTTTGAGGACGGGAAAGTAATCAACCAAGTTTGATTTACCCATGTCCATCATCATTCCCTCCACCAATTCCTTAAATTATGGGTAATGGAAAGGGTCCTGGAGGAAACTTTCTGTTTCTATTTGTTGTTAGTACTACTAGGGAATAAATTGAAGCCTTGGAATAAAGTCCAGGCAAGCAAGAGAGCTAGAGGAGTGCTATAATAGTAATAATAATCCATAGTTATTAATTAACTTCAAAAAGAAAATATGTTTAACTTATTTATCACTGGCTTTAGGGTCAACAACATGAGCTGCAGACATAAATTTATATACGGTGGAATGTCAATATTTCAAAATAAGCTTATCTAACGAATTATACTGTAACAGTTTTTGACCACTCAATCAGCGGAACGTGTAACAGGCTAACTCGCTAACTTAGGGGAAGTCGGGCCCTAGTACTGGTAGGATGTATTATGGTAGGGCGGGTTGACTTGAAATTGAAAATATTAAAATGAGTTTAAATAGAAATTGGATTGCTCAAATAGATTTAAAAATGGGTTGGTTCTTGACCCACCCAATTGATCTGTTTAATCTCAATAATTTAAATATATTGTTATTTAAGGTTTATAATCACAATTTGAATTTCAACTAAAGAATTTTTTTAAAAAAAATTTACAAACAGATAGATAAATCCTAAAAGATATAAAATAGATAGTAATTTATACCTTTAATATCAGAACAAATATTACATCAAACCAAATAAAGAATCTTAAAACAAATTGAAATGAGTGATTAATTTAGCTCAATTGATGATTCTCTTATGATTTGAATGAGTTGAAATTGAACTCACTTCAAATTATCTTGAGATCAACTTTTAATACTATGGACGAGTTTGGTGGGATACCTACAAGAAAAAATTACATTGATCGATATTTTTAAGGCAGAAGTCATCTGCAGCCCCTTAAAGTTGTCCGCATATTTCACTTGGACACTTTATCTTAGGCTTGTTCCTATTGAACACTTTTCTTAGTAGAAAAAATTACCAATTGAACACTTTTGACAATCAACAAAATAAATAGAGATTGTGTGTTATACTCGCGGATGACATGGCATAATAACTAATGAAAAACAGACATGTGGCGTTGGGCCCACAATAACAACTAAAAAAAATAAAGTTGGAAATAAAAGCTATATTTTCATCCAAAAAAAAAATCTTCAACCTTTTCTCTTTGCCAGGAACCTGGAACACCCCACCACACCCCATCCATCCCGGACGTACACACAATCGTCACCGGCTGAAATCGTTGCACCGCGATCATTCTCACTCCACCTTTTCTCCTTCCAATTTTTAATTATATAAGAATTTTTTTTCCAATCACACGCCTAAGAATCTCCTTTATTTTGATTCAAATTTTGTAGTTGTCATTTTTTTCAATCTCACTCTTTTTTTCAAACATCAATTTAGATTTGTTGGTACTTTTTATTTTTCTATATTGTGAGTTCTTTAGGATTTGAATTCTTTAACGTTTCAAAAAAATAATTTTAGATTCATATTAATCTTGTCAAAAAAATGAAGTTTCGCCGGATATTTTTGGACTCAATTTGATTTTTATTTTTGATGAAATTCTATTCCACAACTCAAAGATAAAAATCTTTATCAGTAAATTCTTCGAAGTTTTGTATTTTAACTGATTATTTATTAAATTAATGTTATTCCGATGAAGATAACAATAATAATGATATTGAAGGTGAATGATGCTATAAAGAAAGTATGAAGGAAGGATTATTTGGGAAAAGTGTGTGTCAAGAAATAATGAGGGAAGGAATGGCCGATGAGGTTTCTAGGTAATATTGAATTGAACATTTCAACTGGGGAAGACAACTACCTGCAACTTTTTCAATAAAAACTTATTTTCATATTATAATTTTGTGATGTTGACGTGTTCATTTTTGATTGGTCTGCAAAAAGTTTTTTTTGGCTTCACGCGCTTTTGTAGATCTGTGTTACACTTATAATGCCATATCATCAAAAGTGTTTAATAGGTATATATTTTGAAGGGTAGAGGTGTTCAATAGGTACAACCCTTGGTAAAGGTGTCTAAGTGAAATATGCGGACAACTTTAAGGGGTCGCAGATGACTTCTGCCTATTTTTAACAAATAATTTCTGTTTTTAGCGATACTTTTTATTTATTACCATTTATAGCAATACATAGCAATACTACGTTAAATTTGCATGAATTATGTATGCAATATATATGTATTATAACTGTTTTTTAAAAATATATTATGCTTGTTTGGTAAGAAATCGACACATTATATTATAAGTGTATTAAAATGTGTGATAAATATATTATTCATGAATAAAACTTATACTATGTGTATTTTATAAATTGTTCTCTATAATATGTATTAAAATGAGCAAGTGAAAAAACATATTACTGCTATAAATGTTAAATATTTTTTTTAATATAGCATATTGATGTAAGTTTTCCCCTTTCTACAATTTGGCTCAATTTTGACACCTCTAATGATACATGTCTACCATTTTAGTTCGATAATTTCAATTATCAAATAAAATATTATCATTATCATATAAAATTCATATGTATGGTTCAATGTTATAATGTTTGATTAAGGTAAGTTGTGGTATAATAAATTGATATGCATAATTTATTCTACCTCAATTTATATATATTCATATCATATAAAATTATAGCTTCAATTTTTAAAAAAGTATCTCAATAATATTACTCTAAAATAAAATCTTATACATATAGAAATATTCAAAATAAATGAATAATACCAACAATTCCTTTCTGCATTATATACCCAAAACATCTCAATCAAAATTCAAACATCTAAATAATTAACTTTTACTAATACTACTTTATATATTACTAGTATATGATACATATATACATAAGATTGCTTACCTCAAAACGATATTTGATATTTTTAAGAATCAATTTTTCTTGCAATCAGTTGAAAGAGTTTGATTATTAGTAACTTCTTTCACTTGCAGCGATTATATCAATGTCTTCATATTATTGTTCTCTTCTTTAAGTAGGTGAGGGAAGTTTTTGTAACCCCTCTACGTGTACTGGTTTTATTTCAATAAAATTACATTTTTGAAAAAAAAAAGATTGAATCATTTCAAGGGATTGCTCATGAGTTTATTTTAATTCTAGAGTGAGACTATCTTTTTTTATCCATTTTTTTGGACCTAATTAAGTTGCCAAGTGTTCTCAATTTTGATGAGTACGTAGGAATATAAATTGTGTAATAAGCTTATAGCTCTAGTGACATTATTTGATAATCAGTTTTCAACAAATGAAATTTTTGTCAATTTTGTTCAACTAAAATTTACATTTATCATCTCTTAGCTTATTAAATTTGTTGATGGACTTCTAGAATATCAAAAGTCTTTCAAATTACCAATACAACTACATGCACCGGTAAACTATCTTATTATTAAGAGATGCTTAGACTTTGGACTTTAGTCTTCTTCTCAATCTTGATTATAATTTTCTCTTTATATTATTTATTGCTCATTAACTTTTAATTTAATTATGATTTATATTAACACGAGACCCGCGTACAATGCACGTATCGAAAATTAGTATTTACTAATGTTTTTAGCGTGACCTATCAAATGGGTCACAGTCATTATTTGGCCGTCTAATAGATGGAACTGGGGTTTGACATTTAATATGTGGAGTAGCAGAGGCGGGATCAAAATTTTCAATAAGGGAGTTTAAAATTTGTAGAAATAGATAGTCGAAGGGGTTCGACATCTATTATGAATATATATAAACATATTTTAATCATGTATATATAATATAATTTTCCATTGAAGAGGTTCGGATGAACCCCCTTCATACAAGGTAGCTCCGTCCCTGTGGAGTAGGATTCACCTCTTTTTCTTCCCCATCTCTTTCTTAAGAAGTAACTAGAATTTTTTTAGGCGTATTCAGAATTTCGGTTAGATGGGTGCATAATTATAAAAATGTATTTTAAAATATAAATTTAATAAATTTGCCTTTTAAAATTTTTAATATGAACCATAAATTTTAAAAATTATAGGTCCAAAAAATATAGTATTACTAATTATAAATTTTAATATACGCATTTGATCTAATTATATAAATCATTTGTAGTGCTGATTTTTTTTAGGAATTTTCAACTGTGTTTTGACATTTTTTGAAAGATTAAGGGGAAAAAACAAAAGCAAAATTAGTTTAAATGTCAAAAACACCCAATCATCATTGTATTATTATATGATACTTTAAATATGGATTCACATATCTATATTTAAGTTTTTTTAAAAAGATATAATACTACTCGAAGATTTTTTAATCTTGTGGTTCTAAATTAAAGTTATGTCAAATGTATCAAAATGCCTTTTAATCTTGTGGTCTTAAACATGCCACGTGGATAGTTAAGTTAAAGTTTTGTCAAAAAATGAAAAGGATCATTCTTTTTAAAACAAACTAAAAAAAAAATAGAAATATTCTTTTTTAAACGGAGGGACAACTATATATGATCAGCATGGGTTCAGGTGAATCCACGGGACCCCTCTAGATACGCTCTGATTTCCTTCCCTACAAAATTACATAATTTGTGCTTATACTTTTATTGGAAATATAATATTAGTTACAATGTTCATCATCCATTGCCTTTTCTAGGAAGCATCTGATTTTGAATTTCAGAGTGGAAGTGGGACAGCTCTAAGAGGACGAAGTCTGGTTAAGGTGGACCAAATTTCTCCTGCATGTCCAAGTCTTTTGGTGCAATGTCACCTTCAATTTTCCACTTAAATGTATTCAACAGTGTGCCAAGCATTACTGGGATCATCCTTACTGCTAATGGCAGACCGGGGCAAATTCTTCGACCAGCACCAAATGGAATTAACTCAAAATCTTGACCTCGCACATCCAATTTTGAATCCATAAATCTATCAGGATTAAACACCAAAGGGTCTTCCCAAAAAGTTGAATCCCGGCCAATTGCCCACACATTAATCAACACTTTTGAATCTTTAGGGACAGTGTAGCCACACATCTCAACATCTTGCTCTACTTTTCGAGGTACCAAAAAAGGAGCTGGAGGGTGCATCCTGTAAGTTTCTTTAATAATGCACTGCAAGTAAGGGAGTCGGGCAACGTCAGCTTCCTCCATCGGGTTACCTTCTCCGAGGACTTGTACAAGCTCTGTTTGGACTTTCTTCATATTCTTTGGAGATCTAAGAAGCTCACTCATAGCCCATTCCACTACGTTCGAACTTGTACCAGTTCCCGCATTAAATAGGTCCTGAGATTAAGATACACCCACAACTATCAGCTGAAAATTAATCATGCAAACCACATACGGATAATGCTGAAAATTAATCATGCAAACCACATAAAACGAGAATTAAAGATAGCTCACCAAACACATTGTTGCTATATGCATGTGATTAATTTCTTGGGGATTCTGTTCACTTGATTTGATTAAGGCATCTAAAACATCATTGTTTTGATAACTTGGGGATTTCCTTATCTCCAGCCTCTCATTTATGAATCCATTAAATAGCTTTAGTAGTTTCCCCAAATGAGAATTATATCGACTTAGACCTTGCGGATGCACTATTTTCAGGACGGGAAAGTAGTCTACCAATTTTGGTTTACCCATCTCCATCATCATTCCCTCCATCAATTCTTTAAATTCTTTACCCGAATTTTCATACGGATCTGCCAGGTCCTTTGAGAAGAGAGTGTTGGAGAGTAAGTTCAACATCGTCCTGAAAATTGTACCACCAATATCTACCGCCTCCCCCATCTGGCTACTCATTTTACAGTAACCAACAAGTTCTTCCATCTTCTTGTACCTTATAAAAAAACACGATTAAGTAAATCAGTAAAACTCATGTCCTGATCGTTTTCATAACTTGTGAAATTTTCCTATTTGTGAGAAAAAAATTCAAACAAAATTTCAATTTCATATCACATGTCTAAACGATTGAGATATTAGAGCAAACAGAAATTCTGAGTCTTTCCCACTATCATTGTTATAAAAAAAATATCTATATTCATTGGAAAACATAATTAATCAAACAAAGTTTGATTTATTAAATAGTTTAAATTTTTAGATGACGTAGTCACACAATACTACTACGTACCTCAGGTGCCGGCTGGCATCAAGCTTGTTAATAGAGAAAATGTGGGAAGTCATGATTTTGCGGAGAATTCTCCATTGAGGATGGGAAGCAGGAAGCCAACCAACGGAGAACATGTGAAAATTTCCCTCTTTGACTATATCAGGAATTGACCTGCTAGAAAAGGCTGAATCTTGCTTTTGGAGCACTTGTTTGGCCATATTTGAAGAAGAAATAACCACAGTTGTTATTTGCCCCAACTTCAGACGCATAATTGGGCCATGAAAATCGGCCAGTTTCGCAATTTATGCGGTTGATTGCCCAGTAAATGAAGATTTCCGATTATGGGTAATGGAAAAGGTCCTGGAGGGAACTTTCTGCTTCTATTTGATGTTAATGCTACTAACAAATTGAAGCCTTGGAACAAAATCCAGGCAAGCAAGAGAGCTAGAAGAGTGCTATAACAATAATAATAATAATCCATAGTAATTAACGTTATAAAAAAAATGCGTTTAACTATATGATCAAGAAGATGAGTTGTAGACATTTATTTATAGTGGTATATATACTGTTGAATGTCGAAATTAATACTGTAACAGTAGGGTTGGGTATTGTATGATATTTACCATTTCAGTTTGATTATTTTGATTGTCGATATCTAAAAGTACTGTGATATTATTAATTATTATCATGTCAAGTTCATTTGGTATGATTCAATGTTTTAAAGTATGGTTTCAGTATTTCGTAGTATGAGAAATTGATGCTGTTGATTTATTTTACTTCAATTGAGTGATTGACATATACTTGTATAATAACGTATTATAAATTCAAATTTTCAAAAAAAGTCTGAATTATATTAGTTATTATTATAATATAATAACATTTTATAAATGTAGAATTATTTTCTTTAAAAACAATACAAATAATTTCCCTCCTCAATCAATTACACAAAAACACCTCAATCAAAATTCAAATATTTAAATAATTAATTTACAAGAACATCTCAATCAAAATTCAAACATCTATATAATTAATTTACAAAAGCATCACAATCAAAATTCAAACATCTATACAATAAATATTCTATTGATACTATTTTGCATATTTGCTAATATATGATTAGAATGTAATTATGTATCAATATACTATTTTATATTTCATTATATATTATTAACATCGAATATCATATCGTATAAAAAAAAATATACTCATGAACTATCCTAAATGGGACGCAGATTTCCTATATCATACTTTTGATACATTGGTGCATCTGTCGTTCAAAAACTAGAGCATATATACCATTTATACTTTGCATACCATTTATTATAGTTCGGGAATATATTTGTCTTTTTTTTCATAAAAATTATCAAATCAAAATAACAAGGGAAAAGGCATAGGTTCCCCATAAACTTGTCTCGAAAAGTTAGTTACACTCTTAAACTAACACGATGACCTATTGCACATTTTACTATTCAAAAATGAATTTATTACCACCCGAGACGTGCAACACTTCTCACATTATTTAGTGTATTACACTCGCTGTCATATCATCGCTATATCACTGTCATGTCATGAATTCTAATATTTTGTTTTGTTTTCTTATTATTACTTATTTTTTCTTTTGGTAAATATTATACACTAATTAAACCTAATTAATTGTTTTATTTCTCTAATAATTATATGTACTTCATCACAAAATATCACCCATTTCAATTGTCATTTCTATTGATTTTGTTCTTTCACCATTACTAAATCACCTTCAATTCTTATCTTCTTTGTCACCCAACACCAAATATCACCACCACCATTATAATGGTAACAATTATTTCTTCTTTATAGTCTTCAATAACCTCTTTTAATTTTTGTTATCAATCACCCATCATTATCAAACCATAAAGCTGCTATCACTATCAAACCCAAAATTGATTAATAATAAAAATCTATGTAGCAAAATAAAAAAGAAATGAAAAAGATAGAAATCATTAATCAAAACTTTTCTACATAAAATAAAATTATTCATTATCAAATCTATAAGAATTAACCTTATTGCAAAAATTTAAAAAATTGTACTATAAGATTATTATGAAAAAAAAGTATGATGAAAATAAAGAAGGAAGAAGAAGAGAATGCGTGGGATGTGAAGAAAAATATGTGTGGAAGGGTGGACGTAGGAAAAAGGATTCTAACCTTTTATATTTTCTTACTTTAGTTCTATGCTGACGCTCTTATATTTTTTTATTTTCTTTTTGCCATTTCAATTTTAGGGGATAAAAAAATTTAGTTTTGAATGATATAAATCTGTAATAAATCACTAAAATAATTTAAGCATGTAATTGATTTTTTAAAAGCAATTTAAAAAGAAATTCAGCCTTTTCCCAAATAATATTTTAAAAATATCAATATATATATATATATATATATATATATATAATAGTAAAAGGATGAATTAATTAATGAGGATTAAATCGTAGGGCCGTACCATGACCCCCTCATGTTGTCAGAATTGATCCATTTGTGGAGTACATTTCACCACATTTTCCTTGCTCAGCAGAATGCATTATTGGATCACATGGTGTGATGATTACCTCTTGTTTCTATCCATAAAAATCAGAACAATTGGTGGACAAACTTTGTCGTTTTGTGTGATTCACAAACAAAAAAATTTTGAAATTTTTAGTGGCCGAAATGCCGAATTAGAGTTCGTTTGGTTTGAAGTTAAAAAACAAATTCAGAAAGTACTGTTGAAATTTATTTTTAAAATAAATAGTTATATGTTTGAATAAAAATATTACAGATAAAAAAATATTATTGATGTTTTTGACAATAAAAAAAGGGTTAAAATACTCTCAAAGTATTGAAAATGGTATAAAATTATCTTATATCCACCTATTGGCTCCATAATGCCCTTCTTATCTACCTATTGGCTCCAAAATACCCTTGTCATCCACGTTTGAGTTCAAAATTGACCACTTATTTAACTATTTTAAAATAAAATTGTTTAAATATTTTTAAAAATACTTGACGCTCAACTATTGGTTATAATTTAATTTATTAATATAATTTATAAACCAATCCACTATCACTCATTACTAACTAAATCCCGCCCAATTAATAAACCGATTATAATATCAAAATCGCCATAAACACTACTAAAACACGACGAAATTATACATTCCTGAAAAGACATCCAAAATTATTCGAGTCCGAATCGAAACCCAATTAAATTTAGGTTGAGTCGTTTATTTAGGATGACGCTTTCAACGGGATTCTCTTTCAAGCTTGAAATCAAAATTTATTATTAAAAGTAAAGAAGTAGTACATCCCAAATTAATTCATGAATTTTTTTAATATAATTTAATAAATATTTATGATCTATTTTAAAACCTTTAGTATATTACTTTTTAAAAAAGTTATCTATGAAGTAACATCACATAATTGAGACGAAAGAATAATTAAGATGAACATATTTAGACTTTTAAGTTTATCGGTAATTTTTATTTAGACACTTGAGTGTGTGATAATTTACTTCTATAGATATTTTCGTCTCAAATTTTCAAAAAACACTCATTGACAGTAGCTTTCTAGTTGTTGCATTAGTAATGTGACAGGTTTATTAATTTGGTGGGGTTTAATTTATAATGAGTGGGTAGTGGATTGATTTATAATTATACTAATAAGTTAAATTATAACAAATAATTAAGCGCCATGTATTTAAAAAAATATTGAAATAGTTTAAATTTAAAACCGTTAAAGAAATGGTCAATTTTGAGCCCAAAGGTGGATGACAAGGGTATTTTGGAGCCAATAGGTGGGTGAGAAGGGAATTTTGGAGCCAATAGGTGGATGGAGGTAATTTTGTATCATTTTCAATACTTCGAGGGTATTTTAGGCCCTTTTTCGTTTTGACAAATGAGTGTTGGTAAACATTTTTTTTAATCAAAATGTCTGAAGTTGTCACGACCCAAAAATAGACGTGATGGCACTCGTCTTATCCCACCAAGACAAGTTAGCCTAAAACTCAACCATTACAATAAAATGCGGAAAATTTACTATCAACTTAAATTAAACCCCAAAACCTGGTTGTCACGTGTACAAGCCTCTATAGTATTACAATTGATTCAAAAGAAAATTATAAGTCTCATATGATTTTTTCAAGAGTAGAACAAGATCATAAATGGGAGTAAGAAGGTCTGCTGAGATGACAAACAACTACCTCACAAATCTCCAAGAAACCTCGGAAAAGAAGACAATATATCATAAAGGTCCGGGCTAGTAACCTACAAAAAAATTTGTAGAAGCAAGGGGTGAGTACCAAACCACACGGTACTCAGCAAGTAAACCTCTAAACACAAGCTAAGGGGATGAAATACGGGTACTCCTACCATCCCCAACCGAACCTCCACAATTACAACCTGCATAAACATCAGTCCAACCTAACAGCTCACAGTTTACATAGCACGTAACTTAACAAGAACATTTAGACAAATTACATATCCTCCACAAAGATACTTTAACAAATAGCATATCCTCAACAATGATACTCATTATTCATCAATCACCAATTTCTCAGAAAGGCATTCACAAAATCAGCAAAACACAATATCAAGTTCACCAATGATAAGCATGTGCAATGAAATGGAATGCAATGTTAAGTATAATGATGCATGTCTGACCTAGTGATACACACCCGCTGTCTCTCAGTCCGGGACCCATGGGGGACATATCTGTCCATGCATCTGTCGCGGCGCACGACACGACCCTCGATAATAGTAACCATCGCGGCGCGCGATACGTTCCTCGAAATATAGTATCCATCGCGGCGCGCGATACGTCCCTCGAAATGGTACATCCTCTTTAAGTTCTCATTCTTTATCAATGCACATAACACTTGTCACAACCATGTCTCAGAATAATGCAAATGACATGTTCACACAAATAATGAGGAGATGACCATTTTCATAACATTGCACAGTTCACAAACACACAAACATGAAATCACATCAACAACCTTTCTCACCACATCACAAACAATTAATCACATTTCCTTTTGTTATCCCTTTTTTCGTCATTAGTATTAATCAATGTGGACAAGTCAACCCATCACTAATCCCGTTACTCCCAATCATATATCACAAGGAAATACACGCATTTCATACACTTAACAAGGGTTTAGAAATCTACTTGCCTCAAATAGTCGAAAAATCACTCTGGAACTTGAGCCTTCCTTTTACGTTGAACTCCCAAATCAAAGAAATCTATTAAAATAAATGACCAATAAGAATTTCAAAACTAACAACACTCATATTACTATGTCTTTAGCCTTGACCCAAAAAACACATATAAACGTGTAATCAAGTTCCTAAATCTAGATACCAATTAACATATCAACTCTTTCAAAAAAAATCCAAATTTCAAGCCTTAGGGTTAGGTCATAATTTATCCAGATACTACAAGCCTAATAGTGTTTATATAATATAATACACCATAATATTTAATAATTATTTTAATATATCAAACTTGAATCATCATAAGACAATAATAAGAAAATTCAAAGAAACAACAAAGTTAAGTTACAACCGAAATCATGAGAATACCACTGCTTTAGAACCTTAAATAATATGTCCTTTATTAATTTTTATTAATTTCAATAATCATAATCACATGGTAGCCTCAATCTTTACTGCATGATCGGTCAGTAACCTCTCTTTCTCCATTCCAAATTACTTTAGACAAATATACCAATTTCTAAATTTTCTTATTCCAAAATTACTGTTTGTTTTCGTTTTTCCTCTTCAAAGCAAACATTAATTACATGGATACTAATAATTTTGGTTACACATTAATTAAAATAGATACTTATCACGATAAATTATTTTCTTTTCCACTCACACACATACCAATATGTAGGCTCTAATTCCTACAAGTTGAACTTAAATATTCATATACATACTTATCCCAATAAGATAAATGTAATCAAAGTCACCTGAAGCTACGAGAAGAAGTGCGGCATGAATGTTAAAATAATTCAACAACTTCCGTTTGCTTGCTGCCGCCTCTTAGTAGTTTCGCCAAAACTCCTTTTGTCTTTTTTTTTTCTCCATTCTATAATTTTTGACTTATAAACATAAAGCCCTATTTACCCTAATTTATTCTTCCACATGGGTCCAATGATATAGATTAATAATTAAATTATTGATTTGACACATGAATCATTAAAAAAATTATTATTTAAAATTGGCCTAACCCATCGGTGGCCCCTTAAACTTGGCACAAACTTTCACTTGAGCACTTTAAGTGATCGATGTTCATCTTAGACACCTCATGTGAGGTTTCGCTGTGTCATTTTGACACTTTTTTGCCAATCAACAAAAATATTTAAGGTGTGTGTGTTACACTCGCGGATGACGTGTAAAGTGGCGAATTAAATGGCGACATTTGTCAAAAATAATTTGTAGATAATGAATTTTCAATATAAATATAAAACAACGAATGATTCAATGACACGTGGATTTTGCCCAAATAATTTTCTTAAACAAATTAAAGCCCTCCCCCCTTTCCCACCCACCCGCCCATTGTCTTCTCCATAAATTCTGCCCATTTGCAGAACAACTCCCTCCACCCCCAATTGTCTTCTCCAAAAACCCATACCCATTTGCAAAAAAAATAACCTTCCCCCTTCCCCCACCTCTTCTCCAAATACCCCTACCCATTTGAAGAAAATCTAAACATACCCGTTTCTCAACTCCATTATCTTCTCCAAATACCTTCATCTCTTTTTTGCTAAAATATTTGGGTAAAGTTACATACTCTTCTTTTTTTATTAGTGTCTTCTTCAAGAAAAAAAAAAACTTTTTTATTTTAATTAGCAAATTTATAATTCACCAAAAACTAAACTTACTCCTCTTTATATCTTAAATTCTTTCAAGAAAGAATCTCATGAATAATTTAATTTTTAATTTTGAAATGGGTCTATTCTTAAATTTCTAAAATAATTTCCATCATTTTTCATCATTTTATTGTGTCTATTTGTATTCACCATATTGGATATTTAAGTTTGCAAAAATGTTGGCTGAAAATGGGAAAGAAGAAGAAAAAAAAAACTAAAAATTTGACTAAACACGTTTTTCACGCGCGCAGAGTAAGTGTATTACACTCACTATGCCATGTAAGCAAAAAGTGTCAAAATGACACAGCGAAACCTCACATGAGGTGTCTAAAATGAACATCGATCACTTAAAGTGCCCAAGTGAAAGTTCGTGCCAAGTTTAAGGGGTCATCGATGGGTTAAGCCTTTAAAATTACTCACAAATTAATAGCCATCGTTAAATAAATAGTCCAAAATTTCCAAATCATTTTCACCAACTGATCAAAATAACTCGGGAAAACTATCAAGAGGGTTAAAACAACATTTTTGTATAAAATTTTCTAAAATGACCTTTCGGGTCATTACAGAAGTACCCTTAAAACTATTAACATGATAAAAAGTTGATTAATTTTAGTTTTTTATACTTAAATAAAATTAAAACAAAATTAATTTATATTTTACATCAATAAGTAATAATATTTCCTATCATTCACATATATCTTTATCATCACAAATTATTTATAATGGAATATAAATTTATTATTTAAGTTAAATTTTGTATGAGCAACTTATTAATAATAATAATAATAATAATAATAATAATAACAACAATAATAATAATAAAAAATAATAGTAATAATAATAATAAATATAATAATAATAATAATAATAAATATTAATAATAATAAATAATATAATATATATATATATATAATAATAATAATAATAATAATAATAAATATAATAATAATTAAAAAAATTAAGAATATATATGTCTAATTCGTCATTTTGACACGTTATCAACGAGTGTGTTACACACACCTTACATATTTGGCTGATTATAAAAATTGTGTCAAAATGACACTTCAAAACATGACACGAGGTGTTTAAAATGGACAAAACCTAGTTGAGATATCTAAGTGAAAGTTAGTGCCAACTTTAGAGGGTTAACGATGGATTAGGCGTACTTGAAACTTATAAATTATCTGAAAATTTAACTTGGAGATTATTTTTGCAAGAATTTCCTACGAACTTTTATGTGAAATTAAGAAATTCCTGAATTCTGAATTTTTTGCTTGCGAAAAATATCTCCCCATAAAAATTTGGTGCCATTTTTACAAATTTATTAGGTGGAGAATTATTTAGGGTTAATAACTTGCAAAGTACAATTATCATAGGTAAATTCACAAAGTCATGAAAAAAAAGTATTTTTTAATTTGTTTGGAAAAAAAATTCCAAATAAACATATTTGCTGATACAATTAAAAATATTTACTTAAAAAATTATCTAACAATAATTTTATATGTCATATTAGGAGATTTATGTTCTACGAAATTTGTTGGGAATTTATTTCTTGAGGATTTACTTGGAAACTTTTTTACTTGTAAAATTACTTGGGGATTCTATTTTTGTGAATTTGATTGAAGATTTTTGAGTAATGTATACTTGAACTTCTTTAAATATAATTTTACTGGAAGGTTGTTTTTTTTAAAATCTAAGAACTTGTTTTATTTGAAAACTTTGAGGAATATTTTTATTAAAATATATTTAACAAAATAAAAAAAACTACAATAATTTATAAAAATATCAACGACATTAGAAAATTTTTATTGTTAAATATTTACTCTAATTTTAGATTGAATAAATTATTATACAATAATATCATTCTAATAATGGTGTTGGAACATTACTACATATGTCATTTTCAATATTTTTTACATATCACAAAAAGACAATGATGCAATTTTTTTTCTTATTTTTTTTTTCAATTTAAAAGATAGAAGGAATTAAAATTACATAACTAGTTATTTACCCAATAACAAATTAACTATTCATAAATGTAATTAATTTTGATTTAATATTATTTATATTAAATTGTGTATTATTGAATAATTCAAACATTATATTAAAGTATAGAAAAATTCAATGATATACATTATTAGTGTGAACTGTGAAGTTTAATTACCCTTCGTTGATAAAATTATATTAAATGGAAACTAAATAAACTTTACTTGCATATATAATTGGTATTTCTTATAAGCATTAAAAATGACATAATTTCTCTATATATAGTACGTTATTAAATTATATTTATTTGCAAATGTATAATTAAGTATGTTAAAATATAAATATTAAAATATCAATTAAAATTAAAAATACCTCAAATACCTAATAAGATATACTATCATTTATTAATTATAACTTTCTTGCAAGTTAAACTTATAAATTTATTTATATTTTCAATTATTTATTTATAAATACTTTGTAAGTACAATTTAAATTTTGTCTATGTTTAATATGCTTAGTTATAGACATTATCACATAGGAAGTGTAAGCATAACATTTTCATGAATTTGGACTGGTAGTGATTTATTTTAAATATATAAACAATTGTCATATTTCACTTTTTAAGAATTAAATTACATGAATTTTAGTCAATATTTAAGATATAATTTATTGTCATATTGATATGATATAAAGTAAGAGTAATTTTGTAGAATTTATAAATATCTAAATGATAATTTAAATATTCAATTGAATTGATTAAATTTTGTTTTAAAAACTAATCAAAATGGAGAAAGACACAAAAAAATTAGTACAGTATCATGGTATCTTTGTACCATATCAAAAAAACACCAAAAATTAAACATTTATAATGCTATGACTTGAAATATTGGTAGAATGGAATTTCAAGAAGGCAACTATAAATGAGTGGGCATGGAATCTCATGGGAAGTTGGTATTAGAAGGGCAATCAAATTGAATTTCATAGGGGATTGAGGACTTATGAAATTGTGCATTGGATGGATAGTTGTTTGATATGACAAAATAAAAAATATTCACAAACAGACATTAAAGTATTAGAGCCATTAAATATATATTCAGAGCTTATACTCAAGTAGTATATAAGAGAAAAAGAATATACGAATGCATGGAAATGAGACATAGTGTATGCTTACTTTTTCATATAATTTTAAAGACCGAAATGTAATTATACAGAGGCAAAACAATGGATCAAGGCATAGAGAGACACACAAGTGAAGTTAGGTGGGGTTAATTGATTCAGATAAATCTACTAATTTTTTTGTATTTTAAAATAAATTAAATATATGTATATTAACTTGTAAAAATTCAAAACAAAAATGATTTAGAATCAACTCATAATCGATAATTAGATATGTATAAAACTAAAACCAAACATGAGGTAATTATTAAAGGAGAAGAATTACATCTCAAATACGTGAACGAACTTAAAAGTTTTCAAATTCCCTTGCATTTACTGAGGAAACTTTAATATCTTTAGGTGCAAAATTACTCCCTCCGTTTCATTTTATGTGAGGCCTTTCGAATTTTAAGTGTCAAACAAGTTTATTTTTTATCGTAATTTTTTTTATAGATTTTTTAAATATTTTGAATTATTAATTATTATAACTCATAGTACTTTTTACGTAGTTTAAAAAAATATATTTTTTATTTAAAAAGAATGAAGATTGCATGGGTAAAACTTAAATTATTGGACTCAAAATATATAAAATGTGTCATATAAATTTAAAAAGTGAAAATACATAATTTATACTTATATTAAATTATTATTCTTATATTCATTTTTTCGGACTTGAAATATAAGTTACAATGTTTTCATTATCCATTTCCTTGTATAGAAAGCCGTCTAGTTTTGGATATTAAAGGGGAAGGGGGACAGCTCGGAGAGGACGAAGTTTGGCCAAGGTGAGGCCAAATTTCTCCTGCATGTCCATGTCTTTTGGTGCAATATCACCCTCAATTTTCCATTTAAATGTATTCAATAATGTGCCTAGCATTACGGGGACCATCCTTATTGCCAATGGTAGACCAGGACAAATTCTTCGACCAGCACCAAATGGAATTAACTCAAAATCTTGACCTCGCACATCCAATTTTGAATCAATAAATCTATCAGGATTAAACACCAAAGGGTCTTCCCATAGAGTTGAGTCCCGGCCAATTGCCCACACATTAATCAGCACTTTTGAACCTTTAGGGACAGTGTAGCCACACAGCTCAACATCTTGCTCTACTTTTCGAGGTACCAAAAAAGGAGCTGGAGGGTGCATCCTGTAAGTTTCTTTAATAATGCACTGCAAGTAAGGGAGTCGGGCAACGTCAGTTTCTTCCATCAGGTTACCTTCTCCGAGGACTTGTACGAGCTCAGCTTGGACTTTCTTCATAATATCTGGAGATCTAAGAAGCTCAGTCATAGCCCATTCCACTACGTTCGAACTTGTATCAGTTCCCGCATTAAATAGGTCCTGAGATACACCCACAAATTTGAGCTGAAAATTACTCAGTGAAACCACTTAGGGTTGATAATTCAAAGAGAGGGGCACACTGAACAAGTACTAGATGGACTTCAATTCGGTTTGTAAAAACAAGGACCACTACTGAAAATAAACTAAAATCTAGCGAAATGATTTTTAATTTTGAATTCACAATTTGAAAAATACTATATGCATGTTCAATTAATGTATCAAACATGGTGATAGAAATGGACTTGACTTTTATATCATGATAAAAAAAAAATGAATCTGGAAAGTAATATTCTCAAAGAAGTGAGTACTCACCAAAAGTATGGTAGCTATATGCTTTCGATCAATATCTTGTGGATTATCTTCGGTGGCTGTGAGTAAGGTGTCTAAAACATCACTACTCTTTCGTCCATTCAACTTCCTTAGCTCCATCCTCTCATTTATCAATCCATTAAAAAACTTAAGTAGCTTACCGAAGTGAGAATTATATCGCCTTAATCCTTGTGGATCTACTGATTTTAGCACTGGAAAGTAATCCACCCAGTTTGGTTTACCCATGTCTATCATTAGTCCCTCCACCAAATCCTTAAATTCTTTACCCGAATTTTCATACGGATCTGCCAAGTCCTTTGAGATTAGAGTGTTGGAAAGTAAATTCAACATGGTCCTGAAAATTGCACCACCAATATCTACCGCCTCCCCAATTTGGCTACTCCTTTTACAGTAAACAACAACTTCTTCCATCTTCTTGTACCTTGCAAAAAATAAACTTTGATGAGGTCGGTGATAACTAGAGGTGGCAAATGGGCGGGTTAAGTCAAATATGGGAGGGTTGAAAATGGATAAACATAAAATGGGTAATCATTTAATTCGCCCATATTTGATATGGGTAAAAATTGATTGGGTAAAATACTAGTTTACCCATATTTCATGAATAAATAGTTCTTTACTTAAGAATTCAATATGGAGAAAATTTTTTAGTCTTTTTTTTGGATGAAATCTGTTGAAAATGCTTTATTTAGTTTTATTCTATTATAAAAGTAAAAACAGAGAAAAAATTGGGGTTGGGGGAGGGGGCTGATAGGGGGAGGGGTGCAGAGTAGGGTGAAAAAAATTTGAAGTTAAAAATATTGTTTAAACAAACTTAATATTTTTGAAGGGTGGGGGTTGGTTGAGGTAGGGGGTGGGGTGGGGGGACAATGGCTGGGGTGGGTGGATCCAGGATAGGGTGAAAAAATAAATATTTGAAGTTGAAATTTTAAAAACAAACTTAATTTAATTTGAGTGGGGGTGGAGGTAGGGGTGGGGAGTGATGGGGGAACGATGGTAGGGATGAAAAAATGAAATTTGAAGTTAAAAACATTTTTTAAAAATAAACGTAAATTTTTATTTTATTGGGGTGGGTAGGGGTGAAAAAATGAAATTTTGAAGTTCAAAATATTTTTTAAAAATAAACTTTAATTATTTTTTTTGGAAGCGTGGGTGGAGGTCGAGAGTTGAAATATTAATAGGGATCCATATATGAAAGTTTTCAAAAATCGCTTCTAAAACTTGGTAACAGAAGGTTTTTTGAAAATTTGAAGAAAACTTGCAATACTCATATTTGACCCGTAGTTTACCCATAATATACTCATATTTTAATGGGTATAATCCCAAATATTATCCATATTTTAAATCACTCTTTCAACCCATATTTGAAAGGCTATTTGGGCGGGTAATTGAAAAATGGGCTTAAATTATCAGTGCTAACATAGAAAAATAGGATGGTTATGAGTCTCACCGTTATTTATTATCAAAAAAAATTTGTTTTTTAAACTAATTGTATATACCTAAGGTGCTGGGTGGCATCAAGCTTGTTGAAAGAGAAGATATGGGAATTCAATATTTTGCGGAGAGTTCTCCATTGAGGCCAGGAAGCGGGAAGCCAAACAACGGAGAACATGTGATAGTTGTCTACTTGGACAGTATCAGGAATTGATCTGCTAGAGAAAGCTAAGTCTTGCTTTTGGAGCATTTGTTTAGCCATGTCTGAAGAAGAAATCACCACAGTTGATATTTGCCCCAACTTCAGGTGCATAATTGGGCCATGGAAATCGGCAAGTTTGGCAAGGGATCTATGGGGTTGAATTCCCAGTAAGTGAAGATTTCCAATTATGGGCAATGGAAAGGGTCCTGGAGGTAACTTTTTGCTTCTATTTGATGTTAATGCTACTAACAAATTGAAGCCTTGGAACAAAGTCCAGGCAAACAAGAGAGCTAGAGGAGTGCAATAATAATCCATAGTAATTGACGTTAAAATGAATGAGTTTAACTAATTTATCAATGGATTTATGATCAACAACATGAGCTCTACACATATATTTATACAATAGAATTTCGAAATTTCAGAACATGGTTTACCTAACAAAATTAATACTACATCAGTGACCTCCTTTTGTTTTTTGTCTGTTTCAAAAAGAATGATTTATTTTTTTTTGATAATATTTTAAAATCAATTTTCCACGTGGTATGTTTAAAATCACAAAATTAAAGAATAATTTTGTACATTTAATCCAACTTTAATTTATGACCACAACATACAAAAATGTTCTTTATACTCTTAAACTTCGTGTCAAGTTAAAATCAGATCATTCTTTATGAAACGGAGAAAGTACATCATATTTTTGACCGAATAGGCCAAATATGAGTAACACGCAAACTATTAAACGGCTAAGTTTGGCCAGAGTGGGCATGGTATTGTCTGGACAATTGAGTAATTTAGATTTTTAGTTCTTAAAAATATTAAGATTATTATTATCGTATAAAATTAATTTGATATGATTCACTATATTAAAGTGGAGTTTCACTATTTTGTATGTCAATAATCATGATTTATTTGACTTTGATTCACACAATGTATGTCAATAATCATGATTTATTTGACTTTGATTCACACAATGTATGTCAATAATCATGATTTATTTGACTTTGATTCACACAATCATATAATAAAAATCTTCACCTTTAGTTTTCAATTATAACATATGACTTTTATCCAAGTGTGTAGTTGAAAAAATAAAAAAAAAAATAATGGAGAAGAGTTAAATCCAACATTTAAGTACGATGATAAAAAGTAGTATACTCTTATCTCTATCCGTTAACCATAACAAGCGTTTTACAATTTTTTTATCTCTCTTCAAAATAAGTAATTAAGTAATATAACACGATTGAAAGACTTTTTAAAAGATATTATTTATTGGAGCAAGAAATATATATATTAAGTAGGTGTTTGGCATATGATTTGGAACCCTAATTTCAAATTTTGATTTGAAATCAATATTGTTTTATGAAATTTGCAGAGAGTTTCAACTTCAAATTAATATTTCATATTTTTAAATATAAAGTTTGACTCATAAATTTATATTGCAACAAAAGACCCATCATTTTACATTTTGTGAAAACAAACTGATGGTCGACGTTAAAAGATTGTCCGTATCATTTGAAAAAATTATTTAATTTATGATCATAAATTTTAAAAGTGTTTTTTTTCACTTTTTATATTTTATTCACATAAAACAAACATTATAAGAAAAAAGTGTGAATTACATGGGGATTTTTCTAGGAATTAGTATAAAAATTTGCAGGAAAATAAGTTTTCTATGAATTTTCGTACTAATCCCCAGGAAAATCTCCATGTAATTCACACTTTTCTTGTATTAAAACTAACAAAGACACATAAATGAAATATAGGATTAAACGTCGTGTATGTTTACCCGCTTGACCACTTCTTGTAAGAAGAAGAGGGTTGTTCATGAATCATGAGCCCCTTGACTGTAAAAAAGATGAGTGTCAAAAAAAATTCTATTAATTCTTGTGTGGAAGTTGATTAAATGATAAAATAATTATGCAGAGGCAAATTAATGGATTTTAATTATAATGAAATCTCTTTTTCAAGAAAAAGCAACTTTTCATGTTACGTTATCAACAAGTAGTGATTTATGCTAACTATGGTTGGTGTGTATTACTTTTGTTCATTTATTTTATATTTCAATAAATGGAGCTAAGGTATGAGTATGACATGTAATTTGTGAGGGAGTATGGGTGTGTTTGGTACGGAGAAATTTTTCATGGAAAATATTTTCCTAAAAAATGTTTTCAGGAAAACAAGTAGATTTTGGACTTATTTTCTTATGTTTGGTTGGTGAATAGAAAATATTTTTCGGAAATAATTTTTAGTGTTTGATTTATGAATGAAAAATATTTTTGAGAGATATCTTTTATTTTTACTAAAGTAAAAAATAATTTATAAAATTGAAAAAAAAATTGAAAAAAAAATTATTATTTTTTTGAAGTGGTGGTGGTGGTGGGGTGGGGTGGGTGGGGTAGTGGGTGGGGGAGGGGGGAGGAGTGTGAAAAAATATATTTGAAGTTAATAGTATTTTTAAAAAACAAAATTAATTTTTTGGGGGGTTGGGGTTGGGGGTAGGAGTTTAAAAATAAAAAATTTAAGTTGAAAATATTTTAATAAAGCAAAATTAATTTTATGGGGAGGGGCTGGGGTGGGGTTGGGGGCTGGCCGGTCATGGGGGGGTCATTGATCGGGTGAAAAAATAAAATTTTGAAATTGAAAATATTTTTTTAAAATTGATGTTTTTCCCAAAAAAAAAATGTAATTTGAAATTGAAGGAGAGTTTTGGAAAATATTTTCCTTTATTTTTGAAGGGAAGTCATTTTCCTTAATTATGAGAAAAATGAGTTGATTTGGTAAATATTTTCCAAAACTTTTGTCCCAACAAAACATGAGAAAATTGGAAAACACACTCTATATTTTAGCTACTTTTCCTTGCTACACTACTCTATCATTTGGTACAGTTGATATTGTAATCATTTAAAATTTATTTAAATATAAATTTATTAAATGATTTGAATTATATTAAATTAATAAATATATTAATCCAAATAAATATTATGGATTAATATAATTGATTTCTTTATTTAAATTCAAATAAATATGTATTTAGTTAAAGCCTGCTCCATAAAGCCCATATGATATTTCACTTAAATCTGATTGGTCGAAGGGAGTCATGTTCCAATCGCAACTCTTCTATTCTAAAACTATAAATAGGGGTCTCATAATTCAGAAAAGGGACCAAGAATTTTAACAAGAAGCTAGAGAAAGCTCGTGGATCAAAAGCCGCAGATTTCTCTACAAGTTTAAAGATTCAAGCATTAAAGATTCAAGCATTCAAGTTTCAAGAACGATCAAGACCAAGAACGATAAAGATCAAGAACGATCAAGATCAAGACCACCAGATTCAAGATCAAGCTCGAAGCCCTTGGATTCAATTAGAAGTCAAGATCAAGATAAAGTTCAAGTTCAAGTTCAAGATCAAGATAAAGTTCAACATAAAAAGATCAAGATAGAGATCAAGATCAAAATAAATCCAAGTTCAAGATCAAGCTTTAAATCCCTTTTGAATTATACTTGAAAAGACGAATTCAGAAGAATCATAGAGATTGTAACACTCGCACTTGAAATAATAAAACGATTGTTGCTATAATTTTTCGTTCTTGATTATTGTTTTCTCGACGCGAATTTTATTGTCTACAGATATGTTGAATGCAATAATAAAACGAACTACCCCTCAACCACTTTTCTGTCTTCAGGCCCAAGTACTCTTTTTTTTAAAAAAAAATAAGAAAATCCTACGTAAAGCGAGAGTTTAGGTAGACAACTAATTGAGCTAACTACAACTAATTGAGCTAACTACAAGTAATTGAGCCCCTCAACCACTTAGGTTTACCACATTCTTTTAGCGAATTAATGGTAAAAAAAATGTTCAATGTTTAATGGAGAATGATTTAGAGAATTAATGGTAAAATAAAATGTTTAATATTATATTTTTAGTGGGTTGGATTAAATGGGTTGGTCATTAAATGGTTTAAATGAATATATATTCGATTCTTAAAATTTTGATTAATAATTAAAATTCTATGTCACTAAATTTTAATGAAAAAATAATTAAATAGGTTGAGTGACTTTCTGTGCAAAGAAGTCATAGTTGAGTGACTTTTGAGCTGAAAATGAAAATTGAGTGACTTTCTGTGCAAAAAAGTTATAATTGAGTGACTTTTGAGTTGAAAATGAAAGTTGAGTGACTTTCTGTGAAAACAATGAATATTTGAGTGATCATCAAAGTTATTAACTCATTACAAATTACAAGTACGATCAACCAATTGCACATCTACACCATCATGTCACCTTTACCTATTATAACACGTAACAATAATGTAAGAAAATTTCTAACGACGATTGTTTATACTCTCTCCGTTCATTTATATTTGTCGTTGTTTTTATCAAAAGTCAATTTAATTAATATTTTAAAATTAAATTAAATTACATTAATTCAATTTATGAAATAAAAAATTTAGATATTCAAATACTATATGAAAAGTACTATAAATTGCAATTTTTTGCATATCAATATGATGAAAAAATATATCTTAAAATGTTGGGAAGAAGGTCTGAAATATATCTGAATTTTGACCGAAATTGCTCTTACGATACTAAACTTTGGAAAGGACCTTTTACCCCTGCACTATTTGTATGTTAAAAGTATGAGTTTTTGGCTAAAACATTCTTTAACTATACCCCAAACTTAAACTACATCCTAAAAGTATCATTTCTAGCAGAAAACATCCTTTAATTATATCTCAAACTTAAACTATATCCTTAAAGTATCATTCTTACCATAAAAACATCCTTCTAGTATTTTAAAGTGAGCAATTTTCATCCTTCTACTTGAATTTCTCGTAAAACTACCCGATATATCCCACAAAAATTAAGTCGTCCCTTCTTAATTATTATTTTTAGATATGCCAAGAATATTATCGTGAACTTTTTTGTAATTGAGTTAAGAACTATGCAAAACTTCTAATTTGATCGTTTTTTCCATTCATTTTTAATGTAATTTTAATTAAAAATGTTATTAGTTTAAATATTTTTCTTCTCAATTGAATATGCTAGAAGCGACATTTGTTGGAGACTTCTGCTTCTAATAATGTAGAATGAAATTCAAATACGAGACATAATCAATATTTTGATCACTTCAATATTAGATTGACCTAAAAATCTATTGATTTAATTGGTTAAGAAAAAAAAATAAAAATAATTAATCTCCAACTTCTTTCCGTTACGAAAAAGGCAAATCATGTACGTTCACACCTTCCAATCATTTTTAGTTTCCATAAGCAACAATCTCTAAGATTTTTTAAATTTTCCAAGAACTTCTTGTAGCAAGTAATGAAATTATGCAAAATGACTTTTGTTGATAGTCATGTTAACAGCTCATGTTTTCGTAAGATCCATTAGTTTTTTGACAATATCTAACAAAAGGATGAAAGCTGTTCACTTACAAATACTTAAAGAATGTTTTCTGCTAAAATTAATACTTTAAGGATGTAGTTTAAGTTAAGGTATAGTTAAAGAATGTTTTATGCTAAAAATGATATTTTAAGGATGTAGTCTAAGTTTGGGTATAGTTAAAGGATATTTTTGACCAAAAACTCTTAAAAGTATACATGTGTCCACGTGGACATAAAAAATAATGTATAATTATAAATAGTAATGTATCGATGTTGACACATATATAACTTTAAAATACACTATTAAATAGTTCAAGAGAGTAAAAAATCCTCCATAAAGTTTGGTATTGTAACAACAATTCGATCAAAGTTAAAATATTATTCAGATCCTTTTTTCTAAAATGTTAGTCAAAATTCTTGTAGTTTTTAAGATGGAAGGCTAAGTGTGGATAAAGGTAAAATAAAGGTTCCAAGTATGCGTAATAATTTTGATCACAACTGTTTGCTCGTTAGAACTTGCATAGGAATTTTAACTTACAATGAACTTTGTATTAGCTGCATTTTAAAAAACTAGTGTGGCCAATAACTAAAAAAATAAAATACAAAGGTATGTGATTACAACATAAGCGGCCAAGTGTTATGTTTTGCCGCAATCTCTGCTAGTCAACCTCTCATGACCAGTAAAAAACAAAAGCCTATGTATAAGACTCATCAAATTAAGTATGTCTACCAGCAGCTTTGCCACAAAGAAGAGCATTAGTTGGTATGTCATATTCATTAGCTAGACTTGGGGTTGGGTCGTACACTCTGAGGTACACTTGTTGTCCAAGATATTGTCTATCCCACATAGCTGATCTCAAATTCCACATTCCTTGGTTGTCCAAGGACACCAATATGGCAGTCCAAGATTTGGGATATACCTGCAAGAACCATATCACGTCGTGCTTAGAATGATTTATCATTTTAAGTTATATACACGTTAGTATAAAGACGTTTCCAATCAATGTCCTTATAAGTGATACAGTTAGTGCATTGGTGAAATTGTTGCATTTACCTGTGTAGTATGTCTAGTCAGAGCATCAACAAGATTGTACTTATTTCTACTTGCTTGTGACCATTTGCCAGATCCGAAACTGCAGATTAATAGCAATAGAGGTAAGGATTAGAACGAATTTCCTCTGTTATATAACAAGGAGACGTGGAAATGTTTGAAGTGTTATGACACATACCCTACAACCCAGAAATCATAGCCATCAAGATGCCAAGATTGCATGGTGGCCTCATCGTTTTGGAAAACAATTTCGATGAAATCATGGTGAGAAGTTGGAAATACAGCTGTGCCTAAGTAAGGCGAACCATCAGAGGGATAAGTTTGAATGGAGTTCAAGTTGAACACTCCGGGGATGTTGAAGTGATCAGCAAGCTTTAGTGGAGTATCAGGATTAACATAAGACACACTATTGACAGCATATCTCAGCTTTCCATTGATAAGAGGTGCTGAATTAGCCATAACAAAAGTCCTTGATATTGTAATTTTTCCATAATGGTATGAACCCTGAGGATTTGGCCTAGCTGCATTTGATGTCAGATTCCACCTTCAATTCAGACAAAAAGATAATTAGGCCATGGCAAACTATAAACAATTCTAGTTATCAAGTATCAACTATTCTTGAAATCTATAAATAACTGAAGTGTAGTTCAATAATGTAGTAGTGCAAGTAATCCACATGAGACTTCTTGTGGATAAAAGGTACCTAAATGTTCTGGCTTGCAACATAGACCAATGCATTTGTCCAGTTGGAGCAGGTGGCACGGGTCCAGAAACGGGTGTCTGAGAGTTAGTGTAGTGGAGAACTGAAGTGGCAGTAAAACTTATCCTGGAGAACCTTGTAGAAGCAACAATGTAGTAGTCCTTTGGAGACTGATCTAATGTGACAAGGACAGACATAGATTGACCAACATGGACATCAAGAGAATCATAGAAGTTCTGCAAGACGTGGGATCCTTCAATCTCGACAACCCTCATCTTATGGCCCTGAATTCTGAAGTTAATCGAATTTTTCAAGCCTACATTTGAAATCCTGAACATATACGTCTTTCCTGAAGATGAAAAGATAGGCGGTGTTAATGAGTTGTTCTGTTTGAGATTAGTTTCAATTCAGTAAATCGAAGACCAGATCAGATTATTTCGATAAATGTTGAGAATGACCTTGATCACCACTGAAGGTAGACTGCTTCTGTCCATTTATTAGGAGGTCATTTGGGTAAGGAAGAGACCTCCCTGAGTCCAATATTTGCCTCAATACCTGCAAGTACCAAACAGAATATTGAGAACATCAACAAAATAGAACAATAAACTCTTCTACCGTCAGACCTTTTTATAACAGTCAGGCAAGGGCTAAGAGGCTCACCTTATGACTGCTCTTGTACCAATCACCAATAAGTAAACTGAAATCTCCATCAGGTTTAGCATATGGAACTGGGATCACAGATCTCGCATACACGTTAAGTGCTCCGAAACCTCCAACAGCTCTATGCAATTGAGTTGAAGGGAAGTATGTGTAACTTCCAATCTGGTCTTTTGTTTGGAACTTGTAGGTGTAATTTGAATTTACAGGAATGGGACAATTTGTTCCCAAAACTCCATCTTGCCAAGAATTCTTTCTTTGTTTGATTCCATTCCTATACAGGACAGACATGTAAGTCTACAGTTCCAACTTTTCTATGACAATAAAAGCAACAGAAAAATCACTTCTTTATCCTATAGTTCAATCAGCCCTATATTGATTCCCACAGTGTAAAAATAGTATATCCCTCAGCTCATAGAATCTCTTTAGAACTCGCCTTGCTCAGTACTTCTAACTATTATAATACAGGACGCTGCCGCTCAAAAATTTCAACAAAATACTACTCTATAAGATTTATGAAATAATGTCTAGACCAAATTCAAGCAAAAGAGCAGCATTATATAAAACAATACATTTTGGCAACAGATTGCAAACGATACTCACCATGTCAACAGAAGAGGTTCATCCAACTTATTAATCAGATTGAGAATTACATTGTCATTTGTAACAAGGTCAAGTCTTGGACCAGGAAATTGACCATTAATGAGGATCACCTATAAGTTGAAACTCATCAGAAATTCAACTTCTCGATCAACAATAACAGCTAGCAGTACAAAATTACGAATAAAAATAACAAACAACAACCTGTTGAGGAACACCAAGAGGATAAAGAGTTCCATAAGTAGCAGTCCATGTGAAATATTTATAAGTATCCTCTGCTTTCACCACAGAAACACTCCAAAAAATGAAGATTCCACAAATCAAATGAAAAAGTGCAACATTCCCCATTGGAGCAATTGCTTAAAGAATAGTTGTAAAAATAGAAAGAATGAATGAAGAAATGTATGATAGATCTAGTAGTGAGGATTAGACATAAATAGAGTAGAATTGAGAAAGGTTGCCAAAAAAGAGCTCCACTGGGTGTGCCTATATAGTTGATGCCAACTTTCATACACGGCGCACTTCACGCGATTCCGCGTTATTATTGCTAATTATTACTACCATTTTTTCCTTTTACTTTGGATTCACTCTTTTTTTTTGGCTTGTTGTAAACAAGACTGGAAAAATTGTATAAATGGCAAAAAAAAAAAAAGTTTGAAAGTTAAATTCCCCATAAATCTCGCCGTCCATCCGGTCAAATATTAGACCGACTCAATCATTTTTTAGAAAATGTTTAAAAATTCTATGCTTTCTCACCTCTGTTTTTTCATCTTATCACAGTTTATTTCTATATATTCTCACCTTAATTTATCACTTTAAAATGATAAGCTCAATTTTATCACTATGTTGTGATAGAATGGTAAGTATTTCTTCATTAATTTCGAGTTTTCTAGGTATAAATTTATTTTTGTTAGAGAGCGTTTAGTGCGAATTTAAATTAGTCGAGATTTGAATATTAAAAAAAAAATGTTTGGTGGTTAGTTTTACCTTTTTAACTTTTGACTATTTGATTGTACTAGCTAGTATTTAGGAGCATCATTTTACTATTTAAGATTATTGTAGAGATTTACGTATTTCATAGTATCATTTTTATCAATTAATGTTTACTTAGATATATATATATATGATTAATGGCTAAGATTTATCGGAAACTATTTTATAAGCTATCTAATCATATTAAAATATTTTCATTTCGTTAGTCATGCATGTATAAAATTTAAATATAAATGCATCTACTTCTTTTTATCGCCTTTTACTATGTGAAGTACATAAATAAAGATAGTAGCTAGAGGTTGAGTTTAATTGGTACTGTTTATTGTTGTGAGATTTGAATACAAGGACGTGAGCCATATGAAAATATTTAAAACCAATCCAACTTGCTATTAATTTACAGCGGCAATTTTTATTTTTGTTCTTTTATTACTATTTTTTTTTTGTCGTTGTCCCTTTAGTGCGTCTGACTATTTTAAAAAATTAAAAATGTATAATCAGTTGTTATTTCGAAGAGAATCGATGTCAGATTTCACATGTATATTGCATGGTCAGAAATCAGAATTGAGAATCCAAATAGCTTCATCCCTTTTTTCTTTTCATTTTCATAATTTTTTTTGTAATTAATAAAATTTCTGCTTCTCTAAATTCACACTAAATTTAAAAATCTGCCAACATGCATCTTACAGTTGTAAGTTTTCATTTAGGTGAACTACTTTTTTTAAAAAAAGCATCTTACCATTTTATTATAGACATAGTTCTCGACAAGAAAAGTGAATATTGGTCAGAATTTATTTAATAACGTGATATTTAGACAGTAAATTTTATAAGTAATAAATAATTGTCGAATTTACAATGATTTCAAAGGGACTCCTGCCTCTTGGCAGATTAATAAAGTCAAAGCAATTAATGTCCTCCCATATTTTACTAGCAATAATGAACTGTCTGAAGATTATGATCCAAGTAAAATACTACAGTTTCTATCTGTCGAGTATCTTGGTACTTTCTAATTTAGTATTAAAAAATGTCCACTTAAAATGAAAATAATTGTATCTAACCATTATATTCATTATCTTATTATGGAATCTAAAAAAGTATATATAGGTTTATTTTTATATGAAAAGTTGTCAACTTCTTCAACGAAATAAATAATTAATTGAACCCGTTTCTATTTAAACGCAAGGAGCATTATTTAAAGAGCGAGCTTAAATTGGGATTAGAGATATATATTATTCTACTAACAATTGCATATGATAGATATAGCCTATTTTTGGTTTTGGATCTTCCAAATCATTCCCACAAGTGTCAAATTAGTGAGCGAATCAAAATAAGTTAAATTGAAATAAGTTTAAAAGTATGTTAATATCTCTTTCAATTATTACTAAATTTTAATTATTTTTTTATTTTTTCTATTTAATAAAAAAATATTATCACAATTATGATTTTTTTTTTAAATCTATTTAAATTTTAACAATATTTCTCAAATCATTTTGAGTCAGCTGATATCAATCCAAATTTATTGGATTGAAATGAGTTAAATTAATAAATAAGTGGGGTCAGTAATTAGTAATTCTTGGATGAATTAGGTAGAATATGATTTCATGGGCTAGTAACTTATTTCTTACGCTCTCACGAGTAATATAACAATTTAAATGTGAAGTACACATTCGTTGATAGAATAAATAATCGTACGACATTATTTTTAAATGCTAAGTACGCGTTTGTTGATAGAATTAATAATCATACAAAATAATTAGAATGCGAATTACGCATTTGTTGATAGAATAAATGATCATACGATAAATAGAAAATTAAAATCATGCTCGATAATTAAACAATATTGGTGTAATCAATTAATAACAAGAACTTGTATACAGATTGTTTTACTATAATAAGTTCTATAATATCTTTCCTCTCTTGTATAATCATCACATACCATAAAATAACAGTTGAATTTTTCAGCATTATAGACAGAAATTAAAGTCAAAGACATTATATAAATGAGAACTTTCACATATAGCCACTTAAAAATAATTAATTACTCTCCATAGCTATAGTTTGATAATTATAATTTGTAGCTACATGTTATTTAGAGGAGAGAGGCGAGCGAGATTGGGAGAGAGAGGAGAGAGGAGAGAGAGAGGGGGAAAAGAGTGGGAGAAAGGTGAATTGTATATGTATATATATTGGTTAGATAATTGTATATTATACATATGTAATTGTATATATGACAAAAGAGATTGGGAGAGGGAGCAGAGAGGCGAGCGAGACTGGGAGAGAGAGGAGAGAGGCGAGAGAGAGAGGACAGAGAGTGGGAGAGAGGTGAATTGTATATATATATAATTATATATAACTGTATATTATACATATAAATTTGTATAAATGACAAGCGAGATTGCGAGAGGGAAGAGAGAGGCGAGCGAGATTGAGAAAAGGAGGAGAGAGGCGAGAGAGAGAGGGCAGAGAGTGGAAGATAGGTGAATTATATATGTATATAGGCTAATAAATTGTATATTATACATATTATTTGTATATCCTGGAGAATTATACGTATACAAACATGACTAATTATACAAATTCGAAAGCAGCCCACGTAATTAATGTATAATGTTAGTCGTGAGTAGTAATTATAGCAAACTATAGCTATGATGAGTAATTAAATAGTATAAATTTGCTTATCCGCGTAATTTTCCCTTATATAAATGGAGAAGTTTCTGTGTCGTGCTATTAATCAATGTGAGCCCTAAATAGAGCTTCAATCACTCGTCTTATGCTTAGCTTTTAACTAATCATCATTACTGGAAATGGCAATCATTTGCAATATTAAACTGGCCCTAAAAAGCTATCGAGTTCATGGAATCTTGTATAACAAGGAATTAGATAAAGAAATTAAATAAGTAACTACAGTGGTTGGTCAAAAATCATTGATTAATAGTATAACATTAAAATGAATATTACTCCTAATTGAATTTTAGTTAATTTGGAAAATGATTATTTGCTAATGAATGATGGGGAGCCATGTGATTTGTATGGGAGTGGGGTGCCACACGGAAAAGTTTTTTCCCACCGCCATGTTTTCAATTTAGGGGGCACCCCAAATTCCTTTTCCAAAAAAATGATTTTTAAATGGGGAATTTTTGTAATATTCATTATAATGAATTTGATTATATTTATTTATTCACTATTTTAAAAATAATATTTTATTTTTACTTCTAAGATTGATTTTTTTTTTTTTAAGTTATTTTTGAAAACTTATACTTCATCGGTCCCATTATATATGTTATCTTTTTAATTTGCACTTGCATTAGAAAATGTAATCTTACCTTTAATGTCTTCTGAAGTCAATTTTATAATAATGATGAATACATCTTTAAAATTAATTAACTATTCATCAAAGGTATAATAGGCAAAATATGATAATTTATACATAAATTTTAGAAAATACTAACAAGTATTATGATTAAACTATTTATAGAAATTAAAGAGATGACATATAAAATGAGATAGAGAGTACAAAATATATTAATAAGAGTAAATACTACAATAATTATGTTAATAATAATTTTTAAGGCGTCAAATATAAATATAATAAATAAAATGAAGCAAAAACAAAGGAGGAAAGAAAACAAAAAAGTTACGGTAAAAGGAAGGAAGCTTCGGTGCCTTTTCCTCTTCCTTATATAATGTTTTTAAGTTGAAGATTGTGTTTGATTTTGTTTTTAAGGGATAATAATCGATCAGAGATCTCTTAAATTTTATCTTATAACATTGATATTTTCTATAATTTATAATATTTCACATATAGTTTTATTACTATAATTTATTTGGAATAACTTTTTTAATGTCATTTTATGTATCAACAATTCCTCATTATTAGGTATGCATGCACATGTAATACACCTCTTCATTTTTTAGACATGAATGTATCGAATTACAAAAGATTTTGCGTACAAATAGAAGATAAAAAATGACATTTTTCAATTTTATTACTTCTTTACGTTAAAATTGTTGATTTTTGAATTCCCAAAAAACAAAAGAATTAATAAGTACGATCAGAGCAAGTTGGATACTCCGAATTTTTTAAAAGTTGCAATTGGAAGGTCATCGACGTTTTCTCGGATTTCCACTTGGGGTTGTGGAATTTTGCATTGTACCACTGAAGAATATTATTCCAAACTCTAGCAAATCACACGTAATTATATTTGTGTAAATTAGGTATATAGCATTTTATATAATAATATTTTCAAGTTATAGCATTAGAATTTGAATTTCAGTGTATAACATTTAATATCTCAATCTATAGCATTTTATTAATAAATATAATGTTAATTATAATTTATTAAAAAAAGAGTTGTTATTAACAATTAATAAAAAAAAAAGGATAAACTAATAATGGATAATTAATATACCTAATTAACACACGGAAAAACAAAATAGTGGAAAATGGGATACTTTATTAATTACATTAAATGTAGTTAGCTCGTTTTGAAACTGTATACTAGCACGTTTTAAGGGATTTTAATTAAAATTTAATATTAGATTAACACGTTTTTAGGGATATCAAAAATTTTCAGATTAGCATCATTGCCTTAAATATCTCTAGTTAGTTTAAATGATTTTTTTTTTTTATTTAATTCCTTAAAAAATTCTACCAGATTTTAGCGATTATTTTCAGATTTGCAGATTATTTTCAGATTGGCATTTTAAAATCTATTTGCATCATCGTTACAATTCATTTTTTTTTTCAAATTTTCACGATTATTTTCAGATTGACATCAACGTAGAAGTCATTTTTCCCCAAAATTTCACGATTATTTTCATATCTGCATATTTCAGTTCATTTTTTTAGTAACCTGATAAATTTAGGCGTTTGAAATAATTTGATTTGATCTGATGGAGAACATTATGTCAATATTAATTAAACATGGTGAAAAGTGGAATTCATCAGGTTGATTTTTAATTATGATTTGTTTCTTTTAATTATGAATTGTTGGTTTTGATTAATTTGATGTTTTTTACATGTAGAACAGTGTTCGATTTTTTTGATAACTGTATTATCTGAAATACAGTTTGTATATATTTTTTTTGAATGAAACAGTTATGTTACGTATAGCGTATTTGAAGTCTGAAGTTTGTATTATTAGTGTGTGAAAAGTATACGAAATGTGTATCAATTGTTTATGAAAGTCTTTTTTTTAAAAGAATATTCTAGTTTCTATTGAAATTAGAAAATATGTTTTTGTATTGAAATTGTATTGTGTTTGTTTAATTGGAGTAGTTTGTAGGACAGTGAATGATATATTAAATGTGTATGAAGTGTGTATAAATTATATGAACTGATTATAAACGGTCATCTTCTTCCCAAAAGTTTTCCAATTTAAATTTGTGGTAAAAATTTGACTTAGGTACTTTGTCAAAGTCTCCGAAATTTTCTGCAATTAATCTATTTGGAACAGATGGATCAGAAACAAAATCAGAAATTGATCCAGATTTTAGATCGATTACAACGACCAACTCTTTTAAGTCAAAATGTAACTCTGTACTATTTACATTGATAATGAACATGTCATCCCTCTCATTTTCAGATTCAAGAAGGAAAGTATGACGCAACAATTGACATTGGATTTTTATGTTATGTAAATCATAAAAAAATCCAAATGGGATTTCTTGTTAAAATTGTTGAAACTTATCTTGACTGAGTAAGGTCAACAAATCAACGAACACAATCATGTTGATACAGGAAGATAAATGTGTTTGAACCTTCTTCTCCTATAAAATTTGTAAACTAAATTATTACTTTTTATATACTATAAAATTTCATAGAAAAAATCATATATACAATGCTATATTAAATTGACATTCAATTAATTCATACACAAATTATACAAATTATATACAAAATTCATACAATATTAATACATATTCGATGGACATTTAATTCAATTCATACAGAAATAATAAAAATCATATGTCTCAGTTCATACACAATTCATACAATATTAATACATATTCGATTTAAAAAAAAACTAATCTGTGACTTTTAAACTACAAACTAATCTCATTTAGTATGAATACGTCAATTCATACATCAAAATCAAAAAATAAAATACAGTTGCAATACTTATTATAATAGTCAAAATTATAGGATACACAACATTAATACATCATTCATACACATATATTTTACTGGACAAGAATATCATTTCATACATATAAGATACAAAGGTAATACATAATGCATACACCCCTGTATCGATAATGACCATTTATTTCATACACAAAATCATACAAAATTAATACATTTATTATGTATCAAATCATATACTGATATATTCAAATTATATCATATACAAAACATACAACACTAAATCATTCAATATTCATATATAATTATAATATATAATACTAAAAAC
This sequence comes from Solanum lycopersicoides, assembly GCA_022817965.1. Lineage (NCBI taxonomy): Eukaryota > Viridiplantae > Streptophyta > Magnoliopsida > Solanales > Solanaceae > Solanum > Solanum lycopersicoides. The sequence continues at coordinate 80,364,304 of CM040619.1, forward strand.
TCAACTCATACATAAATCATACAAATTTCATGTAGTATACTATTGACAAATAAAATCAAAAATTAAATACACTAACACAACACAATGTAATCCAAATTTGAAATAATCTTTTTACTGACTTTATCAACTTTTTTGGGTTTATTTGTAGCTTGTATCTCTGATCCTTTATTTTGAAAACTTTCTTGTTGATCGATCAATTTCAATGCCTTTTATTTTTTTTTGATTTTGTATTTTTTAATCTTCAGCAAAGTCAGAATGATGTTCTAATTTCTTTTCCTTTCCTCTTCTTGCCTCTTCTCTTTGCCTCTTTGATTTTGTTTTTTCCATCTTCGAATTAACTGAACTACACTTCTCTTTTTCCTTTGATTTATGCGTTTAAGTTTGTGACAATATATCGAATGAAGAAACATGAAAGTCATCAGATTCATCGACCAATCTTTTACTTTTACTTTGGGTTTCACTACCTTTCCTAGACATTCTATATGAATTTAATGGGAACTGATCTGAGAGGGATGTTTGGGTTTTGGGATGAACTGATCTGAGAGGGATAATGGGGAAGATGGGTGAGGCGGAATTTGGGTAAGAACAAAAAATCTTTGCGTGTTGGGAAGAGATGATGAGTGAGGCGGGATTTGGGAAAGATCAAAATATCTTCGCGTGTTGGGGAGAGATGGAGTGTATTGGGGGAAGATGTCTGTGTATGTATTGGTTGAGATGGGGTGGATAGTTATTGGGCAACCGTATAATAGGGAATTAATTAAAATCAAATCCCTATTATTTAGATTTTTTTTTAAAAAGGTAACTATATAATGTGAAATTTAATTAATAATAATTTATTATTTATATTAAAAGCTTTAAAAGTGATAAAGAGAAAAAAAAGGGAAAAAAAATAATGTTTTAATTTGATTTAAACTACTTTGAGCATTTTAAGGAAACTGAATAATTTAAATCCTTTTTGAATTCCTTAGTATGTGCTAATTTGTTAATTATCCATTATTATCTAAAATTAATTCAAATCCCACAATTAGTGCTACTTACCAATTTATACATCAACATTTTTTTTCCTTTTTATTTTATTTAAAAAATAAAAATAAAAAGTTAATTGTAAAAAATAAAAATAAATATTTAAACATATTAACTAGTATTTAAATAATTACTTATAGTTTATTTTTAATTAAATACATTTTTAATTGATATGCTATAACTCGATAATAATCTGCTATAAATAATTTATTTTTAAAAAGTATATTTATAACTCGATATATATAACCTTAAATATGTATAGGGTGTTATTTTTATATTATATTTTCAAAACATCTTGAAGCAGCTTTGGGATCTCAGCCTTTAGGAGTTGGAAAACCATTTGTGTTACGGACTGGGCCTTTTATCTGGCCCAGAAAATCCTTGCATGACATATATGGTAAGGTTCACGAATAGCCAGTTTTAAAGTTTGTAATTGAAGAATAATCATATATTAAAGATAACTTTCACATATATTAAATATAAAAATTATATTTGTATCTATAACAAATATAAATATATATATTTCACTATATATATATAAAAGAAAGTAGTTGTATATTTTTTTTTTGTTTCAGTATACATATACAAAAGATCAATTGTATAATTTGTGTTTATATAAAGCGAGAAAGAGAGAAAGACAAAAGAAAATTGCTCCGGGAAAGATCGTGTTTATATAATCATAAGTGTATAGAATGAAAATATATGCATTTGTATTTGTATATACAATTTTCTCTCACTTTATACATGTATACATATTTGTATTTGTATAAATTAAGAGGGGCGAGTGAGATCTGGGAGAGTGACGAGCGAGGTCTGGGAGAAAGGAACAAAAATATATGTATAAATAAAATTTTCTCTCGCTTTATACAAAAACATTATATACATTTGTGTTTGTATAAAAGCGAGAGAGGCGAGAGAGATACATCAGGAGAGATGCGAAATAACAACAGTCTGCTGTGAGATACAATTAAATCAAATTATGTTTATAATACTTAATTTAAATTAATTAGTTTGCTATTATATATAATTTTTCGTCATGCCGTCTCCATACTAAAAATTACTCCATCTATCCCTTGTTAAGTAAATTATTGGAGTATAAGTAAATTATTGGAGTATGACATATCTTTAAGAAATATATTTAAAGATAAAACTAAAAGATTACTTTTTAATGTTACCCTTTTAACTAATTCCAAATTATTTTCATAAATAATATAAAGTAGTAAATAGTTTCATTAAATAACTCTAAACAATTCTCTTAAAACTTTTAACCATGAATTAAAAAAAAGTCACAATAATATTAATTTCTTTTAAGTTTTTTATTTAGTGTCTGAAATTCATATTAAAGCTTTGATTAAATTTAAATTATGTTTTGCAGGGTCTATTTAAGAATGACCCTCTCAATAAAATTTTCTACATATAAAAAATTCGACCCCAAAATCTCTAACTAAAGGCGAAATACACCACAAATGTACCACAAACTCATATTAAGACAACAATTTTAGATAATATAGACTAAAAGGTAGTATCTAAGTTTCAGTTACATCGTTTATTTTTTTAAAAACTACATTTCTTCAATATAGCAGCGAGGCCGTTCTTGCGACTTATAATGGGCGCACGCGCATGGTTTTTGCTTCCATTGAGATAACAATCCCTGCATGCCCTCCACGTTTCCTTCACTTGAGCGCCATCTGTTATGTGTTTATCTCCATTCCCCGAGTCTATTTAAAAATCAACCTTCACATTCCTATTAACAAAAAATTGCTTTGGTGAATTCAGCCTTCAATATGCAGCAGACTACTACTTCAACAGATTCTCCAACTCCTCAACTTGAAAACCATTCAGATTCAGGTTTAATAATTCCACAGATTTCCTAATTCTTTAATTGTGACTTTTTGTCTAATCTCTTCTTTTTATTACTTATTATTTCTTTGCAGAATCCAACCTGCACACTTCAACAGACTCTCCAACACCTGATGTAAATGTTGGCAAAACTAGTACAGGTTTATAGTCCCATCACTTCATATTTCCTGTGTAAAATTGGTATTTCAGGTTATTTTAATGTGAGATTTCAACTAAATCTCTTTTTATTAAGCTTTAATTAGCATTTTATATAACTTAATAATTTCTGGATTCTTGGACAAAGCAGCATCAATGATTAGTTTGGTTCTGAATTCAATTTTTCAACCTATTTAATGAATTTGTCGCGCAGCATATTTATGTTTTGGGCCAAAGTTACGACGCCGAAAACATATGCTAAAGCCAACCTCCGACAGTTGTCCTTCACAGCTAGTCTTGTTGCCTTCACCTTGGCTGGTGGAATTGAAGTTGCTAATTAATTAAGATTAATTGTTACATATTTATATATTTTCAGATATAATCAAAGATGTAATTTTATGGAAGAGGAAGAGTTATAGTGTTGCTGCACTATTAGCAGCTACAGCGGTGTGGCTGGCACTTGAAGTCTATGGATTGACCTTTATAACGCTGTTTTCATGGATCGCCATGTTCCTCATCACTTCCACCTTTTTATGGGGCAACATACATATGCTCTTGGGAAAGTAAGCTTTCTTTATTTTCTCTTTTTAGCATAAATACTTTATGTTATTGTTATGTGGGAGTTGGTAGCAAGTTAAAACTTTTTTCTCTATGACAATTTATCTTTTTGTCTGGTACTCACATTGGAACATTGGAGTTTTAAAGCCTTTCCTAACAAAGGCGATTCCATACCAAGGGGATCAAATTCAGTACTTGTCATTCCAACACAATCCTTGTTTATGATAAATTAATAAGACTGCAATACTACTACTATTTGGTAACAATAAAATGACTAAACCCACCGCACTAAACACACATAAATAAAGTCGAAAAATTGTTTTTACCATATTAAAATTATTGAACTAATGTAACTTTACCTCGATTAGCTAATGGGTATAGATCATTTCGTCTGTATAGGTGATTGCAGGAAATTCTGTTACTTACTGGGATGAAATATGATTTTGTGACAATTGTTCAGGGGCGAAGTGCAGTGCTCTATTTTCAGTATCATCTGTCATTGTGAAACTAAGGCATCATTAGGCCTTAGCGCTATGTTAACATTCCTAAAGAGTGTCTTATCATTTTTATTCTTCAATCAGGCCTATCTTCACATTTGAATGTATGATACCAATCGAGAAGAGTGTTTTTCGCCTCATATATATGAATGAAAACATGAGAATCAGCTAATATTGTGGGTGATACATTTTTGCAGAGAGCCCCTGGACATGTCAAGGATGTACATAAGCGATGAATCAGTTGTGGAAGCAGGAATCAAATTTCGTGAATCAGTTGAGAATAGCCTGAGGTTTCTGTTTAGCGTGAGTACCAAGAGAGAGTGGTTCGTCTTTGCTGGGACTCTAGCTTCTTTGGGATTGCTTTCGGTTGTGGCAACTTACTTAGATTTACTTACGCTTCTCTACATTGGTAATCACAATACTACTTATATGATTAATAACTAGTAAGTAATTTATTTACCTACTTATGTTTTAGTACTATTACTATATATGTGTGTATTACCTGGTAATGTAGGGATTGTGGTGGGGCTGAGTGTACCAGTTGTATATGTGAAATATGAAGACAGGATTAAGGACTTGGGGCAGCGAGCAAGGGTCCGATGCCACATATATAACAGTGCGGCGACCGAGAGATGTCGCATGTATTACAGCTCCATAGCGGAGAGGGTGAAGAAAATGAAGAGCAAGTTGCAGCAGCAGAAAAAGAAAAAAAATGAGTAGTAGGAATATAATGTTTAGTTAGTTTTTACTTGGTTATAAGTAGTAATAATAAATTGATTTCAATGATTTTACAATAGCATGAAGAAATTAAATAGGATTGGAGTATTCGTCTACTTTTGTAAATAGATTTGCACGCGTAAATTTGATACTACACTTTTGTGGCAAGTGTACTAAAACATGCGTGTAATAATAAACAATTGTCTACATTAGTGGAACCGTGACGCAATTGTTGCCAATTATCACTCTAATGATCTAAATTGGATATAGCATAAAATTGGTAATTCGTATCAAGTGAGTTTTTGATATTTTTATTACTGTTCAAAATTAGTTTCATATTTCCCCTTTTTTTTATTAATGAAGATTTATATTTTATATTGATAAATTACAGTATTTTCACTCATATTTATAATTTAAGCCAAGGACATCAGCAAAAAATATGATTTAAGTTATGTTTTTGAATAATTTTCTTAACACGCCAATTCACTTTAACATAGAATAGAGGGGTGTTGAATAACGTGTCAAATCACTTTCTATATTGGTTTAATTGTTTAAATTGCCGTTGGACCCTTATGCTTTAGGAAAAAGACCAAGTGGTATGGTACAAATTCTTGTACTCCAATTCTGACGTATAATTTACAGGAGTAAATTATATTTTTTTAATCTAATTACAATAATTTCTTAAGATTTGTACTTTTGAATATATTAAAGAGTATTTGAGATACATTATAACATAACTGAATATGTAGCTCAAATATATTAATCTAGTTAAGATACATTATAAAATAAATAGAATACATTAAATACGAATTCGAATACATAAATATTTAACTCAAATACATTAAATATAGGGCAATTTTTACATATAGCAAACAAAAAATTCATATTTGTATGCTATAACAAAGTGTGCATAATTGCGCTCTATAGCAAACATATAAATGTATAATTCGCTATACATATACAATTCTATAATTCGCTGGCCTCGCTATACATATACAATTGTATGATTCGCTGGTCTAAATTGTATAATTCGCTGGCCTATTTCACTGTAATTGTATAATTCGCTGACCTATTTCACTGCAATTGTATAATTCGCTGGCCTATTTCGCTATAATATCTGCATAAAATTTGTTTTTCATATAATTGAATCGAAGTAAAATGTTTGTATATTGTATAATTATAAGTGTATAGAAGAAGATACATGTTTTTCTCTCGTTTTATACAAAAACAGAAACACAATTTATACACTTCTGTTGTATAAAGCGAGAGAAATTGTATTTCACTGCAATTATATAATTCACAATTGTATAATTCGATGGCCTTTTCCGCTGCAATATTTGTATAAAATTTGCATTTGTATACAATTGAATCGAAGTAAAATATTTATAAATTGTATAATTAAGTGTATAACACGAAGATATATGTTTTTGCATGTGTATATACAATTTTATATCGCTTTATATAAAACAAAAACATAATTTATACACTTATGTTGTATAAAGCGAGAGAGACGAGCAGAGGGAGAGTGGCGAGCGAGAATGGGAGAGTGGCGAGCGAGAGTTTTGGGAGAGAGGCGACTGACAAACTTTGACAAACTTTTGCTATGGGGCACAATTAAATAAAAAAAGTAGCTACTCCATGTATTTTAGGTTATTAGTTTGCTATTATATACAATTATTCCTTAAATATATTAGGAGAGAAATAAAGGATTTTAGAAAATTTTAAAAATAGAAGAAATTGAAAATAAGGAAAACATAAGATGTGTATGTAACTTTAATTTATTTCTTTTCAAATTACTAGATATAAAAATAGAAATTTTCTTTTGAAAAAAATTACTCTCTCCGTTTAAAAAAGAATGATCTCCTTTCTTTTCTTAGTTTATTTAAAAAAGAATAACCTCTTTTTTTTATTATATTTTAATTTTAGCTTTCCACGTGGCATGTTTAAGGCCAAATGATCAAAGGACAATTTTGTACATTTGACCTAACTTTAATTTATGACCACAAGATTCGAAAATCTTCTTTATATTCTTAAACTTCGTGCCAAGATAAATCAGATCATTCTTTGTTAAACTAAGGGAGTATTAAGAAGTAGGGGTATATATGACCGAGTTGATTCAGGTTTTTCAAATATCAAATCAAATCATTTGTCTCGGATTTTTGAACTTATAAACCAAATCAGATCAATAAAACTCGGGTTTTTAAACTTCGAGTTTGTCAATTTTTTTTTAGGATTTTCGGGTTTTTTTGATAAATTATTCATACAAACATATAATTTACTTGTACTTCAAATATTTCTTTAGTTCTACCAAAATGCAACTATCTAAGATATTTCTAAGACAATAACAAAAAATATGATATGATTAATGACACTAAAATATAAACAAAAAATGATAATAAAATCGCTTAAGAAACAAATATTGCAAATTAATAAGTCATAATGAAATTGATCATAATTTAAAGTACTAAATCATGTTAAAATAAGTTTAGTAAGTATTAGTTGCATGACTAAATATAAGGAGATATAGTTTGACTTGAAACGGAGTTTAAGAAATGAAAGAAGACTTTTTAATCTTGTGTTCTAAATTAAAGTTATGTCAAATGTACCAAAATGTCCTTTAATCTTGTGGTCTTAAACATGCCACATGAAAAATTAAAGTTAAAGTTTGTCAAAAAAGGAAAGAAGTCATTCTTTTTTAAACAGACTAAAAAGAGAATATGAGCATTTTTTTAAACGGAGGGCGTAAAATAAAATAAAATTAGATCATGTATTTAAATTATCTAAATATATGTAAAACTAAAAAACAAATATTCAATATTATTGTCATTCTTATTGTTGAATTGATTTTCTTTTTGTATTAGTATTAATTAGTTTTTTTATGTAAACTTTATTATAATTATCAATATGTATGAACTATAATATTTATTAGATCATTAAGAATTCTAACTTCCAAACATGAAATAAATATTAAAAGATAAAAATTATGAAAAAATATATGAGATATTTAATAATTATATCAAAGTAAATATTTTTACGTATAAAATAACATTTTTAAAATTATATATATAATGTCGGGTTGGTTTGGTCTCGAGTTATTTTTTTTTTTAATTGAAATCAAACCAACCCAAATATAATCGAATTTTTTAATCCAACATCAAATCAAATCAAATCAAACCACTAGTCAAATTTTTTTTTTTCAATTTAACTCAATTTGCGGTTTCCTTCAATTTTGTATGGCCCTACTAAGAAGTTGGATAAAAATAGCTAATTTGAAATGGAGGGAGTACCATGTACACATAAAGAAACTCAAGGGAGCAAATGGAGAAAGAAGGAAGATTTGTACTCGAAGACCTCAAAAGTCAAATTGAGTGGGAAACTTCCGACCAATTGTCATCTCTTTTCCAAAATCATTCTCACCAATGAATGCCTTAAATATCTACAAGACGACCTACTACTGCTATACTTCACTCGACTTCCCCCAAAATAATCCGTTTTGCAGTGTTACGTAACAATGGCAGCAGCTCTCTTGGGAGGAGCTGCTTTGGGTCCAGTCTTCGACCTACTCCTCAAATCAGTTATTGATGTTGGCATACACATCGCCACTTTCCGTTCCAAATTCCTCACCTTAGAGCAGACATTAATTGAGATCAAACCAGTATTCGATGACATTGAGAGGCTAAGCAAGGCCCTAGACGGCCGTGATGAAGAAATAGACATGTTTAAGAAGCAGTTGATGAAAGGTGAAGAGCTAGTCCGCAAGTGTTCCAAGATTAAACGATGCGATCCTTGGAACAAGTGGAGTTACTCCAGGAAACTGACGAAGTTGGATAATTCACTAGTGAAGTTCTGCCAGATACACGGGTTAATTCAGGTGGTTAGGGATAGTAAACAGATTCTGGTTAAGGTCAATGAAAATGGCAAGAAATTGGAGGAGATTCATTCGATGATGAGAGATGTTTCATTGACGAGATCCGGGAGTAGTATTGGATTTACAAATTCTAGTGGTTCTTCAGGGTGGATGAATGGTTCTAGTTTTGGGTTTTCAGGATTGTCTAATATGCCTCAAGTTTCTGATTCTATGGTCGGATTTGAAGTCCCACTTCATGAATTGAAACAGAAACTGAAGGTGCTTCAGGAGAAAGATCAAGTGCTGGTTCTTTCTGCTCCTCCTGGCTGTGGAAAAACTACTTTGGCAGCAAGGCTTTGTCATGAGGATGATATCAAAGGTATTGTTTATTTATTGTTTGCCATATTAAATGTTAGTATCTTACACTGATATTGCTGTTAAGTTAGTCCTTTCTAGTTTGTAAGATGCATGCCTTTGTAACTTCAGTTAGCTAATTCTCTTGTTTGTCTTCGAATAACATGAATTTAAACGCTGCCTGGATTAATTTCCTTTTGACTTCATCGATTCTTACTATGTCGATTTATCAGTTGAATTTTGATGTATGTGTTTTAGTTTTATGATTGCATAGGTGTTGGGATCGAATCCACACACACTTGATGAATAAAGAACACAAAGAACTTTCGAGAGAAAAAAGATGAGAGATCTAGAGAGAGAAACCGATATTTCATGGTAACACCGCGCAAGTAAACTTCCACGGCGGTGGGGTATATATATATATATATTAATAAATCAGAGTATTTTTAGTTACAGAGAATAAATGGAGAATAAATAGGAACCAAAAACACTTCGCACGAACATAAGGTTGTGTTTTCTTATTAGGCAACAAAAACATAAATTGTGTTCTGGGTTGCGAATTACTGTATCTATGATACAGTTGTATATCTTTTCCTTTTTCTCTGGTGTCACAATATGCTTTTGATGTGTGTGGAAGAAAGCCCTTCATACCTAAAAACTAGCTTGCTGACCCCATAAAAGGAGAAATATAGTAGATTCTTTTTTTGTGATTCCACTTATAGGCTATGCAGATTATTGAAATTATGGCAAGACTAGTTGATATTAATGTTGTATCATGTTCTTATGTTATATTAAGCTTATTGCCGATTTTCAGCATATTTAATCTAATTGTCTCTTAACAGCCATATACAGGGACAACATCTTTTTTGTCACTGTTACCAAAACACCGAACATCAGACGCATTGTTGGGGAAATCTTTGAGAAGAAAGGCTACAGGGTTCCAGAGTTTGCTAATGAGCATGATGCAATCTGCAAACTCAACAACCTCCTTGGGGGAATCACTCCTCAACCAATATTACTGGTGCTGGATGATGTTTGGTCTGAATCAGAGTTCGTTATCGATCATCTTAAATTACAGATATCTGATTTTAAGATTTTGGTCACTTCGAGATATGTATTCCCGAAATTTGATACATATAAATTAAAGCTTTTGAGCGAGGAGGATGCAAAGGATCTCTTCTGCATTTCAGCTTTTAAAGATCGCAGCCCTGATGTGCGGCTTGATCTTGTTCATAAGGTAAAAGGCTATCTTCGTTTACAAAGGTCTTTTGACTAATTCTTAAGTTATGAATACATGTGAAATGTATATGTAAAACACTATTGTTCATGTGCTAGAAACATTAGAGAGTGAAAATGTATCTCTGCTAAATAATACAGTTCCCTAATTCATATAACTCTCTAAATTTCTCTGCTTTGTGGATCTAAATGATGGCATACAATGGCAGGTGGTGAGAAGTTGTGGCGGTTTTCCACTGGCTCTTAGAGTTGTAGGCCGTTCATTGTGTGGCCAGTCTGAGGTGATATGGTTTAACAGAGTAATGATGCAGTCTAAAAGGCAAATTCTCTTCCCTACTGAGAATGATCTGCTTCGTTCTTTGCAAGCCAGCATTGATGCCTTGGATGAAAAAGTTCTTTACAGCAGAGAAACAACTACATTAAGAGACTGCTACCTGGATTTAGGATCATTTCCTGAAGATCAAAGAATTCATCCTGCTGCGCTTTTGGATATGTGGGTGGAACGATACAATCTAGATGAAGATGGCATCACTGCAATGGCCATCTTCCTTGAACTTTCTTCACAAAACCTGGTTAATCTCGCCCTTGCAAGGTATAGCTGGCTTCAATTTTGTCTTGAAACTGTGTTGTTTTTGCTACTTCATATCTAATGTGCTGAAGCCATGAAAATTCTTTTCCACCTTCGAAATTGTTTTGGAGAAAATTATTACAGTAAATTTCATGAGATAGAATAATAGTAACTCATAGAGTTCCGCCAGTAGAACATTACAGTGGATGGCTTCATTTTATCCTGGTTCCACCTTTTTGGAGTATACTCAACTTCTTCTGTGCCTTGGATTATTGAACTTATCAAGTTAGCTGATATCCTTGAATAGATTCCTACTTGAATATCTGATTTGAACTTCATTCATGCTGATTCACAGACAGGAAGCACGAGCAGTTCTTGGCTTACATAACTTGCATTACATACAGCAGCACGATATGCTGAGAGAACTGGTCATCCACCAGTGTGATGAGAAGCCGGTAGAAGAGAGAATGAGAATATATATCAACATCAAGGGGAATGACTTTCCTAGGTGGTGGTTTGAACAAAGACTTCAACCACTTCAAGCGGAGGTTTTGTCTATTGTCACAGGTTTGTTATCCATCCCTTCTCCTTTTCGGTCAAAATTTGAGATGTCTTCTATAAATTTGCTTCAGATTTTCTCCGCTATTTAATTACCACATCATGAATCCGAATTTCAGATGAAGATTTCTCCTGTAACTGGCATGGCGTGCAATTTCCTAAAGTTGAAGTACTTATGTTGAACTTTGAAACAAGGACCTACAACTTACCCCCTTTTATAGAGCAGATGAGGCAATTGAAGACACTGGTTGTGACAAACAATGGTTTCTTCCCAGCCAAGTTGAATAATTTTCAGCTTTGTTCTCTGCTCAATCTTAAGAGAATCAACCTGGAACGCATATCTGTTACATCCATTATGTCAGCCAATCTGCAGCTACCAAATTTGCGCAAAATCTCCCTGAACATGTGTGAAATCGGGGAGGCATTTGAGAACTCTGCTGCCAAGATGTCTTATATGTGGCCAAAACTCGTTGAGATGAATATCGAGTACTGCAGCGATTTAACAAAAGTACCAGCTGAAATATGTGATCTTGTTGATCTTAAAAGGCTCAGCATCTGTTATTGTCACGAACTGGTTGCCCTTCCGGAAGAGCTTGGGAAGTTGACAAATTTGGAAGTACTAAGGCTTCATTCTTGCACAAATTTGGTTGAGCTGCCAAAGTCTATAGTAAAACTTATTAAATTGAAATATCTTGATGTATATGATTGTGTGGAGATGGATGACTTGCCATTGGAAATGGATCAACTCTGTTCTTTACAGACTCTTTGCATGGGAAGTTCCCTGGGTATTGATAAGCTGCCCGATTCTCTGCATAAACTAGTAAAGTTGGAAGACGTTGTATGTGATGAAGAAACAGCCTATTTATGGGAATCTGTCAAGGAACATCTGAAGAATCTGAGAATCACTGTTATGGAGGAACATATCAATTTGAATTTGCTGCATAGATCATAATTTCTCTGATTTTAAGTGAGATGCTTCTGAAGAACTCACTTTGGTGGAACTTGGAATTGGGTGGATAGCGCAAAGGAAACACTGGGATAACTTGATGAACAGTGACAAGTGATGGATGTTTCTTGAGGAGACTTCTGGACTAGAACAAAACGAGCTGAAAGTGCCGAAGGTGAAGGTTATAATAATTTCATCCAGCATTGTTTTCAGTGAATTTGTAAATATGCTGCTCTTAAAGAAGGTTTAATTAAGTGTCTGTAGACGCAAAGTAGTGTGTTCCTTCTTTTTTTTTTCTTTGTTTAGTGGAGATCAACTCCTATGCTAAGTGTCTTTGTTGTGTTTGCATGTATCACTAATAGTTTTTAATGCTTCCGTTGTTCAATCTTTAATATTGTGTTTAGTTGTATGATTGATGTAGTGTGTGTAAGCTTTCTATTTGATGTATTTCCATGTAACAACTATTAATGAAAAAATTCTTTTTTGTTCTAGTTCATTTTTCTCTAGATTGGTCATTACTAATAACTTATTAGGAGCTGTCGCTACAGCTGAAATGCGGAAGAGCTAGTAGCACAACAGACTGATGTAAGTTTTGAGTTTTACACCTTGTTTGGATGCTTACCCTTATCGTACTGTATTGTTAGTTTAAATACTATGTTTGTCTCATTACCTTGATATATTTTTTTGCCTTTACTTAATTTCATAGTAGCTCTACTTTGCATCATACTTTTCTTAGAAGTTCGTCATTCAGATTAAGGATGTGATGTTGTAACAATGAAAAACATATCACTTGTCCATTATAGGGAAAGCGTACTTTACTACCAAGGAAATAGATCAACTAGAAGGATTAGTTAGAACTATACAAAGGAAATTTTGTGCTAACAAACATAGTCGTACACAAGCCCTAAGACTATTTAAGCATCTTAACTTACAAAAACCAGAAAGAGCACATAATTTGTTTTGACACAAAAGCATATAAGGAAGTACAGAGTTACAAAAGAACAACACTTTATGACATTATAAAGAGATTATGAACTCAAGTATGGAAACTCCATTACTTTTTCAGCCAATTCCTCCTATTGTAATAGAAGAAATAATTCATGGGCAGACTAACAGCCCCTTCCAGGATAAGAACTTGACTAATTACAAACATTGTAAATACCCCCATTTTCTTGTTACCGAGCATTCAACAATCTCTAAAGCCTTGCACACCAACAAGTCCAGAAATGTTCTCGTAAGATTGTGGATACAACTTCCTTTTAACAAGCTTGGCGTGCACTCACATTGCATATATGATCTCCCCGCTGCTATCGATATCAAGATCAGGCTCTGAATCCAAGTCATCCATGTCATCGTCCATCATTTCCAAGTTATACAAGCCAATTGGTGGTACTGTTGCCTCTGAGATTATTTGCATGATCGTATCAATGCTCTGCATTGGTTGATCGGGTTCTTCAAACTGATCACTAATCATCTTATCGTCTATTAAGTCCGCTGGAAGATTCTTCAAGAACCATACATGATCTCTGATTTCAGGCATTGTGATCCTCTGCGCCATGTGCAAAGCAAGATGACTTGAGCATAAGTGACAACTACAATCTATATTATCTTCAAGACTACTATGTAGCACCCTTTTTGCAATATCTCAAAATGTTTTTCACACCTAAAGAAACTATAAGATTCTGGCTATTGTTCTCTTCTTCCCAGTTTAAATCTTCTATAACTAGTGTATGTATTTCCTACTATTACAAGTACAATACACTAGTCAAATTATATTCTTCAACCTCTTGCCAGTCAAACAGGTTTGTATAAGAAGGAACTTGGAACATGTTGTTTAAAGAGATGCCTTAAGTGGTCCGCAACTACAACACAACAATAGGCAAGATTGGTTCAGATCAATCATAATTGAAGTCCCAATGCAATCACAACAGAAACATTTCAAAACTCTTATCTACTCACTTCTGTGTACTGATTACTCTTAAAACCTCACTAACCTGTGCCGGATCTCCAACAAAGATCCTTGAGATTAAGTGGCGACATTCCTCAGATATCTGAATGTTCTCAGGAACAGAATACTGCACGCTCAGGATTCTCTGTTTAGCAAAAAGCAGATTAAATTTTATTTTAATAAAAAATCCACAAGAAATTGGAACAAAATCATGGCAATGATAAAGACGTACATTGATCGTCTTCCGAAAATCTTTTGGTTCATCAGGATCCTCAAAAGGGTAAGCACCCACTAACATGACATACAATGTCACTCCACACGACCAGACATCAGCAATCTGAAATAAAAACAATCAGTGATATTCTACTGAAAAGTCCAAAAGTAAGCAACCATAATTGATAAAAAAGCAAGTACTCAACACATAAAAATACAAAATAAAGATGTACTTAGAATGAGGTGTTAACATCCTCGAAAGAAAAAAGACTCGACACATATGTTGCAAGGCCATGGAAGAGGGTAAGATTCATGGATGGTAACCAAACTAATCTTTTATAGCCAGTAAGTCGCAAAACAAAATTTCATAGCTAGAATATAAACAAATTCCCTTGAAACTTGCTTTCAAAGTAAAACCCACCAGATACCTTAAATCCGGCTACAGAAATATCTTTTACTATTTAAGCCACGACAAACCTACATAAGCTAGTTACAGATAAAATTGAGGTAGCTTCTAGTCACATTACTTTGTTTTGTGACTTCTCTGCAATAGAAGTGTTCGTCCTTCCACTTCTCCTCCATCAGAAACGCAACATCCCTTCACTATGTGAACACACACAAGGTCTAATTTTATGTTGAATTTTGAGAAGGTTGGTTAACAGGAACCAACATTAGAGGTTGTCCAAATGGCCAGCGCTAACAGAATCTAGTCCTTTGGAACTTGGGTTCAGAAATAGTAAGGTTTTATTTCTGAATTTGTAACTGTGATTCATTTTTCTGAACAGAATCTCCCAACTTCTTGAACCTCACTTTTACGTATATAGCATAACTACGAACAACAGGACTAGACTAGCTATTGTGTGGAGTTGAGGTCAAAACCCCAAAAAGGATTTGAACCTAGATTAGCTGGAATTACAAGATTGCTTACCCCAACATAATGCAACCTCAAGCGAAATGGGCCACAAATGCTCCTTTAATTAGTTTCAGCTTTCTTTATATTTTAGTCACCCAGATATGTAGTTCTATAAGCTCCCTTAGGCACCTTTAAGATGGCTCAAATTTCATAATCTATTCATTCTTCTTTCTTCTTTTTTTTTTTGGTGGGCAAGAGTCCAGTGGCGAAACGTGTGCACACTCCTATCCTATTTGCTCCTCCTTTTTGGAGCACACTAATGGAAGGGGGGTCAAGTAAAGTAATCTACTGAATCAAGTTACGCCTCTGTTCATCACGAAAACCATCTGCCCTCTTTTGGCGGACAGGAAGCATACTCAGCTGGACATTCCAGACAAGACAACAAGCAAATGTCAGTCAAATAAAATCCCAATTCAGAAGTGCAAGAAGGATTCATATGCATCAGAAAAGACGATTCCACAACAAAAATTATTGGTACTTGCTGTTATTACTTTGTTACATGAAGTAACAGTACTGACGCATTAAACCAATTTACCTTGCCATCATATTCTTTCCTCAACAGAACTTCAGGTGCAATATACGCAGGAGTTCCCACAGTTGATTTTGGCTGTGAATGCAGCAGAGCAGACTGCAAAAAGTGCAAGTTCTGATTAAGAAACCGGGGAATACATGTATACAGCTGCATATGTATCTTTGTATAAAATTCACACCACCTAGATGGTCCCGTCAAAGGCTAATGATGGGGCGGACCAATTACCTTGGAATACCCAAAATCACAAATTTTTAGCCGAGGAGCAGGGCTTCCATCAAGCAATGTATTTTCCAGCTTCAAGTCCCGATGACATACTTGCTTCGAGAAGAAATAGAACACAAACATGCTGAATAAATTTCCAAGATCTCCACATTTAATGAAACTGAAAGAAACTGAGAAAATATTTCAGGGAAGTCCTTACCATGGAGTGACAGTAGCTGACACCAGATATAAGTTGCTGGAAGAAGAAGCGAGCCTGAGCAGGAAGAGATTATGTAACCTCATAAATCTTGCACAGCTGTAACTGCAGTGTTTTTATAATATTAGCAGATTAAATACCTCATCCTCATTGAAGCGCCCTGCATTAGAAATTCTCTCAAAAAGCTCCCCACCAGATGCATACTCCATCACAATAGCGAGATGAGTTGGCGTCAGAATCACCTAGCGTGAAATTTCAAGCAAACCAGTCATACATGTATAACCACCTATCTAGGATCTAAAGGGGCAGTCAATGGCAAACCTCTTTGAACCTAATTATGTTAGGATGCCTCAGGGA
This sequence comes from Solanum lycopersicoides, assembly GCA_022817965.1. Taxonomy (NCBI): domain Eukaryota; kingdom Viridiplantae; phylum Streptophyta; class Magnoliopsida; order Solanales; family Solanaceae; genus Solanum; species Solanum lycopersicoides. The sequence continues at coordinate 80,380,984 of CM040619.1, forward strand.
CCTGTGATTGATTATCTCCCGCTGAACGTTTTCATCTATCTGCAAGCCAGAAGATGGGAAAAGAAATGAGCAGTGTCATATGGAGCTGATATAATATCCACAACTAACTTGTCATCATACTATTGAATTAATCCTTTCATCTAATGTGTCGAAGGGAGAGACTAGCAGTTGCTCCATTAAAAGGTCTACAATTGCAAGCAGTAGACCATGTCACATTTAGGCATTGGAGTACAATCCAATACAAAGTTTCATCAATACTTATGGTTTTATTTGTTTACTTATTTCCTTATTTGTTATTTTGTTGCAATTATTTTGCATAAAGAGCACAACATAAGATTAGAAATATCAAATAGATCTTTTTGGTTGTAGAAACACATATTATAGTAACTGTAGGTCAAGAAAGAATATAAACATGTTAAAACACAAGTAACTCAAGGCAAAACATGGCTGTAGACACATGATTACAGTTAACCAGTAATACCTAAATAGAAAGGCATGCATACAGCCTGGAAGACCATATGCCACAATTAGTTAATACATTTTGCAACTAAAAATCCACTGGAATGAATTATTTTACTGTAATAACTTTACTGTAATACTCTCCAATCCTCAGATTATCTACATATGGGGATGTCTAATATATTCACAAACATGAGTATGAGGGTTCCATACACACTTATTGTCTAAATATGCTCAAACCATGTTAGAGGCCCAACCATTTGTAGGTATGAGTTACAGTCTCTCTATATGGTTTTGTTCTATCCCCATCTCTTGCACTAACTTCTATTGTTGAGTTGAGTCCAACTTTCGAACAGGGAACCAGAGCCAAACTCATCCATGATGTTAGTTATTCAAACCATGTTAGAGGCCCAACCATTTGTGGGTATGAGTTACAGTCTCTCTATATGGTTTTGTTCTATCCCCATCTCTTGCACTAACTTCTATTGTTGAGTTGAGTCCAACTTTCGAACAGGGAACCAGAGCCAGACTCATCCATGATGTTAGTTATTCAATGCTGGACTGACATCTACATTACTTGCGCTCCAAGTATTTAGTCCTGGGCGTGGGGATCAGTGTCATAAAGTCTCACAGTTGTTCAGAACTTGAGGGGTATGAGTTGTAGTCTCTTTTTTTCTATAACAGTCATGTTATGCCAACTTACGTGCCCCTCGACTAACTCCACAAGGTACCTTCAACCTCACACACACACATGTGTTGGGTAACTCTATCTATCAGAACTTGGACAAATAGGAAGAATCACCTAGTATTTTTTTTGTGGTATGAGTTGTAGTCTCTTTTTCTCATCTTGCACAGTTTTCACCTCTCGTGTTATAGCTTCTGGAATAGAGTAAAGTCCAGGTTCACTTTTCTTGACAAACCAACCAGAAGATTTCTCAAGCAGAACCTTTCCCAGACAGTTAAGAGCAGTAAATTGAGTAGCACCCAGTGTACAAAAAATTATCAAGTGGTACATGTTACTACAACTACCAGAATACAAAGTTGAAGCAAAATCAGCCTCTTTCAGATAATCATTTTGATAGTTACCCAAAACGGCAGGAAATGATCATCGTTCTTAATCTGTTAAAGAGTTCAACGAACTTGTCACAACTATCCTTCTATAAATATATCTGCTAAAAAGTAGTTCCGGAAACTCCCACCAATGAACGACCTCATTTAACATTCACAATTTATCAAAGGCAGATCTAAGATTACAAGTACAGAGTACCAGTATTATCAATGTTCATCTGCACTTATAATCAAAATATGGTATAATTTAAAACTATATGGTATAATTTAAAACTTTCTATATAAAACGAACCGACCAAACTTGCATTCATCTGATTATCTAGGCAAGGTTTGCAAAGAAAGAATACAACCCAAACTAACACCAGTAACATTGATTGCACAAAAATATCTTACCAACGGCCAACACCAGATAAAACTAATTCTATAAATCCAAATTTTACAGAGGGAACTAACCTTATCGCCTCTTTCGATGTACTTGACAGCAACTAGCTCTTTAGTCTGCTTATCTGTCATCAACCTCGCAACGCCAAAGTTACCCGACCCGATATCTCTAACAAAATCGTACCGGTCACTATCGTGCATGATCGGCATATCCATACACGGTCCCGGACCTCGATCCATTTCGTTTGCTACCTCAGATTCAACTCAAACTAAGCTCGATTTACATCCCAGAGCTTTCTCACCAATGGTTACCAGTTACCGGAACTGGTGATCGGAGCTGAATACTACCGGTTGACCAACCAACACAGAGAACCGAGTAGTGATAAGTCAATTTTAGCCTCAGATAAGAAGGTATATGTGAAGAAATGGAGGATAAAGGCGGTGGTTTTTTCGTACTTTTTGACCTTTTTTCCGGTAATGAAGTTTTAGGGGAAAGATATTTTATGTATGGTCGGCAAAGTAATGAAAATATCTTCTGTTTATTTAATTATTAATAATCTCTTTCTCTCTCTCTCTCTGCAACAGTTGAAATGGATTGAGGAAGAAGAAAGTGACGAGAAGTTGGTAAGAGAAGAACACAACGCCGTCGTTCGATGAGATGAACGCTGCCAACGACGTCGTTTTGTCGAAAATCCTATCCATTAAAAATTGCTTTTATTTGCTAGTTGCGATAGCAACTGCATAGATGTTCCTTGTATTTACCCACTTTTGCATTTGTCTCTTTCTTTATCTCTTTTTTTCATTTATATTAATTTTTGGTGTTAAGTTTTGTCTAATAGGGATCGAGATAGAGCTAGTAAGAATTTAGAAAATTTTCTACTATAAAATTATATTATTTATATTCAATTAATATTGAGTATAAGTTTAATGTATAAATAATATGTATTTAATCTTCATCGACTTTATTTTTTTTATTTTGAAATTTTCTTAATAAAAATTTCGACTGATTTTATATAACAAATAAATGCATATGCTGCATTTTAGGTGACCCTCGTTTTGAGCTAAAGAGGCATATTATGGTTAGTTGATGTCAAAAAAAGAATGCTTAGTTGATGTTATTGCTAGAAATTACGTATATCATAAGTGAAACTTTTAATGTGAATTTAAATTATTTAAATATTAAAATGAATTTTAAGTTTTCAATTATTGCTAGAAATTACGTTATATCAGTGAAACTTTTATTGTGAATTTAAATTATTTAAATATTAAAATGAATTTAAGTTTTCAATTATTGCTAGAAATTACGTTATATCATAAGTGAAACTTTCAATGTGAATATAAATTATTTAAATATTAAAATGGATTTAAGTTTTCAATTATTGCTAGAAATTATTATTTTTTCTTTTGCTGAAGTTGAGATGGCTGATATATAAAAATTCTTTTCTTAAATATTATCTCCTCAACACCATGAAGTATCGATTTGACGTGTTAAAGTGAAATCATTTTATTGGTAATAACTTCAAATAACAACTTTTAGTTCAAGATATATACAATTTTAAATATATTTAATAAAAAAAAGTAATAAACTTCTTAACAATATATGTAACAGCTTTTAAAGTGAGTCGATTTAGATATATTCTGATTGATTTTTCATTTTCCAAACCTAATGTGAACAATTGAAAAGTAGGAAGATCAATGGTGAGCATAGCAGAAAGTTTAGGTCACCTAGAACTCTGTCTAAATATTAGTCAAGCTGTGAAGTTTTGTATTTTTTTCAGTAACTTCGTCTATTATTTTTATGTTAGTTTTATATATACTATATTATATAATATGTAAGTTTGTTACGTTCGACAATATTGGTATCACTTCTTGAATTAGCAAGCTTTTGTGTGTGGACAAGAGCCTTATGGATCTTTTGGTAGGTGTATTTATCCTAGGTTTATTTTCTTTCTTCTATATGTATAAGGTCTACATAATTAATTAAAAAAAAATAGTTCAAAACATCCTTTATATATGTAAATTTTATCATGTGAGTATTACTTTTCTTGTTGAAATTCTTTATTAGTATTATATATATTTGAAAAGAATCATAGGTAAAAATAATATTAATGCACTATTTTAGCAAGTGAGCTTGTTGATTCGTTGGACAGATGGAGCAATCAAGTCTGGCCGAGTTCGATCCTCAGCAAGCTCAAATTTGGGTTTTAGAGATTTCAAATTAGAGGCATCGTTGGCTCGATACTCGAGAAGGATTTTTGAATAGTGAGATAAATATCAAAAACACTCGAAAATTATTAGGGGTGTTTTGGAATAATTGATGATTTGTGGGGCAAAAAGAAAAAACTTCATGGCGTTGAAGAGATAATAACTATACTTGGGACAATGTTATGTGATCTGTTGCAGCAAGTGTTTGCTTTTGTTTATTGCCTTGCCAAAATGCTAACAACTTGCTTAGATATCTGTTTTGTTTCAAATTGTAAAGGGTACTTGTTGTGTATGTGCTCTTATGTTGTTAGGATTTCTTGTCAAAACAGATTATTAGCTATATTTCTTAAATCTGACTTACTCACTATATCGATTCAGATGAACCCAAGAGAAAGCTAGTAAAAGCAGCATAATTCAGGAATTATTGTTTGTTCCCTTCCAGCTAGCTCTCTGATGATGATCTTGTGAAGTTTCTTGGTACAGGAGATACTGAATTGCCATCTCTGTGCAATTTTTGTTACTTTTGTTATCCTTCCTACCTAACCAACAAGGGAAATTACTCTTTACTGATCAGGTGAAGGGTTACTTCACTGTGTTTATAAAAAAAAATAGGGGTTCATGTTTCATGCGAAAGAGCGAAACCTGGCATGATTGCTTGTACTCCGATCCCCCACATTTAGTTGTTCTTATCATCTGGCATTCAGTGTAGTCAAACCAATAGTTGTTTAGGTACTTTGTTAATGTGTGGCCTTCTTTAGCTGTTGATTCTACGAGAAGCTATATATGTTTGTCCAGATCAGGTACATGTTATTCTTTCCAATACGTTGTTTCAAACTGGAGTTTTCCTGGATTGAGTGATAGCTATATAACCGGCCAGTTAAATGATGAAATTAGTAATCATTTGCTTATGCCCTAGATAAGTTCAAAAGAAGCATAAGCTCAAACCCTCCCGCTAGGCCAATTAAGGAACTGAAGACAAGCACATTCAGCTCTCTGAATGACATCGCCTATTAATTTTAAGGCGAGTTATATATTGGACATTTGTGGGACTACACTGAGTATCTTGTTGTTAAATAGTGGACTTTGCTATTTGCGCAAGGGTTCGTTGTCATGTTTGGTTGTGTACGTGTTGCGTCATCAGTTTCTATTTTTGGAATTTCTGTTCTGCTCTGATTGACTCACAGTTTTCTAATTTCTTTACCTTGAAGGGGATCCATTTGATAAGAGGATAATAACATGCGATGAGAAGTTGAAAGAACAGTTTCATTTTAGCATAACTACTTACTACACATTCTATAAAGGCAGAACAATGAATATTTTCAGTCCTGATTTACACTCAAAGTGTCTTGCTATTATTTTTTTAAAAAAAAAAAAAAGAAGAAGAAGAGGAGAATTTCGATCGCCGTTGGAATAGTGTAGTGTGGCAGAGTTGTTTGAGAAGAAAATCAAGTAGAGACTAAAGGAATGGTGCATATGATAGAAAGGCCAAGTTGCCAAAACAATCAAGTAACGTTCACAAGAATATGAGAATCATAATTCCCTTAATGGAAGTGTCCAGTTTTACAAAAGGGTGTGAAAAAGAGTGAACCACAGTGAAGATACATAGTTGGAAACACGTGGGATTTACCCCAAAAGTTGAGAAAAAACAGAGAACAAAATCACAAATTGGGTAAATCGTATATGGTACCGTTCTTCTACTACCTCACAATTGGGTGTTTGATGCCTTTTGATAAAAACAACAAGAATCAGAATCATTGCCAAATGTATGAGCCTTATCTGAGTGAAAAAAAATCTGATTGTTACCGGCCTATTTTTTGGCGTGAAATGAGGAGATACGCAGTATTGAGAGTATTTGCTCCTAAACTCAAATTTTTGGTATGTATTGTGATTTTTTTAAAACTATCACTATTTCGAGAAAATAGAGCAACTTAGTATTTTTACGTTGAAAATGAATAATGTGGAATTTGGATGTATAGCAAATAGTATTTTTGGATAACATGCTTTGTCGAAGTCCACTAATTATGAGTTGGAGTGCTTGACTTATGTCATATTTGTCAAAACCACGTTTCGACAAACCAAATTCGTAGATCTTGACCTAGCATCGCAAATTCAGATTCCATTCAAGTGTTAGATTTATATTCAAAACTTTAGATTTTCTTAGCTTCGTTACACACTCCATTCTATATGTGAACTTAATTTTTCTATGTAAAATATATGAAAATATTTTATTTCTTTTTCAGATGACATTGAGAAGTGAACTTAGAATATTTATATGTTTTGATGTTCAAATCGTAAGGTTTAAACCTACAACTCTAGTGTAGAAAGTATTTCTGCAACTCATTCCTTAACACTGAGTCATTAATTAGTTCTATTATAGGGTTCATAAATTAATATTCATACATATTTATTTAATTTTTTAATAAAAATATAAAATTTACAAAAAAAATTACTGAATTTGTATGAATCCCTTCTGATGGCACTCCTAATAATGCGTGTGATCAGCTTTATCTAAAGTTAGCTTAAACGATTAATGTGAGCAAGTGGCTTCGCCACTTGAGTGCTAACTACGTCTTTGGCAAAATCATTTATAACTTTTACTCCCAGCCTATATTTGTATAAAAAATTCATTTAATTAACTCGATAAGCAAAAATAGAATAAAATTATGATCGTAAACTAATAAAGTAAAAATCTTGACCATGGGCGAGTGTGAGCACATTTTAATTCTTTTAATTACCCAAGGTTTCAAAACAGGCTGTTGATAGATTTGAAATATGGGTTAAATTTAGGGATGTGTAAAAATCGAATCGATCGATAAATTGAATCGAAAAAATATTATTGTGTTGTTGTTATTGGATAATTGGGTTATTGGGTTTTTAATGGGTTTATAAAAAAAGTTATTGGGTTATTGATACGGTATCGGATTTTACTATTGGGTTATTGGGTAAACCAATAACCCAATAAGATAATAATAATTTACTATTTTACCCTTTCTAATAATTTAATATATAACTAGACACTATAACTATATCAAATTATTAATATTCTATCTACTTCACACTAGGCCGCTTTACTAGTTTTTATTGTTTACTAAAAACCTAAAAATTAATGTAAGGTTTCACAATTGTAGCTTTTGATTTTAGTTTTAATTTTAGTCTTGTTGAACTAGTTGATTTTAGTTTTAGTTTGTAATTGTAGATTGTAACATTTACAAGTTTGTAAAGGTCCGTAATTTGATTAACATAAAAAATCTCATACTATGTTTTGGCGGTGACATGTAATTATAACCTTCGTATTATATTTAGATAAGTAAGAAGTCATATAATATTTTACGGATATTTTCTTATTGGGTAAACCGAAAACCGAACCGATAAGTATAAAAAATTGATAAATCAAAAACCGATAAATAATATCTTATTGATTTGTTATCGGATTAGCTTATTTAAAAACCAAAAACCATAAACCAAACCGATAATACGTAAAACCAAACTGAACCGATCGATGCACACCCTTAGTTAAATTGCACTGTACAATTGTAATTGATTTACCGGCTTCCATAAAATATTATCTAGGTCAATAGAAAAAAGTATCCTTTTTTTTAACTTCCAAGTTCCAATTTAAGGATAATTTTAAATAACCATATAAAGTTGAAAAATAGTCTAAATTCGCTAAGAATTTAAATACTTGAACTTCTCCATTTCATATTAGAATTTTTTATTCATCATTAAGAAAAGATAATTTCAAAAATATGTTAGATGATAAATATACGAATAGATAATGAAAAGCATAATATAACAATTTCAATTAGCGCAATGGACCTTTTGTTTTCTGTCAATCTTTTAAAAAAAAAAAAAAAAAAAGTTGGACGAATATGTGCATAATATTAGGAATCCTTATAAAGCAGCTAGAAGAAATTATGAACCGTCCATTGATTGGTTGAGATAGAGAATATATTAATAGGACTATCATAGAAGAATTAAATTTTAATGTGGTGTCATCTGCAAACTGATCCATCCATTTCTTTCCCAGAAAAAGACAAATAGATCGATAAGAATATAATGTTTGCCCTATATTTTTGCATACTACTTTTAAACCTTGTCTTTTTCGTGCAACTAGTCGCTCAACTTTAAGTTTATTACATAAAAATAAAACATGTCATTACAAAAATTAAGGAAGATCTTATTATTGCATAGCGGAGCAAGATGGCATCAGATATTTAATTGATAGTCTCATAATCGGATAATATTATAAATTTCTCATCGTTATTATTATGTATATGAGTTAAATCTATCTAAGATAGGTTTTTATATATATACTATTTGAATAGCTGTCATATTAGAATAAATGTCTTTGAAGATTCCATCAAAATGGCAGTGCTGATCATAATCATCACATGAGTATAACAACTATAGAGAATCATAACTATTCTTCTTCATCTTTTTTTTTATTTATTTGAGTGAGAAAGGAGAATAAAACTATGTAGTATAAAACTAATAGCTAGTTGGCTCTGAATCAGCTTGATTCTCATACTTTATATTAATGAGATTGAATCAATTCAACAATTATAAGTATTTATAACTCTAAAAATAAAATCGTCCACTTAGTCTTTTTAAAAAGCCAAAAAGTTCTAGTTAATGATAAACTTGCTTGTTTTGCTTGAACTTGTGCTAATTAAATATAATACTCAACTATTCTTTGTCTCTTTGACTCCCATAAAAACAACTTTATCCTAATTTTGCACTTTGTCAATTAGGAAATTATTAATAACGTACTTTTCATATTTGACTTCAAACCATATGTTCCCATATTATCTATCGATTATATCATTTTTTTTACAAAATATTATGTCCACTTTGTATTGCGTAGATCAAGTCAAAGTCTTGCAGAATTTTCTACAGATGTGTATAATTAAAAACTAATTGTACTTATTGATGTCCATACTTAACATAAGTCGGTAGTTAACTAGTTGGAGCTGGTGAAACAACTCTAAGGCCGACTAAGGGTGTCTAGAATTTTGGTTACTTCATCCATTACATGCATTGAAGCGTTCATTTGGGCGATGTTAAAAGATTTTTTTCATTCTTACTACTCGAATACAAAACTTCTGATTAGAGTAGAGGATATAAATCATCCACCATAACTCCTGTTGATTAATATTGTCACAATATTATTGGATGTGTAATGATTTTCAGAAGAATTTATAGTCTTGGACTACTCTGGCTATTTAAAGTTTTAAATTGATGCCTTGATTCTTTATTTTTCATTTTTACAATTTTTAAAGCTTTATCAAAGAATGCCTTACGCACCCCTAGAAAATATGTACATATTTTCTTCTTTAATTTTAAAATATATAAATTTCCATATGAAATCTGAACGTTAAGAATTAAGATCTTCACAATTTGTGGACCATAACCCATTATTTTGATTCTTTGCACTTGTTACCCAACTTGTCAAAAGGTAGAAGGGCGTGTGTGTGTGTGTGACAATTTCAAAAGAAATTTAAGTCATGGGCACATGTGTAGAATATATCAACCAAATGTGAATAATAATATAACTCGCTAACTTGTTCGATTAAACTTTCAGAATATGTTATTTGAAAAGTGTTTTTTATTTATGTTTTCTAATTAATTTAAAACATATATTTATCAATATTGGAGCATCAATTTGTATTGATTAAACTTTTTAAAGTGTTTCTGAAAAAAAAAAATGTTTCCTCAGCTTGAAAATAACTTTTATTACTATTTTAAATTACTTATTTTCGAGGAAAAATTTAGCAAAATAACTTCTAGATGTATAGTTAAGTATTTTCGACTTTGCAAAATCTCGCGAGTTTAATGAAGGAGAGCCCATTTTGAAATGATTTTGATAAAACTATATTTACCGTCATCAATATCATTGTTAATACAAAATGTAATGTGTATAAATATTCGTTTAATCATTTTTATTTTTTCAATATTGACTTGACAATTTTTTTTATTATTATATAAATATTTAAATATAATAAATTAAATATTTAGAAAATATATTGAGAAATCGCTATCGATAATAGTAAAGATAAATTATAAATTATGAGATGATCTTATAAAATTAATAAGTAAAAATAAATATTTATTTTAAATTAAAATATTATAACAAAGTAAAAGTAAATGTGATCGGAGGAATATCGCATTGAAAAAAGGTGTTGAATTCAATCATGACAAGTAGGAATTGAACTTTCTCAATTTGCACTTTATTGTAACAAAAAGTCACCTTAAATTTTTAAATTTATTTAGAAAATGAGAAAGATTCCTTCATCGAATTTTGATGTAGGGCTGATCAAGTGAATCAAAACTCTTATAGTTTCCACACAGAAAAAAACAAAAGCAAAAAGAAGAAGAAAACTATATATAGAATATAATGAGAATATATACATACGAGAAATATTTTTTTATTTCTTTTATTTAAATTTAAGGTGGCTTTTTTATATATATAATTTAATTCCGTCACTGTCCATTCACCGGAACCATAAAAAAATAAAAAAGAATCATCCTTATCTCCAAGTTTTAGACAAATATACAAAATCAAATAAATTACTATTACTAATTTTTAATTGACACGGCCAATTGAAAAATTAGCTTCAAAACATATTGCAGATCAAATAATTTTATAATGTTATATGAGTAAAAAAATTGTAACATTATCTTGACATTGTTCTTCAGATATCTTCCTGCTACAAATTATGCAAAAAATATTTTTTATATAAATAAATATTGGACCTTCCACAAGTAAACTGCAAATTGTATTATCTGACGTAATTATTTTGAAAAAGAATATGTAAATATGAAGAATAATATAGTCATGTCAAAATCAATGATAACAACACACATTTTTTTTTATCAAGAGGAGGAATTATCCACTAAATCAATTCACCAAGTTCTTTGAGGTGTCACCATCCATGACATTAAAGCAATTAATTTTCAGGAAAAAAAAAATTGTCTTAAAAGAAATAAAATTATTTTTTAATTAGAAATAATTAAATTTTAAAATTTATTTTTATTACAAATAATGTATAATCACACAAATATCTAAAAAGAATCATGATTTTTTTTTAAAATATCATCTTTATAATTATAAATAATTAAATTTTAAATTTTTTTTTGATTATTAAATAGTGTATAGCCACACAGTTTCTAATTATAAATTTCAGAAAAGTCCTTTTAAAGTGTATGTTAAGATAAATAATATCATATAAATTATGACGGGTAAAATAATATAACAATATTTTCCCAGGGGATTTTTGGATCCTCAGGTTTGGAATAATAACACTAGTACTATAGTTTATTATAAAAGGAATAATAGAGCAGAAATGATTCTTTTTTGTAACAGAATAAACAGAGTAAAATGATTCTCTTGGAACCTTATTGGACCGTACCACCTCACAATATATTGCTTCTGTTAATAATATAAATAGGTTCATTAATTATTTGCCGTTCTTTTTTTTCTTTTTTTCTTTTTCTTTTTTTCTAATTTAAAATTGTCGTTAGAGATTCTTGTACTTTGAAGATCCACAAAGGTCGAATAACACACTCACACTGTCACCCCTTCTTTATTTATCATGTTTTGGAAAAAAAATATTTGTTTTATTCCCTTATTATTTGATTGGTTATTGAGTTTAACAAAGAATAAAAAACTTTTAACAATTTGTGAATTAAAAGTATGACATATACTGCTCTCTTATTTAATTGGACCTAACTCTTCAATATAAAAAATTTACGATCAAAATTGAAAATAAAGTTATTTGAATCTCGATATTTAAAAAGTGTCAACCTGTTAGGGACGAAAGGGTACAATTTTTTGAAGGGCGGATAACACTTACAATATTTGGCTCATTTATTTATTTTTCATTTGTACAAATTTTTATAAAACAATTAATAGTTCTCATAAATATTAAACAAATCACCTTTGTAAAGTGTTTTTCGTATATTTTAAAATATTTAAAATTTTACTTTAAAACATCAAGTTAACATAATCCAATATAGCTTTAAAAATTAATTAAATTTACTCTAAAAAATGAAACATCACAAATGGAAGAAAAAAAAGCAAAGCAAGTAAATGAAATGAAGGAGGTATATTTAAGAAAAAATGGATTACATAATTACTATTTGAAGACCAATAAATCTAAAGAGTTGACTGTTTCTTTTTATATATGAAGCTGAGATTAGCATGTTGTCACATGTTTGGTTTCATTTCACATTTTGCAAGTTCGTTTCTTTTTTTTAAAAAAAGTTAATATATTTTCTCATATATATTTAAAAAAAATAGTTGGCATATTAAAAAGAAAAAAACAAAGCACAAGTTTTAACGAATGATTCGAAACATTTCTTTTTGGTTAACCTACTATTTATAGACTAATTAATTAGTGTAATTACCATTATTCACTCTTCTAATTTTGTGTTGTACATTCAAACATATGTTTAACTAATATATTTATATTTAAAAAAACAAATTTGAATTTCAATTATTATTCGAAGACCTCTAAATCTAAAGAGTTGGTTGTTCTATTAAGCAGAGATAAGCATGTTATCAGTGCCTTTTTTGAAAGATGGATACTATTAAATTTGTTTTTCCTTTTGGTTAATATTCTCAAAAATATTAATTAATTCATGCCATAAAAAATCATGACTAGTAAATGAAATATCAAAGACTTTCCTTGACTTTTGACTTTTGACTTTTGAAATAGTAAAGTAGGATTTCAGAATTAAATTTGAAATCTAATTTATATTTTTTCATATCATAAATATAGTTAATCTCAAAATTCTAATTTTATTTGCAAATCGAACGTTCATCAATTCAACTTTTTGTCCATGTGGTACAATACAGGTGTGGAGTGAGAAATCAGGAATATATTTTCAATTGAGGCGTCAATATAAAGCTAATAAAATATTATTATAATTTTAATATTTCAAAGAGAGACCAAACATGGCCTAAAAAAAATAGAGGTTTAAAGTCCCCAAAGAAGAAAATTAATGGAGTGGAAGTAGAATCCAAAACTGTTCTGTTTTTGGCTATATTTTGTGAACCTTTTTTTGAAACTGATTTAGCATTTAAGGCATTAGTTGAAAGTGAACCTCCAAAAACAGAGAATCAGATTAGATTAATCTCTTTTAATTAACATGTTAGAAAAAAGTCATAAAGCAAAGGGCAATTTAGTCCAAACAATTAAATATTCCATCCCATTCTTATTTCAAGAAAATGGAATTTAAGTCAACAAACGTAGCCGACCGCCTCAAGACGCAGAATCTTTGAAAAGTAAAAATGCAATAAATAAATAAACACTTTTTACTTTGACCCGTCTAAACTATGTTTCTTTCTCTAAATTTATTTATTTTTTTAAAAAAATTGATAATTCTTTAATTTAATTTTATGCGTACAATGTTTAAGACAAAAAAAACAAAAAAAAAAAACGACATGTTAATATGTATTACATATTATTAGTTTTAAATTGCATCTTTTTTTAATAAAAAAGACTACTATATACTTTATTTATTATTTTGAAAAACTATACTATAGAATTACTACAATCGTCCAACAATAGTTATCAATATCTATTTTGAGATATCCAACAATATTTGTCACTTTATGAAATTAATAAATAATTTTACACTTAGTTAATTATTCTTATTATTTATTAGTAATTTCTCTATTACATTTTTCAAAACATTATATTTATTTTACTCAAAGGATGATATAGTACTCCTTCCGTCCACTTATTCGTAATGTACATTTTTCTAAAGTCAATTTGACTAATTTTAAAGTTAAACTATAATATTACATTAATTTGATATTTTAAATAAAAACTTTAGATATTCAAAAAAAATACTATAAATTATAAATTTTTGCACATCAATATGATGAAAAAATACATCACAAATTGTTAGTCAAATCTATTATAGTTTAATTCTAAAAAAACTATGACAATTAAAAATTGATGAAGATAGTAATATATTATTTATTTATAGTTTCTTAAAAAAAATTGTGCAATATTATAATGAACAAATATAATTAGACAGATAACAAATAATTTTCCTCAAAAGAAAAAGGAAAATATCCCTATAAAAAAAAGATAAATTAATTAAATTGAATTTTTCTCCTAATAAGAGTCAAAAGATTCCTTCATTATATGAGTAACCGTGTTTCCGAGTTAACTCAAATATGCGACGACCCGAATGTGAAAAACAATATCGAATCTGTTGAAGCTTTTAGAATCCAACTTTCCACTTTTACCCTCGTTTTCGTTGAAAAGTGTAACTGTGCTATAAATATAAGACTTCTTCAACCCTCTTCTTTATTCATTCTATTTAGGCAATGTGAGAAAGTGATACAACAATCAAAATTTATCTGCACAATTTTTTTTTTAAAAAAATTATGGGTTCAAATTCTAAAGAAATGAACATTGATTTGAATTTTGTTTATGTACCCAAGTTAATTTCAGATGTTTTAACTGAAGTTTCTGCCATGGATGACATCTCCAAGAAATTAACAAAGCTCAATCAGTTTCTTGTTCCTTTAGAAGAAGAACTCAGAAAAATCGAAGCTTTTAAACGTGAATTGCCCATGTGTATGCTTCTTCTCAAAGATGGTTAGTTTTTTTTTTCTTTTGATTTTTTTTCTCTAATTTTTCAATTTTCTACATTTTTTAGGGGTTATTTATTTATTTTTTGTTTTTAATTCTTGTGGCAGCTATTGAGAGATTAAAGGCAGAAGCTTTGCTGTATCAGGAGAAAGATAAAAATCCTGTGATGATGGAGGAATTCATCCCACTGAAGAAGGGTAATTCTGATGAAATTGGAAGGGTAAAAAAGTCAAATGATTTAAGTGATAAGAAAAACTGGATGAGCTCTGCTCAGCTATGGAGCACTCCAGTTCAGTATGAAAGCTTTAATCTTCAAAACTTGAAATCGGTAAGATTTTTCCCCTTTTTTTTTTCTTTTGTAAGATTTTTTTAAATTTCTTTTATAAAATCGTTTTGACATTTTTTTATACCATTTGTTGATTAATCAGAGTGGTGTAGAAGAGAAAGCCAGGGAGAAGCAGTACCAGTTTGGAGCATGTAAATTGAAGAGTGAAAGAGGGGCATTTTTGCCATTTCAAAGACAAGCTTTGAAGGAAGACAAAAAATGTTTGGCAGTGAAGGATTTATCTCTGTCAATGGCAGTGAGAGTGGTTGAAAGAGAAAATCATCAAAATCCAATTGATGTGAGTGTGAAAAGAGATAACGGCCCATCAAATTCAAATGGGTGTGATGGTTTTTCACATGAAAAATCACTACAGAGGAAACAGAGGCGTTGTTGGTCTCCAGAATTGCATCGCAGATTTGTTGATGCTCTTCATCAACTTGGAGGTGCACAAGGTAATTGTCACTGTTCTGATTAATTTGCGTTCACATTTGATTATTTTATGAAATACCTGTTATCTCCGATCTGTATAAATATATGCATCGAAGGGTTGTTTATTGTGCGGAATGGGATAAGCAATTGGAATATCTGGAACTATTTTATCACATCTTTTATATGGGATACCCGTTATTTTAGTACAAATTATTTAATTGAAAGCAATGTCTTGATATTAATCTTGATTTTGGGTCTAAATTTATTCATCAAGTGTGATTACTATGATAGCAAATGTTATTTCTAAAATCATTTTTTGAATAGTTAATCTTGTTAGAATTGCTGAAAGAGTATTTGATTAAAAAATAATAATACTATTGTTGGAGTCTCACATCATTCATTTAGAAATGCAAATGTCGTCTATTCTTTATCATGATATGAAAATCAGATCCGTACCAATCCATTGTTTCCTAGACATGTGTGGATCGGGTGGGAGAGGAGTGTATTGTTTAATGGAAAGAATTTTGTATATGATCTTGAGCAACACGAGCTAGCTTTTGGATTGATTAGTTCTAATATTAATTTCTTTTATCACTTAATTCTGATCATAAGAGAAAAACATGACTCGCAATTACAAGAGTCTTTCTTTTTTACTAGTAATAGTCTCCGCAACCTATGGTTAAAATATTGTTATCAATTTTTCACATCACCAACGTGCTATTATTTCATTATCATTTTTCTCTCTTTGTACTAGGATTATTATATATGTCACACTATGCTTTTTATTATCCAACAAAATCATTAATAATAATTTTTGAAATGTTATGCTGCAGTGGCTACACCAAAACAAATCAGAGATATCATGCAAGTGGATGGCCTGACCAATGACGAAGTGAAAAGCCATTTACAGGTATCCTATTACGCTCTTTCAACAAATAAGAGGCTCATATTTTGTTCCCATGATACTTGTGTTAGAAATTATAACATGCAGTGGCGGAGCCAACAATTTTAATATTGCAATCTTGTACAGTGAGCTAGCTACATTAAAAGTTGTTTTTACGGATTCAATTGAACCTCTTTGAATATAATGAGTGTTTGTTTTACATCTTTTTCAAGTGTTGATCAAAATATTTATTTTGTGATATGTAGAAATATAGACTTCATGTGCGACGAGTCCCAGCATCAGGTTGTTCATGGTCTACTGTGGATGAAATTGGGGAGTCTTCAAAGAATAATGGTACACAATCTGGTTCTCCTGAAGGGCCTCTTCATTTTACTGGTTCGGGTTCAGCCAAAGGGGTGTCTGTGAATGAAGAAGAGGATAATAAATCGGAAAGCTATAATTGGAATGGACAGCTTCAAAAGAGCATGGAAGGGTCAACTATAAGATCAAGTAGCCATTAATTTTGCAGCTACAGAAATAGACAGAAACAAAACATAACAAATAACTTATGAAGGAAGTTCTTTCTGAAAAATAGGAAATAGGGAATCTGCTGATTTTAACATGTTTGTTTGTGAAATCAGGTTTAATTAACTTTGACATCGTTGATTTACAATACATTGTGAGTAGGACTAATGATTTGGATAGTCTGATACTAATACAGCTGGTAGGGACCAGTGAACCTACAGAGGGAATATCAATTTTACAAACTATATATATTGAATATTAATCTACTTTTGGAAATGCTATTTTACGACTGTATTTTCCTTTTCTTGTTTTTGACATGCTTCATTTAAGTCGTTGTCTATCAGAAACAATCTATCTACCTTCACAGGATATGGGCAAAGTTGCATACACACTACCCTCCTCGGATCTCATTTATGAGATTACACTGGATATGTTGTTGTCTAATTACTTTCTTTGTAATTTCTTATTTATGTCCATTCCTTGTGCCTGCTGAAGCGCCAGTTTAGCCACATATCCAATTTGTGTTGATAGAACTTGAGAGCATTTCAAAACGGAGGCTTTTGGTAGAACAATTTTCTCAATGGGGCTATTGGTTTGCTCCACTAGAGAGTGGATAACTTCTCTATTTTCCCTTTTTGCCATATTACTGCACTAATGAGTTAGGGGTGTTAAATGAGCGAGTTGAGTTATAATTGCACTAATGAGTTAGGGGTGTTAAATGAGCGAGTTGAGTTATAGTTGAGTTATATGTGTGTACATAAATTTGACTTTATAAACTTCTCAATGTTTGTTTGGTTGAAAAGGAAGGAAAGAATCAAGTTGAGCTGACCAATGGGTCATAAGCCAGCACGACGAATACAAGTTAATTTTCATTTGTTTGTTTGATCATTTGACGATTCATTAATAAATAGAACAAATTAATATAGCTTTACTTTTGTTTCTAAAGGCTATATAAACTTTTTTCCATCGGCCACTCCATCTGGGAGGAGGATCAACAGTGTTTTCACTTAACCTTTTTAGCATAAACCGCACCCTCAGCCTACTGATTAATGATGGAGATGCTCAACCACTTGATAAATCTTACTTGTCACTATATAAACAAATCAAATCCCGAAAAAAAAAAAACTTATTTTTTCTCTCTGTGGATGAGTTTGCTTATGGGTTTAACTGGGTTACCTATGTAGCTCAAACTAGCCCAAGGTTTTAGAAGGGCTAAATCCCAAATGACTTGTCAATGTCTATTTAGTTCAACCCACTGAAGTCTGCTGGTTGGATCATACTTTGGGATGATCAGTTCATGTGGTTCATATACATACATCATTTTTTTAATTTTTAATATACAAAAAAGTTTTATCCTGTTATTAAGGCTGGTTCGATTTGAGATAGACAAGTAACCATAAAGAAATGAATTTTAAGTCGAACGAAATCCCATAGGTTATTTTATAAAGAGACCAAGATAATATTAGGAGATACAAATAAAAAGGAGGAGAAGAAAAGAAAAAGAAAAAAAAAAAAAAAGCTAAAGCTACATGCTTGGAGCAATTATCATATTTTCCTAGAGCCGCAATTTCAATAGGAGCATGAAACTATAGCTAGAGATAGAAAAAAATGGGAAGAGGGGTAGCTAGAGGCAAAACAGAACATGAAATAATTCAAAATTGGCACACCAACAAGCAAATATTCCTTTAGATAGAAGATTTTATTTTTAGGGTAACTTATTTCAAATTGTAATGCATGATGGGTAGTTCTACTGCTGCTAATAATAATAATATTATACACTGCCGCCCACCTATTGTCACATTAATATTGCTTTTACTTCTTTTTATCTTTTCCTAATAATTTAAGATACCACATTTCTCTCTTAAGAATGCAAATGTTATAGGGATAGTCGTTATCACTGTTGTAAAGAAGACGACCTATCATTTTCATTAATAAGACTTAAAGAGTAACAAAATTATCAAATACAATTTGTTACTTGTGCCAAGCTCATGTCACATTCTCGAAAATTAAACACTTACTACGATTAATTGCAACATAAGGAAATATATGGACGTGCTGTGACAAATATGCCAAGTACCAAACCTTTTTCAAGAGGAGCGTACGTAGCATCCATGTTTGACCTAAACTAAATGGTAAGTGAGCTGCTATAATAGGTATCTATGCACTCATGTTTACAAGTGTCTTGTGGGCTTTAATGTAACAGAAATGTCTTTAAAGCAGGTTTGTGAAAGATTTACTATCAAGTAAGTTTTCTTTGTCCTATGAGAGGGTTGTTTGAGAATTGTTAAGTGGTATAATTGACTTATCACTCACAATCTCTTCAAGGTTTTAAACTCAATAATGGTAACTAAACACTATATATATTGTGCTCGTTATGAGACTTAAACCTTAAACTACTAAGAAGGTTCTTCGTTTGGTTGTCTACTAAAATTAAGAGTTGATCAATATCAACATCATATGTCATTATTCAAAACAACAGTTTGCTCAGTTCCCCAAGGGGTTGGTTAGGTGGCCAAATATATATATATATGTAACTTGGAAAATCTCCCTCAAACCACAAACATCACCTATAAAATCTCATATCACCTAATAGTAGGTACCTAGGCTAGCACCTTTTTCTTCTAAATCTGTAACTGTGGCCATGTGCATGTGGAATTTCTATAACTATATTTTTCTAGAGATGAGATTCCACTTCTCAATGTTAGCCAAGTATATATCCCACTTGTTTACACTAGTATCCATGTACATAGTATATTATAAGTCAAATAGCACATGGCCATCAAAGCCATTTCATGAAATCTATGAGCCCAACTATAAAAATATTCCATAATACTTGTATATTCCATGGAAGCTCTAAAAACTATAAGAGAAATAGTATTAAACTTCAACAATACACTAGAATAAAGAAATCATGGTCAACGATCTAAGATCCCGTGGTGCATCTGAATCTATTGAATGACTTAGCGCTGATGCATCATAGTATATGCTATCTATCGTTCTTCCTGTTGATCATTTATCTAGAATAAAGATAAATGTATTTGAGCCTCTACGTCGATTGCATTTTTTATACTATTAACTTAACAAGTACAGTTGATCGAGTGAAAATCATTCATTCATGAGTTAATGAGACACTACCACTTATTAAGGAACACATTTTCACATACACACTAGTATAAACAGCATGTATATGTATCAAGCTAGCCAGACAAAGTAAGCATCGACGGGTAAAGAAAGACAACATTGTTTTTATATGAAATTAATGCTGCTCCTACATTTTGAGAAAATGTACCTTCAAAACTCCAAAAGGGTCTTGATCAATAGAAATTAAGTTTAAGAAAGACCTTATACCTAAGAAGTTCAATTAATGTTTATGTTGAAAATATTCAATCCTCTCTCCGACTATCTCTTTGTACATATCATAATCTGTCTTCAGCTGTCCCATGTCTCTTTATACGCTTGTATACCCCCCATCAACTTGCTGCAGTTAATAACACATAAATAAACAAGAGTTAGACAAGGTATTTTCTTAGTGGCAACAGTTAATAACACATACATAAACAAGAGTTAGACAATGTATTTTATTAGATGCCACTATATTACTAAGTGCAAGTAGCGGAAGAATTTTTGCTATAAGAAATTGAACTCAAGAGTTTGTTAGCTGGATAACAAAATACAAGCAGAGAATGAAGGACCTAGTAAAACATTTAAGGCTAGTGAAGGAGTATATATAAATGGAAGCCGAACCACAAGGATGACTTAGCATATACATAAAAGAAAATGTAAAGCATTTAATGAAACAAAAACTTACCAAAGATCAAAAATGTAGAAGACATCAACCTGAAGGACCGGAACCCCTTCTCTCCTCTTCGCTGTTGGCTCTCTGTTGCTGCCTCGGGGTCTCTGGTGGCTGTGGGGGCTGCAGCTGTTGTTGAGACTGAAGATGAACCTGTTGTTGATAAGAAAGAGACTGCTCCGGTTGGGACTGCTGATGAGGCGGAACCAGATTATAAGGATTTTCATAGGTACCGGCCAAAACCAACGAAGGTGGTATGGATGAACTCATCTGATGAAATCCAGTAGCTGTTACCGAGCCCGTAGAGTCAAACCCACTGTTAAATCTTACAGCATCTTCTTGCTGCTCATAAAATTTTAGCATCTCCTCCTGTTGGTCCCTTTGTTCCTTTGCAGCCATTGCTGTTATAAATTGTTGAACTTGAATCGGCTGCTGCAGTTGCTGTTGCTGTTGCTGCTGCTGCTGTGGGTCACGAATTAGCAATTGACCACCATGTGGGACCCCTGTTGACATTCCTGACATTGGGTTCATATTGAAAGGCATCAAGGTACTAGAAGAGGGCGCATTCATAGACTGCTGCGGTTGAAAGAACCCTGGAGGTTGAAGATTAGCAATGGGTAGCATTCCTGCTGGACCAATGTAGCTAGACAGTTCCTTTCTAGCGTTCAACAGATCATCCTGAACTTGCCTAAGCTTCTGTTGGAGTAATGAAATAAGGCCAACACACCCATACACTGGATCTCGAAGCCGATACTCAGCCTCGTAGGCAAGGGAATTCACAGCATCTTCCCGTTGAGCAGCATTGAGTTCGTTGAGTAGTTTCGACACATTGCTGGCACCGAAAACTTTGTGGACATTGGAAAATTTCAATGGCTGATCTGGCGGAAAATAGGGTGCGAAGACACACTCTTGGGTGCATTTTCTGCGTAGGAATTTGCAAGCTGCGCATGGAGAATTGGTCGATGACATCCTTCTGTTCCTAAAAATCCTACAAACCAACCCCACACAAACACACACACAAGCGATGTCAAAGAATGAACACACTAATGAATGGAACAGAATATCTAGGTGTTCGCATTCTAAATATATTTAGACTAAATTAATCATTATACACAAATAAAAATAAAGAAAAGATTTATGGCATTCAACGAAGTTTCATTTACCGATATTAAAGAAACAGTAAGCCATTAATGGCTTAGCAAATCGAAGCAGACATGGTAAAATAATAAAATCATATCATCTACAGTAGGGACTTTAATTAAAGGAAGTCAGAAAATGTAAATTAGCATCTGTAGGGTGATTTAGAATCATATCCAAGTTTTTGAACCAATTATTTCAAGAAAAAAAGAAAACCCTATAACAACAATATAGGCATGAAATACCACAAAGTTAATAGGTAAAGTAGATAGACTTTTTCTGAAAGAACTTCGCCAATAAAAACAAAAAACAAAAGAAGAAGAAAACGGAAAGAATCAAGTACGAGCAGGATAAACTTGCAGTGACGAAGAAAGATGCCAAGTTTCCGAAGGAGACTTGAATGAAAACAAAATTTCACCCTACTTTCGCTTTTTCTCTCTCTAACTTGATAAACTTGGAATGCAAGAAATCTTCCGTTTTACGGATCTAATCCAGATCAATGATATCTCTCTGGGTTGTATCAAATCAAGGACTAGTTCTATATCAAATTCATATCAAAATCACACACTAGTAGAACTTGTTCCTTCTCAGAAAATCCAAACTCTAAGATCGTTCCTTATCAAACAATGAAGAAACAAATCAAACACAAAATCACAAATCAAAAACCAGTTCAAAATAGTAAAAATTAAAACCATAAAATAAAAATAAAGAATACAAACAAAACATGAAATCAGCAAACTCATTCACCTTTCTAACGTTACAAACCCTATTCAGATCACTCTTTAACCTTCTCTCTCCACTTCTCTTCAAGATTCCAAACTCATTCCATCTGCAAAGTAACAAAAAAATGGAGTGAACAAAGAATGTTGCTGAATTTAATTTTGTAATCGAAAAATGAACATCATTTAACCCTATAAAATCACACACAAAAAATAAATGAAGGACTGAACCTGTCTAGGGTTGGAATTCAAAAGCTCAAGGAAAATCAAGAAATAAGAAAACGCAGCTATTCTTTTTATAGTTTCATCATTGATATAAGAATGAGAGAGAGAGAGGCATAGAGAGGGAGGAGTCAAAATGAAAAGGAAAAACAAATTTGATGAAATAGAAGTGAATATAAAGGAAATGATTTTCCAAGAATGGTCGAGTTCGTAAATAAATCCAATCACTAGGGTTAAGTTCTGAAAGAGAAACCCCTACACGGCATCTTGTCTATTCAGGACCGTCGATAGGATAACATATGCTGTATTGACCGTCTGATTAGAAATTTGTATTTATGTTGAATTACCGATTTGTCCCTGCACTAGTGTCCTGAGTGATGAAATAAATTGGACTCTGAGTCACCTCTTTGTCCCTGAGCAAATTTATTGCGCTTCCCAAATTACCCCTTTCATGAGGGATGTGCTTTGAAATACGGCTCTAAGTTTGATGCATTCACAATCCTGCCATCGCATTTGATTACTAGCCTTAATTTCTCAAATCTGTAATAAGATTTGTTTTGAAAATAATTTTCAAAAGTTGACTAGAAGTTTTTATATATAAAAATCACTCAAATAATGGTATTTATTTTTTAAAAAATTATTATTTTTTTAAAAATAATTATTCAATTATTTTTATTTTACTTACAAAATCATTCCATTATTATTATTTTGGCAAAGTCATTTAACGAATTTAAATTATATATATATATTACTAGCCTTAATTTCTTCAAATATGTAACAAGATTTCTTTTGAAATTAATTTACAAAAGCTGACTATAAGTTTTTGTATATGAAAATTAGTCAAATAATAATTTTTATTTTTAAAAAATTATTATTTTTTTAAAAATAATCATTCAATTATTTTTATTTTACTTACAAAATCACTCCATTATTATTATTTTGGCAAAGTCACTTAATAAATTCAAGTTTTATATATATACATATTTATTACTAGCCTTAATTTCTTCAAATCTATAATAGGATTTCTTTTGATATTAATTTTAAAAAGCTGACTAGAAGTTTTTGTATATGAAAATTAGTCAAATAATGATTTTTTTTTAAAAAAAAATTATTATTATTTAAAAATAATCAATCAATTATTTTTATTTCACTTACAAAATCACTCCATTATTATTATTTTGGCAAATTCACTTAATGAATTCAAGTTATATATATATATATATATATATATATATATATATATATACTTAATTTCTTCAAATCTGTAATAGGATTTCTTTTGAAATTAATTTTCAAAAGTTGACTAGCAGTTTTTATATATGAAAATCACTCAAATAATAATTTTTTATTTTTTTAAAAACTATTATTATTTTGAAAATAATCATTCAATTATTTTGAAAATAATCATTCAATTATTTTTATTTTACTTACAAAATCACTCCGTTATTATTAATTTGTCAAAGTCATTTAATGAATTTAAATTATATATATATATATATATATATATATATATATATATATATATATATATATATATATATATATAGGATCTCTTTTGAAATTAATTTCAAAAGCTGAATAGAAGTTTTTGTATATGAAAATAAGTTAAATAATGATTTTATTTTTAAAAAAAATATTATTATTTTGAAAATAATCATTCAATTATTTTTGTTTTTCTTACAAAATCACTCCATTATTATTATTTTGGCAAAGTCACTTAATGAATTCAAGTTTTATATATATATATATATTTATTACTAGCATTAATTTCTTCAAATCTGTAATAGGATTTCTTTTGAAATTAATTTTCAAAAGCTGACTAGAAGTTTTTGTATATGAAAATCACTCAAATAATAATTTATATTTTTTAAAAAATTATTATTATTTTGAAAATAATCATGCAATTGTTTTTATTTTACTTACAAAATAACTTCATTAATATTATTTTGTCAAAGTCACTTAATGAATTCAAGTTTTATATATATATATATATATATATATTACTAGCCTTAATTTCTTCAAATCTGTAATAGGATTTCTTTTGAAATTAATTTTCAAAAGCTGACTATAAGTTTTTGTATATGAAAATCAATCAAATAATGATTTATTTTTTTTAAATATTATTATTTTGAAAATAATCATTCAATTATTTTTATTTTACTTACAAAATCACTCCATTATTATTATTTTGTCAAAGTCACTTAATGAATTCAGGTTATATATATATATATATATATATATATATATATATATATATATATATATACTAGCCTTAATTTCTTCAAATCTGTAATAGGATTACTTTTAAAATTAATTTTCAAAAGCTTACTAGAAGTTTTTGTATATGAAAATCAGTCAAATAATGATTTTTATTTTTAAAAAAATTATTATTATTTTAAAAATAATCATTCAATTATTTTTATTTTACTTACAAAATCACTCCATTATTATTATTTTGTCATAGTCACTTAATGAATTCAAGTTTATATATATATATATATATATATATATATATATATTTATTACTAGCCTTAATTTCTTCAAATCTGTAATAGGATTTCTTTTGAAATTAATTTTCAAAAGCTGACTAGAAGTTTTTGTATATGAAAATCAGTCAAATAATAATTTTTATTTTTTAAAAAATTATTATTATTTTGAAAATAATCATGCAATTGTTTTTATTTTACTTACAAAATAACTTCATTAATATTATTTTGTCAAAGTCACTTAATGAATTAATATATTATTATATATATATATATATATATATATATATATATATATATTACTAGCCTTAATTTCTTCAAATCTGTAATAGGATTACTTTTAAAATTAATTTTCAAAAGCTGACTAGAAGTTTTTGTATATGAAAATCAGTCAAATAATGATTTTTATTTTTAAAAAAATTATTATTATTTTAAAAATAATCATTCAATTATTTTTATTTTACTTACAAAATCACTCCATTATTATTATTTTGTCATAGTCACTTAATGAATTCAAGTTTATATATATATATATATATATATATATATTTATTACTAGCCTTAATTTATTACTAGCCTTAATATATATATATATATATATATATATATATATATATATATATATATATATATATATATATATATATATATATGTATATATATATATATTGCTGATGTAAGAAAAGAATTATGCCAAATTGTTTAGAAATAAAAAATAATTCATTCCGCTAAAACAAAAGGACGGGTAAATTTAATGATTGAATTAAAATAAATAGATTTTTATTATTTTAAAATTTAAATGACCACTCTAGATAAGACCTTTCTTATTAATTAGTAAACAATTTATTATATTAAATGTAAAAGAAATAGACAAAGTTCAATCAAAAAGAAAAATGATCAACGAGGAAGAAATAAAATCAATATCTATTGGAAATATAGATTCAATAGGTTGAGTGATTTTATATGTAAATAGTAAAATTAGGTAATATTTTTGGTGAAATGATAATAATTGACTATTGTTATATTACAAAACAAAATTGTGAGATTTTTCTAAAAGAATTATCACTAATTTATACATTTTTTAAAATAAAATGATTAGTTGAACAATTTTTGGTAAAATTAAAAGAAACTAAATCATCCATCAAGGAGTTAATACTAGCTGTATATTTTATTTAGGTTTTTGAATTAAGCTTTTAAGAAAACAATAAAAAAATTATAATGCAATATATTGTTTCATAATGTAATTATACGTAGCTATTGTAAAGTCTTTCAAAATTATGAGATGATTATATAAGAATCTACACATTATTTATAGCGTTACATTACAATTTTCTATGTTAATTCATAAAAGTGTAAAGTATATAAATCACAAGAATTTAAAGAGGGGCATTTTTTATGGTATGAATATTTTATTTGAATAAGGAAAAATCTTAGTAATAATATGGAAACAAAATAAAAACTTATTGCCTATTGGAGAAAGAGTTCTAATAATTGTGACATTAACATATTCTATCTATATATTTACCATTTAAATGATCCTAAGCATATCAGTTTTGATATATCAAAGAATTCATATTCTTGGGTTTGAAATTCAAAAGGTGGAACCAAGAATTTATTTGCTATTGATCTCCTTAATCCTTTATAAATTGTTTTATTTTAGTTTTAGTCCTTCAAATTATTTGAAAAAAATGAAGAATTCAGTATATTAAAATTGAGATTTTAGTAACAATTAATTAACGATAACAACTCAATTGCTACTAAATATATATTTACAGTAGCAATTAATCCTCTTTATATATGTCCTCAAAACTTTTAGGCGATATTGAATCTTAGTTTTAATAGCACTTAACTCATGACGATGAATATTTTATCATTCTTTTTTAATATGTTTATTTATTGCTAAAAGCTATTTTTTGAATAATAAGTAACTTAATTAGTTGCATATCAAACTGAACTAACTAGCTTTTTCAATTTAGTATTAAGAAAATTTTCCAATAAGTAAAACTTACTTGCACAGAAATACATAAAACTCATTGTTCCTTATTAAAATTAAATAGTATGGAATCGATCAAATTGACTGATTTATGAAAATGTCATCAAGATTAAAAAAGGAAAAATAACTTTGAGGTTCTGTTGTTACCTTTTGGCTTTTGCATCAATTGTGTCAATGAGTTAAGTAGGAAAGGATTGACTTGTGAGTGAGTGCACGAGCCATTAATCCTTGGAAATTGATCAATTGATACCATTTTCGTTTGCTTCGGTCACTATTTTAAATTTCACGTCTATTAAAAAATTAAAAATCTATTGACATGGTTATTCATAGGTCAAAAATGTTTTTTTGTTTAAAGAATACTTTTATTTTTAAAATAATTAGAAAATAAATTAAATAGTTTTATTAACTAATATATTTAATATTATGTATGTAGAAAATAAAAAATAAATGATCTATTCTAAGATAAAACCTAACAAGTAAAAGTAATAATTTCTTTTTAAAATAATAAACAGGTAAAAAATAACTGTAAGAAAATACAATCGAATTTATTGAAGCCTTTGTCTCCTTTATTTTTTAGATTATTCTTTCATGTTTTATGGGCAATTATATTAAAAAGTATTGCCACGCCCATTTGAAAAAACAACACACATTTATTAAAAGAATCATTTAGCCGAATTATTTCAAAATAGCTAATCCTAGGATAATTAATTCTAAACAACTTGTATTTAGTAGTTTTTGACTTTAAAACTTTTTTTGTTTCAAAAGCATTTGGATAACTCAAGGTCGAAAAAATATTAAGAGATCAATGGAAAAAGGATAAATTTATTACGAACTATCATAATTAGTATGCAGATACACTCTGGTATGCTTTTGAGACATTGGTGCTCCTGCCGTCCAAAAAATTTAAGTATATATGCCCTTCTCTCTAACGGAAGACTAAGTAGGGACACCTGATATAATTTTATCCGTCAATTCAATATTTAATAAATGTCATATTTATGGATAAAATTATGACAGGTGTATGTTTGTTAGTATATATATCAAGTATATATATACTCTAGTTTTGAAACAACAAAAACATTAAAAAAATATAAGAAATGATATTTGCATAAAATATGACAAATGATATCTCTCTATAAAAACGAACTTAAAAATAAATTTTAATCAACTTTTAAGTTAATTCAGACAGTTTTTAAGTGATTGAGTAGTTCATTAAATGGTGACTGAGAATGAGGCCAAAATTTAAAGAATAGGCTTGCGGTGGCAGTGTGTTGGTGAGCAATTGCGTACTGAAGTTTCTCTAAATACATGCTCCTCTTTTGTACTTTTGCAGTAGCAGTTACAGGTCAATATGAACTCTTTTTCACTGACTCCCTTTATAATTACTTACATACTTTGTTTTCTCTCTTTCTTTTTTCTTTTCCATGCACACGTATATATCTTACAGATATCATTCTCATCCCAAAAAAGGTATTATTAATCAGTTTGAATTAGCTTAAAAAATGATCAAACTAACTTAAAAGTTAATTTTTTACTTATTTAAATGTATGAAACTTCTCAAAGTAATTTATTTTAAGTTAAAAAAAACTTATTTTATGCTAAAAATTAAAAACTAAGAAAGGGGTATTTTTTTTTTGGATAATTGTATATAATAGCAAACTAATAACCTAAAATAAATGGAGTAGCTACGGTTTGATTTAATTGTGCTCCATAGCAAACATTTGCAAAAAATTGTCAGGCGCCTCTCTTCCAAATATCTCGCTCGCCACTCTCCTCCAATCTCTCGCTCGCTTCCTCACTTTTTATACAAACACAAGTGTATAAAAATTGTTTCTAATTGTATAAAGCAAAGGAAATTGTATAAATACATATATTTTTGTTCCCCTCTCTCCCCTCTTCCAGATATCGCTCGCCACTCTCCCAAATCTCGCTCGCCACCCTCGCCTTTCTCACTTATACAAACAGAAGAGAAATGTATAAATTGCGTTTCTGTTTGTATAAAGCGTGAGAAAATTGTATATACACATGCAAGTACATATATTTTCGTCCTATACACTTATAATTATACAATAAAAATACTCCCCTGTCCAGCTTATTTTGCCTTTCTCTCTTTCTCGTTTTATACAAATTTCAAATTGTATCTAATTTCTCTCTTTCTCGTTTTATACAATTTGATTCAATTGTATATTCCTTGTCAAGTCTCTTTTGTCTTTCTCTCTTTCTCATTTTATACAAATTCAAATTGTATATAATCGTTCTATACACTTATAATAATACAATTCATTTTATACACTTCGTTTTTATACAGTTCTCTGCCCAAGTGTCTTTCTCTTTCTCGTTTTATATACTTTGTTTTATACATTTTGCTTCAACTGTATATGTATAGCGAATTATACAGTTTTTATGTTTGTTATGGAGCGCAATTATGCAAACTTTGCTATAGCATACAAATATGAATTTTTTATTTGCTATATGTGAAAGTTGCCTTTTTTTTCTTTTAGCTTGAAAGCTCTTTTAAGTTAATCATATATTTTACCTTTTTGCCCTTATTTTTTTATTTATTATTATTATTATTATTATTTATTATTATTATTATTATATTATAATTATTAGTATTATCAATACTTTGTTATTTTATTATTATATATTATTATTATTATTATATATTATTATTATTAATAATAATATTTTTTTATTATTATTCTTTATTTATTATTCTTTATTATTATCATTATTATATATTATATATTATTATTATATTATTATTATTATTATTATTATTTATTATTATTATTATTTATCATTATTATTATTATTATTATATATTATTATTATTACTATTTATTATTATTAATATTTTATATATGTTATTATTATTATTATTTATTTTATTATTATTATTTATTATTATTATATATTATTATTTTCATATTGTTATATTATTATTATTATTATTATTATTATTTATATTTAATTATTATTATTATTATTATTTTATTATTTCATTATTATTTTTATTATTATTATTATATATTATTATTATTATATATTATTATTAGTATTTTATTATTTTATTATTATTATTATTATTTATTTTATTATTCTTTATTATTATTATTATATATTATTATTATATATTATATATTATTATTAGTATTTTATTATTTTATTATTATTATTATTATTTATTTTATTATTCTTTATTATTATTATTATTATATATTATATATTATATATTATTATTCTTTTCATATTATTTTATTATCATTATTATTTAATATTATTATTATTATTATTATTTTATTATATATTATATATTATATATTATTATTATTATTAAATTAATCAACTTTTATCATGTTAACAACTTTTAAGGGTATTTCAGAAATTTTGATTAAAAAAAAATATTCACCAGCACTTATTTGCCAAACACATCAACAATTTTTTTTTAAGTTCAGCACTTTTATCCAAATACATAACTACTTATTTTAAAAATAAGTTACAGCACTTTTAAAAGTATTTTTTAAAAGCTACTTTTTTTAAGCCAATCCAAAAGAGCTCTATATCTAGTTTGGGACCTAATTATAGCATTATAGTTTACTTTGGATTCAAATGAGTTTTAAAATATGTTGGTTTTGACCCGTTAATTCGATCTCCTTAATCTTAATAATTAACCATAATTTAATATATTGTTATTTACGTGAGTTTTATGATCACAATTTCAATTTCAAACTCAAGTTTTTTTTAAAAAAAAGAATTACAAATAGATGAATTATAAAATATATAAAATATATTGTAATTCATACCTTCAATAGAAACATACATTACATCAATGGAAATAAAAAGTCTTAAAATGATTGAAATTGGAGATAAAATTGCTCTCAATTGATAATTCTCTAAAAAGTGGTTAAGACTTGAATAGGTTGATATAGAACGCAACTCAAATTATCTTGAGCCTAACCCTTATAATTATGGGTGGGTTGGGCATGTTACCTATAGTTGGGCTAACTTTCGATGCTCATAGTCTTGGGTACGGAGAAAAATGAAAAAAAAACTTATTGGGAGTGTCACTCCTGAATGGACTTTGCCGTGCACAATCTGAATTCAAGCGGAACTCCAATGCGGCTTCGAGCACCGAATTACTATACAAACTGATCTTTAGCGTTAATTAATTAACGATAATAATTTAATAATGCTAATTACTTAATTTTAGCAATAATTAATGCCTTTTATAAATATTTCTAATACCTATAGCGACATTAAATTTAATAATAATTGACTAATTCAATAAAAAAATTTAACACTAATAAAATTTATATTTATTATCGTTAAAACTTATTTTTACTACCTCCTTTGGAAAAGAGAATCGAAAAAAATAACAATATTTTCATATAATATCTTATTGAATTATATGCAATGATCAATAATATATATTAACTTATTTTTGTTGATACGAATAGAAAACAAAAAAAAGAAAGAAGAAGTGTGTACCCACATATTCTATTGTCCTCTGCCAGGTTGCCTGGATACTTACTTAAACCCATCGTCACCGTATAATATTTAAGGTAATATATATAATATATAAGGTAATATATAATATTATTGATCATGGCATATAATTCAATTAAGATATTATATGAAAATATTGTTTTTTTCGATTCTCTTTTCCAAAGGAGGAATACTACTCCCACTTTCACTCTTTTTCATATATGGAGTGGAGAGGGTGAAATGAGACTTTCTTTTTTATTTCACAAATGGACGGGGTAGATCATATATCTATATATGGATAAATATATAGATAAATTAACGGATAAATATACATTTGAGATCTTTTTACATATAGTGGGGATATTACCCCTATGGCCATGCTGAATTCGGATGAATAAAATAAAAATAGTATTTCGAAGAGATGGTTATTGATTCATAGCTCTGGTTTTGAAAATCGGTATAGTAAAAATATCAAGGATTTGAATACTTCTCTCTCCTTTTTTTGCTAATTGAATAGATTTTTTTCTTTAGTGATCTTACCCAATCTGCTATATGAAAGAAAAGGAAATTGGCTCGATAGAGATATTTTAAATCTTAAACATAAGAATAGAGATTGACCTAGCTGGTTCGAATCCATCTCTCTCCTTTTTTGCTAATTGAATAGATATTTCTTCAGTGATTTTGCACGATCCATCATCCGAAAGAAAAGGAAATGACTTGGCATAGATAATTTAAATCTTAAACATAAAAATAGCGATTGACCTAGCTGTTTAGACGTTCAAAATTTATCATGATATTTTAAATGCAAACTCCACCACTATATTTTAATGAAAATCTTGATAAATTTATAAATAAAATATTTTTTTTTTCTATGCTGTTCTCCCTTTGCATTAATGGCAACAAGGAGATGAACCATATCTACGAATCAAGTACAAACCCCTGCATTATACTAGAAGTATTTGGTTACTTTAAGTATTAGGGCATGCATTTACTAATCCAGAAAAAGTAAAAGTCTGTGTATATAGTGTTACTAGTATAATCTAATTTTACATAAATGTGAGGGCAAACATCCTCTATCACATCAATATTAAATTCATATAGCTACAGGGTTAGGGCAGTTGACAACGAAAACGAGAAGCTAAATCTATTAAATATCTAGCTAGCTGCTATATGTATGGGGGACAGATAGAGACAAGAGATAAGCAGATTGAACATATAAATATATAGTTGATGTGAATTTTCCTTCATTAATCATCAATATATATAAGCTACAAGATATTACAGTGAATTAATGAATGTGCAGGTTGGTTCAGAATACTTGAATCATTTTTACTACTACATCTTTGTTATCTACCGGTAGCGATAGCAATGGAGCGGTGCGCAGTGTGGATGGAGTGGGTTGAGTTTAATCCGCAAAAAATTTAGTTTGCTTCGCCCTGCTCTATCTAACATTTTTTTTCATTTTCTTTCCGTTCTACCCCACTTTGCATAGAACTCGCTTCGCTTGAATTTTTTAATATTTTCTTTCTAGTTAAGTTTGACATTAAAAATAAAATATATAAAAATGAATCTATTTTTTCGTTAAATTGTAATGATTTAATAGGCTATATAGTGATTTAAAATTTTATTTTTTAGAGGTCAATTGGGAAACATGGAAGAAATTAAATTATCTTTTATTGAAACATTTTCATTTACCATATATATTTTAGTAGTTTCTAAAAAATTATCTTAATAAATAATGATTTTACTCTTATAACATGTATGATCAACTCTAAATTCGCTCTATCCTACTTAGCCTTAAGCCTATCCCATCCCACATCCGCCCTACTCCATTGCGATCCCTACCTACAGGCTACATGCATATAAGTACACATGAAATTAATGGGAGAAGGTGAAACCCCAAATTATCACCAATATTTTAGATTGATTACATAAATTTTAAATTTAAATTCCGTCTCTAATAATAAAGCTCTTTGCCCCCCAAAAAAAAAGAGAGGACAACAAAGTCTCTTTGATTTGCTTTTTTGATATAAAATGACACAAACGTATTACGTTTTATTTCTTATAGTATATCATACATTTCATTTATGGTTCATGCTTTCCATTCCTTCAAATTTAATAAATTCATCAATTTTGACTTTGCGCTGCTTCGGTGCAAGATAAAGTGCCCCTTTCTTCAAGAGTTTTCACTTTTGACTAGGATAACGTGAGGGTGCAAACTGGTTTTTGCTTTTATTATTTATAAAGAAAAAAGAAATTCTGTCCAACCAGCCCCAAATTAGTTACCTTCTCCTCTTGGGCGAGAGCTTTTAAATTTTATGATCTAAATTTGAAAATATATATAATTTTTATATTTTCTGATTTTAATTTTGACATGTAAAATATTGAAATTAAAAAATTAACTAGATATATAAGATTGACTCTTTTTGAGACAGATGAAAAAATATCAATTAAAATACTTAAATTGGACACCGAAAATACTCCTTTTAGTTAATGTTTCCTTGTCCATGCATATATATATATATATGTATATAACATAACTGTAACAAAAAGCTGGCATTGTTACGTAAATATGCGGGCAAATAACCCATAAAATCCCCATTAATTTGCGGGATAAAAGGTTAATGCATGCAGATGCTTTTCAAGCAGTTGGCAACGAAAATGAGAAATGCTATGAGTGACAGATCAAACGAGGCCTATTTACCTACGTTGATGTGAAGTTTCATTCAAAACGTCTATCAATCTAAAATATATACTTCCTCTAATTTTCAGACCTATTTTGACTTAGCACCCACTTTTTAAATATAAATTTAAGTTTTTAATTTTGTGATGTTTAATTAACGATATATCAAATATATTAATATGATTTTTAATTTTGTAATTTTAGATATGTCATGTCTTATAGTTAAATTCAAAAAATTACTAAAATGAAAAATAATCATTATGTTTTAAATAGACATAAAAACTATATCAAATAAATTAAAATGGAGATAGTTTATCATAGTGAATGTATGTAAATATGATTAACCTGTTCTATCTGTCTCGTCATGTCCATACCTTTGAATCCCAATACAAAGTTTTGAATTATCATAAACTAATGATGGATGTTATTATTGATACAAGTAAAACTTGAACTAATAGATACAATTTTTTTATAATTAAGAAATTTTTTATCAAGTAAGATGATCTTTAGTTTACATTTTTTCATGAGTTGTATGTTGTTCTTTAATTCATGCCCTTTAGCCATCAAACTGATGCCTAGTGAGACATAAGTTTTCTGGAAACAATAATTATGCCCCAACATTATTTATAAGATTTAATGATATATATATATAAAATATAAATTTATGTCACACAAATTTAATGATATATATATCAAATATAAATTTATGTCGCACAAATTAAAAATGTTAGTATTATTTTTGTAGACATAAATTAAAGTTAGGCTAAAAGTGCAAATGAGCCCATTTCCAAACCTGAGGTGCATCAGCAGTGGCGCAACTTTTGTGTATTCAGTAAGCCCAAACCGAATGGGCTAAAAATAAGCTCATAAAAAAGCCCAGAAAGCTTAAACCATCTAAATGGTATGCGTAGAACCCTAAGCCCGAATTTTCCTGAGGGAGTTTACCCATATCTCCAACACTCGACGCTTTCACGGGAATGTCGAAATGGTGGCGTGCGGTGGCAACCACCGCCGGAGGTCTGAGGTCGACGGAGGTAACTAGCAGGAGATCGTATTTTACAATTCAAGCGATCCCTAGGAGGTCAGCGGAAGAAGAGTTTCCAGTAGGGACCGAGCCAAGGTCGTATTCCGGCCGTTGTTTTCTCGCAGAACTACGTCCAGTCAAAACCTGAAGATCCAACTTCCATTGTCGCCGCAAGTTCTGTTTCTAGAAAGTTCCTCCTTACAACTGAAAGGAAACAGATTAAAACGATCATTGATTCGGTTGATCTCCCTTTCTTTTGTTCGACAACCTTTCCTCTTCAGATTCGAGCTGGTTCGGGCTCGTCAACTTTACTGGAATCTGGAAAAGTACTTCCCATTAAGGCAAGTGATGCTTCTTCTTGTGTATTCTGATATTGTTCTAGTGTTACTCACTGTTCTATTTAAAATGACTGTATTTGTCGGTATACAGAGCTTAAGATACTGTTACACGGAATGTGATCGAATGTTTGAAGAATTTTTTCAATAGAAGAAAAGTATGTTGATGATTTACATTTTAATATATTGATGAATTCCAGTTAGAAAGTTGTATAAATTAGAATTATATCCAACAATTTGGACAATTGCAAATGGATTAAGTGTCATGGGAATTGTTTTTATTCTAAACTCGTGTTTTCTTGCTGTTATTTGTATAGATTCATAAGGATGAAGAGACTGGTAAGATATTGAATTTGGTCTTTGTATGGGCAGAAGATGGAACAAAATTAAGGGTCGACGTGCCTGTTGTGTTCAAAGGGGAGCATGAGTGCCCTGGTCTCAAGAAAGGTACTGTCTTCTGCTTTTTGTCTTTCCATAATAAGAGTTGTAATTTATCATGAAAATACAATAGCTTCAGCTAGACCCACCTCGGACATGTATTGCTGATATTACATTCTACGCATTTTATTACGTGTGATCTTTTCCATTGCTGGTTGAGTTTCCTCTTGAATGTGTGAAATTACTATTTTTTGAGTGATTTCTGTTTATTAGTTGTGGTTCTGTAACTAAACACAGAAATATGAAGTGACTATAAGTTATAACCATGCATACCTTTGACACGAAACTATTGTCAGAAACCCCATGTAGGCTGATTTGAACTTTCAATGCCAGAAAGTCCAAATACTTGAAATTCCTATTTCCTTCTCTGACCAACGAAGATCATTTGAAAGAGACGAAGTTCTCTATTTTCTTTGTTAATACCCTTGTGAACTGATATTACCGCACAGAGAATACTCATGTAAGCTTTGGTGAACTGATATTACCACACAGAAATACTCATGTAAGCTTTGGAATTTAATTACTCTGCAACATCATGATATATATGCTGTCTTGAAGGGTATCAAGGAGAAAACATTTTATTGCTAAAATTGCCAGAGTTTTTAGTCTACATTTGCAGGGCATCTGGAAAGAAGTACTACTTGCTTTATCCAGTTTTCTGGATTATCCGTCCAGCACTATCTTATTTTGAGGAAACTAATTGAAGCTGCATAGTGAGGAGAACTCCTCATATCATATTTTATGCGATCCAAAATTCAATAGAATGCTTCCCAGCCATAGTTATTATACTCACCTTTATATTATGGAAGGACAAATACTCAGGAACATACATTTGCTAACACCAGTTAGCTGCAAGCTAAGAAAATAAGATAGTTTAACCTATACTGTAAGGGGTCTTTTGGTTGGGAACAAGTTATCATGGGATAAGTTGTTCCACCATGTGTATGAGATAACTTATCTCATCACTAAGGTATAAATGGTGGAAAGAATAATCCCATGACTGCCTAATACCTCGAACCAAACACAGGCTAAAATAGTCCTGCATTTTATCTCTGGAATTGTTATGCCTTATTCCTCACAAATCCTAAGTCTGTAATAAATCATGGCAGACTTGGTATCCTTGGATTTAGTGAATGTATCTACTTATCGGCTCTATATGTATATTTATTTCTAGCATTTTCTGAAAACTTAAACCAAGTACCTTTCAGTGATAAAATATAGCTTTCAATGGAGATTCCCCTCCCAAGAACTTTTTAGTGAGAACTTCATCTTGATCCTAGGCTAATGTCCCTCATGCTTTCTTAGATATATGCTTTTAGTGGATGGTGATTGAAGGATTTATATTGGCCTATGTCTGTCCCGCTTCCAGCAGATTATTTTTGCTTGTCAAATTAGTTCAGGGAACTTCCATTTTATCTTGCGATTTTAACTGCATTAAACATTTTGAAACAATAAACTTCGATATTGAAAGAAGATGGCCTAGGCTCTACAAATTTAACAGTTTTCTATCTTTGTCTATTCTGTTCCAGCACTAGTAAGCTACATTATAAGAGGAACTAATATTTCAAGTAGTTCACTTAAGATGCTGTGAAGCCTGATACTACTCCTAGTGGAACCCCATGATAAACTAAATTTTGTTCAAACCATGATTGGTTATAAAAGTCCTTTGTATATGCTTCAGAAAAATATGCCTTCTAGTATCAGCACATGGAAGGATTATCTTATTTAATGGGATTAATTCTGTTCAAATATGTGAAGTAACGCTTTCCACTTGTTGTCAAGACACCTCAAACTAAGGGCAATTCTTTATCAGAAATCTTTGGTAGCATTATTTTCAAGTTTCCTTGGTGTGCTTATTTGTTATCTTGTCTTGTCGAGTGTTAGAAATGTTAATGGAAAGAAAACTTTAATGCATAGATTGGCTTGGAGTAATGACACTACTGCTCATTCATATGCTTGAAAACAGTGTTGTGTGTTCTTTTCTTAATTCTTCCATGAGAATATCCAACATGCAAATATTTGTTTCAATATTTAGTGAAAATGATTTATGGCTTTTTATATGTAAGCAGGTGGTTATCTAAACAAGATTAGACCTTCCCTAAAGTTGTTGTGCCCAGCGGAGAATATACCTCAAAAAATTGAGGTGGACATAAGTCAGCTAGATGTTGAAGACAAAGTGTCCCTGCATGATATTGATGTTCATCCAACTTGGAAGCTCTTAAGCAAGAATGAGACGATCCCTGTTTGTAAGGTTAAGGCAACACCAGTTGATAGCTAATTTTGTCGATGCTATTTTTCAACTGGCAGATGCATCTGAAGTCCATTAGTTCAACATTGTCTGTTCTAATTTGACCTGGTTTCGTAGTGGTGTATATGGACACGGTCAAAAGACATTAGAAACTTTTGCTATACTGTAGTAGTAAAATTGCTATTTTGGGAATTGTTCTAGAATAATAAACTTGTGCATTAATGAGTAAATTGAAAATGCAACTGCAGTCTTCTTAAGTTTTTTAGTAATGCACACAATGGCTGAGTTTGGGTCACCTGTGGCTGCGTCATGAAAGCAATTTATTTTTTAAAAGTAGGAATGGTGCTGGAGGATATTTTTATTGAAATTTGATAATGTTGTATGACTTGTTCTAAGTAGTCAATTTCCGTCCATATAACCACCGAAAGACTTGGCTAGTGACAACAAACGAGCTTTGATACGTAGCTGTCAAAAAAATTAAAAAATACTTTGATGCATAGAAATGAGCAAAAGTCAACGGAGGGAGATGACAGTTGGATGAAGTTATTATTATTATTATTAAAAAAGGTTTGCTCTATATAGAGGATAATATTATTGTTTTTAATTCTCTGGATTGATTGGCTTTCGAAATATATTTTCTCTGGGAAAGCAAATACAACTTAAAAGTCAAGAAGACTTCCTTGAAGAAGGATGAAAATAGGAAAGTTAAGTTTTCATCTATAACGAGTGTCACTTACAGTATTTTTATTAAGGAGTTTAAAAAGATAAGTAAGCATGTCAACATACAAGCGAATCAGATCAAATATGAGTAACCAGAGATTCAAAAAGATAAGTAAGCAAACATGTTAAAAGTATTCATATACAAGCGATTTGGATCAAATATAAATAACTAAATAAAATTTAACTCTAGGTTGACACAAACAAAGAAACATAGAAAGTTTAAAAAAATTAGGTATCGTTTTTTCTAGCCCTATTGAATATGGATACAATCAAATTGAGGATAGGAAAAGAATAAGCAACAAATCGAATTTGAATTAGCGAAAGTCAAGGAGATTAAGCCAACTCATGAACTCACTTTACCACTGAACTAAGCCTTTGGCTTACGCTGAGGAAATTCATCATTAAGTATATAGACGTAAATTAATAAATCAATTCTATACATTCAATATAATTTTTTTGAAGAAGGGGATTCGGAGGAACAAGGCTTTATGTAACTCCACCCCTTTCCACCTCCCTCGCCTTCACCATCATGGTTTTTACTTTTATATATAAATGTCCTTGTATATACAATATAATAATATATTTAGTGTAAAGTGGGCGTAGAATGTACTCCCTAGTGTTATAGTGAGGTTGGAAGGATACGATGTGTACCTATTTTGTTCGTTTTTATTTGTCACTTTCAACATACATTAAGAAAAGACTATTACTATCATTATTGTCTTTAAGTTTAATCCCAATATTAATTACTTATTTTTCAAAATATTTTTCATAACTTAAGTACTAAACATCAATTGATATGAGTATGAAGATAAAATCTTCAGATCAATCATTTAACGTGTGTAAAATTTAAAATGAACGGAAGAAATACCATCTATGCATCTTATGCTTTTTTTTGAATTGCAAAGTGGAGCTTGAGAAGACAAAATATATGTAAAATCTTATCCTTAACTCAAAGAATAGAATGAGGTCTCAGAGGGTAGAAACGTATTATCTATATATACAAGATCTTATCCTTAATTCCTTATCTTGGAGTCCAAAGTGAGGCCTCCCACGATAGAATGTAATCATGTATAATGTATGCAAGATCTTATCCTTGTCTAGAAGTGAGAAGTGTTGTTTAGAAGATGCACCGTAGCATGTATGAAAATCTAATCTAGAAATAGAAAAATATTTTCTATTAACCCTCAGCTAAATAATATAATAATTAAAATAAATAAAAATATATCTTTACTAAGTAACCATCAAAAATATATTTTAAAAAATATTTTCTAGTATTAGATTTTACTTCATACCAAATATAACCTTATACGTGTTAACATTGATAAACCTCCAAGTCGTTGCTCCGTACAAGGTATATTCATGTCTTTTTCAATATTGCAATCTCCTCATCATATTTTGTTGATATTGATTATCGGATTACTTTATATCAGTGAAAATGAAAAACACGTTCATTACCTTATACAGCCAAAAAATTAAATAAATTGGGAAACACGTTATTTCTTCTTCTTGGTTGTTTCTTTTATGAAGAAAATAAAATGGGTAACACATTATTTCTTATACTTGGTTGTTCTTTTTCCTATGAAATAAATACGTAACGTTTGTTCTTCTTCTTGGTTGTTATTTTTTCAAAAAAGTAAGTGGCTTCAATAAAATTATTGGTCTAAAATCAAATTTCAATATGAGTTTATTTTTTGAATTAAACTCTATATGTATTCATGTAAATATTTTATTTTAGCTTTGAGGTATAAAACTGTTAATAAGCTTTTATAAGTTTTATAATCTCTCTCCATAGATTGTTAATTTTAGGTAATAGAATTTGATTTAAAAATATTTTATGATATTTCAGTAGAATTATTGGAATATCTTTTTTGTTAGAATAACATAAACTTATTGAAACTTTGAATTTTTGTAATAGAAAGAAAAAAGAAACAAGAAATGAAGTGTAAGAGTGTACATAATACATGTTTTCATATGAGGAATGTATAATTGCAACTTGAATTATTTAAAATACCAAAATAGAATGGTGTTTATAAGTGTATTACACGTTATCTAATGTAATTACTTCACTAATGATGTCAATAACAAATATAGATAACATGGAAATTTTCATTTATGGCAAAAATTTAGGCAGAGTGGTTCTCTTTCTTCTATTTTTTTTTGCTCAAACGATTACATCAATCATAAAAAAATATATTATCCATCTTTTTTATAAAATATTTTACTTTTCTACTCTGGAAATATTTAATATTTTTAATTAAAAAGTCAACAGATAAAATATAAGAATAATATTTTCATCCCTCTTAATGAGTGATGTTGAATTTGATACCTTTATAATATCAAGCTAACAGTGACACAGTCAAAATTTTATAGAAGATATTCAAATTTCAAAAAGTCAATAAAATAATAAATGAATAAATTCAGAGAAAATATAAGTTCACCTACACAAATATTTAGCTAAATTATTTTTTTAAAGAAAATTATGATAGACATTCAATTTTATAATTAAAACTAACCTAAGAAGTCCACAGATACTATAAACATCTGATCAAAATGTATTATCACAATTTTTCTTTTTGACAAAATTTTATTTTCCCCGTATTTTAAAAAAATTACAGTGTTAATAATAATATTAAATACTTTTCATCATTATATATGACACTACTAAAAATCATTATCGATTCCATTTTTTAAACTTATGTCGCCAAAAATATATTAGAAAAAAATTGATTATTTATATTTACATAGTTTTTCAAAAAAATTATTAAGAAATTCTTAGATATTTAGATTAAAAAAGAAGAGTTAAAAATGTTCCCTTATTTGTTAAAGATAAAGGTAAAGTCAGTTTTTTTTTCAGTTT
Organism: Solanum lycopersicoides; assembly: GCA_022817965.1. Taxonomy (NCBI): domain Eukaryota; kingdom Viridiplantae; phylum Streptophyta; class Magnoliopsida; order Solanales; family Solanaceae; genus Solanum; species Solanum lycopersicoides. Next base: position 80,423,012 of record CM040619.1, read on the forward strand.
GAAAAAGGGAGTCCAAATTCATAACTCATAACACTAGCGTGAACAACTTTTATCGTTACATAGTCTCTAAGATTTATCTATATGGTGTCCAAATCAAAGAAAATATTTCATTAAAATAGGGTCTAAGCTATGTCCACAGTATAAATTTTGGATTCATTATCGAAATCTCACCTTTTAATTTATTTATTATCATTATTTCTTATAAATTTTATAAATTTCGAAAATTTCTCATTTTTCTCTTTAGTCAAAAGTTTCATTAATGTATCTGATCCTCTATTAATGTATTCGACCCCCTTTTTTAATGCATAGACACATGTATCTCACCCTCTTTTTAATGTATTAGTGCTTTGATTTTTTGACCATTAATGTATCCTGACCCTCCATTATTGTGTCTGATTTTCTTTTTAATGTATCAGCGCTTATATTATTGTATCCGTTTGAGGGATTTTTGTAATTATAAATTTTTAAGAGATAAATTTTAATTTTACCTTAAAAATTTGTGAATATGTAATTTGCCCATAAATTTTTGACTAAGAATGCTAATTGAACACCAGCTGACATTGTAAACCGCCCTTTAAGTTGGCATAGCAAAATAGATAAATAAATATTAGTACTTGTTTTTGAAGACACAAATTATGGTTAAATAAATAAAATACTACACATGTATAATTCTAAATTTACCAACATGAGTTGTGGTACAGTATGAAATTACTTTATTTTTATTAGAAGTCACGAATTGAAGAGGTGCGTCGATAAATTACTCCATCTTTACTATATATTTGGACATGCAATTTCATACGTTATATGAAATCAACGTCTAAACATGCAATTTTGCGTTGATTTCATCTCATAGTTTCACATGAAATCATATTCTCCAAAAAACATGATTTGAAAATTTTAAATAATGATTTAGAATTTTTCAAATGCAGAAATTATCTTACAAGTTTATATTTTGAAAGAAAAATTCACATTTATATTTACTTACAATTTATTCATATGTTAAATGAGTTCTAATTCATACCATTGCTTTCTAAAATTATTTATGTCTCATATAGTAATTATTTTCACTAACATAAATTTATTATTAGTTCCAATTATTTCCTATATGACCATTTATATCCTCCAAATGAATTATTTTGATCAAATTTATTACAATTTATTCAAATCAACGTTTAACAAAACATATTATTTTCCACCTTTATATGGTAAGATTATGTGATAGTTGTTATGCAATTTTATAATTGTTTTAATTATTTGCAAGATTAAAGAATTGTGATAAATTTAACATTTTTATAACTTATAGAAATTTTATATTTAAAAAAAATATAAAACATAAAAATTTAAATTGCATCTCAAATTTTTAATAAAAAATCTTAGTGTTCGATTTAGATCGAATTGAACACCCAACAAATATCATTAAAAATATATGAAGGACAGAAGGAGATAGGTCCAATTTGTTGAAAATTTTTATTGTGGTTGAGGCACAACCAACAATAGTTGGGTGAGGGCTCTCTTCCCTTTTGACAAGTGTTTTTTGTGGGCCCTTTTCCTTGTGCACACTCTCTCTCTCTTTCACTTCCATTTTCACAAAATTTAATATTTTCTTTTTCGTTTTCGTTTTCTATTTATCTTTGCATCCTTTTTTATCAATATTTCTATAGTCTTTTTTTAAAATCCTACCTCTTAGTGTAAAAACATATATTCATACTACTATTATTTTATGATTTCACAAATTCATTTGGTTTATTTTTTTTCCTATTAATTCTTGTAACACATAAGAAAAAAATAAATCTATAAAAGTTTTGTTTAACATTTTAAAACGCTTAACATAAAGAATTTTTTTTAAAAAAATATTGAACAAGAAACACAAAATTAATATTAGCAATAATATTGGATACATGCTATAGAAATAGAGAATTTTAATAAATATGAAAAAGAAAAAGATAATTGAGTGTTTGATATCATTAATACATTATTATTTTATATAAAACATTCAAATACGTTAAGTAGTTATAGGATAAACAAAAATAAAACATATTTGATAATTTAGAATTGGGTGGTTAAAATTAAAAATTTCAAAAAATAAATTCATGACTAAAATTTAAATAATTAAACTTAAATGTAATAAATAATACGAATTGAATTATTTAATTGACATAATACTTAAATTTTCTATCATATATGTGTGTGTGTGTTGGGGGGTTTCTAAAATTTCTTTCTATTAAAATAAAATTACACAGAGAGCTGAAAAGCAAACAATGAAAATGCAAGTAAAAAAGAAAAAGAAAAGATTAAAATAGAAAGAGAAAAACTAAGAAAATGAAATAAGTACAAATATGGCCCCACAATATACAAATGGCAGCCCAAAAACGCCTCACACAACTGACACTATGTGCGCCTCACCCGGCATAAAATTTTTCCAATTTGTTGGTCTTGCCCACCGTCAAAGAAAATTGAATATAGGTGGAGTAGAATATACTATTTTTGTATATTAATATAATTATATTGTTAAAACATTACTCTCTCTATTTCAAAAAGAATGATCTAGTTTGATTTGAAATAATATTTAAGGAAAAAAAAGAGTTTTTAATATTGTGGTTCTAAATTAAAGTTATGTAAAATGTATCAAAATATCTTTTAGTTTTGTGGTTTTAAATATATTATGTAAAAAATTAAAATTAAAGTATTGTAAAAAAAAATAAAAAAATAATAAAAATATTCTTTTTTAAACGTATTTATTTATTTAATTAAAAGGAAGTTGAAATAACAGAAATGTACTAGATGAAAGAATAAATGGAGGTAGAAGCAGAAGAAGAAGGAAAGGGGGAGAGTTTATTTTGACCTCACGATGAAGATATTTTTCTTGTCTTTTTCCTATCATTTTTCCTTATAACTCTCCATTCCTTCCTTCTTGTACAACTTTTTTACGGGAACCCGCCGACGCCGACCAACCCGACGCCGGCGAGTTTTCCCACCTTTTTTTATCCTTCTCCGAGGTTCCTCTGTTTTCGACTATGCTCCTGAGCGCAGGTTTTGTACAGTATTATTATTATTATCTTTTTCAGGCCTCAAACATACCATGCATTTTGTAACCAAAACTACCACAGGCAATGCGTTGGTGGCAGAGCGCCTTTTCATCTTCCTCCGGTTCGTCTTCCTCTTCCTCGACATGCTCCTCTTCCAAAGTATACTCTGACGATAGCCTCCTTGCCTCCGGTGGAGGCATTCGTTACACCATCAAATCCGCTTTTTTCTTTGCCCGTAAGCGCCGACACGCTCGCGCGAAAAAAATCCAAAATCTTACGGAACATGACGGTGATGACTGGCGTTCTCACTGTTCCAATGATAATTTGCCGTCCAAATGTTCCTCCGATCGTCCGCCTCCGCAACCTTTGCCTTTGCCGGAGCTGCATCTTGTGCTTCGCCACGAATCCGATGCGGTTTTGAATGTACCCAATGTACCATTGCCATCGCCCTCAGACGCGCATTTGCATCATAGAACTGGAGAGGATTCTTCCAACGTTGATACCCGTAAGGATGGTGTAGCATCCCATGGGAGGTATGTTATCTTTTATGAACTTGTTTCTTTCCAATTAATGTGAATTTCCCGAATTGGATGTATGATTTGTTTTTCTTACAACTCAGGCTTTATTAATATGGTAAATTTAGCCTTTGATTCTACGGTTTACCTCATTTTTTTGCAATTGAGATTCGCCATAAAAAATATTCCTTTGGTATTACTCATTCAGCTAGCAAAGCTTGTTAAATTTTGGATTATTCTTACCTGTATTTGTGTTCTTCTTTAATTTTGTTTTAGCAGATTATCAAGCCAAGATGCTCGAAAGAAGAAAAAAGAGCACTTGGGAAGTCGCTTGTCTAGGAAGACACCTCAAAAGCTTCATGTTGCTGATAGAGTTTCTGATATCAGGATCAGCGCACCCATTAGTGCTCCTACAACTCCTTATGCAAGTCCTGGAGTCAGCCCACTAAAAGCTGGGGATCTTTTAAATCATAATTACATGGCATTCCCTGGTGCTTTTCAAGTTTGTTCTGCCCCAGAGATGCCTCCATCGGACACACTTCAGTATCCAGGTTTCTCTTACTATGTTCTCCCGGAGAAAAATGCTTTTAGTGTTGATAATTCTCCTCATCACAGTCCAAGAGTAAGCCCACAGAGGAGTAGAAAGATCGCAAGTGGACCTGCATCGCCCTTGCATCAATTATTACCAAATGAGAACTCAACAGCACGCCGTGAGAGTAGTGCTCAGGGAAATGTCCATCCACTACCACTTCCTCCTTTGGGTGCCACTCCTTCACACCCTACTTCCATTCCACCAGTTCCCTCTAATGCAGAGTTGACACCAATCAAAGGCCAATGGCAAAAGGGGAAACTTATAGGGCGTGGGACATTTGGAAGTGTATATGTCGCATCAAACAGGTATAATTTCCAAATAGATCTCATCGCATATGAATACGTTTCCGCTTTTCTATACACCATTGAGTTTCTAATGTTGCCCATCGTTTTATTTCAACCAGAGAAACTGGAGCTTTATGTGCGATGAAAGAAGTTGAATTATTACCAGATGATCCGAAATCTGCAGAGAGCATAAGGCAATTAGAGCAGGTTATATTTCCTTCATTTTCTTTGTTTCTTTAAAGTTTAGATATTTAAAAAATATATGAAAAACACTATAAGTTGCAATTCTTCTCAAGTCAATAAGATGAAAAAATATTTTTTAAAATGTTAGTCAGAGTTCACATAATTTGAATCTCACAAAGCGAAACGTGCCACATAAATTGAGACAGAAGTAGTATAAAAGTTTGCATCTTGATTGATGAACTGGATCATATTGACCATTTAAAGCAGCAGTACCAAACACATCGAGTATGAAATGTTGAATGTGAATACAGTAAATTAGCAACCACCAAACCACTATCATGGGCACACGAAGACATGTTTGTTGTCTAATTGTTTCAACTTCTAACTGTCTCCAACTTTTATGTTGGTATAGGAAATTAATGTTCTCAGTCATCTCAAGCACCCAAATATTGTCCAGTATTACGGCAGCGAAATAGTAAGTAATTCTTATTCTCCAACTAAGTTATGGACTTGATTTATCCGTGCATGTTGTCATTAATGAGATTCTTTACTTCTTGATTGTGCAGGTTGGTGACCGATTTTACATTTATCTGGAATATGTTCATCCTGGTTCTATCAATAAATTCATCCGTGATCATTGTGAAACAATTACAGAATCCATAGTACGAAATTTTACTCGCCATATTCTCTGTGGATTGGCTTACTTGCATAGCAAAAAAACCATTCACAGGTAAAAGCCTGAGATTTCACTTATGATGGAGGGTTGATTATAACCTTCTGAAGAACTAATTTGAATTTTTTACCTGTATAGGGACATAAAAGGGGCTAATTTGCTTGTTGATGCTTATGGTGTCGTAAAGCTTGCAGATTTTGGGATGGCTAAGCATGTAAGTTCTCAACTCAAAATATGGAAGTAAACATGTCGTTAAGAGATACCCTTTTCCTGGAAGCCTGTACATGTAGCATAACCTATTACTTTTGACTACAGTATCAATGACAAGAATAATAACGCCCAACAGGAAAAATAATGTTTAGAATGACTACTCTAACAGTCACAACAAGGATACTTAATCTGTTGTGGCCGACTATTGCTAGTCTTAGATTTGATCTTGAACCTTTTGGTTTTTCTGTGCAGCTCAATGGGCAAGCTGCTAATCTCTCCTTAAAGGGAAGTCCTTACTGGATGGCTCCTGAGGTACTTCCTTTGAAACATTCACTTCTTTCTTATGTTCTCTACCTTTCATTCAGTCATGCTTATATCTCTTGTTACTTGACAGCTCTTGCTGTCAGTTATGCAAACGGATACTACCACTGATCTCGCCTTTGCCACTGATATATGGAGTTTGGGTTGTACAGTAATTGAAATGCTGAACGGCAGACCACCTTGGAGTGAATATGAAGCAGTAAGGACTTTGATTTGCTCATGCTTAGCTCACACATAATTTTTCTTTTCCTCATGCTTAGCTCACATGTAATCTTGATTGAGATGCGATTATTTGCATGCTGATATGCTCCCTTAGATTCATGGGGTCTTCAACAAGTATGGCCCTTTTTTATAAATTCTTTTCTTGCAACCCTATCTCTTAGAGTGTGGTGGAGATTTTCATGTGGTAGTAATGATGCTGAATAAGACTGATGCCACTATATTTTGCATTGTGTGTTGGAGATTTTTTGATTTCACTACACTTAAGTTGATGTGTTTCGTATTGAATGGATCCGTATATTTTGCATTGTGTCTAGTATGTTGTTTATGGTGTTTCGATTATCACGTGATTTATTGTTGTTTTGGCTCCTTTCTGGTACGCTCTTGCACTGTGTTCTTATTATTTGCTATATTCTCTTTGTTGTCTCCTTCTTCTTTAACGGGATTTGTTGCACTTGAGCCAATGGTCTTTCGGAAGCAGCCTCTCTACCTCCACGAGGTAGTGGTAAGGTCTGCGTCGTTCTATCCTCCCCAGACCTTACTTTGGAATTTCATTGGATATGTTGTTGTATTAAGATCTGCAGTAAAGGCAGTGCAGTGATTCAGTGCGGAGATACATTACTGTTTCTGCATAGAACCAACAAAGTCAAGCAACTTGTCTAGTTGCCCCTCCTATTGTGTCGTTGCTCCAAAGCAGAGAGTTCAAGAGTTTCTTTCATCCTGGAGTTTCCTCCAATCAGAAGTCAACACTTTGTTTATCTTACAAATGTTATCTCATAAACGGACATTAAATCTTACAACACTTGATTCACTGGAATATTAGTTTATCCTCTTTTTGCAGGCTTACTTTGTAAAGCAACTAGTCAAACCGACTATAAAGAGTAGCACCACATTAACCATATCCATTTTTGCAGGCTGCAGCCATGTTCAAGGTTCTAAAAGATACGCCTCCAATACCGGAAACATTATCACCTGAAGGGAAAGATTTCTTGCGCTGTTGTTTCTGTAGGAACCCAGCGGAAAGGCCCTCGGCCAGCATGTTATTAGAACATCGATTTATGAGAGTCTCTCATCAGCCAGATGTACCTTCTTTCATCAAACCAGTTGGTATAATCCGAGTCAAAGTAAGTACCTTTAATTCCTCTCCTCTCCTCTCCAGCTCTTATTTTTCCTTTTCTCTGTGCTTGTGAGTTGTGATTTTCAATGCAATAATATAACTTTAACAGGAAAAGTTAAATTCTCAAAAAGATCTGACAACATACAATCTTGACCAAGGGCGTTTATCGCTAGAGAGGTAGCTTTTAAAAAACTGTCAATGGAAGGGAAAATTAGATTCCAAATGGACTGCTTATGCGAACACATTTGAGATGGACATTTCTTCATTCCTGGACATTTATTCTTCTCTGCAATTGGGACAGGCCAGCTGTGCATCATTGAAATTCCAACTAAATATTGGAGCCCCTTCAATTCGCTCATTCAATCCCTTATGGTCCTGTCGGCATTTAATCCCCAGCCTGCTCGGTGTATAGAACTATTGCAAATGTCAAGTCATTGCCAAAACTGGGTGCAACTACAAAATCTCAACTGATTTTGGGATGGAAGTAGCAGTCATTCTTTTTGGTTTCTCTTTCGACGATAGCTGAACTTGTGAATACAATGTAAACCTCTATATATGTGCTGTGTAGATAGCTTGAAACCGAAAACTAAGTTGGAGCCAGTAGGTGCTCTGGCTTGTTGTCAATATTAACACCTCGAGAGGAACATAGGTTTATTATCATCCAGGGAAGTTTTTCCTGCTGACCTTGGAGTTTAGAAGTAGATTTTCTGTAATGACTTCCAAAGCAGGAGAGTCAACAACAATCAAAAGAAAATGAAATGCTTTGACAAATTATACAATTCTTTACTGAATCTCATTCTTTTTTTTTTTCTTTCACAATCATGTCTAGTGGTTTTGCTTGTATCTCATGATCGCTTATATTGCAACTTAGTGGCTATGTTTTTCAGTGTGTTAAATTTGATCATGGTCTATATTATTTTGAGCTCAAAAACAAAGAAAATGAATTGATGAAACACTTTATTGATTAACAAATTGAACATTATATAGTGATAATGACACAAAATAAGCCCAAATTATTGTGCCACTTTACTACTTAGTAGAAACTTGCTTTATAGCTGAGGTGGAAAATTGGGTCAACAGAAAGGGAAAAACGTCAATGAAAAAAAATGATAGAATAAAGTATATAAGTACTCCCTCCGTTTCACAAAAATAATTTTGTTTAACTTGACATGAAGTTTAAAAAAATAAAGAAGATTTTTGATTATGTGGTCCTAAATTAAAGTTATGTCAAATAGATAAAATTGCACTTAATCTTGTGGCCTTAAACATGTCACGTGTAAAAAAAGAAAAAAGTTATTTTTTTTTAACAGATTAAAAAGATAGGAAATCATTCTTTTTTAAACGGGTTGAAGTAATTAAATATTTCCATATTAGTTGAAAGACAGAAAATTGGAAGACTTTGATCCTCTTTCCATATATTTAGCCCTCATCCAACCAAACAAACTTCCCCCAATCAATGCCCTTTCCTTTTGCCCTTCCATCTCCTTTCAATAATCCAATAAACAGAACCTTCATCTTGTGTGTGTGTGAGAGAGAATAGAAATGGATCCACCACAGGTAGAGACCATGGACATCTCCAGCAAAAGTTATCCCCCAATTGAAGATGAACAGGACAAAATAGTTGACCAGTGGTAATTTTGTTTCCCTCGTTGCCAATTTGCCCTGTTTTCTCCGACTATTTCCGTTGCTATATACTACTTGTATTTTTGATTAGATGAGACCCATTTGGTTTAACTCTTTGATCTTTTGGTTGTGTTTCTGCAGTTGTTCTTGCTTTTACGACTGTACTAATTGCTTGTTGGACTACTTGTGCTGCTATGATTTCTGGTGTTCTTAGGGCTACACATTATATAACTACTCTGTAAACGGGAACTTGTAGTTATGTTCTTTCGCTTTTGCACTGCATTACTTCATTTAGATCAAAGTTATTTATCCATCTTCTAATTAGAATTTGAGACGGTCAATGTCTTCTTCATTGTCATCTTTTTCCAATTAAATATATGGCTATGATGGTCCATAACATAGTGTGTTCAACTAAAACTCTTTTCTGCCAATCCTTCTCTATTATTTAGGCATCCGTATCAACTCAATTGATTCGATTTCACAAGAAAACGCTGTAATGACCAACATGCAACTTTTCTCTTTGTTACCAGAGAATACGTTTGTTTATGCTGCCGTTATTAGTTGTTCACGCTTTTAAGACCGTAGTCTCCACTGATATAAGAGACTGCCTCATTTTGCATGCCACCAGAAAAACCGCTCCTAATGAATAAAATTCATATTGAAGCAATATATCCTTTTCTCTTTAAAAAGATTCAAAGTCCATGGATTATTTGTGTCGTACTTGGAGAAGAAAAAAAAGATTAATCTCACAGCAAATTTATGAAACTTGACCCTTGAAGTAATACATTTCCTTAGTTTATTTTTACTTATTTATTATATTAAAACTTGAACATATCAAAAGGATGACAATACGGGTATCACAGTAAAATATGAACTTTATGTATTATTTCTCAAAGACCATGTAAAATACATTTTGAACAAGTGAATGTGAAGTGAAGTGAGGGAGTATCATTAATATGTGACATTATAGGACCATAGTCCATAGGCAAGAGGCTTGGGGTTGTGGATAATATGTGTAGCATGGATTAAGTGTACGAATGTACATATATTTTAAGACTTGTAGAGACATGACATAGGCTTAAAATAATATACAGTCTAAATTAATAACTAACAGATTGCAAAAAAGAATTATCCAGAAAAAAAAATACATTATAACAAACTGGCAAAGTGACCACTGGACCATTTTATTGAAACAACTACATCGATCAGGCAGCAATCAAGTCTTATGATTTTGGTTTTGAACTTTTATTCAGTTCAAAAGTTACCAAATCTCTTTACAATTTGAAATACGTTTGGTGGCCAACAAATGAAAATTCATGTCCAAATCAGAGGACAACACTAACATTTTCTTTTAAAAAAACATGCGTATAATAATGTGCCGGCACACCAATACGCACCAGTATATTTGGTGTTTGGGCTTCGCAGTGGACTATCACATTGTGCTGTAGTTGACTTGTACGGGCGGAATTAGGTAAGATCCAAGAGTTAAAAATATTTTTTTTATGTATATATTAGTAGATATTGAAAGCGTCTTTTATGTATACTTCTTCATATTTTTTATCTGAATTTTTCTCGGTGGAAAATTACAATGCTTATATATAGTTTAAAATACTTTTTTTTATATATATACTAGATATTAAAAGCGTCTTTTATACATTTTAATCAATTTCAAAAGAATGAGATCAGAAACAAGACAATAATTATAATTTTATTAATTGTTCCCAATAGACGATTAATTTTGTTAACCGCACATCATCATTCATTGGATTAACATAGCACGGACCAAATTTCATTATTAACGTATGATGACTAGAATTGCACTATTTGAAAAAGTGCTGCTCCTTTTTATATAGTATTCATCTAAGTGCAGACCAAGTTATAGAAGAGGATAAATCAATTAACGTTTCAATCACATTCAGATTTGTATAGTTTCAATTACCGAGACTAGAATTCAAAATTCTTACTCTCAAATTCTGACTCCACCTCTGATTGTGATACTTAGATAACCTGAATCTGAATAATTTACACAATATACTTGTTAATTTCTCATAGTGATTGCCATGTCATGCTTGGCATGAAGTATCCAAGTTGAGTTAAAAAAGATGATACCAATTGAATCTGGACAGAACTGTAGCTAGGAAAATACCATTTTTATAAAATTCGATTGTCAGCAAGTAGTATATATAGATTGTTCAATTTGGGCACTAACACCTCCTTATTGCTGGCACTCGTCATTCCTCATTTATAAGTCACGTTTAACAGTTTTTCCTTTTTAGGTTCTTCCACCATCTTTACTTTTTGTCATTTCCAAGCCAAACATGTATTGAAGAAAATAGAAATCCACTCAGATAGAGCACTTATTACAAGATTGCATTCTGGTACTTCAAGTTGGTAAAACTTACTTGTACCAAGTGTTTATACCAAGTCAGTACAAGAATGAACTTGATCAAAATCCCTGAGCATGGTTATATAAGGCCTTTAAATAGTTTTTATCTATCACTTTGAAAAAGTTGAATTGGTACAAAAAGGCAATATAGTCATTAGTAAGGGAGAGATAAAGATAATAAAACCATGAACGAAGAAAGACACGATTAGGAAAAAGAGAGTATATTGGCTAGTGATTGTGAGGTCTCAATTCTTGACTTGAGAGGCACCAAAGGCCTCTATGCCTTTTCGCCCCTTGGATAAATAGAGAGGCCATATCTTCTTTATTTTGTCAAAGCAATGAAATAGAGGGCAGGCTGAATTGATTAATTTATGAAGGAACAAGGTTCAAATCTACTGATTTATTAGAATACCTCAGCCACGTACGTTATTGTACTTTCACTTGACACCTATCGTAATAATAGATAGCTCATCTTGACATGATCTTCTCTGGGGTGGATGCTTTCAACAATTACTTGGCTACCCAACGTCTAATCCAAACTTAACTGAAAGGGACATCTTTATTTTTAGTGGCTCTGCCACTCTCCACTCTGTACTGAGCATGAGTTTGTGTTTGCTTATAAATAACACCTTCTACTTACTCTTGATTTTATAACGAAAAAAGACAATGTTTACTGCATCTGCAATCATGAACATGAAAAGCCATATGTTTTTAACTTACCCTTTGCTTTGCTTCTTGTTTCTAAGTTGCTTTGTGTATGGACAGCTTGATTACAAATACTACGATACCACTTGTCCCAACCTCACAAAGATCGTAAGAAATGGTGTCTGGTCTGCTATTTCTAATGACACCAGAATGCCTGCTTCTCTTTTGCGCTTGCACTTCCATGACTGTTTTGTCAATGTATGCAAATGAAATCTTTATATGCCCTTTCTTAGTATAACAACAAATCAATAACATAGCATTAATGCCATTTAATCTAATTGTTTACTGATGTGTGTTGTGTAGGGATGCGACGGGTCAATTCTGCTTGATGATACGAGTACATTCACAGGAGAGAAGAATGCATTTCCTAACCGAAATTCAGCCAGAGGATATGAAGTCATTGATGCAATAAAAACTAATGTGGAGAAAGCTTGCCCATCTACAGTTTCATGTACTGATATATTGACTCTAGCAGCTAGAGAAGCTATTTATCTCGTAAGAATTTTGTTTCTTGTCAAAGGGCTCTACGACTCCTGATCTATATAATATACTTTGCCTCTCATCAAATTGTTTGATAAGGCTAAATTGTTTTGTCGACTGTTTTCAGACTAGAGGACCCTTTTGGTCAGTGTGCTTGGGCCGTCGAGATAGTCTAACTGCAAGTCAGAGTGCAGCTAATGATCAGCTTCCATCACCTTTCGAGCCCTTAGTAAACATTACCGCGAAATTTGTTTCTAAGGGTCTTGATGTAAAAGATGTTGTGGTGCTTTCAGGTACCTGAACCCAAACCAACATGCAACTTTTCTTTTTGTTACTGATTCCTACTAAAAGGGCCTCCTGGTTTCCCTCTCATGCTAATTTCACGTACTTTATCCATTATAACATTAAAGTCAATTATTTGATGCAGGTGCCCACACCATTGGATTTGCTCAATGTTCCACGTTCAAGCGAAGGCTATTTGATTTTGATGGATCAGGAAATCCTGATCCAACACTGGATCCATCATTGCTAGGCAGTCTGCAAAGCGTATGCCCCAACCAGAAAGATTCAGATTCCAACTTGGCTCCTCTGGATGCAGTCACAATTAACAGGTTTGACAATGTATATTTCAAGAACCTAATGAACAATTCAGGGCTTCTCGAGTCAGATCAAGCACTCATGAATGACAATACGACTGCTGCACTGGTGTCAAACAACAGCAGGAATCCTTCTCTTTTCTCCAAGGAGTTTGCCGCATCAATGGTTAAGCTGATCAACATAGGTGTGCTAACAGGACAAAATGGAGAGATCAGAAAGAACTGTAGGGTGGTGAATTAGAAAGTTCCAGTTATATTGTGAGATAATTAGCTCTGCTACCAAATAACATATTATCAATGCATGTTTGATGTAGTATAACAACTCATCTTGGATCTAGTAGAAAGTAATTCACTGTCACATTTTTATTTTAATTTGGAACTTAGTTATTTTTAAGCAAAGTTTCTTCTTGTCTAATAGTAAAAATGTTTGTTATATATGGCTTCCACAAAGTTTTTCTTATTCACAATCATGTCTAGTGATTTTGCTTGTTTTTCATAGTCGCTTTATATTGCAACTTAGTGGCTATATTTCTCATCTCATGTTCTCTATTATTTTCAGCTCAAAAATAAAGAAAAGGAATGGATGAAACCCTTTCTTTATTAATTAACCAATTGAACATAAAATAAGCCAAGTTCTTGTGCCACTTAACTACTTACTAGAACCTTGCTTACAGGTAAGGTGGAAAGTTGGGTCAACAGATAAAGGAGAAACGTCAATGAAAAAGTATTAAAAAAATGATAGAATAAAGTAAGTAAGTAAATATGAGAATATTGAAAGACTTTGATCTTCTTTCTATATAAGTACAGTTGGTAAATAGTTAGCCCTCATCCAACCAAACAATCTTTTCCCCTCCATCTCCTTTCAATAATCCAATTCATTTTGTGAGAGAGAGATAATAAAGATGGATCCACCAGAGGTAGAGACCATGGACATCCCCGGCAAAAGTGATCCCCCAAGTGAAGATAAACCAGCTAAACATTGGTAATTTTGTTTCCCTTGTTGCCAATTAGCCCTAACTATTTCTGTTGCTATATACTACTAGTATGTTCTTACTGTTTTGATTTGGTTTAACTCTTTGATCTTTTGGTTGTGTTTCTGCAGTTGTTCTTGCTTTTACGACTGTTTTGATATCTTGTTGGACTACGTGTGCTGCTATGATTTCTGGCGTTAATTAGGGATACACATCATATAACTACTTATTCTCCCAAAAGGGAACTTGTTAGATGAACCAGTTATGTTCTTTCGCTTTTGCACTGCATTATTACTCTTATTTATCTATCTTGTATTGTAATTAAAGTTCTAATCAGAATTTGCATGGTTCGTCATCGTCGTCTTTTTTTCAATTAATTATCTGGCATACATGATATATTTTGTGACTTCACACAGTTAAGACGCGTGATAGATATTTGGATACCACGTAAATTAAAATGGTATACATAATTACAAAAAATTGAATTTCAAGGATAATAGGACTTTAGTTTGATTAATGTATATTTCTAAGATTTGAATCATATCAAAGAGGCCATGGTTGAAGGGAAAAAAACCTTTTACATAAAAGGCAAGCATGTTGGGACTCTGTATAATACTTTCTCTGTCCCTAATTACTTGTCCATTTCGAATTGACATAGTAAGTTTATCATTCTTACCTCTATTAATTATGAAGTGATTAAATTAAAAAGGCTTATGTCATCAAGGACTCATTAAAATTGTTCGCATAATTCACTTGCACACTTCAACTAGGAATTATACCTATTGAACACCTCTACTAATTCGAATTCAAACCATGTGAACACTCTTTCGATAATCAGCTAAAAATATAAAGCGTGTAATATACTTGCGGTGATATGGCAATATGATGAATTAATGATATACATGTGAAATTTGTGGAATGACGTGACAAATTGATGAATTAACAGCATACATGTGATTTTTGAGGGGAAAAAAAATAAAATTTCGAGTCACCTTCCCTCAGTTTGCTTGTCTTCAACTTCAACACATTCACAACTTGGATCATAATCAATGGAGTATAAACAAATTTATAATCAATTCATAAATTAACAACACACATTTGAGTTTTAAGGAAAAAAGGATAGAAGAATTATTTTGAAGCTTCCTTCTTCAGTTTCACCAATGTGACTCGTCTTCAACTCAGGAGCGGCTCAAGCATATTAGTGGCCTAAAGCAAAAATTAAACAGGGTCTTAAACTTGAATCGTCAATAACTTTTATATAATTGATTTCTTCTAGTTTTCAATTGATAATATAAGCATTCTTATTTTAAATTATTTTTCATAAGATATAATACTTCAAATATGTCAAATTTCTTCTAATAATCCTTCATTTTTCATAAAAAGTTTACTTTTTCTATAAATAGTATTCAATATTTGTTAAAAAATAATAACTTATAACCTATCATTATTAAAAATGAGGACCCTTAAATTTGGGGCCTAAGACACATGTCTTTTTTTTAACACTATCGAGCCACCCTGCTTCAACTTCAAAAGATTCACAACTTTAATCATAATAAATGGAGTATAGACAAATTTATTAATTATGATCAATTGATCTTTGAACAAGTTCACATCTCATGGAAGGTCAAGAAGTGAAAAAAGGCGCAACTCTGTTATTCAATATGTCGTTGTCCACCATCATCATCGTCGCCATGAGTCCTCTTAATCCGACAATTTATTTTTTATAAAAAAGTTGACTTATTTAAATTTAGATATATATTTTTCACTAATAAAAGAGGGAGGGACAGACAGAAAAATAGAGTTGTTATGGTGTGGGTCTCCATTTTTCCCGCTGAAGAAATGGGATGTACCAACGACGGAAACGGAGGTGGTGGGGGTAATGGCAGTGGTAATGACGGAAATGGAGGCTGTGGTGATGGAAGAAGCTATGGCTAAAGAAGAATAAGTAGAAGAAAGAGACGAAAAAAATATAAAAGCTATGTATTGCACTTTCTTTATCATGTAAAAATGTCTAATAGATACATATTTTAATTTTAAATATATAGAGAACTTTTGTCTTTTTAAGTGTACTTAAATCAATTAAAATTTTAAGATTTTCAATTTTTTTTTGTATTTTCTAAAGTAATTATTGAAAGTGTAATAAATAAAACATAATATTATTTTATGAAATAAACAAATAATTAGAAATAACTACAAAGTGGATATAGAAACTTTTGTAAATTGAGCTGATCTAAAAGAGGCATCAGTTCTTTTAGCACTTTTTTCTGACAAGATAAAAAGTGTTGGGACCGGTAGAGTGGTAAAAGTTTCAGTTGCGAGACTCATTGGATGATAATGGGGAAATGAGAAACCTGAGTTGAAAGAATGGTTAGCAATTATTGAGTTTAAATTAGTTTAAAAGTTGGTTAAATTTATTTTTGAAAATGTTTGATAAATATAAAAAATAATAAATTAAAAAAATATTTAATAAAATAAAAAATGATTTAAAATAAATTTAAAATAATTTAAATTAAATAAAAAATTAAAAATCATTTCAATTTAATTTTTATGTTTTACTTATAAATTAATAATTTTTTAAAGTCAAAATCCAAACAGACTTGAGTGATATTTATATGTACATCCATTGTCATTTTGGCCTCAAGTTGTTCCCTCTCACAGTTTGTGGAGCCCTATACAAATATATTCTTTCATTCCCTCTCACAATTTTTGGAGCCCTTCCAAAAATATTCTTTCATTAATTAACATTTAGGCATCTGTATCAATTCGATTGATTTGAATTCACGATAAAAGGATGCTAGGAAAGTGCGAACCTGATTATATTGGTGATTTTATTGAAAACGTCACTTGAGAATACGTTTGCTTATGTTGACGTTATTAGTTGTTCACGCTTTTTTTTGTAAGACCATAGTCTTCAATGATATGAGAGACCGCCACATTTGGCATGCCACACAAAAAAAGGCTTCTAATAAATAAAATTCTTGAGGCACATGTTCTCTTTAAAGAGATTTAAGTTTATTGATTACTTATAAAGTTAATATCTCAGATGATCACTCAACTTCGAGTTTTTTCACTTAAAAAGTTATTTAGGCCTTAGCTTTGTTTGATAACTCAAAAGTCACGCAACTATGGTGTTTCCCTTAGAAAGTCATCTAACTACTGATATATATTTCACTTAAAAATTCACCAAATCAATTTAAATAATTTTTCATTAAATTTTAGTTTAAATTATTTTTAGAAGAAATAATAAGATATCTATTTTAATTATATTATTGATCCGTCCCAATTATTTAATTATAATTTTTCTGATAAAACAATTGACAAAAAAAAAGACCAGTCTTTCACTATCTTTTTTTTAAAAAAAATAGGTAAAATACAAAAAACTATATTTCAGCAAAATTCAATAAAATAATTAAAATAAGCATTTTTTTATTATTTTTTAAATAAGTTTATTATTTTTGTATTTTTACAAAATTTAATGAAAAAGTTATTTAAACTGTTTGATTGATTTTTAAGTGAAATATCAATAGTTTGGTGACTTTAAGTAAAAAATAAACAGTTGAGTGACTTTTGAGTTATAAAACAAGTTAAGTGACTTTCTACGAGCCCGTTTGGATGGGTTTAAAAAGCAACTTTTAAAAAGTACTTTTAAAAGTGTTGAAACTTATTTTTAAATTAAGTAGTTATGTGTTTAGATAAAAGTGTTTTAATTGGAAAAAAATGTTGATTTGTTAGGCAAATAAGTGCTGGTAAACATTTTTTTTAAACAAAATATCTGAAATACCCTTAAAATTGTTAACATGATAAAAATTGATTAATTTAAGATTTTTATACTTAAAAAAGTTAAAACAAATTAATTTATATTTTACACCCATAAGTAATAATATTTTCTATCATTCACATATTTCTTTATCATCACAATTTTTTATAATAATAATAATAATAACAATAATAATACAAAAAATATTAATAGTAAAAATAAAAATAAAAATAAGAAAAATAATGATAATAATAATAATAATAATAATAATAATAATAATAATAATAACAATAATAATAATAAAAATAAAAATAAAAATAAAAATAATAAAAATAATAATAATAAAAACAATAATAATAATAATAATAATAATAATAATAATAATAAAAGAATTAAGGACAAAAATGTAATATACTTGGTCAACATAAAATGACTTTTAAGTTGAAAAAAAGACACCCCTCACCTAGCTTTTAGCTTTTGACTTAAAATAAGTTATTTTTTTGACTTAAAATAAGTTTTTTGATAATTGTCAAACACTCTAATAAGTCAAAAATTGACTTTTAAGTCAGTTTGATTAACTTTTAAGCCCATCCAAATAGGCTCTAAGTGAACAAATCAAAGTTGAGTGACTTTTTGAATGATCTATTCAAGGTTGAGTAACCATATGCTATATTAACTCATTACTTTTGTGGTACTTAGAGAAAAAAAAAAGATTAATGTCACTATAATCTTATGAAACTTAACCCTTGAAGTAATACACCCCCTCAGTTTATTTTTATTTATTTATTATGTTAAAAATAATTTTTTATTTTACTTGTCCACTTGAATATATATTAAAAAAAAAGACAATACGGATATCAAACTAAAATATAAACTTTATTTAATATTTCTGAAAGATCGTGTTAAATTTATTTTGAACAAGTGAAAGTGAAGTGAAAGAGTATCATTAATATGTGACATTATAGGACCATAGTCCATAGGCAATAGGCTTGGGGTTGTGGATAATATATGTAGCATGGATTAAGTATACGAATGTACAAATATTTTAAGACCTATAGGGACATGACATAGGCTTAAAATTTTATTCCGTCTAAATTAATAACTAGCAGATTGCAAAAAAGTATTATCCAGAATAATAATACAAAAACACATTATGACAAACTGGCAAAGTGACCACTGGACCTTTTTATTGAAACAACAACATTGATCAGGCAGCAATAAAGTCTTTATGATTTTGGTGCTAAAGTTTTACTCAGTACAGAAGCTCCCAAATCTCTTTTCCATTTGAAATACTTTGGTGTCAAAAAATGGAAATTCATGTCCAAATCAGAGGACAACACTAATAACATTTTTCTTAAAAAAAGTATTAAAAAAAAAACCATGCGTCTAATCGTGTGCCGGCACACCAATACGCACCAGTATATTTGGTGTTTGGGCTTCGCAGTGGACTATCACATTGTACTGTAGTTGACTTGTACGGGCAGAGTCAGGTAAGGTCGAGGGATTCATCCAAACTTTTCTCGATGGAAAATTACAATACTTATATATTGTTAAAATAATTTTTTTATGCATATATAATAGATGTTGAACTTTTTTTTTGCGTTTTTTTATTTATACTTCTTTATATTTGAATTGTTTAATGAAATTTTGGCTAGAATTCATTGTTAACGTATGATGACTAGAATTGCACTATTTGAAAAAGTGCTGCTCCTTTTTATATAGTACTCATCTAAGTGCAGACCAACTTATAGAAGAGGATTAATCAATTAACGTTTCAATCACATTTAGATTTGTATAGTTTCAATTAGGAGGCAGAGTATGACCTCGGTTCAGCCGAGTTCACCAGCTTTGGTTCAAATATCATATTTGTCTTAAAAGAATCATTTAACAAGTATAAATCATTAATTTATAACTCAGTAACTTACAAAGACTAGAATTCAAAATCCATACTTTCAGATCCTGACTCCACCTCTTATTTTAATACTCAGATCATTTGTTTAATAAGACAATTTAAGAAGTTATGTAAAACCAGAGGGGTTCCCTGAATCTGAATAATTTACATAATATACTTGTTAATTTCTCATAGTGATTGCCATGTCATGCAAGGCATGAATTATCCAAGTCGAGTTAAAAAAGATGATACCAATTGAATCTGGACAGAAGTGTAGCTAAGAAAATACCATTTTTATAAAATTTGACTGTCAGAAAGTAGTATAGATTGTTCAATTTGGGCACTAACACCTCCTTATTGGTGGCACTCGTCATTCCTCATATATAAGTTTCCACTAGCTAGTTTAGTGCAAGGCTGCTATATATAATATATGAGTTTCTTAATGTGCACATGCAGGTGTTTTATAATCTATTGTACGTTTAACAGTTTTTCCTTTTTAGGTTCTTCCACCATCTTTACTTTTTTTTCCTTTCCAAGCCAAACATGTATTGAAGAAGTCCATTCAGATAGAGCACTTATAACAAGATTGCATTCTGGTACTTCAAGTTGGTAAAAACTTACATACAGCGAGTGTTTAATAAGGCCTTCTAATGCCTTTTATATATCACTTTGAAAAAATTGAATTGGTACAAAAAGGCAATATAGTCATTAGTTACTCATTAAGGAAGAGATAAAGATAATAAAACCATGAACGAATTAAGACATACATGATTAGAAAAAAAAGTAAATTGGCTAGTGATTGTGAAGTCTCAATTCTTGACTTGAGGAGCACCAAAAGGCCTATGCATTTTTGTCCTTTGGATAGATAGAGAGGCCATAATTTATTTATTTTTTGTCAAAACAATGAAATAGAAGGCAAGTTGAATTGATCAGTTTATGAAGGAACAAAGTTCAAGTCTACTGATTTATTAGAATACCTCAGCCATGTACATTGTTGCACTTCCACTTGAATAATAGATAGCTCATCTTGACATGATCTGGATGCTGTCAGCAATTACTTGTCTACCCAGTGTTTATCACCACAGGCACAACAACTGGTACACTAGATAGAAGTGCATCTTTCGTCAAGTACATTATTGAAAAGTTTTCTTAGAGGGTATGCCAAATTCTAGACAAATGGTGTACACATCTATGAAATCCATTTCCCTCGCAGAAGTAGAGAAGTCAAATTGTGAAGTATTTTATTTCTATCAGTTTGCTCAGTTTCAAAGGGATGCCTCATCTTGCACTCACATATACTACTTTATCTTTGTAAAGAGCAGCTGATATATTTTAAAGAATCATATGGATTAGTACCAAACTTAACTGAAAGGGACATCTTTATTCTTAGTGGCTCTGCCACTCTCTGCTCGTACTGAGCACGAGTTTGTGTTTGCTTATAAATAACACCTTCTACTTACTCCTGATATAATAACGAAAAAAGAGCAATGTTTACTGCATCTGCAATCATGAACATGAAAAGCCACATGTTTTTAACTTACCCTTTGCTTTGCTTCTTGTTTCTCAGTTCCTTTGTGTATGGCCAGCTTGATTACAAATACTACGATACCACTTGTCCCAACCTCACAAAAATCGTTAGAAATGGTGTCTGGTCTGCTATTTCTAATGACACCAGAATGCCTGCTTCTCTTTTGCGCCTACACTTCCATGACTGTTTTGTCAATGTATGCAAATGAAATCTTTCTATGCCCTTTCTTAGTGTAACAACATATTAAGAACATAGCACTAATGCCAGTTAATCTGATTTTTTATTGATGTATGTTGTGTAGGGATGTGACGGGTCAATTCTGCTTGATGATACGAGTACATTCATAGGAGAGAAGAATGCATTTCCTAATCGAAATTCAGCCAGAGGATATGAAGTCATTGATGCAATAAAAGCTAATGTGGAGAAAGCTTGTCCATCTACAGTTTCATGTACTGATATATTGACTCTAGCAGCTAGGGAAGCTATTTATCTTGTAAGAAATTTTTTTCTTGTCAAAGGGCTCTCAGATTCCTGATCTATATGATATACTTTGCCTCTCATCAAATTGTTTGATACGGCTACGGGCTACCATGTAATCGATCTAACTTGTTTTTTCGAATGTTTTCAGACTAGAGGACCCTTTTGGCCAGTGTGCTTGGGCCGTCGAGATAGTCTTACTGCAAGTCAGAATGCAGCTAATGATCAGCTTCCATCACCTTTCGAGCCCTTAGTAAACATTACTGCGAAATTTGTTTCTAAGGGTCTTAATGTAAAAGATGTTGTGGTGCTTTCAGGTACCTGATCCTACACCAACATGCAACTTCTCTTTTTATCACTAATGCCTATTAAAAGAGCCTTGTGGTTCATGTATCATTAGGTAACTTTATGAATTATAAAAGTAAAGTCGAAAGTGTTTGTCATGCGTTGATGCAGGTGCCCACACCCTTGGATTTGCTCAATGTTCCACGTTCAAGCGAAGGCTATTTGATTTTGATGGATCAGGCAATCCTGATCCAACACTGGATTCATCTTTACTAGGCAGTCTGCAAAGCGTATGCCCCAACCAGAAAGATTCAGATTCCAACTTGGCTCCTCTGGATGCAGTCTCAATTAACAGGTTTGACAATGTATATTTCAAGAACCTAATGAAAAATTCAGGGCTTCTTCAGTCAGATCAAGCTCTCATGAATGACAATACGACTGCTGCACTGGTGTCAAACTTCAGCAAGTATCCATATCTTTTCTCCAAGGAGTTTGCTGCATCAATGGTAAAGCTGATCAACATAGGTGTGCTAACAGGACAAAATGGAGAGATCAGAAAGAACTGTAGGGTCGTGAATTAGAAAGTTCCAATTATATTGTGAGATAATTAGCTCTGCTACCAAATAACATATTATCAATTCATGTTTGATGTAGTATAACAACTCATCTTGGATCTAGTAGAAAGTAATTCACTCTCACATTTTTAAATTTATTTGGCGTAGATCCATTAAGCAAAGTTTCTTGATGTCTAATAGTAAAAATGTTAGTTATATATGGCTTCCACAATGTTTGTCCAATCTTTTACCTAAACAATACAAACAAAAGGGAAGCAGACACTTTTCGGTGTCTTTGATAAATTGTTAAAGAATACATAAACAGAACTATCCTGTTCCCACTAGAGATATCACCCTCTAGCCTCTAGATTGAACTTGTTTTTATTATTTTTATGTTAAATTTAAATTTAAATTAGATCTCATATTTAAGCTATACTTATATTGGTACCCCAAAGTTTTCAAATCCTAATTGGCCGACATATGACTACAAACGTTTCGTCATCCACATAAAACAATATAATCATACCCATACAAGCACAGGTCATTGTTGAGCCAAATACAAAGTTGAGTCACATACAGGTCATACTGACGGTGTCATGTTTTGTTTCGTTTACTTCCTTAATTCCTCCGATGCACTCATCAATAACGGTCCACCCTGGAAAACTTTCAGTGGTGAAATTGGTAATCGGAGAAAGTTTATCCGGCAAGGAATCTAAATCAATCTTAAAATATTCGTGCAATCCATTGCAGAAATAAATCACTGCTGGATAAACCGCGTGATTTTTGGTCTCGGGTTTCGGAAGTTTTGCTTCTCTTTGTTGGTGTTGTTAGGGATTATAGAAAAGTTATTTTAAGGCATTTATTATATTATTTACTAATTTTTTTTCATAATTTTCAAATTCACTTTTTAACATTAGCACAAACAAATAAAAATTTGCAAAAATAATTCTCTTTTTCGCATAGGATGCGATATTTCTTTATTCAGCGACAGAATACAACAAAAAGCAGACTCCATTTGTCGCTATTATACTGACAAAGGGACAGCTGTCATCACGGAAGGAAACTGGGCTTAGTAGGTTGTAGTGGGCCCATGGGCTCGTTTCAGCCCATAACTGTCCAAAATGATCCTCCACACTCTTACCAGTCCACAAGTATTGACAGAAACAGGAAAATCGCATGCTGTCCACCGCGTACTGTAGCATAAACTGCTCCTTCAAAAACTCAAAGGGTTTCCGTTTTTTCCATTGAAACGTTTTTCCAGTTTAAGAGAAAATGGCGAATCCGAGATGCTATTTGGACATAAGCCTTGGTGGAGAGCTTGAAGGAAGAATGGTGATTGAGCTTTACAAAGACATCGTTCCTAAAACCGTTGAAAATTTCAGGGCTCTTTGTACTGGTGAGAAAGGCATTGGCCCCAACACCGGTGTTCCCCTCCATTTCAAGGTTATTATTTCGTTTTCTCTGTTTGTTTACGCGTAAATAGTTTCTGCGTCCTGTAATATGTTTGTGCATTTGTGTTTTTTCTCTTCAATACATGAATACTTGTGTTTTTGAATGAAATAGACCTAGTTGAGGAATGTATATGGTCAGATAGATGATTAATGCAGTCAAGTCCAAACTAGTTAGGAATTGAGATTTGTAGTAGTTTTTGGGTGTATAGTAGTTCCCACCTTTTCAGTTTTTGGGTGTATGAAATGCATGTGATCATATTGTACGAGTTAATGTTTGTCAGACTTCAATACTATTTTACTTGAAAATAGCAGTATGATTTACTCTGTTTGATGTTTACGAATCACGTCATAAACTCTGATCTTCTTGTGCCAGTAGGGGTGGAGTGTTTTTGCTGTTCTTTTGTTTCTTCGCATTTTTTTACAGTTGAACAGGGAAGTAGTATATATGAATTTACTTTTAAGCTTAGGAAAGAATAAAGGAGAATGGGGCTCTTCTCACAAATTTCATGAAAGTAAGTCTGGTTGGCGTAGATTTAAGCAAAGTTTAAGCAAAGTTTCTTCTTGTCTAATAGTAAAAATGTTTGTTATATATGGCTTCCACAAAGTTTTTCTTCTTCACAATCATGTCTAGTGATTTTGCTTGTATCTCATAGTCGCTTATATTGCAACTTAGTGGCTATATTTCTCAGCTCATGTTCTCTATTATTTTCAGCTCAAAGCTAAAGAAAAGGAATGGATGAAACCCTTTATATTCATTAACCAATTGAAATAATGACATAAAATAAGCCAAATTATTGTGCCACTTAACTACTTACTAGACCTTGGTTACAGCTGAGGTGGAAAGTTGGGTCAACAGATAAGGTCAATGAAAAAGTATTAAAAAAATGATAGAATAAAGTAAGTAAATATGAGAATATTGAAAGACTTTGATCTTCATTCTATATAAGTACAGTAAGTAAATATTTAGCCCTCATCCAACCAAACAATCTTTGGCCCTCCATCTCCTTTCAATAATCCAAAATTCCAATAAACAGAACCTTCATCTTGTGTGTGTGAGAGAGAGACAATAGAGATGGATCCACCACAGGTAGAGACCATGGACATCCCCCGAAAAAGTGATCCCCCAATTGAAGATAAACCAGTTAACCATTGGTAATTTTGTTTCCTCTGTTGCCAATTAGCCCTGACTATTTCTGTTGCTATATACTACTAGTATGTTCTTACTGTTTTGATTTGGTTTAATTCTTTGATCTTTTGGTTGTGTTTCTGCAGTTGTTCTTGCTTTTACGACTGTATTCATAGCTTGTTGGACTACGTGTGCTGCTTTGATTTCTGGCGTCACATCATATAACTACTCTGCTTGCGTGCTTAGGGATACACATCATATAACTACTCTCTAGTCGGAAACTTGTTAGATGAACCAGTTATGTTCTTTCGCTTTTGCACTGCATTACTTCTGTTATTTATCCATCGTATATTGCAATTAAAGTTCTAATGAGAATTTGACATGGTCAATATCTTCTTCATTGTCGTCTTTTTTCATGGCTTATGTGGTGTATTTTGTGACTCCACACAGTTGAAACACATGACTGATATTTGGGTGTCATATAAGCTAAAATAGCGTACAAAATTATTAAAAAATCCTATTTAATTTGATTAATGTGTATTTCTAAAATTTAAATCATTGTCTTGGAAGATATTTCTACCTTTTCCCTTTTCCCTTTGATATTCATAGAGGCCATGGTTGAAGGGGAAAAAAACCTTTTACATAAAAGGCAAGCATGTTGAGACTGTGTAATACTCCCTCTGTTCTTAATTATTTGTCCATTTTGAATTGGCATAATTATTGAGATAGTGAATTTATCATTTTATCTCTATTAATTATAAAGTAATTAAATTAAAAAGGCTTATGTCATCAAGGACTCCTTAAAATTGTTCGCATAATTCATTTACACAACTCAACTAGAAATGATACCTATTAAATACATCTACTAATTCGAATTCAAACCATTTGAAAACTCTTTCGATAATCAACTAAAAATATAAAGTGTGTAATATATTTGCGGTGACATGACAATTTGAAAAATTAATGACATACATGTGAAATTTTGAGGAATGGCGTGGCAAATTGATGAATTAACAGCGTACATGTATTTTTGAGGGAAAAGAAAAGAAAAATATTTCGAGTCACCGTCCCTCAGTTTCTCGTCTTCAACTTCAACACATTCACAACTTGGATCATAATCAATGGAGTATAAACAAATTTATAATCAATTAATAAATTAACAACACACATGTGAATTTTAAGGGAAAAAAGGATAGAAAAATTATTTTGTAGCTTCCTTCTTCAGTTTCACCAATGTGACTCGTCTTCAACTTCAAAAGGTTCACAACTTTAATCATAATCAATGGAGTATAGACAAATTTATTAATTATGATCAATTGATCTTTGAACAAGTTCACATCTCATGGAAGGTCAAGAAGTGAAAAAAGGCGCAACTCTGTTATTCAATATGTCGTTGTCCACCATCATCATCGTCGCCATGAGTCCTCTTAATCCGACAATTTATTTTTTCAGATCTATGTTTTTTTTTAAAAAAGTTGACTTATTTAAATTTAGATATATATTTTTCAGTAATAAAAGAGGGAGGGACAGACAGAAAAATAGAGTTGTTATGGTGTGGGTCTCCATTTTTCCCGCTGAAGAAATGGGGTGTACGGAGGTGGTGGGGGTAATGGCAGCGGTAATGACGGAAATGGAGGCAGTGGTGATGGAAGAAGCTATGGCTAAAGAAGAATAAGTAGAAGAAAGAGATGAAAAAAATATAAAAGCTATGTATTGCACTTTCTTTACCATGCAAAAATTGTCTAATAGATGCATATTTTAATTTTAAATATATAGAGAACTTTTGTCTTTTTAAGTGTACTTAAGTTAATTAAAATTTTAAGATTTTTATTTTTTTTTTATATTTTCTAAAGTAATTATTGAGAATGTAATAAATAAAATATAATATTATTTTATTAAAATAAACAAATAAATAGGAATAACTAAAGGTGGATAATAGAAACTTTTGTACATTGAGCTGATCTTAAAAGAGGCATCAGTTCTTTTAGCACTTTTTTCTGACAAGATAAAAAGCGATGGGACCGGTAGAGTGGTAAAAGTTTCAGTTGCGAGACTCATTGGATGATAATGGGGAAATGAGAAACCTGAGTTGAAAGAATGGTTAGCAATTATTGAGTTTAAATTAGTTTAAAAGTTGATTAAATTTATTTTTTAGTTAATTTTTAATTTTTGAAAATGTTTAATAAATATAAAAAATAATAAATTAAAAAAATATTTAATAAGATAAAAAATGATTTAAAATAAATTTAAAATAATTTAAATTAAATTAAAAATTAAAAATCATTTCAATTTGGTTTTTATTTTTTACTTATAAACTAATAATTTTTTAAAAGTCAAAATCTAAAAAGACTCTCAGTGATATTTATATGTACATCTCATTGTCATTTTGGCCTAAAGTTGTTCCCTCTCACAGTTTGTGGAGCCCTATACAAATATATTCTTTCATTCCCTCTCACAATTTTTGGAGCCCTTCCAAAAATATTCTTTCATTCCCTCTCACAATTTTTGGAGCCCTTCCAAAAATATTCTTTCATTAATTATCATTTAGGCATCTGTATCAATTCGATTGATTCGAATTCACAATAAAAGGGTGCTAGGAAAGTGCGAACCTGATTATATTGGTGATTTTATTGAAAACGTCATTCGAGAATACGTTTGCTTATGCTGACGTTATTAGTTGTTCATGCTTTTTTTTGTAAGATCATAATCTTCAATGATATGAGAGACCGTCACATTTGGCTTGCCACAAAAAAAAAAGGCTTCTAATAAATAAAATTTTTGAGGCACATGTTCTCTTTAAAGAGATTTAAGTTCATTGATTACTTATAAAGTTATTATTTCGATGATCACTTAACTTCGAGTTTTTCACTTAGAAAGTTATTTAGGCCTTAGCTTTGTTTGATAACTCAAAAGTCACTCAACTATGGGTGCTTCCCTTAGAAAGTCATCTAACTACTGATATATATTTCACTTAGAAACTCACCAAATCAATTTAAATAATTTTTCATTAAATTTTATTTTAAATTATTTTTAGAAGAAATAATAAGATATCTATTTTAATTATATTATTGATCCGCCCCAATTATTTAATTATAATTTTTCTGATAAAACAATTGACAAAAAAAAAAGACCAGTCTTTCACTATCTTTTTTTTAAAAAAAAAAGGTAAAATACAAAAAACTATATTCCAACAAAATTCAATAAAATAATTAAAATAAGCATTTTATTATTATTATTTTAAAAAAAGTTTATTATTTTTTGTATTTTTACAAAATTTAATGAAAAAGTTATTTAAACTGTTTGATTGATTTTTAAGTGAAATATCAATAGTTTGGTGACTTTAAGTAAAAACTAAACAGTTGAGTGACTTTTGAGTTATAAAACAAGTTAAGTGACTTTCTACGAGCCCGTTTGGATGGGTTTAAAAAGCAACTTTTAAAAAGTACTTTTAAAAGTGTTGAAACTTATTTTTAAATTAAGTAGTTATGTGTTTGGATAAAAGTGTTTTAATTGGAAAAAAATGTTGATGTGTTAGGCAAATAAGTGCTGGTAAACATTTTTTTTAAACAAAATATCTGAAATACCCTTAAAATTGTTAACATGATAAAAATTGATTAATTTAAGATTTTTATACTTAAAAAAGTTAAAACAAATTAATTTATATTTTACACCCATAAGTAATAATATTTTCTATCATTCACATATTTCTTTATCATCACAATTTTTTATAATAATAATAATAATAACAATAATAATACAAAAAATATTAATAGTAAAAATAAAAATAAAAATAATAAAAATAATGATAATAATAATAATAATAATAATAATAATAAAAATAATAACAATAATAATAATAAAAATAAAAATAAAAATAAAAATAATAAAAATAATAATAATAATAAAAAATAATAATAATAATAATAATAATAATAAAAGAATTAAGGACAAAAATGTAATATACTTGGTCAACATAAAATGACTTTTAAGTTGAAAAAAAGACACCCCTCACCTAGCTTTTAGCTTTTGACTTAAAATAAGTTATTTTTTTGACTTAAAATAAGTTTTTTGATAATTGTCAAACACTCTAATAAGTCAAAAATTGACTTTTAAGTCAGTTTGATTAACTTTTAAGCCCATCCAAATAGGCTCTAAGTGAACAAATCAAAGTTGAGTGACTTTTTGAATGATCTATTCAAGGTTGAGTAACCATATGCTATATTAACTCATTACTTTTGTGGTACTTAGAGAAAAAAAAAAGATTAATGTCACTATAATCTTATGAAACTTAACCCTTGAAGTAATACACCCCCTCAGTTTATTTTTATTTATTTATTATGTTAAAAATAATTTTTTATTTTACTTGTCCACTTGAATATATATAAAAAAAAAAAGACAATACGGATATCAAACTAAAATATAAACTTTATTTAATATTTTTGAAAGATCGTGTTAAATTCATTTTGAACAAGTGAAAGTGAAGTGAAAGAGTATCATTAATATGTGACATTATAGGACCATAGTCCATAGGCAAGAGGCTTGGGGTTGTGGATAATATATGTAGCATGGATTAAGTATACGAATGTACAAATATTTTAAGACCTATAGGGACATGACATAGGCTTAAAATTTTATTCCGTCTAAATTAATAACTAGCAGATTGCAAAAAAGTATTATCCAGAATAATAATACAAAAACACATTATAACAAACTGGAAAAGTGACCACCGGATGAAACAACAACATTGATCAGGCAGCAATAAAGTCTTTATGATTTTGGTGCTAAAGTTTTACTCAGTACAGAAGCTCCCAAATCTCTTTTCCATTTGAAATACTTTGGTGTCAAAAAATGGAAATTCATGTCCAAATCAGAGGACAACACTAATAACATTTTTCTTAAAAAAAGTATTAAAAAAAAAACCATGCGTCTAATCGTGTGCCGGCACACCAATACGCACCAGTATATTTGGTGTTTGGGCTTCGCAGTGGACTATCACATTGTACTGTAGTTGACTTGTACGGGCAGAGTCAGGTAAGGTCGAGGGATTCATCCAAATTTTTCTCGATGGAAAATTACAATACTTATATATTGTTAAAATAATTTTTTTATGCATATATAATAGATGTTGAACTTTTTTTTGCGTTTTTTTATTTATACTTCTTTATATTTGAATTGTTTAATGAAATTTTGGCTAGAATTCATTGTTAACGTATGATGACTAGAATTGCACTATTTGAAAAAGTGCTGCTCCTTTTTATATAGTACTCATCTAAGTGCACACCAAGTTATAGAAGAGGATTAATCAATTAACGTTTCAATCACATTTAGATTTGTATAGTTTCAATTAGGAGGCAGAGTATGACCTCGGTTCAGCCGAGTTCACCAGCTTTGGTTCAAATATCATATTTGTCTTAAAAGAATCATTTAACAAGTATAAATCATTAATTTATAACTCAGTAACTTACAAAGACTAGAATTCAAAATCCATACTTTCAGATCCTGACTCCACCTCTTATTTTAATACTCAGATCATTTGTTTAATAAGACAATTTAAGAAGTTATGTAAAACCAGAGGGGTTCCCTGAATCTGAATAATTTACATAATATACTTGTTAATTTCTCATAGTGATTGCCATGTCATGCAAGGCATGAATTATCCAAGTCGAGTTAAAAAAGAGGATACCAATTGAATCTGGACAGAAGTGTAGCTAAGAAAATACCATTTTTATAAAATTTGACTGTCAGAAAGTAGTATAGATTGTTCAATTTGGGCACTAACACCTCCTTATTGGTGGCACTCGTCATTCCTCATATATAAGTTTCCACTAGCTAGTTTAGTGCAAGGCTGCTATATATAATATATGAGTTTCTTAATGTGCACATGCAGGTGTTTTATAATCTATTGTACGTTTAACAGTTTTTCCTTTTTAGGTTCTTCCACCATCTTTACTTTTTTTCCTTTCCAAGCCAAACATGTATTGAACAAGTCCATTCAGATTGCATTCTGGTACTTCAAGTTGGTAAAAACTTACATACACCGAGTATTTAATAAGGCCTTCTAATGCCTTTTATATATCACTTTGAAAAAATTGAATTGGTACAAAAAGCCAATATAGTCATTAGTTATTAAGGAAGAGATAAAGATAATAAAACCATGAACGAATTAAGACATACATGATTAGAAAAAAAAGTAAATTGGCTAGTGATTGTGAGGTCTCAATTCTTGACTTGAGGCACACCAAAGGCCTATGCATTTTTGTCCTTTAGATAGATAGAGAGGCCATAGTTTTTTTGTCAAAACAATGAAATAGAGGGCGAGTTGAATTGATCAATTTATGAAGGAACAAGGTTCAAGTCTACTGATTTATTAGAATACCTCAGCCACGTACATTATTGTACTTCCACTTGACACCTATCGTAATAATAGATAGCTCATCTTGACATGATCTTCTCTTGGGGTGGATGCTGTCAGCAATTACTTGGCTACCCAGTGTTTATTACTGCAGGCACAACAACTGGTACACTAGATAGAGGTGCGTCTTTCGTCAAGTACATTATTTGATTTAATAATTCTAAACAAATGGTATTCACATCTATGAAATCCATTTCCCTCGCAGAAGTAGTGAAGTCAAATTGTGAAGTATTTTAAATCTATCAGTTTACTCAGTTTCAAAGGGATGCCTCATCCTGCACTCACATATACTACTTTATATTTGTAAAGAGAAGCTGATATATTTTAAAGAATCATATGGATTAGTACCAAACTTAACTGAAAGGGACATCTTTATTCTTAGTGGCTCTGCCACTCTCTACTCTGTACTGAGCATGAGTTTGTGTTTGCTTATAAATAACAGCTTCTACTTACTCCTGATATAATAACGAAAAAAGGGCAATGTTTACTGCATCTGCAATCATGAACATGAAAAGCCATATGTTTTTAACTTACCCTTTGCTTTGCTTCTTATTTCTCAGTTCCTTTGTGTATGGCCAGCTTGATTATAAATACTACGATACCACTTGTCCCATCCTCACAAAAATCGTTAGAAATGGTGTCTGGTCTGCTATTTCTGATGACACCAGAATGCCTGCTTCTCTTTTGCGCCTGCACTTCCATGACTGTTTTGTCAATGTATACAATTGAAATCTTTCTATGCCCTTTCTTAGTGTAACAATATATTAAGAACATAGCACTAATGCCAGTTGATCTCATTTTTTACTGATGTATGTTGTGTAGGGATGTGACGGGTCAATTCTGCTTGATGATACGAGTACATTCACAGGAGAGAAGAATGCATTTCCTAATCGAAATTCAGCCAGAGGATATGAAGTCATTGATGCAATAAAAGCTAATGTGGAGAAAGCTTGTCCTTCTACAGTTTCATGTGCTGATATATTGACTCTAGCAGCTAGGGAAGCTATTTATCTTGTAAGAAATTTTTTTTTCTTGTCAAAGGGCTCTCAGATTCCTGATCTATATGATATACTTTGCCTCTCATCAAATTGTTTGATACGGCTACGGGCTACCATGTAATCGATCTAACTTGTTTTTTCGAATGTTTTCAGACTAGAGGACCCTTTTGGCCAGTGTGCTTGGGCCGTCGAGATAGTCTTACTGCAAGTCAGAATGCAGCTAATGATCAGCTTCCATCACCTTTCGAGCCCTTAGTAAACATTACAGCGAAATTTGTTTCTAAAGGTCTTAATGTAAAAGATGTTGTGGTGCTTTCAGGTACCTGATCCTACACCAACATGTAAATTTTCTTTTTATCACTAGTTCCTATTAAAAGAGCCTTGTGGTTCATGTATCATCAGTTAACTTTATGAATTACAAAAGTAAAGTCGAAAGTATTTGTCATGCGTTGATGCAGGTGCCCACACCCTTGGATTTGCTCAATGTTCCACGTTCAAGCGAAGGCTATTTGATTTTGATGGATCAGGCAATCCTGATCCAACACTGGATTCATCATTACTAGGCAGTCTGCAAAGCGTATGCCCCAACCAGAAAGATTCAGATTCCAACTTGGCTCCTCTGGATGCAGTCTCAATTAACAGGTTTGACAATGTATATTTCAAGAACCTAATGAAAAATTCAGGGCTTCTTGAGTCAGATCAAGCTCTCATGAATGACAATACGACTGCTGCACTGGTTTCAAACTTCAGCAAGTATCCTTCTCTTTTCTCCAAGGAGTTTGCCGCATCAATGGTAAAGCTGATCAACATAGGTGTGCTAACAGGACAAAATGGAGAGATCAGAAAGAACTGTAGGGTGGTGAATTAGAAAGTTCCAACATATTGTGAGATAATTAGCTCTGCTACCAAATAACATATTATCAATGCATGTTTGATGTAGTATAACAACTCATCTTGGATCTAGTAGAAAGTAATTCACTCTCACATTTTTATTTTAATTTGGCACTACGTTATTTGGCCCATTAAGCAAAGTTTCTTGTTGTCTAATAGTAAAAATATTAGTTATATATGGCTTCACAAAGTTTGTCCACTCTATTACCTATAAACAAAAGAGCAGCAGACACTTTTCGGTGTCTTTGATAAATTGTTAAAGAATACATAAAAAGGGCTATCCTGTTCTAGCTAGAGATATCACCTATAGCCTCTAGATCAGGGTTTGAACCTATTTTTATTATTTTTATTTTAAATTTAAATTAGAGCTCATATATATTTATATCGGTACCTAAAGTTTTCAAATCTTAATTGGCCGACATATGGCTACAAACGTTTCGCATCCACATAAAACAATATAATCATATACCCATACAAGCACAGGTCATTGTTGAGCCAAATACAAAGTTGAGTCACATACAACTGCGGTCGTATTGTTGGCAACAGAAATAGAGCATAACGACCATATTTGCCAAGTGCATGTTAGGATGATGTTTTTTGTGAATCCACTCCTGAGCAAAACAGAGTCGCTCACTGAATAAAAGATTATTGTTGTTTTATCCATAACGGCAAAAGGTTTCGAAACCTACCAATTTGGGCAGGTAATGCCATGTTTGGGAGTCCAGATTATAATATCCAATCCGCGTAGTAATCGGATCCTAACCGATCGCCACTGATATACATCTTCCTACCGAAGGCAAACACAAACGGCATGTACCAGCGAAGATTTCTCTTATCTGATATGTAGAATTAGGGTTTGTGGTACTATATTTAGTCAAGTTCATACTGACGGTGTAATGTTTTGTTTCGTTTACTTCCTTAATTCCTCCGATGCATTCATCAATAACGGTCCATCCTGGAAAACTTTCAGCGGTGAAATTGATAATCGGAGAAAGTTTATCCGGCAAGGAATCTTAAAATATTCGTGCAATCCATTGCAGAATAAATCACTACTGGATAAACCGCGTGATTTTTGGTCTCGGGTTTCGGACTTTTTGCTTCTCTTTGTTGGTGTTGTTAGGGATTATAGAAAAGTTATTTCTCGTATTTTAAGACATTTATTATATTATTTTCTAATTTTTTTTTCATAATTTTCAAATTCTCTTTTTAACATTAGCACAAACAAATAAAAAATTGCAAAAATAATTCTTCTCTTTTTCGCATAGGATGCGATATTTTTTTATGCAGCGACAGAATACAACAAAAAGCAGACTCCATTTGTCGCTATTATACTGACAAAGGGACAGCTGTCATCACGGAAGGAAACTGGGCTTAGTAGGTTGTAGTGGGCCCATGGGCTCGTTTCAGCCCATAACTGTCCAAAATGATCCTCCACACTCTTACAAGTCCACAGGTATTGACAGAAACAGGAAAATCGCATGCTGTCCACCGCGTACTGTAGCATAAACTGCTCCTTCAAAAACTCAAAGGGTTTCCGTTTTTTCCATTGAAACGTTTTTCCAGTTTAAGAGAAAATGGCGAATCCGAGATGCTATTTGGACATAAGCCTTGGTGGAGAGCTTGAAGGAAGAATGGTGATTGAGCTTTACAAAGACATCGTTCCTAAAACCGTTGAAAATTTCAGGGCTCTTTGTACTGGTGAGAAAGGCATTGGCCCCAACACCGGTGTTCCCCTCCATTTCAAGGTTATTATTCCGTTTTCTCTGTTTGTCTACGCGTAAATAGTTTCTGCGTCCTGTTTTATGTTTGTGCATTTGTGTTTTTTCTCTTCAATACATGAATACTTGTGTTTTTGAATGAAATAGACCTAGTTGAGGAATGTATATGGTCAGATAGATGATTCATGCAGTGAAGTCCAAACTAGTTAGGAATTGAGGCTTATTTGTAGATTTGTAGTAGTTTTTGGGTGTATATTAGTACCCACCTTTTCAGTTTTTGGGTGTATGGAATGCATGTGATCATATTGTACGAGTTAATGTTTGTCAGACATCAATACTATTTTACTTGAAAATAGCAGTATGATTTACTCTGTTTGATGTTTACGAATCACGTCATAAACTCTGATCTTCTTGTGCCAGTAGGAGTGGAGTGTTTTTGCTGTTCTTTTGTTTCTTCGCATTTTTTTACAGTTGAACAGGGAAGTAGTATATATGAATTTACTTTTAAGCTTAGGAAAGAATAAAGGAGAATGGGTCTCTTCTCACAAATTTCATGAAAGTAAGTCTGGTTGCACATATGGAAACGGTTCTCTCCTTGGGCGGGGAATGGATCATCGTCCTTTAGTCCAGTTTGGTTATATGAGATGGTATTTTGGAATTGTCAAACACTCTAATGCCAATGATGATATAATAAGGGAGAATGAGGAGTGATTGCTTAGAATAATACTAACAGTTCCAACACAGCATGAATTTTGGGTGTATGCAACTGTCTCTGTTACTTCATGCTCTATCCTATCTAAATTTATTTTTTGTAGTGGCCCAAATAAATTGATTCTCTCTATGTCACTGTCCATTTTTACCTTTCCCTTTAGCATTTTGTTCCATTCATCATAATATTGTTTGCTTCTTATGTAGGGTTCTTGTTTTCATCATGTCATCAGAGGCTTTATGTTACAAGGCGGGGACATTTCTGCTGGAAATGGCAGTGGTGGGGAGTCAATTTATGGCTTGACATTTGAAGATGAAAATTTCAAACTCAAACATGAAAGAAAAGGAATGCTTTCTATGGCTAATTCTGGTCCAAATACAAACGGGTCTCAATTTTTCATCACCGCTTCTCAAACACATGTTCTAGATGGAAAGAATGTTGTATTTGGACGAGTAATCAGGGGTTTGGGGATGATTCGTGTAATTGAACATATTAAAACAAGTGAAAATGGTTTTCCTGATCTTCCTGTGATAATAGAGGACTGTGGAGAAATTCCAGAGGGTGCAGATGATGGCACAACTAACTTCTTTAAAGATGGTGATACTTACCCTGATTGGCCAATAGACCTTGACGTGAAACCAGATGAGGTTGCTTGGTGGATAAATGTTGTTGAATGTATCAAAGCCTTTGGCAATGAACATTTCAAGGTACTAGATTAATGTATATTTCCTGTTTGTTTCAAGTATACCTTGTGTTGTTGTATAAGTTCACACATATATGTTTCT
This sequence comes from Solanum lycopersicoides, assembly GCA_022817965.1. Classification (NCBI taxonomy): domain Eukaryota; kingdom Viridiplantae; phylum Streptophyta; class Magnoliopsida; order Solanales; family Solanaceae; genus Solanum; species Solanum lycopersicoides. The sequence continues at coordinate 80,459,495 of CM040619.1, forward strand.
AAAAGTAAGCTTGGATTGATACCTTGTTATTTACATAAAATAAGATCTACTGCAAAAAATAACTAAATAAATAAAATGAGAGAGAGTGAGAGCAAACAATGTAACATCATTTCTTCTCCACTTTTCTGTAGTTTTTTATCCATGGGCTTAGACTTCGTTGCACATTTTATCTATTTCAAAATGTGATTGTATACCATATTCGTATTTGTCATGGGCAGAAGGAAGACTATAAGATGGCTATCAGGAAGTACAGGAAGGCTGTTCGTTATACCGACTTATGCTGGGAAAAGGAAGACATTGATGAAGGTGAATTTTCTAATTGCAGCTATAAATGACTATCTGATTTGCTTTCTCATAACTAGGACATCTTTCTGAAGGAATTATTTTCCTCATTATACAGTAAAAAGCGAGTATTTGAGGAAGACAAAGTCCCAGATACTTGCAAATAGTTCTGTAAGTTCTCCTAAATTCTCTTGCAACCAGTTGGTTTTATGGAATGATTTTCTTTCTGTTAGAATATTGTAGGCCTTAGTAGGACTTTCAGTTACATAATATAAGAACTAGTACCTGCTTTATGGTGTGAACATATCCTGAGGATGTAACAACTTTCCTGAAGAAATCAGCTTTGTTAATGTTTCTTCCATATAAATAAATAATCGAAAACCTTGTTTTAGTCTATACATTTTCGCCATCAATGTCTATATACATTGAAGCTAAGTTACTTAAACTCGGCAAAATTGGTGCCGCAAGGTTTTTTCTTGATAAAGTAGAGTAATATACTGTCGAGGAGTTTCTAGAATCTTCGCATTGTATCAAAGCTCTCGTGCTAAGCACACGTTGGTGTATGAATTTGTGAGAGAGAAAGGATGCAGCGCCGTTTTGGAACTGAACTAGGGTTCTTCATCGTTTTGTTCTTAGGCTGCTTCGTTCTATACGTGAATGGAGAAGAGGGGAATGTGGGGTTTGGAGGAATAGGGTGTGGGCCAGATTTGGTTTTGAATGTTGGGCCAGGTCCATAACATGAGGTCCATAACATGAGTGAGACCAAGTCCCTTGGAGTCTTCTTATCAAAATTAGAGTATTATTTAAATGAAAAATAATTTCGACTTAAAATAGAGTATTATTGAATCAAAGTTAAACCAGGTCCCTTTGACGGTACATTATAAGTTTTCCACAATGTCTCTAGATCCATATCCCTGAATCTAAAAATCAGATCATGAAGGATTCGACATGCAGATCCGCACCCGAGTCTGAGCAACTTAGCATTGAAGAACACTTAATTATTTCCATAGGTTAGATATTTTTGAAATGCCTTCAACTTTTTTTTTCTTTATGTGATGCCTTGAACTTCTTCATTGTTCATTTTAAGTACTATGGAATTTTTAACTCATTGATTTTCTAATTACTGTCGATATTCAGACTGATCACATATACATATTTAGACTTTGTTCTTGATTCTGGACTACATAGCATTTCCTTTTCTTTTGCTCTGCAAAATATTCTTAACATTCTTGTTCAGGCCTGTAAACTGAAGATAGGAGATCTAACTGGAGCATTGATAGATGCTAATGATGCAATTTATGATGGAGAAGACAATGTCAAAGCTTTTTACCGCCAAGGCCAGGTTGGTGTGTTGAGCTATAATATAGTTCAAGTGGTTAGATTTCCTGAACAAAAGAAACCTGACTTGATTTGTAGAAGGGCGGCCAACAGTGAATAGCTTATAGAATGATCTACTGCACATCACAATATTATGATAAAAAGCACCTGTAACATCATTCTCCTCAGTGTTCTTGGACTTAAAAGTCAGTGTAAAGAATAACTTACAATGTACTTTCCAATCTTCATCTTCCATAGAGCTAAACAAACTTCTATTTCTTTTGCATTAAGTTTGTCCACCTACCCTGTTTTTCTTTCTGGTCCGGAATGATTATTTTCTGTCATGATTAAGGTGATTGATTAGGCTTCACTCGGATACAAACTTTGCGCCATAAGTTCCTTTCTCAAGCTTGTCTCACGTTTTATTAGTTCCTTTAGTGTTGGATTATCAGTTTGCTATGGAATTTAATACAGTTAGATAAACACAAGTACAGCTCCTGTCAACTGCATGTCATGCATCCTCTAATCCATTGAACAGAACTTACACTTACTTTCAAACTTTAATTTTATACAAATGTTGGCATATGAATCTGAGACCTGAAGACTTACTCATCTTTATTCTCAATAAACAGCCCTTTGTATTATTATATTTAGCGTTCGGTCATAGCAATATCTCTCTTGTATTCTTCGAATCCCAAAGGAGGCAAAAAGACTAGATAATTTTTTTCCCATCTGTCCAAGCCATGGTAGATAGAGTTACCCTGTACTTGCCTTGGTGGGTGGCGGTTGATATCCTATTGAATTAGTCAAGGTGTGGGCTAGCGGGCCGGACACCATGGTTCTAAAATATTTTACTTGATGGTGTAGGATTACTGATTCACTTATACCTTATTGTCTTCATACTTCACTATACGGGGTCTTATACATATCCAAAACATTGAACCATCATTTTCTCTATTTCAGGTATATATGGCAATGAATGCTATAGATGCAGCAGCTGAAAGTTTTAAGAAGGCACTGCAGTTAGAGCCAAACAATGGTTAGTGACGCACAATTTCATCTTTGACATTTTAAGGGAAGAAGCTCTGGCAAATGTTGAAGTATAAAGAGTATATTTTTCTTTATTAATTAACGCGTGTGCTGCCGTTCCTTTTTTCCTTTTTCTGCATTATTTCCTGGCTACCTGTATACTAAGTTGTATTAGATGATTCTCTGGAGCCAAACAAGGTTGCTGTCTTTAGCTGTGAATCTCAGGCTTAGTAACTTGGATATCCAAACTTGCATATAGAAGTCCTTTTCATCTGGCAATGGAACTTTTAATCCATAAAAGGAGAAGTAGCAGTTGAGAAAGCGTGTTCATTATGTTTTGCCTAAACTGATTATTTAAAAGACTCAGAGATACTCATAGAGTTCTCACTAGAATTTCCGATATGTACCCAAAGTGTGGTACACTTCGCCCAACCCAAACTCCCTACCCTCATAAAAAGTTCACATTAAACTCTGTTTGACTGGTTATATTTTGTACGAATAAAGGAAATAATATTATTCACCTCTAGTCTTGAGTATCAGCCCCGGGAACTTTTTCTTACATTTTACTTTCAGGGGGGATAAAGAAGGAGCTGGCTGCTGCAATGAAGAAGGTTAGTCATTATCAGATCAAAATATTTGATCCAACATCTTCACATGAACGTAATACATGTTTTCTAATTTTCTTTCTCAAAAACTTCTCGTTCTGTAGTTTCAAAAACTAAAGTTTCTTTAATTTGTTAACAATTATGACAGATTACTTATAAACTAGAGAAGGAGAAGAAGGGTTATGCTAAAATGTTTCAGTAAAATTTCCAGTGGTATGCTGAACTCTTCTTCAAATTTCAACCTGCAATCATATTTTTTCATTATCCAAAATTCATGATGCTCTGAGATATCAAATGCTGGCTGCTACTAATACTTGTTAGTTCAATCTTTTTGGCACAGTTCACAATAGAAGTATAGTGGTTCAGGTTAACTTTTGGGCCTTAAAACAGCTAGAATCAGGTATTTTGTGCCCACGTCATCTTCTTTCTCTCTATTTTAGCCTGTCAGATCAATCTGTTAATGTCTTATCTTGTAGGAGTAATAGAAACTTTGGTAGTTTGGTACATCAATTTCTTGTATATCCTTCCATCTCATTGATCTTTTTTTTAATTTCTACATTTTGAGTTCTTGCAGGATTTGTTTCTCATGTAGTACAAATACGAAGGGTTTGTTCTCAACTTCTCATAGAGTACAAAAATTAACTGTGGTTATCAAAGTTTGAGCCGATTTGTCACTTGACTTTAATTCTGCTTAGTGGGCATTCTTCTGTTGAATACAAAATATATAGCCTGAATATACCTCAACGTGTTTTGTACAGAAAGTGAAAGGGAACTTAATGCAGGATAAAGTATCTTTCCATTTTATAATATAATGATATGTATGCCCCAAACTCAGCTTACTTCAATATCTTTAACCTCTTGATGTGCAATATTTCTAGTACAAAGTCAGTTTCCTGGATTCGTTTTTATCTCCCCGTGGACTTGCTAGCAGCTGCAATTCAATTGTGCTGTTTTGCATGAATCCATTGGTACACTAGGCTCCTGTGATGTGCGAGCCAGAGCAGATTTGAGTACATGACACCTTAGTGAAACAACAGTTGATAGGAGCTCATGAGAAAAAAAACAGAACTATTACATAAATTTTATTTTCTTCTTGGGATGTTTATTCTCATATTACAACATGGTTTACTATTTAGGCGCTTAACTATTGAAGGGTAAAAGAATACAAATTAATCTTCTAATCGTCCAACAAATTGTGTGAAGAATTCTGCAAGTACTTCGTTAGTTTATTCGGAGCTTCCTTTCCTCTGAAAGCAATTGAGCAAAGCGGACTATAGCAGCTTCGTTGGTGCCTTCCTCAACAACTGGTTCGTATCGGCCTGTTTCTAAGTTGACCCTTGAAATTGGCTTCTTCAATAGATCATTACCTATTTGTACCAGTGTCTCCATGTTTTCTGTCGTTGCAATATCCATAGATGCAGCCTCCCCTGTCAAATTGTCATCCTGTACCAATCAAACCAGAAAAGCGTTAGCTGATTTAATTTTCATCATGTATTTTGAAAATACTAAGAAATTTTTACCTGAATTCTGATGTAGTTCTTCTCACTACCAAGGGTCTGAAACATGGTGGAAACATGTATGTCTACCATATCAGCACTAGCATCACCATAAATATCTATCAAAGGGGTGGCACCATTATTGTACACCCAACCTAACATCCCCCATTTGGAAGCCACTGTAGCATTATACTTCTCTTCTTGCTTGCCTATACCCGTGCCCAACGACAGAACCAACATTTTCTTGCAGTCCATATTCTTCATACCCTCGTATTGAAAGCTACCCGTCATGATTTGTTTTGAAACGTATGTTATTGCCATCAAGGTCTAAAGATAAGAGTCAAAAAGAATTGTGTCAATATTGATATTTCAAAACGAATAAGATACTATAAAAATTTAACTTTTGTGGCAACTCACTGGATTATTTGCAGCTACACCTCCATCGACAAGATCAAACGTACGCGTTTTGCCTTGAGCATCCTTAGTCTCGAAACTGTGCACTGGGAAATAAGTGGGTGCGGCTGAGGTACTAAGGCAAACGTCTGATAATTGAGCATTCTTTGAGATATTTGCTTTTGCCTGTAGACAAATTAATTTGAATAATTATATTAAATAAGAAGAAACTATATCATATAATATTAAGATGAAGAAAAGTTGTTAGGATAGAAGTTTACATCAGCTGTACTGAAGATAATTGGTTGAAGACGTTTGATATCAAAAGTAGGTATTACTGTATTAGTCAACGTTTGCTTCATTGTAAGATTGCCTACTATTGAATTAATAATTGTTCTCAAGTATATGCCATCATACTTTGGTCCTCCAAACAAATTTGTGATCCTTCTCACGAAGCTGTTACGCCTGAATTACATATATAATTAAACACACACTTGCCTTCAGTATTAAAGCATAAAATTAGAAAGAAAAAAGAGACAAACTCTATGAGTAATTAATTCACTGTTGTTGTTAACCTGCTTTGAGGAAAAATTTGAGGGTCATGTTGCATGTAGAAATTGGAAATGTCTTTTGCTTGATATAAAGGACGATTATCCTTGTTAGGAGCAGTAAGCATAGTTGTTACCAATCCACCTGTGCTTGTTCCTGCTACTACATCGAAGTAATCTGCAAGTCTTGCATTTGGTCCATCAAGTTCCTAGCATACACAAATAAATTCTATCAGAAAAAAGTAATCTACGGGTATTTCTTTTATCTCAGTTTATACAACACATTTTCCTTTTTAATCCGACAGTTAGACATGTAATTTGTCCTGTTATATGTATAGTCATAGAAATGTCATAACATGCTTAAAATAATAAGTTCCAAGCATATATGGCGAATATCTTTCTTTTTACTTGTATGTATTAGCGTATAGTCAAATATTATCATATGAAATAAAACGTATGACGTATATATTGTAGCATAGGTATACCTGAAGTTTGGATTCAAGGAAGGCAAGAAGGGTTCCAGGAATAATGCCTCTAATACCACCTCCATCGATACTCAAAACGGTTACCGTCTTTCCTTTGGTAGCGGCAGAAACCATTAATGGAGGTTGTAAAACTTGAAGGGTTATAAAAAGAGTCATTGCTGCAGCTATAAGAACCATCCTCCCCATGTTGAGTTACGTTATTACCTAACAAAAAAAGGTTTATGTTTTTGATATTTGAAAGAGAGGGGGAGAAAAGTGTATTGTTATTATGTTAAATCTTAGTGATTCGTTTCCTTTGTAGGAGGCAAGTATTTATAATACTAATATTAGCCCATTGCCTATCTTGGCTGCGTAATAGTGCTAGCCTAGGTGACTTTATCAAAGTCTTTTTTCTCTTGTCCTTACTTTGAATGACTACTTTTTTTGAAGAAATTTTAATTACTTTCACATGTTATTTTAATCTTCCCGTTTTGGCATTATCGTTATGACTAATATGAGTCTTTATGCATCTTTTATCTCTTGTATTTGGATTTTTGGGGAATTTTAAATGTGTGAATTCATTCTCTCGTTATATTTACTTCTAATTTACGGTCATATTGCTTTTATTATAAAAGGAAAAAGGGTCAAAAATTTCCTTAAATTATGAGAAAGGAACATAAATATTCTCCGTTTATAATTTGATTCAAAAATGTCCTTTCCGTCAATACTTTGGTCCAAAAATACCGTTATTGTTATTTTGGATAATAAAAAATGCTCATTTTTTCAAATAAATATATTATTTATTTTCCTTTTAACACATTCTATCTCCAATAATATTTTTTTAAAATTAACAAATGTTTATCTTATTTCAATTCAGAAAAAAATAAAAAATAAAATATTTCTTATTTTATTATAATTATATTTTATGTTATATAAATATAAATTAATGATGGATATACAATGATCTTGTATATATGACATATATTATATGTTGAAAGGGTTCATGAAATTATTCAATTCTAATTGATAAGATGAGATTAAGAAAAAAAAATCCTACATTTTTATTTTTTAAAGTGATTTTAAAAGAAAAAAAACAAGTACATGATTCTTTTATAATAATTTAATTAAGAAGAAAATGTGTTCTAAAAGAAAAAAATAATATAGTTATTCGGAAAAGGGCATTTTTGACCCATTTAGTAACTATAGAGGCATTTTTGAACCTATTGATTGCAAGGGCATTTTTGAACCAAGGTATTGAGGACAAGGACAATTTTGAATTGACCGATAAACTGAAGACATTTTTATTCCTTTCTCATAGTTTAAGGACATTTTTGACCCTTTTTTTCTTACAAAAAGTAACTAAAAAAATAGATGTATGATATATACATGTGTTAGTATATGTACTTTTATCACTTTATTATATGGTTAACTATTTTTATATTTTTATTATATAAATAGAAGCTCTTAATTATTGTTAGTTTAATGTAAATAAAATAAATGAAACACGTGCTTGCTCGTGAATTAAATATTATTACTGCCTATTTATTGCAATAACTTATATTGGAAGTGTACTATTTGAAGTGATAAGGACGAATTTTGTTAGTGGGAGTTTACACATAATCCCACTTCTACTATTCTTTGTTCTGAATTGGACATCCCACTAATTACATTTTTTCAGACTTCACATATATATCCCACTAATTACATTTGAATAAAATAATTACAACGTGGTCAGGTATGGTAATTTCGTTTAAAATTAATTATTATTCAATTATTCATCTTAAAATATAGAGCCTGGTCATTCATGAGCATTTATTTATATTATATATTATATAATAATAGAAGTTTTATTTATATATTATATAATAACGTAACAACCCAATGGTCCAACTTTTTTTGCTCACTCAACGCGTCAAACAAGAAAATGGGAAAAAAATGGGACCAGAAAGTTCCAATCAAAATTACTGGCTAGCCCCCGAACTTGATTTTTACACCACATCTAAAAAGAAAAAAATTCTCCGTGTGAAAACGATGGAATTGACCACTTCAAAAATGGAAATTGATTAAGTGACCATTCGTTTTGAACAATTAATGACGATGAACATGTCATTATTTCATTTAAAAATTTAAATTACTTAAAAATTATTTTTCTTATTTAATTTAGACTCAACATAAAGATTCAATAATTTTCGATATCAAATCAGAGATCACACCAACTACTGGATCGTACTCTTTGACTATTATAAATTGAGAAAATGTTGGACTGTTTATTCATTTAATATTTAGACCCATAAATATAGTCAAGTCCTCTTTATGAAGTAGATAAGTGTTGGGCATGTCTAAATGATCAAAAGCAGCCATCAGCCACTTGATACCAACTTGTACAATTATAGTTAATTGATGATCCAATTAATGATCAACGAAGCTATCCACGCTTTTGTTTTTGTTTTTGTTTTTGTTTTTATTTTTTTCTTGTAAATATACCTGTTCTCGTTTTGTTTATTCTTATTCTTTGCACAAACAAGAAAAAAGTGACTGTGTGTACAATGTTTCAATTCTAACTTAATTGAAAATGCTTAATTTTAAGACAATTGAGATTCTGAAATTCGAATTTCACAATCCAATTTTTTTGGATGGTAATTGGATAGATATTAATGATATTTTAAATTTTATCTCTCTTTTATTAACCTTATCAATTTCTCTCTCATCTCTCTTTTATTAACCTTACAATTTCTCTCTTATCTCTCTTTTATTAACCTTATCAATTTCTCTCTCATCTCTCTTTTATTAACCTTATCAATTTCTCTCTCATCTCTCTTTTATTAACCTTATCAATTTCTCTCTCATCTCTTTTATTAACCTTATCAATTTCTCTCTCATCTCTCTTTTATTAACCTTATCAATTTCTCTCTATATATTTATTCATAATCAACTCCCCAAATTTATTCTCTCTTCTTACGCTTCTTTTTATTTTCTCTCTCTAACATTCTTCCAAAATCAATTCCACGGATTCTCGAATTTTTCTATTTTCTATCATTCTCAATTAATTTTGTTTCAAGGTTTGATTTGAAGATTCACATTGATTTGGGTATTATGTTCTTCATATTCCTTATTGATTTACTTACTGATTTTAGTTTTTTTTTTTTTTTTGTTTTGTTGTTGTTCTTAAAATAATATTTAGGGTTTCATAATACAAAATTATCTCTTCAATGGACGCTTTCAAGAGAGTTACTAGAGGTATTGGACAAAATAATCTAAGTTATTCCGAGTTCTCATCGTTTAATTTTTTTTTCACTCAAGAAATAAACAACAATGTAGGTTCTCCTTCTAAATCTAAGGAGAATATACGACGGAAAAAAATGCCTGAATCCGTAGTTGTGCAAAATTCCACACAAATTCGTAACCATGAAGTTGAAGAAGACCAATTTTTTGGAGAAAAGGTATTTTTTTTTTTTTTTTGCATGTGTGTGTATTGCATGTTTAGTTTAATTTGTTTAGTAATTTTTAAGATTCAAAAAAATAAATGTTACAATGCGTTTGAAAGTGTATATGAAAATTTTAGTCTGTTATAGTTACTATGTATTTTTGTATTGGGAAATTTTTTAAAATGTCATATATTTTTAGTCTGTTATAGTTACTATGTATTTTTGTATTGAAATTTTTTTTAAATGTCATATATTTATTGTATTTTTTTTATTTTTTTTTTGTTAGTTGTCAATGTAATACATTTTATGAGCTTGATTGTGTATTTACTGTTATCGAATACATTTGTAAGTGTATATGGAATTTTCATCCTGTTATAGTTATTATTTATTTTTGTATTTTCATAGTTTTAATGTTTTTTGTATTCACTGTTATAGTTAGCATGTATTTTTGTATTTAATACGTTTATTGTATTTTGTGTTCTGTTTTTTTTTTTTTTGTGTGTAAGTTATGTTAATGTAACACATTTTATAAGTTTGATTGTGTATTTACTATTATCGAATAGATTGGTAAGTGTATACGGAATTTCATTCTGTTGTAGTTATTATTTATTTTTGTATTTTATAGTTTTAATTTTTTTTGTATTCATAGATTTGGAAGTGTATATTGAATTTTGTTGATGTTTTAGTCAGTATGTATTTTTGTATTTCATAGTTTTATTGTATTTTTGTATCCATAGATTTGGAATTGTATATTATATTCTGTATTCTGTCAGTATATATCCATAAATTCATTTTGTATTCACAATAGTAATTCTTCATATTTCATAGAAGTCCCTTAACATATACATATACAAAACAAATATTGAAAATGTATCCATTTAAGAACAAACGCTTACAACATACATACATTGATCATATTTGTTTCGTTAAGGAATACAACTTATTCAAATAGTCATACGTTATTCATAATTCATACAATTTACAACCAAAACAGAATACGGACGAAAACAAAAACGGACGGAAACAGACTACTTTTTTAAAATTATACGAAACCTGAATACTACGCTTTACAATTATTTTCAATTACACTTTTAATTTTTTTTCGTACTATATCAATTTCAAATATATGAAAACAGAATATGATTAACAATTATATCAATTATAAACAATTAGAAAAAGAATAAGGAAGAAGCAATTATCTCGTCGAATTTGTATGGAAATCTTGAAAATCAAAAGTTGAGAGAATTCATCAGATTTTGAGAGTGTCGGTAGATTTTTTGAATTTTTTGATTTTTTGTAACTGATGAGGGTTTTAAGCAATACTTCCATCTTTGTTTTTTTTTCTCTCCCCTTAATTTCTCCTTTTTGTTTTAAATATTTGTCTTCTTTCAATTTAAACAATTAGAAAATAGATTAAAAAGATACATAATAAACTAAAATTGTGACATTTTTACTAAATAATGAAAGTATTGACAATGAGTCCTCTTAAATAACAAAATAATGACATTTTGAAATTTTTTCCTTTTTTCAATAACTTTTGAACAACGGCCCATAAATCTTCTAATTTGGTTAGCCCAAATAGGTTTCCGATTCATTCCCTTCTTACATTGACCTAATTCAGCTGAACCAATCTAGTTACATGGAGTGGGGTGTTTTTACCATTGGATTGATTTTGTTATTTAAATTACTCTGGATTTCAGCGGCGTAGCTAGAATTTTTATGAAGGGTGTCTAAATAATACATAAGTAATTTTTTATTTTTTTGATGAATGGATGCAGTGAAAAAATTAAAACCGAACTATATAACAATAATATTACTTCTTTTACTAATAAATGTTCCAAAATTTAAAAAATTCAAACAGCATGATATTTAACTTTAATGTTTGTGTTTAATTCAATATAAAGTGAACAATAAAGCAAAAAAAAAAAAGGAGGGGTTGCGGGGCGGGGGGCATTAAGCTTTCACTAATCTATGGTAATGACAACAATAACGAGACAATAAAAAATGAAAGCAAAATCAAATGAGGTGTTCTTTTGTTCGCTTTTAGAAACTTTATAGAAAAAAATTAGAATTTTTTTTATCAACTTTAAATTAAATAATTACATTTAAGTTTTAATTCAAATTATAAAGAAAAGTAATAAAAAGTCAAATTCATTGAAAATTCAATTAGCTACTAAACTAGGGGTGTGCATCGGTCGGTTCAGTTCAGCTTTACGTATTATATGTTCGTTTATCGGTTCTCGATTTTTAAATATGCTAACCCAATAACAAATCAATAAGATATTCTTTATTGATTTTTGGTTTATCGGTTTTTGATCATTTTGGTTTGATTTTCAATTTACCCACTAAATAAATGTCCATAAAATATTGTATGATATCTCCCTTCTCTAAAAGCTTTGATATAGTGAAACAAAAAAGATAACGAGAAATTGCATCAATAAGAGAAGATATAGTACGAAGGCTATAATTACATGTTACCACCAAAATATAGTATGAGATTTTTTGTGTTGATCAAATTACAGACCTTTACAACTTGCAATGCTACAACCTACAATTACAAACTAAAACTAAAATAAAATATTTCAACAAGAGTAAAACTAAAATTAAAACTAAATTCAAATAGTTATAATTGTGAATCCCTTATTTTAATCTTTAGGTTTTGAGTAAACAATAAAAACTAGTAAAGCAACCTAGTGTGAAGTTGGTAGAGTACTAATAATTTGATATAGTTATAGTGTCTAATTATATATTAAATTATTAATATTTCATAATTAAGAAGGATTAAATAATAAATTATCACCGTTTTATTGGGTTATCGGTTTACCCAATAACACAATTATAAAAATCGATACCGAACCAATAACTCAATAAATATTTTTTATAAACCCATTGAAAACCCAATAAAAAAAATTATTTGATTTATCGGTCGGTTTGAATTTTACACACCCCTATATTAAATATAGATTTCTAATTAAGAATGTAATTTAATTAGGTTAGACAATTAATAAAATAAATTAATGAACAATATAATACGAATGTTCTATTTAAAAATAATTATAAAATGCACTTGTAGGGATTCAAATTTGTGCCTTCAAAGTAAGGCAAGAGAGCCTCACACCATTGGACTATAACATCTTTGATATGTTTAAGATGTGCAATCTATTAACTTTAACCGTTATCAGTAACACTTTACTTATATATACGGTATAATTTTTTGATAAAAGATGTCCAATTGGATACTGTTGGAACACTATAGCTCCGCCCATGCTCCATTTTGGTCTCAAAAATCAAGCAAATAATAGTAACGGATCCAGCAAGTTTTTCTAGTTCGGAGTTTGATTTGTTTTTTCTTCTTCTTTTGCATGGATGCCCTACTGGAATTTTGAATGCATTCTTAGCTTGAGATATTATTAATCTCAGTTCAATTTGAAATGTTTAACTGCTTCTTTTATTCAAGTTTTCGGCATTTCATTTCTAGATGATGCACCGAAACAGAACCTGTGCATAATTTTTGCAGTTTAGTTCGGTTTGGATTTTCCTCTTCTCAAATCTAAGCGGATAATTTCAGTTCGGTGTTAAGAAAAAACCAAAACCAAAATCGAGTTATTAAACATTCCTCTTCTTAAACCAGAGCAAATAATTTCGATTCTGTTTTGTTTTTAGTCTTCTCAATCCGAATAAGATAATTTCAATTTGGTTTTAAGGAAAATCAAAATTGAGATATTAAATATCACTGTAGTTCGATTTGGTTTTAACTCTTCTCAGACCAGAGCAAATAATTTCGGTTTAATTTGGTTTTGTCTTCTCAAACTAAAACATATAATTTCTGTTTGGTTTTAAGAAAAAATAAACCGAGTTTTTAATATAATAATTGTGGTTCTGTTCCATTTTTCCTTTCTCAAACCAGAGCAAATAGTTATGATTTAGTGTGATTATTCCTCTTATCAAACCAAAGCAAATAAGTTTGGTTCGCTTTTAAGGAGAACTCTAAACAAACTATTTAATATAATAAGTGTAATTTGATTTGGTTTTTCTCTAACCCTAAACAGATAAGTTCGCTAAGGTTGCTAAAAATGAAATCAAACAGAATTTCGATATGATAACTGGGGTTCTGTTTGTGCTTCTCTTGTCAAATCAAATAGATAAATTTAATTCCTGTTTGGTTCTTTCTCTACCTTGAATACGTTGTCGAACATTTCTTTTCTCTTTTACATGAAGGTCAATTTGTCTATGTCAATCATTATGTGAACACTTAACAAGGATATTTCAAAATTTTAAGTTCGGTTCAGCTTGAAACTTTTACATGGATTATTTTCTTCAGTTTTTTGGTTTTCCTGGATGACACATAAATGTTATAGGATCGGTTCGGTTTAGATTTCTTCATCTTTTCATCGAAACAGATATATATAACTGCAGTTCGATTCAGTTCCTCTTTTTCTCCAACCGAAACAGTTCGGTTGATTATGCTTCTACCTAGAATACCTTGCCAATATTTTTTTTCTCTTTTACATAGAGGATAACTAACTATGTCAATCATTGATTTGAACTTTTCACATGGATGCTTGATCAGTTGGTTTGATCTGGATATTTAAAACGAATGGGGTTAGGGGTTGAATGGGCGTTGATTGAACAAAATTCAAATTATCAAGAGTCCAATCCTTCAATTTCTGAACTCGTTACTTATAGTTGGACTCATTACTTATTGTTGGACTCATTTTTGACTCTCTAGTTTTGACTAATCAATCTGTAACTGACCCTAAAAGAGAGACCACATACATGGGTAATAATGGCTTCACTAGATTTGAAGTTTAAACCACAGAAAAAAGCAACTGAAATAAGAAAATGAGTGAGGATATTTGTTCCATCACGAGTGAGAAGGGGAGGAGACCTCCTTACACGAAAAAGAGAGATTTCTCGAGATTGAAATCGGGTTAGTTTCAGTTAATTTAAGGTTTTTACAATCAATTAAAGCCACAAATGATGGAATCACTATCGGTAGGGGTAAGAATAACTTCATTTTAGATGTGTATTTTTGACCATTTTCTCTTTTAGTTTTTTAATTTAAAAATTATTTCAGTTTGACTTTTTATTTTTGACCTAAAAACAACTTTTTATTCAAGTCAACATGATTGCTTTGACACTTCAAGGGCCATTTTTGTAATTTTTTTGTTAATATTTCCTTTTTAATTTTTAGGCTTTTATATACTTAAAAATTGTGGAAAAAATTATAAATCATGATAATTGGAATTACTGCCGTATAAATAGGAATATATGAGTAACATATATTGTTTAAAAATTACGTAAAAGTAATATAGATCACAATAATTCAAAAATGAAAAAACATGTAAAATTAAATTTATTCTTAAAATTTTATCAGTGTCACATAAATTAAAACAAAAAACGTAACATATATAATTTATAAATTAAGTAAAATTTTCAAAATTCTATCTATTACATAAATGAGATGATATATATATTTTTTGGTTATTATATTCGCTTATATACAACGCGGATAAAAGGGTATAGTAGTCCAATCACACGGAATCTCTTGCCCGCCAACCCAATAACAAGTATTTAAAGGCTTTAATTCAGTAGAAGCGTTACCAAACTCTGTACTTTTCAATTTCTTCCAGAATCTTGGAGCTTTAATCAGAAATTGGAAGAGAAGAATGTACGGTGTCCTTTGCAATAGTGAGAAATCATATCAACTAAAGCGGCTGTGTATGTTTTTGCTGACATGGGTGTTCAAGTTACCGTTGAAGATTTTGTGCCTTTCATGGGTAAATTATTCTTCTTCTTTCTTGAATATTCTTTTTGTCAATCTACTCATACGTAGTTGTTTTTCCTTCTTGATTTTCTTTCAAGTGTTTGATGTGAAAGATGGGTATGAAATTATCATTGCTTCCCGCGGTTCAGGATAGTGGTTCTTGAACAATTGAACCAACACCAACGGGTTCTTGATGGTTTGGGAACCATTGACAATTTTGGGTGTTTTTGTTGACTTCACTAGCTTCTTTGGATATCATTCCTTAAGGAGTCGAGGATAAAGCGTAAAGCATCAATCTAATGGACAATTTTTTCTACGGTTCAATGTTCTTCTTGAATTTCTTGATTGTTACATTCTTTTGATTTATTGTTTTTGAATTTTCAGTGGGGAAAGGTGTCTTTGTCAATCTGCTTAGATGTATTTGCTTTTCCCTTCTTGATTTACTTCAAGTGTTTAATGTGAAAGATGGATATGAAATAATCATTATTGAACCATATTCATATTTTTGGAAACAATTGCCCAACCCCAACTAATTCTTGATTGAGTAGGAGTTTCTTGATTTAGATGTTTTAGCAGTTTATGTTGGGTTATCCCACATCGGAAGTGGAAGGGGCTGGTGGTCAATTTATAAGTGTGAGGGAAAGCCTCAACCTTTGAGCTAGCTTTTGGGTTGAGAAGGCCCAAGACCACCCAACATTGATTGTTGGGTTATCCCACATCGGAAGTGGAAGGGGCTGGTGGTCAATTTATAAGTGTGAGGGAAAGCCTCAACCTTTGAGCTAGCTTTTGGGTTGAGAAGGCCCAAGACCACCCAACATTGGTATCAGAGCCCAGGTTGTCAACAAGTCTCAGCCCACCGGGAGAAACTGGGTTGTCGCTCTCTCCAGCCCAAGGCCCGATGTGTGAAGGGGGAGATTGTTGGGTTATCCCACATCGGAAGTGGAAGGGGCTGGTGGTCAATTTATAAGTGTGAGGGAAAGCCTCAACCTTTGAGCTAGCTTTTGGGTTGCGATAACTATATTTTTTGGGGAAAACAATGGAAGCCAACACAAGTAGAATGGTTACTTTGAAAATTCTTGGTGTCGTTATTTTCCCATTTTATTTCCATTACTTTTACCATATATATATTGTTGTGCTTGTCCGCGTTTTCCCAACAAACTGGTATCAGAGCCAAGGTTTTATCTGAGTATGCTCTGTGGTTGCAGCACAGTCTGAACTTCCACATCAGAAAAGATTTACTTTGATTTGCGATAACTATATTTTTTGGGGAAAACAATGGAAGCCAACACAAGTAGAATGGTTACTTTGAATGGTGTTAATTATGCCATTTGGAAGGGGAAAATGGAAGATCTGCTTTATGTTAAGAATTTTACAAACCAGTATTTACCACTGTAAAGCCTGATAATAAAACAGATGAAGAGTGGAATCTGTTGCACAGACAGGTTTGTGGATTCATTAGGCAATGGGTCGACGATAATGTGTTGAACCATATTTCTGGAGAAACACATGCTCGAACCCTATGGGAGCATCTTGAAAGTTTGTATGCTCGGAAGACTGGCAATAACAAAATGTTCTTAATAAAGCAGATGTTGAGTTTGAAGTATCATGATGGTTCTCCGATGACAGACCACCTGAATAATTTTCAAGGATCATGAACCAATTATCTGCTATGGGCATCAAATTTGATGAAGAAATTCAAGGCTTGCTTCTACTTGGTTCCCTACCAGACTCTTGGGAAACATTTAGAACGTCATTGTCAAATTCTGCTCCGGATGGTGTGATCTCTATGGATTCCGCCAAGAGTAGTGTCTTGAACGAAGAGATGAGAAGAAAAACTCAAGGTTCCTCTTCGTCGGATGTCCTGATAACTGGCCCCAGGGGGAGAAACAAAACTCGTGGTTCTCAAATAGAGAACAAAATAGAAGCAAATCCAGAGGCAGACTTAAGGATATTGAGTGCTATCATTGTGGTATGAAAGGGCACACGAAGAAGTTCTGCAGGAAGTTGAAGAGGGAGAACAAAAACAAAGAGGAAACTAAAGAAGATGGCAATGAAAATTGCCTAGCCACCGTTACCACCGAAGATCTTGTTACTATCCTTGATGCGGATATGATAAATATTGCTTGTGATGAGTCAAGCTGGGTTGTGGATACTGGTGCCGCATCCCATGTGACATCAAGGAAGGATTTTTTCTCTTCCTATACTCTGGTGATTTTGGAACTTTGAGTATGGGTAATGAGACTGTTTCTAGGGTGGTTGGTATTGGTACAATCTGTTTAAAAACTAGTGTTGGAACTAAACTAGTTTTGAACAATGTGAAACATGCTTCTGATGTTCGTCTGCACCTAATTTCTGTTGGTGTTTTAGATGATGAAGGATATGTTAGTACCAACGGTGATGGAAAATGGAAGCTCATCAAGGGTTCCTTGGTTGTGGCTCGTGGTAACAAACGTCGTGGTCTATATTGGACTACGGCCTCTGCTTGTGTTGATATGGTGAATGCGGTTGAGAGCGATAGCTTTTCAACATTATGGCACAAGAGGCTTAGCCACATCAACGAGAAAGGACTTAATGTTCTAGCCAAGAAGAATTTTTTGTCAAATTTCAAAAGTGCTAAATTAGAAAAGTGTGAGCACTGCTTGGCTGGTAAACAAAATAGAGTTTCCTTTAAGTCCTACCCCCCTTCGAGAAAGACAGAGTTGCTTGAGTTGGTGCACTCTGATTTATGTGGTCCAATGAAGACAAAGACATTAGGTGGTGCACTTTACTTTGTCACTTTCATTGATGATTGCTCGAGAAAACTTTGGGTCTATGTCTTGAAGACTAAAGACCAAGTGTTAGGTGTCTTTAAGCAGTTTCAGGCTTCAGTTGAAAGAGAAACTGGAAAGAAATTGAAATGCATTCGTACTGATAATGGTGGTGAATATTGTGGACCATTTGACGAATACTGCAAGCATCAAGGTATTAGACACCAGAAGACTCCTCCCACGACTCCTCAGCTTAATGGTTTGGCTGAGAGGATGAACAGGACCTTGATGGAAAGAGTTAGATGTTTGCTTTCTGAAGCAAAGTTGCCGAACTCATTTTGGGGTGAGGCTTTATTGACCGCTGCACATGTTATTAATCTATCTCCTGCTGTTGCTTTGCAAAGTGATGTACCAAATAGTGTTTGGTATGGAAAGGATGTTTCCTATGACCATTTGAGAGTATTTGGTTGCAAAGCTTTTGTACATGTGCCGAAAGATGAGAGGTCAAAGTTAGATGCCAAGACAAGGCAATGCATCTTCATTGGATATGGCCTAGATGAATTTGGTTACAGGCTATATGATCCAATTGAAAAGAAACTTGTGAGAAGCCGTGATATTATTTTCATGGAGAATCAAACAATTGAAGATATTGACAAAGCGGAGAAGGTAGAATCTTCAAGTTTTGATGGTATAATTCATCATGATGACGTTCCTCACACAAGTGTGCATGATGTTGTTGGGCTTGATAATCATAGTGACGCCCAGAATCATGTATCAAATCAACATGTTGATGTTGATAATAACAATGATATTGTTATTGATGATCCTGTTGCTCATGAAGTTGTGGACGAATCAAATATTCCGCTTCGGAGGTCCACAAGACAGCGGTTTCCTTCCTCCCGTTATTCACCCAATGAGTATGTGTTACTCACTGACGGGGGAGAACCTGAATGTTATGAGGAGGCCATGGAAGATAAGCACAAGGATCAATGGATTGAAGCCATGCAAGATGAGATGAAGTCTTTGCATGAGAACCAAACTTATGAGTTGGTAAAATTGCCCAAGGGCATGAGAGCTTTGAAGAACAAGTGGGTGTTCAAAGTTAAAGTTGAAGAACACAACTTGAAGCCCAGGTACAAAGCTAGATTGGTTGTTAAGGGATTCGGTCAAAGGAAAGGTATTGACTTTGACGAAATATTTTCTCCTGTTGTGAAAATGTCCTCGATTCGCACAGTTCTAGGTTTGGCTGCTAGTCTTAATTTAGAGATTGAGCAGATGGATGTGAAGACGGCTTTCCTTCACGGTGACCTAGAAGAAGAGATTTATATGGAACAACCTGAGGGCTTCAAAGTAGAAGGAAAGAAAATTTTGTGTGCAAACTCAAAAAGAGTCTTTATGGCCTAAAACAAGCTCCTAGACAGTGGTACAAGAAGTTTGAATCTGTTATGGGAGAGCAAGGCTATAAGAAGACTTCTTCAGATCATTGTGTATTTGTACAAAAATTTTCTGACAATGATTTTATCATCCTCCTGTTGTATGTGGATGATATGTTGATTGTGGGCAAGAATACTTCCAAGATTGACGAGCTGAAGAAAGAGTTGTGTAAGTCTTTTTCTATGAAAGACTTGGGTCATGCCAAGCAAATTTTGGGCATGAGAATTACTCGTCTTAGAGATAAAAGAAAGATTTATTTGTCCCAGAAGAAGTACATTGAACGTGTACTGGAGCGCTTCAATATGAAGAATGCTAAGCCTGTTAGTACACCTCTTGCTGGTCATATGAAATTGAGCAAGAAGATGTGTCCTACAGCTAGGGAGGAAAAAGAGAACATGGCCAAAGTTCCATATTCCTCCGTCGTCGGAAGTCTAATGTATGCAATGGTGTGCACTAGACCTGATATTGCTCACGCAGTTGGTGTTGTCAGCAGATTTCTCGAAAATCCAGGAAAAGAGCATTGGGATGCTGTGAAGTGGATACTCAGGTATCTTAGAGGAAGCTCAGATGAATGCTTGTGTTTTGGAGCATCAAATCCAATCTTGAAAGGCTATACAGATTCTGATATGGCAGGTGACCTTGATAACAGAAAATCCACTACTGGATATTTGTTTACTTTTTCAGGGGGAGCTATATCATGGCAGTCAAAGTTGCAGAAGTGTGTTGCACTATCTACAACTGAAGCTGAGTATATTGCGGCTACTGAAGCCGGCAAGGAGATGATATGGCTAAAGCGATTTCTTCAAGAGCTTGGTTTGAATCAGATGGAGTATATTGTCTATTGTGACAGTCAAAGTGCAATAGACTTGAGCAAGAACTCCATGTACCATGCAAGAACAAAACACATCGACGTCAGATATCATTGGATTCGTGAGGAAGTGGAGAGTGAATCATTTCACGTCAAAAAGATCCACACAAGTGAAAATCCTGCAGATATGCTGACCAAGACGATACCGAAAGACAAGTTCGATTTATGCAAAGAACTTGTGGGTATGAGCTCTCTCTAAAGAAGATGAAGATACCTTCTTCTAGTAAATGGGACTGGAGGGGGAGATTTGTTGAATCCATCCCATTTTTTAGTCAACTTTAGCTATTCAATTGGTACAAGCAATTGTTAAAAAGGAATAGTAATTGGAGTTGAAAATTAAGACTTGGTAGTTGGCAAATTGGTAAGATTTGCAAACCATTTTTGACTTTGCTATTTTACCTATGTCATTAGTGACATAGGCATGGTTTTATCCTTCTATAAATAGAGCATTCTTGCTCATTTGTAGAACACACCAAGTTAGAGAGAAAAATCATTTTGAGAGCAAAGTGAGGTATTCCATAGACTATACAAAAGAATAGTCTGTGAAGAAAAATAGAGTGTGAGCGATATTTTAGTAAGACGGAAACCAAAAGAGTGTTGTTTCTTTTGAGTGTGTAGTAGTCACTTTGAGTATTGTATTCGTGACTACACAGTGTAAAATTCCTTACTATAGTAATATCAGTTGCTCCTCTTGGCCGTGGTTTTTTCCCTTATTTAGAAGGGTTTCCACGTAAAATTCTTGGTGTCGTTATTTTCCCATTTTATTTCCATTACTTTTACCATATATATATTGTTGTGCTTGTCCGCGTTTTCCCAACAGTTTAACCATTGACAATTGTGGGCTTTTTTGTCTTTGGATATAAAATCTCTGAAGAAGTTGAGGATAAACCGTAAAGCATTAGTCCAATGTCCATTTCTTTTACGGTTTAATGCTACTGTCAGATTGCTCTCATTATATCTTTTACGAGTTCACCTCAGCCATTGGTCATTTTGTTTGAAGGCATGCTGATGAATTTTATGAAGTAATGATTAAGCCAGATACATGAAATATCGATAAGAAGAAAAACAAAAGAAAAGAATTGTCAAGAATATCTGTCCAGTCCCCTCTATGGGAACTTTGTGATGTAAGAAACTCGTAACCATCATCTACCTCATTTGAATATTTGCTGTTTGTGAAGCATCATCTCTTTCCTCTCAAATAATAGGTTTCGGTTCTCGTGGTAGATCTTATCATTTGCTTACTTTCATGCATATAGCTAGCCGAGGCCTTACTTGAATTGTTTCATTCACTATGTTAAATTTTAGGGCCCTTCTCCACAAGAAACACTCGTTCTCACAAAATCATCCATTTTTTCTACGAAACTTGTTCTTTTGAATGATCATCATGTTGGTTGTGATTGGATCCAAATACATCGGTTAAACTTTTGATCTCGAATTACACTTGTTTCGACCCCAAGTATAAAAAAAATTAGTTTGATGTTACTTATCCTTTAGGAAATGAATCTTTGATTTGTAGCACCTTGTTCCTTTGCCATATTTTCTCAATGACTTTTTCTCCTTTTGATTTTCCTTTACCCTCAAAATATATTATTTAGTGGAGCAAACTTCTTATGTGTTGCTGCTGCTGCTAAGGGTGTTGAAGGATTTGATACTGAGGCTGCAAAGAAGAGGTTCTTTGAATTTCATATATTTACGAATATCTACTCTCAAAGCAGATTTCACTGGGTATGTTGTTGTTGTAAAGCACTTTCCTTTTAGCCGTGGTAGCTGACTCCAGAACTGACAATTTTATTGATAAACAGGCAACCATCTGTAGTATGCAAACCCAATAGTTTCTTCTCATTCCTTTTATAATTGGCATTCAAGAAACAGTAAATTAGACTGAATCAGCACATAGCAAGAACCATATTTGTTTAAATTATAAGTGTAGATATGTTTTATCGTAAAGAACTACCTGATATCTACTCCTGAGAAACTTGGCGTATAACTTCTGCAATGGGAATTACTGAACATTAAATTTTTTTTTACATAATGAATCTGTTAGTCATGGAATCAGGTGCTCTGACTCCAAAGGCTGTGATCTTTCTTATATGGTCTTGGGCAATCCTCCCCTTATGAGCTAGCTTTTGTTGTTGAGTTAGGCCCACGGCCCGTTTCTTTACACGGTATCAGTGTCAGTCCCATCAATCCCTCGACCCCTGTTGTTATGTTTCTCTTTCTCAATATTGATCCCCCATATTATGTTTTCCGTGCTTAGAATTTCTAGTCCTGGGTGTGCCCCTAACTTTTTGTGGTTTAGTTGTGTTCTCAAGGTCCATCCATTTCTTCACCGTATATATGCAAACACACTCTGTTGGTTTGTAATGTAGTTTGGGAGGACGTAGTACTTTTATTAAGGTTAAAGTGTACAGCTCGGATGAAAATCACAGGTTCGCAGTGAACTGACTGAAACCTCCCTGCCCCCCTCTTCTTTGTTTTTAGTTATCCTTTATCTATATTTGACCTCATATCCTATTTGTTTGATTTGACAGGTTTTGATGCAATTGTATCTGCTGATGCCTTTAAAAGTTTGAAGCCTGCTCCTGATATTTTCTTGGCTGCATCGCGGATTCTTGATATTCCCACTAGTGAGGTAGTTTCCAGGATGTGCAATGCTGTTCTGCTACCACCCGTCATAATTTTTTTCTTTTTAGACACTTTTATGTGGGTAGTATGTGGTGCTAACCTGATGAGAAATTTACATTCAAATTCTGTGTGACTGAGAGTTCCCTTCATTATTATCCATTAGTGACTGTAATAATCAGATGAAGCTAGCTGGAAAACAAAATTTAAGCAAAGAAGATACTACAAACTTGATAAATATATTGGCAACTTTTATGTTGAATATTATATTCCTACGGAAAAGAGATGCTCTATTGTCATTCTATCAGTCGGAACAGTTTTTCTAAATATGGATAAAAAAATGGGGGTGCATTATGAATAGCTGAAGGTTCATGTTCAAGGATGATGATGTTTTGAAGTGTTAAGTAGATCAGTGTCCTGTTTGTCGATCTTGATAGACATTATCATAATCCTGTATGTTGACAGTGTATTGTGATTGAAGATAAATTAGCTGGAGTACAAGCTGCGAAAATTAGGTATTTGCGTTTGAGTGCCTTTCCTTTATATAGTTGGACTATGTACAATCGTTCAAAGTTGTTGATATCACCAACCCTACTTGAACTTTCCTTTTTTTGTTGCGTCTGTCAACTGAATCAGTAAGCTGTATCAGCATCATTCTAATGTACCTCGTTGCCTCTTTTCTTAGCGATCATTTTGATTCCATTTTTTCTACATTCATAAATATGTTGACTTAATTACTTGCAAATGTATAGCTGTGACGACAACACTATCAGAAGATACTCTAAAAGCAGCGGAGCCCACACTTATCAGAAAGGAGATAAGCGATATTTCACTTGAAAATGTCCTTGATGGTGGCTCTGGTAGCAAATAGTATGTAGTGCACCAACATGTTAAGAACTCCCCTTTTCGTGTACCATTGACAAATGCAGAATACTGAAAGCTCTTTTGTGTTATTTATTGAAAAACTTGCGAGTAAGCTCTTTTTTGTAATGACTATAATTTGTTGAAGGATATCCTGTTCTCTGCTCCCTTAAGCTGTATGCTTTAGCTGCTAATTGTTGTCTTTTACTTAGTTGATGGAAATTTGCTAGTACTAGTGTTCCTCTAGCTTATCATGTGTGGTTAATAATGGCTCCCTTTCTATGCTTACTATAAAATGAATCTAATGATGACTAACAATGCAGATGTGATGGTGCAGGAATCTCAATCCATTAATGATCTAGCTCTCTCTTCCACTAAATCCAATATGACAGGGAGTATCCCAGAGCTGGATAATTATCCAACAAGTGAAGCCCGTAGCAACTAACTCATTTGGATCCACTTTTTTCAACTTCTCATCACACTTTACAGATTCCCTAATTGATGATGTTTGTTTGCAAAGCATGCTAGGTCAGAAAATGCTTGAATTCCAACTGACAAGTCTTGGTGCTTTCGATGCTGAAGAAACTATTAGCTCACACTCAACCTTGACCAAAGCTTCAAACTTTATGAGAAGTTTTTTGATATCTGTGTTAAAGCCTCTATGCTAGATAGATATCAAGCTTCTTTATCTTGACCTGTTTATTCTATTGCCTTAAAAACTATTTGCAGTGTCGGCCAGCCATGTGGATGATATAAGCATCCAGTATTCTAGTGCTCCAGCTTCTACGTGAAATTTTGTAAGGTAACAACTTTCTTGTTCTGGTATCATATGAAGGCAGCATTAGTGCAAAACATATTTTTGGCGAGTGCATTAATATAAATATATACCTAGTAGTTTTCAAACCCTGTCAAAGTTCCTAAATCAACGAGCATTATATAACCATCATTGACATTGGTACTAATTTTTGGCCAATTAAACTCATATCAAGAGTGACAATCTGGGATTGGATCTTTAAATGCCAACTGCACAAATTTATCTCGAGATCATGATGGATATAGCATACAACTAAAAAAATTATAGTCAACAAGTTGATTTTATGACCTCAAACTTTGGATCTAAGTTTCTTTTCATGCAATTTTACTTTGAGGAGTCATGAATTGATACTAGTCCTAGCAATGTCTTAAAGTTACTATATGTCCAACTTAACCTCAAGTTTGAGTTTGTTACCTCAGGCACTTTCATATTTTCTTAGGTCAGGACTCAAATTGATCATAATTTTTTTTTCATTATAAGAGGAAGGAGTTCATATCAGATGTATGTCAAGTTGGAATGTGAAAAAACTAAACAAAGTACTTGGGGAGAGTTCTGGTTCTAAGAAAATCAGAGATATGGCCATTAATGCCTGGAAGACTCTGTCTGAAAATGACAAAGAGGTACGATGAAGTACTTATCATATTGTTGCTAGCAGACCTGTGTTTCTTTAAACATAATTTTGGTATTTAAGCATTCATGTTTCTTTCTTCTACTTTAACAAACATACACAAATTTAAGCAAGTAAAAGTTTTTCCTTGTTCATCGTATCCTTCCAACTTTTGCTGCCTTAATTGAAGCAAGCTGGATAAGGAAAGATATATCCAAGAAATGGCTGCTTATGAACAGCATAAGAACAAAGAAACTACAACGAATCCAAATTTGCACAGGGGTTTGGCCCTGAGTAGGATCAACTTTGGTGCACCATCAGGAATTGATCATGGTTATCATGTGACTTCACAAGCTTATACTGGAAGCAACATTCTCCCTAATGCATCCTTTTATGAGTCCACGGTACAAATATTGTATAATGGTAAGACAAGTAACCCCATATTTCAGATGGATTGGGGCTCCTTTGCCTAGTCGATTTCAGTTGCTACTTTGGTGGGTTTTGGAAGATATGTGTAGCTTTCTATCTGTAAGTATCTTACAACCTTAACATGATGCTTTAAAGATGTATATAGCTTCTAGTCTTTGAAAATTAGCGTGTCAAGAAGCAGCATTTGAAGGTTAGTTGGTAGTGGAGGATTGTCTTGCTTTTTGAGGCATAGGCGTGTTGGTTTTATTTTTGTCCTTGTTTTATTATTGTGATTCTTTTAACTTTTGGTATCTATCACCGTCTGTTGTTATTTATTGTGTTTTAATGGTCACATAACTTGCATAAATCTCTTTTTTAACTGTATGTTGGTAGTTATGTTTGTACTACAATGTTGATTTTCTATCTTCTTGTGCTCTTAATTTGAAAGATTTGTATGTGTGCATGACAGGGTGTGTTCTGCTGCAATCTGAGAGTGATGGAGATGCTAAAACCGAAAATGTTATCCCTATTGAGTTTTACTAAGATTATCGTTATCTGGAAAATTATAGCTTTGTAGAAAACTGATGCTAGAATTCAGGTTATATGTTTTTAACTTTTGGTGTTGTTTAAGCTGGATGATGTTGGCTTGCTTTCTGAGATATGGAAACATAATACATCTCTCTTGTTGCGCTAGTGTACTAATTTTCTAATCTGACCTATACATCATCAGCCTCCAATTTTACTTTTGGTTGTTTCAATGTCCTTAATTTCTTGTCGTTTATAAACAATTCAAAAAAACTTCCTACTTTCACTTCTATTTGTTCACTTTAAACTTTGCACGTTCTTTAAAAATAATGACTAATAAAAATGAAACGAGGGAATACTTACTTTGCATTTAAGTTATATTGTCTTTCATCATATTGTAAGTCTTTTAGTTACAATATGATATAAATTTAGCATATTGCCTGTTTCGGCAGATATAAATTTCACGCACTAAATTTAATTGCTGTCAACTCTTTTAGTTACTTCTATCCTTCTTTAGTCACTTTATAATTTAGCATTATGATGAACTCAAAACTCTCAAAAATCAGAATGGTGTATTATTCACTTAAAAGCAAACGAACAAGCAAGGGAACAGAACATTTATGCAAATATCAAAATGGTAGGTAAAAATTGAAAACTGGGGTAAATTGACTGACTTTTTTTAAGCAGCGAGAGATACGGGGTCTGTTAGTTTTTCTAATAAAAGAGGAAATTCTCAGACAGTCATAATAAATGTGTTCAATATAGGGGTGGGCATAAATATCGAAAAATCGAACCGAAATGAAAAATTTCGGTTATTCGATATTTTTGTTCGGTGTCAGTTTTCTTTTTCGGAATTTCGATTCTTCGGTTCGGAGTCCGGTGCAAGAGTCCTGAAACTACGGTGCACCGAAATTTAAAAATATTTAAATTATATTGCTTAATTAATAATAGTTATACACTTTTTGAATTTTGACTCAAAATATTTACATGACCCATTTAAATTTTCAATTTTTAAATGACAACAAATATAATGTCAATAAAGTGTTGAACTATTGTTGTTTATGTACAATTGTACATTGTGAGTCCTTATATTTTGGTTGTTCGAAAGTTCATCATGCATCCTGCTTTGCTAGGTTGCTTGCTCTCTTCTTTATTCATTCAGCATTCCTGTATGGGAGAAAACCTTTAGACTTTAGCAAAATGGCAGTCATCTATGCTAAGTAACAGAAACAAATCTTTTTGACATCTTCGCTAAAAAACTATCTAGCCCTCTTTATATTTATTAAATACATGATAAAACTCTTAACACTTTATCATATTCCCTCTTTATTTTTATTTACACCGAAAATCTGATTTAAAAATACCGAACTAAACCGAACCGAATCGATCTAGTTTGGTATAAACTATGGTGCATACTTTTCTAAAATCGAATACCAAAAAACCTAACTAAAATTTAATTAAACCGAATTAAAAAACCGAATACCCATCCCTACTTCAATATTTGCAAACTTTAACTTCCAACAATGTTCAAGATTATATATTTGGAGGATAAAATTAAATCTAAGGAATAGTTTTGGCTAAAAACACTTGGAGAAGTAATGACATTGACATTTGGATGATGTGAAGACCTAAAAAGAGTATGAGATGGTGGGACACACTAGCTAGTTGTTTCTCTTTTTACTTGCATTTGAGATATGGGACATGGGAGTGAACATCATTGCCGTCCTCCTTGTTGGAATTCAATCATGGAACTACTTTGGTCAAACAAACTATATACAGTATAATATATAGCAGAATTGGTGAGATTCAAACACACTAGCACTATCTCATTTTAAGGAGATGAAATTACTGGACTAAAATAATATGTTGGGTTAAGGGTGTTCAAAATATGTTATTTAAATCATTTTGTATATCATTTTACTTGTATATACATTGTTTTTTCGACGAAAGGTGTCCAACTGCTGACATATATCGACTCATCACAAGGAAAATGCCTATTTATATATTTAAAAAATCTTTTAAAATTCATAAACTTTTGATTAAAAATGGATTGATGGTATTCATAGTTGACAATTTATACAACTACACTTTAAATATTATGAGATTGTCCTTGTGGCGAGTAAGGTAATTTTCAGCTTTCCTTGCACTTAACAGTTAAGGTGCTTGATTATCAACCACAACCACAACTGATTAACATATTACCATGACCAAACTCAAACCATAGTCTATTCTTAATTAGATCATATAAAGTATGTTATGATTTTACTCGTGGCAATGACATCAAATAGCCGGTGACCAGCAAGGTTTCGTTGCACTGGGCTTGTTTAGTATGAATTATCTTTCTTATTTTGTTTGCAAGCTATTGCATAGGAGCAAGTTTTTACCTATACGCACTGAAGGAGTAGCCGTTATGAATTTGCTTTGTCATAAAAACTAAAAAAAAAGAAATTACCATTATCATTTATTAACTGTCTATGTCAATATTTAGTTCAAAATATAATTAATAAAGTTAATTAGTAAACAAAATCATAAATAAATATATCACATAAGGTAAAGAATACAGTTAATCTACCATATTAAAGTCTCACATAACTCATAAGAGAACCTGTGCATAACACATAAGGTAAAGAAATCCTTATGGGAAAGAGCGTTTCTTTCGATCTACCGATACATATGACCGTTTGGTAGAGTGTATTAGCAAAAATAATGCATACATTAATTATATATATTAGTAATTTTTTGTTTGGTGCATTTTTTCATGCTATGTATAACTAATGCAACACTCTATTGTGTATTGAGGAGTATATTACTAATACTATGGATTTCTAGGTATTAGTAATTGCAGAAGATTTAATACATGCATTAATATGATTAAAGACTCAATTACCCCTCAAAAGTACTTTTACATCTTTTCCAACATAATTTTAAAGGATACTTTTATAAATAAATATTTTGTACAATTCATAATATTTTTAATACACCAAACCAAACAATGCTTAAGAAATTATTTATGTGTAATTAATACAAATATAACTTATACATGCATTACTAATACAGTCTATTGTATATTAAAGAAAAGTTGCAAAGATTTCACTTTAATTTTTACAAATGATTAAAGAGACGATATCTATGAGTTTGGCCAAATGAATTAAAGGAATTAAATTATATTCCGTTTTCAAATATCAAATACCGCTCTCCAGAATTCCAATCCTTAAACTTTTTGACTTAATAACGTAACATTGATTATTAGTAAATTCATATATGCTTTAATCACCATCGCAAAGTTTCTTTTTTTCCTTTATCAAGATGTACATGCATACTTATGGGGAAAAATAAAAATAAAAACTGTAGTGCATTCTATCCAGAAAAAGAATTAAAGTTAAGGGAAAAAGAGATTCTTAATAAGAAAAAGAAAAATAAAGTCGATGAAACTGAGAAAAAAGTATGAAAAAAGGACAAAGAAAATCTCCCAGGACCACTTTACGATATCATAATTAAACATCACATGATGTTTTAAATATGGAGAGTTAGCAGCAATTAATATAGTTGTATGTGTTTTAATTATTCTATCTCTTAAATTGATTTCCATATTAAGGTTTAATTAATTAGGTTGTCTCACCTCTCTCCTTTTTTTTTTGTCCTATATATATATCAATATAAAAAAGTCCTCTCTCCATTAAGAAGTGTTTTCTTCAATAAGAAAAGAAAAGACCTAAGAAATATATATTCATATTGAAAAGCTAGGCCTTAAGCACAAATAATAATGAGATAAAGCACTTTAATGCAACTAATTAAGGGGCTCTCGTACGAGAAATAATGGATAAATTAAGTATTAGAATTAATTTTAAAATGAATTTATTTCATGGAACTATTTATCTCGAGATAATAATGTTAGTTTAATTTATATTGAGAGTAGATAATAATCTAGAGATAATTAATTAATCTCAAAATAATTTATTTTCTAATCGAGAAATCAGATGATAGATGTTTGATTCTGTTAAATATAAGACTGTATGTCCAATTTTATATTTGTAGTCTTATTTACAATATAATATGTTGGAGAAAAAATTGTCAAAGTACGTAATCGGCCGGCAATAATAGTTTCATCATTCATGACAAACAAATTATAACTAGCTAAGCACGTACGTATTAGTGATGAAAAAAAGTCTTATCAATTTAATCCACAACTAATTGCCACCTTAGGAAATAATTAAAAATGAGATGATAATTATAATAGTAATGATGATGAGAACAAGATAATAATGTCAAAATAAAATCGGTTTGGTATAATATATAAAAATATATTATTTAATTTGACCTCATTTCATATTCATGCTCTCACACTTGTAGACAGGGTCGTCTTAACCCCTAGACAACTAAAGTCATCGCTTGGGGCTCCATATTTTTTTGTGGCCCATATTTTTAAAAAACAATTACTTGTGTATGTTATTTTTTAAAAAAAATTATGTACTATGAGTGCTATAATTTCTACTAAGGAAATTACATATGAGATGAATATTAATTTGAATTTCGTAAAAAAATAATTTGATGAAAATATGAATAACAAAATCACAAAGTCACTTGAAAAATCTTTTAGAGTTGATTACTTTATATATGTATAGAAGATCAAACTATTTTTCATTTCACAATAGATTTGAACCAATTGAAGCATATGAAAACAAATTGATTTCTTATTTAGTGGTAAAATATTTAAATTACTAGATGATGAGAATTTTTAAAAATATTGTGTTTAACTTTGAACTTTCTTTAACACGTAATAGTTATTCTGATATTGATGGTTTAAATTTATTTTTTTAAATTAAAAGTGTTAAGAGAAATAATATTAGTAGAAAATAATGATCTAATGAAAATAGTCAATCAAAATAAAAAAACTTAATTCTTTTTCAAATACACAGATCGCTTATAAAATAATGTAAAAAGTTCCTGTAGCTTCACCCGGAAGAAGTTTTTTTCCAAATTAAAATTGATTGAATCTTTTTTAAGATCAACAATATCTCAACTCTCAAAAGAGATTAAATGCTTTAGCTATATTATCATTTGGAAAGAAATTATTAAAACAAATTGATTATAAAATAATACTTAATGACTTCGATGGTTGCATCTAAAATAGCTAGAAAAATACATTCAAATAAAAGTATACATGATAAAAAAATATTATGTCTCCTCTCTTAAATTTCGCTTTAGGTCCCTAATATTATTGAATCGGACCTGATTGTAGGTGTATTATAATAGCTAAGAGGGAAATGAGATTTCAATGCCAGAAAAAAGAACTCCTATTAATTATGGCAAATGAGCAATTCTGATTTGTTATTGGTATTGTAAATGAAATTTAAACACATGAGTAAATTTGAAGGAGGTTGTAAATTCCAAGAAATTTCAAACATAAAGAAAGGCTATTTTGTATATGGAAAACAACAAGTAGTAGAAAGAGTTGTGAAAACATAGAAGGTGTGGATTCCTTTGCTGCTTAACGCCAAAACAGAAGAATTGTCCCTTTATTCCGCATAGTTGGTTTTACCCAAATACTAACTGACAAAATTTAAAACATTTTAATGACAAAATCGTAGATTAGTTTTGTCTCAATCTTATCTCACTTTTTTTTGTTTTTTTTTCCATACACATATAATTTAAAAAAACAATCAAGTTGGTCGAGCAAGAAAATTTTCAATTAAAAATCTCAAATTTAAAGTTTCTCATTTATTTTTTTAATTGAGTTCCAGGCATGATTTACAATCTATTATGTTGGAGTAAAATTTATCATAACTATAATAGTAGAATGAGATTTATATGAGTACGCAGCCATGAGTTGTTAAATTATGGTTAATTAATCCTTATTTATCGATTAGAAAAGAGTATTATTATTTACTACTATCTAACTAAGTAGGCGTTTGGCCATGTGATATCATATCACGATATGCTATGTAATTAGTGTTTGGACATGCGGTTTTACGCTGATTCCATCTCATGAGATGTGATTTCATATTCTCTACAAATATCGAATCATGTGGGAATATCATATCATGATTTGAGATATTTTTAATACAAAAATTAATTTACGAGTTTATATTTTGTAAAACTACCCCACATTTATATCTATTAACCATTTATTCACATGTAAATAAAATTTGTAATCCATCATTACTTTTTAAAATTTATTATTCTCACCGACATAAAAATTATTACTCTCTCCATCATTCAGTCAATTTAACTCACACTTTACGATTGTTGAGTAATAAAATCTTGAAGAGCTCGTGAAAGGTGTTTCATTTTTACACAAATATATTGATGAAACAATTACTTAATTGAAGAACAAATAGCTTTGTAATAATTTATTATGCCATTTTATAATTTTTTGTTTATTTGATAAGACTGAATAACAATTGGAGCTACTTTAATAGTTTTAGAATTTATGAGAAAATATACAACATCAACATATTCAAACAAAACTTTAATTTCATCCATCATTTCATATCATATCATGATATCATATCGCATATCTAAACAAAATTTTATATTCGATTTTCGGTGATTGAAACCCATGTTAATATCGACACGTGGAGGTCAACAAGATGGCTAGGACGGTTCCAATATAAGCAATCTTTTTTTTTTCAGTGGAGTAAGTATTATTTTCTTCACAACAATATTTTAATAGGATTATAATTAGTTATCTGTCATTGTTAACAAATTTCGTCATTTTTAAACAAACCATACGGCTAGTTTTACGTTCAAGGTTAGTTAGTTAAACCTATTTTGTCAGTGAATATATAGTTTGTTTATAGTATTTTTTTAATTACCGTAAAAGATTATCATAACCATAAAAAAAAACAATTATAACCTAATTGGGTTGTAATCTAAAAAAAACACCTTCTCGTTGGCCCAAATATACTTTAATCTAACTTCTAATAGATTTAGAATTTATATTATTGAAGACGTATCATATATTACGTATAAATAAATATTAATATAATTAATTATCACTGATAGCACAAAGTAAGAATATAAAAGAGTCGTTTAGTCCATAAAATTATTTTGAAATTATAATATGAGATTATAACTTTGAGACCAATTTATCCTGCATTATAGATAATCTAAAATATAAAATAATTAAATCAAATATAGTATAAATTTTAATATCTAAGCTAATTCTTAGATGTCTATCTTATTATACATATAAAATGACTTTAAAATATTTCTGAAAAATGCTCTGTTATAACCAAATATAAAGTAATAAGAGTTGGAAATTCCAATCAGAATTTATACCCATTTTAGTAGGGGTAAGAATATATATATATGTTTAGCCTTTTTTATACAATTTTTTTTAAGTATATACTCACTTCCTCTAATCTCATCTCCCTAATATAGAAAATTAGAAAAACGAAACACAAAGGAAAGATGAAGGTTCTAGATTTTTGAAAATTTTTAAACTTTATAACAAAAGAAAAATAAGTTGTACGTATTTTTTAGGAAAAAAAAGAAAAGAGAATAGTCAAATTACTAAAGATATTAGAGTCTTCTGCACCACAGATATAAATAAAATTTATTAGTAGTAAATTTCAATTACTTTTAATAAATTGATTAGAGGATCTATGGCCTTGGTGTTTTCTATTTTACTTTTTTTCTTAAAATAGTATATATATTTTTAGACAAAAAAGCGAACATCTCGTCGTTTCCTTTTTATCGCCTTCTGCACTCTGCAGATCCATCTTCTTCATCTCTCTTTCAACACAAATTCAAACTTCAAACTAAACAAATTTCCGCTAATTTATACTAATTTCGTTTTCGTGCAATTTTCTCAACTTTGAGAGCTAACTGAGCTTTTCTTTTTTTTGCCTTGATTTGTTTTTCAAGTACATTGGGTTGTTTCTGAAACCCCAATGGGTGCTTGTACTTCTAGACCCTCAAATTATTCCGGCGACAGTAATGGCAACAGAGCTACACTTCCGGTGAAATCTACTCCGAACAATAATGAGGACGGTAACAGTCATCAGCAAGAAAGGACGAAAAAGGACGAAGCTGATGTAGGTAAAAAGTCACCTTTTTTCCCTTTCTACAGTCCTAGTCCGGCGCATTATTTGTTCTCCAAGAAATCTCCGTTGAGATCTCCGGCGAATGCCAGCTCTAATTCTACTCCTCGAAGGTTTTTTAAACGGCCATTTCCTCCGCCGTCTCCGGCGAAACACATCCGTGCTGTGTTGGCTCGGCGACACGGCTCTGTGAAACCGAATGAGTCTGCGATTCCAGAAGTAAATGAAACGGAGGTTGGCGGCGGCGGTGGAGGCGGCGCTGGGCTTGATAAGAGTTTTGGATTTTCGAAGAATTTTGGGAACAAGTATGAGCTGGGAGAGGAAGTTGGAAGAGGGCATTTTGGATATACTTGTAAAGCTAAGTTCAAGAAAGGTGAAGTTAAAGGACAAGAAGTTGCTGTAAAAGTCATCCCCAAATCAAAGGTTTGGCATTTTCTTATACTCTCAATTTTCTTTCAAGTTTGATTCAACTGTTATGATCTATCATCTCTGTGGTCAAAGTTAGTTGGATTTTTCTCTTTTTTACTACTTGAGTATTAGTAGTCAGATCTACTCTACAGATTGTAGTCTTTGACTTTGTTATCTTTCTATTTTCAAATGTCCTTTTTGTACTACTTGTTGTTTTGTTTTCCAAATGGATCCATCATCTACTGTTTCCTTAGGTGGTATAGTAGATGATTTAAGTATAAATCTTAGTTTATTTGGCAATTAAGTTTAAAGGTTGTGAAGTGATGGAATGAGGAAGCTTTTTGCAGCTTCTGTTGCGGTGGCATACGTGATTATATTTGTTATATGCTGATGACTGTTTCAAAGGAAGCAGTTCAATTTTGCAGTGCACTAAAGTCTTAAGTTTTTCTTGAACTGTTCTTAGAGTCCGAAAATTATCTGTTCAATTGTCCATAAGATGCACTGAGTTGGGATTAACTGTGAGTAAATAGAGTATCGACATTATAATTGGATGCGATGAAAAGAGGAATAACAAATTAAGGGTCTAAGGGAAGTCAAGGAAGAGGGCTGATGTTATTGTCCCATTTTTCCCATTGATGTCCAAGAGTTATAATTTGAGTTTGAAATTCCAAACTTTCCATCATTGAGGGTGAGACTACTGGTATTTGTCCTACCCAAAGAATTCAGTCATTCACAAACTTTACAAAAGTTGGTTCAAGTGGGTCTATATACGATGTCGGATGACTTGGTTTGTTTGTTCCTGAAGGCTGGTTATTTCCATCTGATGTTCATGTTCCTTATTTGGTTTTGAAGTAATAAAGAAAAGGAACAATATCCAGACTAAAGTAGCTGTTTTTTTAAAAAGTCAAATGTGTTTTCTTTGTCTTCTAGTTGTACAAGTAACACGAAAAGGAGAAAACAATTTACTTCAATTAGTTAAGAAACAAAACTCCCTCCCACAACCCCCTCCCCTTCCTCTCCATAACCATACGTTTTGTAGGGTTTAAGGGCTCTTTAAGGTTTGCGTACATCCTATCCTCCCCAGACTAGTTATATTGTTGTTGTCTTTGTTACAGCAGCAAAATTTTCTTGAATAATGTTATCAGTTGCTCAGTCTGTCTAATCAAGGCAGCTGACAGTTTGTGGAATGGACATTTTTATCATGTCTGTAGTTGGAAGTCTGTCTTCCTTAATAGGTGTGCCAACGAGAGCTTGCGATGTATTTGGCACATGCTTCTCTCCTCAACCCCCTCCAAATTTCGGTGGAATTTATTACTGTTCAGTGAGCTGCTTTCTGGTGTTTCTAGCTTGATCTTCTATTTTGCTTGATTTTTTCCTAAAGTAAGTTGATGCATGCCTATTGTTGTTCAGAATGTGCGGTCAGTGGTTTTTTAATTCTCTTCTGATGTTTAATCTGAAATAGATGATCATATTCTTTTCCTTTCCAGATGACTACTGCAATAGCCATTGAGGATGTGAGAAGAGAGGTGAAGATATTAAGAGCTTTGACAGGACATAGCAATTTAGTAAAATTTTATGATTCATATGAAGACCACACCAATGTCTACATAGTCATGGAGTAAGCTTCATCACTCAACTCCCATCACATTTACATTTGCAATGGGGTTCAGTCTCAAACTTAGGTTGAGAGAAATCAGAAAACTTTATTGGTTGTCAACCAGAGTTTCGAGTAGCAGGACAGTTTGTTTATTTTCTCAGCAAACATTGTCTTCAATTATCATATTTTACTCTTATCAGGAGCTTGATCTGCTAATTTCCTTATCACACCGCTCTTCTAAAATACTGATGATTAATCTCGTTAAATTTCAGGCTATGTGAAGGGGGTGAGCTTTTGGATAGAATACTCTCTAGGTAGTTCTTGATCATTCCTATGTTACAATATTTTTGAATTTGAACCTTATGTTTTTATTGATAGAGAAGGTGCTAAGTAGTAGTGTTCTTGTCCTGCAGAGGTGGAAAGTACTCAGAGGATGACGCAAAGACTGTAATGATACAAATACTGAAAGTTGTTGCATTTTGCCACCTTCAAGGTGTGGTACACCGGGATCTTAAGCCAGAGGTGAGAGCACTAAAGTTCTCACTCTATGATTGCTTTAGAGTGAACAACATTTTTAGCATATCCAGATATTTTACCCTGTGTAGAAGAGAGGAATTTTTTTTTTGCACAAAAAAACGCCTTTTTCTTTACTGGGTCTTGGATTATGTTAATATTCCAAATGCAGTGATTTTTCTTTCAGTTTCAAGTTACATAGATATATTATTCATCAGGCAGACTTAATGTTTGTTTCATCTAGTATTAGAGTTTAGGAACTTCTTTATTTAGCTAGTAAGTGACAGAGAAGCTCAAATGTTCAGCCGTGGCATTTTGCCGTGGCTTAATCTATCACTTGTTAGAGAAGCTATGCCATCTGTTTCAGTAAGCCTTCCTCTCTATCATACTCTCCGTTGTCTAATTCTAGCTTTCTGATTGACCAGAATTTCTTATTCACGTCTAAGGAGGAAGATGCACAACTTAAAGCAATAGACTTTGGACTGTCTGATTTTGTGAAGCCAGGTTAGTCCATTACTGTATCTCTGTAAACACTCCCCACCCCACCCAAAAAAAAAAGGAGAGTAGAAAAAAAAACTACCTTCCATAAAATTTGAGAACCTCACCAACTTGTTTATTTGCCTTGCTCAATTACTTTTGCAGATGAAAGACTTAATGATATAGTTGGTAGTGCATATTATGTCGCGCCCGAGGTTCTACATAGATCTTATAGTACAGAGGCTGATGTTTGGAGTATAGGTGTCATAGCATATATCCTTTTGTGTGGAAGCCGTCCTTTTTGGGCTCGAACAGAATCTGGGATATTTAGGTCTGTCCTCAAAGCTGATCCAAGTTTTGAAGAACAGCCTTGGCCTACATTATCTTCTGAGGCGAAAGACTTTGTGAAACGTCTATTGAATAAGGATCCCCGGAAAAGAATGACTGCAGCTCAGGCTTTGGGTGAGTTTCTTGAGTTATATTGGAAAAGACTATCTTTTTATTCTTTAAATTTCTGCAAACTGCTGAACAATTTACTTTCTCAGGTCATCCATGGATAAAGAATAGTCACAACATAGAAGTGCCTTTGGATATTCTGATATTCAAACTGATGAAGGCTTACATGCGGTCCTCTGCTCTTAGGAAAGCTGCACTACGGGTGTGTATGATGCTACCCTGAAAAGTTTTTCTATTCCCATTTTATCTTCCGAGTCCAATGCTACATGTCGAGTAACAAAAGCTCTATTTTGTACCTCATAGTATTTGCTGAAATTCTTACTAATCTTTTGCATTGTTCTTTATGGCCTTGTCATCTACAATTTTTGCAGGCTTTGTCAAAGACATTGACAGTAGATGAGCTATTCTATTTGAAGGAGCAGTTTGCACTGCTACAACCAAGCAAAAATGGCACCATAAGCTTCGACAATGTTAAAACGGTTTGTCTTTTGGAAAAAAGAACTATTTATCAGTCTCTTGTAGTATCTTTCATGTTTTTGCTGATCTTCATGATTTTACCAGGCCCTGATGAAACATGCAACAGATGCAATGAAAGAAGCTCGCATCCATGATTTTCTTGCATCGGTAGATTTTGAGACCCTATGGACTTCAGATAATTAACTGGTGTTGTCATTGTTATGGGTTTAATAAATACTCCTTGTCCTTGTCATGCAGCTTAATGCGCTGCAGTACAGGAGGATGGATTTTGAAGAATTTTGTGCTGCTGCATTAAGTGTCCATCAGCTTGAGGCTTTTGATCGTTGGGAACAACATGCACGTTGTGCCTATGAAATCTTTGAGAAGGAAGGCAATAGGGCCATTATGATAGAAGAATTAGCTTCGGTAATCATGGTTCATTTTTTGTTCTGAATATTGATTGCCACGTCTTAGTCTCTTATATAACTGTCTCGTTTTTTCCTTTTTGGGAGAGGAGAGTGTGCAAGTGATTGGGAAAGCAATCTAACTGAATTTAATTTCAAATTGTTGGTCCAGGAACTTGGTCTTAGCCCTTCGGTTCCTGTCCATGCTGTTCTACATGACTGGCTCAGGCACACTGATGGAAAGCTCAGTTTTCTTGGTTTTGCAAAGTTGTTGCATGGAGTGTCTAGCCGTTCAATTGCAAAAGTTCAATGATTCAAGCCCCAGTGAACCAGAAAATGATTCTCTTGGTGTATCTACATTCTTGTCATGAATACATTGTTTGGCAGTCAAATGAGCTTGGGAGTGACGAATGAGGAAGATCAATTTATGCCCCTCATTCTGGAGCTTCATAGATCTCATTATTTTCTCAGGGACTAGTTTGAGATTCCGCGGAACAACTTTCCAGGAGAGGATGTGAGGTTTGACCGCCGTGTGTTATCAGAGCAGTGACATCCTGCATATAGAGTTCTTACTGTAAAGCTGTAGTTAGTTATGTTTGATTGCAGGTGAGAGTACTTCTCAGCTGGTTTTTGGTCACACACTAGGTGTTTTAACTTGTTGGACATGCGCTGATGTCTACAATTGCATTGTGTAATGTTGTCTACATGTTTTTATAGTTAAGAAGTTCCACCACTTCCTTTTCTTGCTTCTCAACTAGATTGGAGTATATGTGACTCGAAATGATCTATCATCGCGAGAGTCATCAACTTTTTAGTTAAAAGCCTCATTAAGGATAAGTTAGTGAAGTCTTGGGTGATTTTTTTCCATCCGCCCTAGTCTTAATCAATAGTTACCTTGTACGTGCATGCAATCTGACCGGTATACCACCTTTTGTTAAAGGTTAGGTAGGGATGATCAAGTAGTCATTGAAAGCATGTACCAAATTGTTCAGTTGGTTGTCCTTAATCTAATTGTCTTTCCTCCAGCCTTATTTTAATCTAACTTGATAACCGTCATCACTAAGCTAGCGTTTAGACATAGATTTTTGAATATTCTTGGCAAATATTATTTCACTGAAATTTCACCATTTGTTTGACCATAATATTTGGGAAATATATTTCACTTTTTTAGAAAAAAATATGATTTAGACCCACAAGTTTTTAAAACTAACCATAAGGGTATATTACAAGTCAATTGAATCTTTGTTGCAACAATAACAAATAGTGTCCATGACACTAGAACAATGTGATAGTTTGGAGTGAGTGCAACTAACATCATTTCATACTTTGATCTGATTGTTCATCATTTTCATCAACAACCATATCATCATTTAATATTTATTGAATCGGTGTTCTCGTAAAAAATTATGTAATACAACGCAAACAACTACTATAGGGTGTTTTTATAAAAGATAGAAGTTTGGTGTAAAATTTCAATTTTCAAAAGATTTCAAATAATGCGATTAGACCCAAATACTAGAAAAAAACCTAGTGTGATATTTGCCAAATAATAACAAATTTCTATGGATAAACATTATTTGTCAATTTTTTTCTCTAACATTATTTGGGAAATCTATGACCAAATAGTACTTAATAATGATTTATTGAAACCAAATTAACTTGATTTTGAAAGATGAATCAAATTTCAATTTTTTGAACATTATAGATTACCGTTTATTTGACTTGACTAGAAGGGCATGGCCCGTGCTTCGGGCCCAACATAGTTGATTTGCTCTCGGTAAATAATAAAGTATGCTGAAAATTATTCAGTCATATTTATTGCAAAGGAACAATTTATTCAAGTTGTGTATATGAATTACCGAAAGAGATGATCAAGTATGGAAATAAAATGTATTCACTCAAGCATTTGCAAAATCATTGATAAGGTAGACTACATAAAATATTAACTCAAAATTTCACCCAAACGAAATAATCAAAAAGTAAGAGTGCTCGAAGTTTTTAGAAACATTCTGCATCTACAGACATTACTAATAATGTGTCAACATCTGGACTATGATTCAAATTCTAGTAATGTGTCAACATCTGGACTATGATTCAAATTCTAATAATGTGTTAACATATCTAACTCTTCTGTGCCCAAACAATACTATTTGTTGTTCCCTGCAAATTATATGAAAGTGCACACACAAAAAATAATCAGCACAAGTTCTTGTTAAGTCTGTCAACTTCTTATTTGTGGAAACTGCATATTTATATCAAGGTGACAAAAATAGAAGTTAATTAAGTAGTTCTTTTAAAAGTCAACTTCTATCTTTACAGACTTGACTTGCTATGCATGTCCTTATCTATACTACGAACACCTTATAAAGGTACACATTTGCTCAAGTCCGCTTTTAGCGAAATTGAGCCAAAATTCATAAAGTGGTGTATTTTTAGGTGACAAATAAAATGAAATATGGAGGGAAGAATTTATCTCTGGACTTCCATTTATCTTAACAAAAAAAAGAGAAAGAAATTAAATTACATGTGTTATCTCAATCACATTGTTTTCCTCTTTGATTATATCCTTAAAAGGAAGCAATCTTAAGATATTATGGATAATTCTTTTTCTTGTCCTCCTAAAGATCATATATAAAAGTATGCACTATGCTATTTGATTTACTAAGCTCAACAAAGATGGTATCTAAATTATTGCACATAGACATAGTTGCTTCTGAATCTAATAAGACGGTAATGAATAACTAATTAAGTAAAACTAAAAATGATGATATAGAAGGAGGGAGTACACGGATCTCTTAGACCCGCTTAGATATTAGCCTTAACTCTAACATTAATAGTTTGAGTGTATGACAGAGATAAAAGCATGTTATAGATATGTTTGTATCCTTTCATTTAAGTTTACTACTCTTGACTTTAAGATTTTCAATTCAATAAATGAAAAGCTAACGACAATTTTTTTAAGCAAAACCTATCCCACATGCATAATCACATAATATGTAAAACCTTCTTCATTAGATATTATGTGTGTCAAAATCACATATAATACCTCATTAAGCGAATGAATATTACCAAATCAATCCAAACCATCATTAGTCTCTCAATCCCGGAACTGCTATAAAGTCGACTCTACAGGTGAAGTATTTTAAACTTTTTGTATCAAATACTAAAACTGTAACTTCTTATCCAAGAATAACTACTAAATACTATTACAACACCATTCAAAATAGAACATTGTGGTTCGATTTCAAGAAAAAGAGACCTACAATTTCAAAAGCCTGAAAAAGGATGTGAAATTGTACCTTCAGTCTTGAAAATTAGAAGTTGAATGTGTTTCCCTTTTTCATGGTTTGGCTCCTCTTTGTTCTGTTTCTGGAATTTAATTGTTTTTCTCAATTACTTGCCTCACTCAACAATATAAGTATAGGTGAGTAAGGATCCAACATTACTAATTTGTGAGTATACCAAATGTATTTGAATCACAACGGAGTCAAATCCATGAGAATGTGAAACTCTACAGAGTGTGCATAGTATACATAAATACAAAGTCAAGACGAACTACAACATTTTTGATGCGTTTTCATCTCCCATGACATGACTATAGTTAGAGTAAACTCCTGGAAAAATGGTCAAATATATTAAGATGTCTACAAATAAAAAGAGGGTGTAGATAAAATCTCTCCATCCATATTCCACATATTACATATTAAAATAAAAATAATCACCAGAAAAAGTAAAACTTACTTGATTGAAGTAGCACTAGATACATTGTTAATATCTTGCATCTTTCTTTCTTTAATTAGCGTGCAAGGGTGTTAAAGAGTTCCATTAACATGTAAAAATATCTTCACTTAATACTCGAATAAAATTATTAAAGAAGGTCCTATTTCGATGAGACTTTTCTTTGCTAAAACAATCCTCAATAAAATTTTAAGATACTTGTTAAAATTCTTAAATACTAGAATTAGTAGACTTGTCAAAGTTCATCTAAGCTTCTCATTACTATTATTTCTTTAAATGGTGATTTAGTGTGTTCAGTGATACAACAATTTGTGTTCAGTGCTCCTAGTAAGAAAATTGTCATTAAAGCATTGGAATGAGAAAAACAAATCTTTTATGCAGAGTTCAAAAGCTACATCTTTTATTTTCTTCAAATGATCATACAATTTTGCTCTTGCTTGTAGTGTTATCGAACTTGTAATA
Source organism: Solanum lycopersicoides (assembly GCA_022817965.1). Classification (NCBI taxonomy): domain Eukaryota; kingdom Viridiplantae; phylum Streptophyta; class Magnoliopsida; order Solanales; family Solanaceae; genus Solanum; species Solanum lycopersicoides. Next base: position 80,502,263 of record CM040619.1, read on the forward strand.
GGGGGAGGGACATATTTTATAACAAAAAGAGTATTGTCAAGTTATCTTGTACAGTTGTTTCTGACCTTGGCTACAATTACATGAATCATGTAGGGAGATTTATGTACAAGTTGGCAAGGAGGAGGTAAGAATCTTGCCTTTTCTATTATTACTATTATTTTAAATAAGCAATTTATAGTTATGAATTTATGGTAATGATTGTTATTATTGTTCTACAAAAAATAATGTACTCCTACAAATGGAGAAACAGGATATGTACCTTACAGTTAGTAGAGAGAACCACTTGTGACACAAACAAATCGAAGGCATGTTTCCATGGCTCTGCCAAAAAACTGCCAAAAAGAACGTAGCAAAATATGTTTTTTACTTTATAGTATATAATTGTGAAAAATAAATATAAAGGCATAACATTGAAAGTTTTACTTTTCTTTTTCACGTCTATCCATCACCTCCCCGAGAAGCCAAAATAAGTAGTTTGGAAGATTATAATTCACAATAAAGTTCATGCAAGTTCATATTCATTATTATATCATTAATAGGAAACAACTAAACAATCATTGTGCAAGAAATGAGAAACAAAGAGTCAATGGCCAAAATCACACCTTAAGTATTCGGTGTTTGAATTTCATCAGTGGACTATGAACTATCACCAACTATTTATCAAATCATAAGTCAACAATCAATAGTTTACTTCTCCTACGTGAACATATAGGACCCGTTTGGTAGGAGGTATTAATCAAAAGAATTCACAGATTAAAATTTAGTCCAACAAATACATTGTTTGGTTACTTTATTTTACTTAATCCATGGATTAGTAATACCTCATACAAGGTCTTATTTTATCCCTAGGAAAGGGAGGGATAGCTAATCCAAGGTTTAGCAATCCTTGGATAAGACCCCTAAATGACTAAATTATCCCCAAATCTTTTTCCTATTTTTTTTTCTTTTTGTAATTCATGTTCTTTTTTATTTATATTATAATATTTATAAATATTCATTTAAATTCTCCAAATTTATTCCATGTAATTTGATGATTTCACAAACTAATATTTTTTTCTCCATGTTTGAGTTGTTATATTGGGTTGATTTTTTTGGTTTTTTTTAAAAATGTAGTTCGTCGATTGACCACTTGAACTATTTTTTTTAAAAAAAAAATAAGCTTCGTGTATTTGAACAAGTCAAGTAGCCTTAAATCCATGTTAAGTTCAAGGTATATTTGACCAACAAAAAAATTAGAAATATACCGTGTGACTTCACACCTCAAAATTAATAATAATTTTATATATATTTTTTAGTATTTAACTTGACTAGTTAAATGATATATAAAATCTCACAATAACCAAGGGTATAATAGGAAATAAACTTTTTGTAAAGTTTTAAACCAAACATAAGATTAGGTAGGAAACAATGAACCAAACACTGATAAAAACTAATCCCTGCATTACTAAACCCTGCATTACTAATCCATGCATTAGTAATCCCTGCATTATGCATCTTTGTACCAAACGACCCCATAGTGATATTTCAGATAAGAAACTCATTTCTCCTTCGGTTCAGGTAAGTTTTTCAGTCTTCACTCTAGAAAGAAATAAATAAAAGTGGCGGATTCAATCATTTTTGAAAATTTTCATCAAACTTGTGACGCAATTGCTACAATACTTAAAGAGAAATCTGATCAAGCAAGCTCAAAATAACAATAAAACGACACCAACAACACATAAAAAGGAAAGAAAGAGAAAAAAAAAAACTCAAAGTTGTTGATGAACATGGATATAACAACAGGAAATGATAATGGAAGAAAAAAAAGATAGCTTTTCAAGATCACCATTCTTGTCAGGTTTATCTAACCAATTTTACTATACAAAATGAACAAATACATGAACTCTAAGAAGCACGTCTTTTAAACACTTACACATCCTAAAAATGCCATCTTTAATCATCCTAGCTCTAAATCTAAAGACTCTGAACAAACACAACAGCATAACAACAAAAAGCATCACCCCAACATATAAAAAGAGAAAAACGCTTAAGTAGCACAACAAGCATTCCATACCCCAACATAGTTGAATTCGGTGTGGGCTTTTTCACCGTAACAATACAATCAAAGTAATTTAACTATATGGATAGAGCATGACATTTTTATGTACATGTACAAAAAAATAAGCTCATATACCTTCAAATAATATTGATCATTTTTTTCCAGGCTACGTACAATAAATGCATAGTTGTATAAGTGATGACATGTTCCAGCTAGACTACATATGATAAATATATAATTGGGTAAGTGATGACAATAATGTATGACCACCCCACGAGCCATGAGTATAAACACTATAGAGAGAGACCACTAATACTCAATCTTCAACCAAATTAGTCAATACAGGTCCAACCTAAATGACCTGACTTGTTCACATTCTCGAGTCCTATATCATAAATAATTTCATTTTCACTTCAAAGATAATCAATAATTGTGAATTTGAAAAAATATAGATATGTTGCTTCGCAAAAAAGTTGAACTTTACAGAAGCAGATTGTTCAGAAGTATACCAATCAAATCTCCAACTAACAAAATGACAAAATTGATGAGAAAAAAGGGGAGGAAAATCTCCAAAAAATGACTATCGAATATAAATAGTACTAACCTTTGAGAATTATTCTCACAGAGTCTTTCTATATTCTCACTGAATTCTTCGTAATATATTCTACACCTAAGAAATTGAGACAAAAAAGTGAATGAGTACATACATGTGCAAAATCAGCTAAAGGAAGAGTCAAATACTCACAAGATTTCTGGTGAGTTTTACTAAATGCTCTTTCTTTCCTGTTGCATCCATATCATAATGACGGCCTCCCTGTAAACTTTCCCCAATTCCCAAATCGAAAACACATAAAAATAAAAGATAATTTTGACTTTGATAAGTAAGTATTCAATATCTCAGGAAAAATAATCAAACCAAACTGAGACTGAAAGATTACCTCCAATTTTGGTAGTCAAATGTGAAATTTCATTGCCAAATTGATGTTCCAGCTGGGGACTTAAATCACTCTTCATTATCTTTCCATCAATTTGATGCTCCTCTCCGAAAATATAATACCCTCCATTTATAAGTAACTTTCTCGACTTCTCCGTCAAGAGTGAGAAGGAGAATGAAAAATAAAAATGTAGGAAATGACTGAAAAGATATAGACCGGTGAAAGAATAATAGAAAAATGGGAAAAAGGTCAAATATGACCTTAAACTATTCGAAAAGGTCTAGATATACCCTCCGTTTAAAGTTTGGTTCACGCATGCCCTCGCCGTCCAACTTTTGATCCAAATATGCCTTTATGGGCGTTAGTTGTCATGTTGAACATATCCAACTCATTTTTCATTTCTTTAAATGTCACATGGAATTGTCATGTCATTTTGACCTTACCACATGACATTTATATGAAAATGGAAAGATATTCGGACTCATAAACACTTAATCCGACCCATAAATTAACTTCTTTTAAATATACTAACCGACCCATTTTTTAATAATTTTGTTTAATTTTTACTTTTTCGGTAAATCTTGAAAATGAGGAAATGATTAATAAAAAATACAAAAACTATGAAAAAAATATAAAATTAACGCAAAAAATTCACAAATAAACATAGTAACCTTAAATCTAACATTTCAATATTTTTTTAATTTTTTTAATTTTTTTGGTAAATCTCGAAAATGAGTAATTGATTAATAAAAAATATGAATAGTATGAAAAAAATATAATATTAACGCCAAAAGTTCACAAATAAATATAGTAACATTTCATTCAACAATTCAATATTTTTAAATTTTATTTTTTTCGACAAATTCCGAAAATGAGTAATTTATTAATAAAAAAGTTTTCATATTTTTCCTTTTTATATTTATAAATTACTCATTTTCGGGATTTGTCGAAAAAATAATTTTTTTTAAAAAAAATTAGAATGAAATGTTACTATATTTATTTGTGAACTTTTGGCGTTAATATTATATATTTTTTTTCATATTTTTCATATTCTTCATATTTTTTATGAATCAATTACTCATTTTTGAGATTTACCGAAAAAATAAAAGTTTTAATAAAATATTGAAATGTTAGATTTAAGGTTACTATATTTATTTGTGAATTTTTGGCGTTAATTTTATATTTTTTTCTTCATATTTTTCCTATTTTGTATTAATCAATTATTCATTTTCGAGATTTACTGAAAAAATAAAAATTAAATAAAATTGTTAAAAATGGGTTGGATAGTGTATGTAAAAGGAGTTGATTTATGGGTCGGATTAGGTGTTTATGAGTCCGAATATCTTTCCATTTTCATATAAATGTCATGTGGTAAGGTCAAAATGACATGACAATTCCATGTGGCATTTAAAGAAATGAAAAATGAGTTGAATATGTATAACATGACAATTAACGCCCATAAGGGCATATTTGGACCAAAAGTTGGACAACGAGGGCATGGGTGAACCAAACTTTAAACGGAGGGTATATCTAGACCTTTTCCAATAGTTTAGGGGCATATATGACCCTTTTCCCTAGAAAAATAATGAGATAATGCAACTATCCCTCAATCTATGCCCGAAATCTCAGAGACACGTTTATATAATATTAAGTTTTATTATCCCTAAACTTATATTATAAATAATTTTTTAACCTCTTTTCGACTTACGTGACACTATCTTGTGGGTTCAGCGCGTGTTGACATTTTTTTTCAAACTAGTGCCACGTAGGCCGAAAAAAAATAGAAAATTATTTATAAAATAAATTCAGAAAATAATAGGACCTTAGTATAATATAAGTGTGACTCTAGAAATTCGGACATAAATTAGAGATACTTATGCATTTTCCAAAAAATAATTAAAAACTAAAGCATATAAGGACACGTGTTTATTCAATAGTGAATAGGGCTTAAATGGTAGAGTACAGTTTTCAATACTATTGATACAACTGTGTTGGTACTTTGGCTTACATATAAGGGTAATAATTTGTAACCATTTTATATTATTTCACGAGAAATTAGTGATAGAAAGTTAAATAGATTCAACCCATCTCGGGCATTTTGAATTAGAAAAAAAAAGTGCGTTAAATAGCGGGGACTTTAAAATTAGGGCATTTTGAATGAGAATGGGTAGTCTCTTGTTGAAATGATGGAAAGGAGTAGGGCAAAACGCAGTGTCATTGAGATTTCCTCTTCGTCCGAGCAAGAAAATGGTGACGATGAAGAAGGAGGAGAAAGTTCAGAAGAATCAGTACAAATATTAGAATCGGATGACGATTTTGATGCCGCTAGTGCATATGATTTTGACGACTCCGCCTCAAGGTATTAGTTTCCAATATTACGCCTTAATTCTAAACTAATTTTGCTAGGGTATATCAATGATTTATGTTTATATCTATTGTAAATTGTAATGATGATCAATTTTCGATTATTTGGGCAGCGAGAGCAACGGTGATTCCGAAGATGAGGAGGAAGACGAGTCTTCCCGGTCTCAAGAACATGATGATGAGGATATCCAAGAGGAAGGTGAGGAATCAGGTAGCGAAAGAGTGCTTCAGCTTCTCCAAGGTATGAAGATTTTCTGCCCTTAGGTTTCTGGTAATCTACTGATAAACTAAAGAAAACTAAGTTGCACTAAATCCCTATGTTTTATGGGGGAAACTTGATTGTTCTTCAACTAAATCCCTATGTTTTTTGTCGGTTGCTTTCTGCTAAATTGGGTTAAATGTTGGGGGGAAACGTCATGTTTTTTTTTTTTAAATTCTATTTCCCATCAAGAACAAATCATGACGTTGTCCAGGTGTTATTGGAGCCAAGTGAACATGAACAAATCTTTTTTATGGAAGTCCAGTTGATACTAGTTTTCCACGTGAGCTTTTGTGGCCACAGAAAGGAAGGGTGCAAAGCAATATGGTTCCTATGTTCTGCCATTGGCCAGGATAGAACTAGTAAAAATTATATGTGAAGAAAATTTACTCATTATTCAAATGACAATTTGGGATATTATGGATTATAATGTTAACTGTGGATCCTGACATTTATACACAATGCACTTCTATAATTTTCAAAGGGGTTCATAACTTGATCTCTTTTCCAACTATTTGCAAGTTTTTGTCATATTTTGACTCTAATTATTTCAAACAGAATAAATTGGCTAGTTGCGGAATTCTCTAATATATGAATATATCACCTTTTGTGTGTTATATAGGTGGTGGAGAATTGAGGAAGCTAAGGGAAGGATTGGGGAAGCTCACGTTGACGGACTATAAAGCATATTTGCGATCAAATGGGTTGAGGTTATCAGGTACAAAAGAAGAATGTATACAGAGGATCATAGAGCACTGGAGGTACGTCTGAGTGTAAGATGTAAACCTGATGTATTTAAATGCAGCACTAGAGAATTTTTGTGTATGTCCAATAGAGTGTTGCTCTCATGGCATTCCATCAACCATTTCTATATTATCTTTCTTTTTCATATATTGTTTTTTTTTTGTTCCTGTTATGTTTTGTTTTGTGGTGCAAGGATGAATCTCATTAATAGCTAGAGCTTCAAGCATTTAGATTGCTGAGTATGAGCAGCCAGCTTGAGATTGCATAAGAATAATTAAGAAAAAGGGATAAAACTTTGCAAATTACTGGTGCATATAGTTAAGCAAGTTAAAAACCCTGGTTTGCATCATTAATGAGACTAGAAGTGCTCCATGATTTTGTTCCTACTTCATCATTCTAAATTTGCAACTGATAGCAAAAGTTCCATTCTAAATCATTCTGAAGATTCAACTAACTAGAAGTTGTCTTTTGGATAAATTGTAAATATGATCTTGTCACTCCATATTTTGAACTGTATTGTTCCTTTTCCAGTAGTCTTTCATTCTTTTCCTCCTATGCTAATGGGAAGTCTTATTGCTTCATTTGTACACAGGATTAAAGATGGAAATGGTCAAAGACAATATCCCAGATCATCTTTTACCATAAATTGCACCGGTAGTTAATATTTGGCATCAGCCATCATGACACCTCAGAATCTCTGTTTCATCTATGCTTATTGTACTTCCCCTTTTGTTTTTGATCTTTGAGTATTTAGCCTGGTGATTCTATGTGCAGGTGACGTATGTAAAGGAGATGTTGTATTATTCCAACAGAAAGTGTACAAGAAGTATTCACCTAATCGATTCTCCTGTTTGTTTCACATTTTGTCAGTGTAGAGTGGTCTTTGCCTTTTGGATTAATCATATCATGTTTTGAAGGTTTGAAAAGATGACAAGGGGTGGAGAACAATTGGGGAAGAGAACCATTGCTGGTAGGATTGTCAAGGAGAGCTATGGCGCTGCCAAACAGCAGCATACCTTTACGGTAAGGCTCAAGAGAGAGTTTTGAGCTCACTGAGATATCTGATTACAAGTGAAATAATCTTGTTCTGGGTGAGACTGAGAGATTATGGATATAAGCTTTCTTGAACACCTAGCAGTCTAGCACTATCATTCTTCTAATAACCCTTTTGTGCAATTTCATATGCAAAGTTTTGCTAAATACATCTCCATCTACTTTTTGTAATTAACAAGGTTGAGGTGTTATGGAGCCAAGGGGTTAAACAATTACCTCCACTTTTTCCATTGCTTGTGAAGGGACGAAACCTTTATAAGATGAAGACTTTCAGACAGGTGAACCTGCAGCCATTCTGGAGTACCTGTAGTTCTTATCAGATAATTCTATCATTTTAACTGTAATTGCTGCTGGATAATCAGAGATGGAAGGATGAAGAGGAAAGACTAGAAGTGCTCGGAGAGAAGCACAGACGTGGAGATGCAGCAAGATTTATTAGAGCAACAAGAAAATCAAAATCAACAAAGCCGACAAAAGCATCCTCTAAAAACAAAGGTAAGGTGCCTTCTACGGAAATTAAAATGATGCATCAGCAGCTTTTCACTCAATACACACTCAAACTTTATGTTTACTCTAATGTAGTTTTTGTTACATGTAGGTAACAAGCGCCAGAAACTTGATCATCGTATGAGGCCAAGCAAAATGATGCAGACAAGCAATGTAAAGAAACATAATCATTCTATTGATGAACGTGGGAAAGCAATGGCAGGAAGTAAAAGAACGAAAAACCACCAGCGTAAGCCTCATCCACCAGGAAGGTTGAATTTGGCAGAGGCCAGTAACAGTAGATCCCCTATGAGGAATCCAAGCTTTGTGCCTGCCATTAGGGAGACCTCGTTGCAGTTCAATTATCCTCCAGCAAATAATTTTCGCCAATTTGAGTCATATACTTACGGCCAAAGAATACCATATTCGCATTCATCTAACTGGTGTTCAGCACCAAGATCACATTTAGGCTCTTACTCCTCTTATACTTTGCCAGTTCCAGAGCATCAACATTATGGTCATGGAAGTTATCCAAATTCTTCATACGCTAGGTATGTATCTCAGTCTAACAATTATCCGCATCCCCCTGGCATGTTGGGTATTCATAGATCATCTGACTCAATCCCATTCGTAAACTACGAACGTAGATGGAACTCTTAGCTTTTTGTCTCTCTTACTCTGGCTTGTGCTCTGCACATAGCAGCAGCAAGGGGTTTACATAAACAAAATAGTGCAAGGGGTCTTAACTGACATTTGGAACATTGCCTTGTAGTAAATGTCGTATTTCAAACACATGTACAGAAATTTGCAGAAGTGTTTCGTCTTAAATTGGTATTTTTTTTTAATTTTTAACTTTTAATTTTTTAAGTACAAGCCAGGGAAATTAGGTCTTATTTTACCAATCCTAATAAGGTATCTAACCTCTACTAATTAACAACCATGAAAAAAATACGTACTAGCGAGTATATTCTATGATCTATCACACAGTTTATAATCCTGTTCATCTATTATTTTATCTTTAGTTAAGCTTCTCCTTTTGCTTGCTTAGAGGTGAAAATCAACCAGAGAAACTTTCTTCCTATTATTATTCGCTTACTGATAATCTTTATACTATACTAGACACAAGTGTGTGCTAGCACGTAACCAATATTTAAGTATTTTTTTGTCTCATGACAGATAAAATTCAGAGAGTTAATATGATTTTTAAATATTTTAAGTTGTTAATTATTGTAATTTATAATACTTTTACGTAATTTTCAAATAATATATGTTACTTGGTGTTTCAATATATGTAGCAGAAACAATATATGTTAATTTTTTAATGTTCACAAGTAGACGTAAGTGTCCTACATGGCATAATATATGTAGGATGTCATATAACATACAAAATTGCCATGTAGGACGAATGTATTCATTTGCTCAATTTTTATTTAAGTTTAAGTGTTTAATTGCGCACATCCAAATTAAATGTCATAGTTATCAATTGACGTCAAGTTAAGGATCATGTTTATGTATTATGTTTTTATTTTAAAACTACTCGTAAAAAACTACTTTGTTTAAGTTAAAGCCAAATGAACTCGTATTACACAAATAAACTATAACCGTGGACCCTTGAAACACCTCACCAACCATGATGGGCAACGCTTTTCTCATGAAATTTGATCAAAATTTATTCAAGTATTTTCACGTCCTCAAAAATTAGCTCAGGCCAATTTGTCGAATTTTTACCCATAAAACTTCAAAAAAAAAAAAAAATACAAATTCAAATTTTTAAGTTTCAAACTTAAAAGTTAACCAAGAGAGCTAAGAAAATGAAAGGTTAAGTAATGGGTTTGGTGTTGGCATCGTTGCCTTTTAAGATATATAGACTGGCAACGATAAGACTAATCATTTTGGTTTGTGTCAGCTATAAACACTTATGGGCCAAAAATGGATGAAGACTAATATTTTTCTTTGGTCCACATATTATCGGAGGTTACATGTACTTCATAAAGAAGTCAGTTACTTGTGTTCTCAATTAGAACACGAATGCCACTTCTAACCATTCAGAGACCTGTCCCTACCTAATTTATACTTGTACGTTGTAATTTATGTGACAAAGTTTAACTGGATATGAAATTTTTCAAAACAGAAACTTATGCTATTTTAAAAGTTCAAAACTCATGCGAATATCTTATTCACCTGTTCAAATTCAATTGTTACAATCCCAAACCAAATGAAATGTACATAAATTCCCAATCAATCATACAACACCACACTAAATTGACAATGTCTAACTTATTATAGCAGTACACATTCTTGTTTCTATACTACATATATCTTTGGTTGAAAGGATGAAGATCAATCTCTTGGGTCCAAGCAGATCTATCTTGAATGTGCAAGTACCAGTAGGTCTGGGCCAGCGCGTCTGGATCCATCAATCCATCCCTTCCTACGCTTTGCTGTGAATTGGCCCCCCTGCATACACAACTCATGACAGTTGGCTAATCTGCAACAAGTAATATATTCATATAGTATAAAATTACCATGCTGTTTGGTTTGCAAGCAATTCTTTTTGGATCCCTTACATACATAACCAGGCAATGGCCAATGAGTCCAAAATCCAAATTTACCCAGTCTTATCTACAGACTACGGGGCAGGCGGTATGCAAATTTTCCAGGTTCCTTTAATATACATGCCCCACTAGGGCATATAAAGTAAAAATTGCTTTTTGGGGGCATCAATAGCCTTAACAGGTAAGAGCAGCATTCTAATAGAATTTTACAAGATCTTTCTAGTCCACAATCTTTATTAAGGCTGACTTTTTCTTTGCACCACTTGATGGATTCATTTATGAGTATATTCTATTGCTACAAGATAATTAGATACTCTCATGGAATAATTAAGCAGTCCAACAAAAGAAAAGAATCCAAAATCATTTGGAAACTGAGTTGTCATTGTTACAAAGGCAAATACAACAAAGATCCCTGCATCTTCTTTGGATAAAAAAAGAATATATTATATATATAAATTGACAAGTTTGAATAAGCAGAAAAGATTTTCCAAAACGAGTAAGAAGGGAATATATAATGAGTGGACGGACAAGTGGAGAGTAGTACCGAGGTGCGCCGACGATGCCGTGGATGATGACATGTGCCACGTGTATTCCAAGTGGCTGGAACTCTCTTGCCAGGCATTCGGATAACCCTCTCATTGCAAACTTTCCACAGCCTGTTGATTTTAAAAAAAGCAAAGTTGGAGGCCTAAATTATTTACTGATTAATGGAGTATTATGATCCTTCGAAAACTGAAATTTCCATAAGAAAAAAAAGGATATTAGGAGTAATAAATTACATAATTCGGAGTAGCCGGCAATGCCATTCAGAGAAGCTGAGCAACCACTAAAGAGAATCGTCCCTCTTCCTCTTTCCACCATTCCTTGTAGTACCTGGAAAAAAAAATAGATCCCCATACAACAAACTTTCAATTCACATACTCGTATAAGATTCTTTACACCATTACAATATTCTTTTTTTTCCGTTTTAATTTGCTTGTTTGATTTAAATTGATATGAATTTTAGAAAGTAAATACAGTGATACTTTAGAATCTTATGGTTTAAACTGAGAATATATGATGTAAACATGTTAGATAAAAAAGTTTTAAAAAAATTGGAACCTGTTGAGCGCAGTGGAAGGCGCCGACGGAAGATACGGCGATAGATTTTTCAAATTGTTCGACTTTAATGTCGGTAAAATTAGTGGGATTCCAAGATACTGGCTGATATGCATTGTAAACCAAGACTTCCACAAAACCCAGTGATAGAACTCCCTCAAATGCCTCTCGAACGCTTCGTAAATCGGAGCAATCGATTCGGATAGCAAATACCTGCGCCTTCTCTTCTCTCGCTATCTCATCAGCAAATCTAGATAATCTATCTGTAAATAACACAAAAAAATATATATATACATAGCTGTATAAATCTCCAGTTGCATGTACATTTTTACAATGTGACAACAGAATCTTCAATTACTACATCAAATCCATCTGAAAAGAGTAGAATGTCTCTAACCTTTACCGAGATCTATTTTCCTTAGTTCAAGTATCACACATAGGAATAAGAAAATGGAAATAACAAAGCACAAAAAGCAACACAGAAGAAACTATTTACTCTCCTGCAATGAAAATAGTAAATACCACTAACTTTATATGGAAAGGTCATGGAACTTCGAAATTGACAAAAATTAAATCCTGAATAGCAAAATAGAAGGAGTGAAAGAAGTTAAATTACCCAAGTCACGGGCGAGTATAGCAACTGTATAGCCTTCATGGGCGAACTTGCGAGCGATAGAGCGTCCAAGATTAGGCCCAACGCCCACAATGGCGGCTATGCCTCTGGATGAGGCGGAACTCGCAATGGTACGCATCTTCTAATGAATCAAATGCTGTTGCGACTCAGCTCAAAAAGTTTCTTTATGTTAGAAGGAATTTAAACCACCGTATGTGTATATATATATATATATATAATATATTGTGGGGGAATTTTGTGTCGCTATCTGATTTTTGCTGCTTCCTATGGAAGAGGCAATAAATTGTATAGTATAATTGGATGAACGTTCTTTTCCAAATCAGGTAATGTGTATATAGAAAGTATAGACTAGGACGCTCACACTTATTTTCTAATGATTGCGCTGCTGTCAACTATACTTCAAGATACTTTTCATTTAGTACTATATTTTATTTATTTATTATAATCATAATAGTAAATGGTATGGGGATGTGATTTATTCTAAGTAAGCATAATTAGAGTATGTGTACATGATTTTCACCTACGTATTCAATGCTAATTAATCTCAATTAATTACTTTTAAGAATGATTATTATTAAGGTCAAAATATAAAAAAATATATTCAATTGTATCTTAATCCATAGTATGAATAAATTCACATTTATAAAATGTTGGTCCCAAAACAAATGTTTTTTTCTTTTTCGCCTTTCACATTAGGTTAGGAGTATTGAAACAGATTATAGTATAAAAAAAATGTTTAATTATCTTTTGTAGTCGTCTTTTTTATTCTATGTGGTAATATTAAGAAAATTCGCCTCATTATAACATCAAAGTTATAAAATCATTTTTTGTATTAATTATTAGAAGAAGAAAAAAAGAGTTTGAATAGATAATAAGGAAGAATATAGAAGGTTGAATCTTAGGTGAGTATGGATATGAACCCTACAGAATACCACTTGCTATAGTTAGGACCAAAGAACAGATGCAGTTACAGCAGTAACTATGACAGCGACAAGGCTGTCCCACTTATCATTCATCTGAACCCCACCCCCTTATATACATACCACTTGCATACATGATTTTCCCCACCAAATAACAGCTTGGGAATAAAACATCCTGTACCAATTAAACAATTTCATCTTTTTGGACCCTATAAGTAAAAGTAAAGGAGGCAACTCTATCTTATTAATTCTAATAATTACAAAGAAGTACTTCATTATTGGATTAGATCGACTCTTTTGAAAGAAGATTTGTTTCTTTCTCTTAGAAATCGACAAAATAATGAAATCTCTCTCTCTTTATTACGTATATTATTCATATATTCATTGAATTTTAATATAAATATCAAACGAAGAATGAATCAAAATATAAAAGTGTTCACTTTTCCTTTTCATGTTCAAGTTCATGTCATTGCTGGCTGCTTATGTAACCCACGTTATCATTGACGAAAATCCAGTTCCTTGATTGGGCCTAAATTCTTTGGCTAAATTCTAAGTTTACTCGACATGTACTTGTTTGATTAGATTTTATTAGAGTTAGAAGGAGCTTAAACAACCAAAAATTTGGAATACGCGTACGGAAAGAGAATAAAAAAAAAGAACAATATATCATGCAAAATATAAATAAGATAACTACGTATTAAATAGGAAAACTTTCACATATAGACACTTAAAAATAATTAATTACTCTCCATAGCTATAGTTTGATAATTACAATTTGTAGCTACATGTTATTTGGAGGAGAGAGGCGAGCGAGACTGGGAGAGAGATAAAAGACGCGAGAGAGAGGGGAAAAAAAGTGGGAGAAAGGTGAATTGTATATGTATATTGGTTAGATAACTGTATATTATACATATGTAATTGTATATATGGCAAGAGAGATTGGGAGAGGGAGGAGAGAGACGAGCGAGACTGGGAGAGAGAGGAGAGAGGCGAGCGAGAGAGGGCAGAGAGTGGGAGAGAGGTGAATTGTATATGTATATAATTGTATATAACTGTATATTATACATATACATTTGTATAAATGGCAAGCGAGAATGGGAGAGGGAGGAGAGAGGCGAGCGAGATTGAGAGAGGGAGGAGAGAGGCAAGCGAGAGAGGGAGGAGAGTGGAGAGAGATGAATTGTATATGTATATAGGCTTGTATATTATACATATTTATTTGTATATCCTGACAAATTATACATATACAAACATGACTAATTATACAAACTCGAAGTCAGTCCACGTAATTAATGTATAATGTTAGTCGCGAGTGGTAATTATATCAAACTATAGCTATGATGAGTAATTAAATAGTATAAATTTGCTTATCCGCGTAATTTTCCCTATTAAATACTAGTAAATCTGATTAGAATATATATATAAATATATTGATTGTCGGCTAAGATTTAAGTTTTCAAACTTAGGATACATCCTATAGTTGTTTTTGCAACATATAAACAATAATGAACCCACACCTGGCACCTGATGTATTTTGATTTGCATTATATATGCAGAGTATAAACATCATATTTGGTTGGCTCAATTAATCCATTATCAAGAAAATGGGTAATGCCGATCAGGACATTATACTACGCAAAGTTATTTATTTGTTTTCTTATATTAGTCAGTTTTTTTTTTTTAAAAAAAGGACTTATTTATAATATATATGTTTGAAAATATCTAATTAAAAGGTGTAGGAGCGGCTCAAATATATTAGTAGCCTAAAACAAAAATCAAATGGGACCTTAAACTTGAATTGATAATAACTTTTATATAATTGATTTCTTCTAGTTTTCAGTTGATAATATAACCACTTATGTTAAATTATTTTTCATGAGATATAGTACTCTAAATATGTCGAATTTCTTCAAATAATTCCTTCATTTTTCATAAAAAGATTACTTTTTTCTACAAATAGTATCAATATTTGTTTAAAAATAATAACTTCTAACCTTTTATAATTAAAAATGAGGCCTCTTAAATTTGGGAGCTAAGACACATGTTTTTTTTTTAACACTGTCGAGCCACTCCTGAAAAGGTGTTGTTTTACATAAATATATTTTGGAAAAAATTGAGAATAAATGTTTGGCTATACAACTTGTCATTATGCGATTAATATATTTGATAAACATCTCAAATTTTCAAATTCTAGAAAGAAAAAAAACACTAGAATTTGAGCCAAATTCTAAAATATAAAATTTTTAAAAATTCAAAAATAATCTCAAACTTTTATATTTTATAAAACATCTATCAATCCAATTAGTATCTATCTACAACCAACTATATTAGAAAAATAATTTATTTTTAATGTGCTGGATAATTTTTCTTCAATCACTGAGACGTTTTAGTATGTGGTTATTGTACAACTCTTGACCATATTTTTGTTTATGTTGTTAATGATTGTCATAGATTTCATCAATTATATTATAAAGTTATTTTTAACGGGACATGTTTATTATAAAATGATAATGTAAATTTATGAGTAATTTTAATATTTTTTCAAGACTTAAAGTATAAATTATATTAATTAAAAGTATCAAATATTTCTCGTGAAATTATTAATCAAACACATGATAAACATTCACTCAAAATTTATTTAATAGGCGTTTGGCCATGCGATATCGTGAAATGAATCAATGTTTGTACGTGCGATTTTTCGCTGATTCGATCTCATGATTTCATATCATGAGATGTGATCTCATATTCTCCATTATATGGGAATTCATATCATGATTTGAGATTTTTTTAATGCAAAAATTGACCCACAAACTTATATTTTGTTATAACAATCCGACATTTATATCACTAACCATTTATATCTACTAATCATTTATAATCACATCATTACTTTTTAAAATTTATTATTCTCACCAACATATAGTCACTTTAACTCACACCAATCGATTGTTGAGTAATAAATTTGTTCTCTTAATTTACTCCAACACCTAATTTATTACTTCTACCATTTTATATTTAATACAACTCAAAGTAACAATGTTGGTTCTTCTTCTCGATCACATGATCGATAAATACAAATTCAATGTTAGAAAATTGTTCGTACTATTTGGGAGGATTATATTAAAGACAAGTACACTATAATTTATGTTTATTTTCTTTTATTGAATTAAAGTTAGATGAAACAATAACTTAAGTGGAGAATAAATACTTTTGTAATAATTTATTCTGTGATTTTATAAATTTTTGTTACTTTGATAAGATTGAATAAACAATTGAGGCTATTTTAATAATTTTACCACTTATGAAATTCATATGCGTATGAAAAATATATAATACAAAAATTTTATACCGTACATATATCTAATTAAAATTTTAATTTTATCTCAAAATTTTTTATTATTATATAGTATAATAAATCAATCTTATTTAAAAATTTATGATCAAACGTGAGCCGTGAACAACCTGTGTCACTTAACTTGAAAGGAAGGGGATTAATGAAGGTGGGCATTGGACACAAGTTTTGGCTGTCTAGGGAAAAGTGCGGACAGCCATCCATATCATGGGAAATACTCATGTGCAAAATTACTGTAGATCTTATCGTTATTGTGAACTCTCAAGTCAAAGTAGACGAAACTAGAAAACCTTCTGACCCAAAGGAAACAGGTAATTGGGCCACAAAACACATAGATGTCAGAAATTAAATGTGGCTTTCACAAGTTATAAGCACAAATTTATATAGATATTTTCTCAGTCCAAAATTGTTTGTCATGTTATGTTTATCGAAAGTTAATTTAATTAATTTTCAGATATAAATTAGATTATATTAATTCGATATTTTAAGTAAAAAATTAGATATTCTAAAACTATATGAAAAGTACTATAAATTATAATTTTTGCATATTAATATGATGAAAAGAATTTATCTTAAAATATTAGTTAAAGTTTTTATAGTTTAATTATAAAGATAGAAATCATGACAAATAATACCGAGAAAGTAGTATATAGGAAGAGATAAAGACTATGAAACAAAGCCCAACTCCCTAGATCGAAAGGGATAGGCCACCCCAATTTCCCACCACTTATATTCCGCCAATTTCTAATAAATAAAGAAAGGTCGAAGAGGGCTTTGTTAGATTGGATTGAATTTAAATGAGTTAAAATATATTGATTGGGTGAAAATAACTTAAATTCAATTCATCAATATTCAAATATTAGGTTGCAGACAAATTTATCGACAATACATGATTGAAATAAATATGATATATGTACTATGATTCGTATATGTTATATGTATAATATATATTAAAGTATGAATATGAAATAATATATTATTATATATTTTATAAATTAGTTGACTGAAGTATTTAAATCTATAATTATCTCATAATAAACCAATCACACTGAAGTTGACGTTGTAATTTTTCTTTTTTTTCTTTCTTTTTCGTTTTTCCTTGCAGTATCGCTTAATTTCATCCAAGATTTTAAATCAGTTTTTTAGAATTAAAGCAAGAAATAAAATCAACCAAATTATTTGTATATAATAGATCATATATGATGGATGTTCGATCTCATTTACTAAAGGTTTTCCAACTTGATCATGTAGATCCATTTGGACATAAAACATAAATTCTATTTTTCGTGAACATATATAATTGTCTTGTGTGTGCTATATATTTTTGTATTAAAAAGAGTTTTTTTATATTAGAAAAAACACATAAACAAAAAAACACAAGTCTTAAGACGTACTAATTTATACGAAAGAGGGTTATTTTTCTCCAAATTTCTTTTCTTACTGAAAATATGTGAAGTCTACCTTTTTTTTTTTTAAAAAAAAAAGTGATCACAAAACGTAATCTAACCTTCCCAGTAAGAAGTTAAACTAAATTATGAATCATGTAAAGATGAAATAATAATTAGTGATATATATGTAACTCAACTGCAATTTTAATTTGTTGAGAGTAACAATTTTTAATTATTAGAATATAATCGGTATGAAAAGATAACGGAGATTTATCGTTACTTTAAATGGATCTCATAAGAGTAATTGATAAATTTCTTAAAATGATAAAATTGTATTTCATATATAAAGTTTAGACCAAATGAACAAATGTATGCCATGTGTTAATAGATACATTTTTTTATCATTAACCCCGTGATTAACTAATACATATTTTCACTATATCAGGTTATTTAATCAATCATGCTAAATTATATTAATTTATAATATAAATGTTCGATGCGAATAAGTATTTACTGTTCTTATAATTATGTTAAATGACAATAACAAAAGAAAGAAACTTGTGAGCAATATGGGCTCATTTTGATGGAATATTATGGAATCTAGACCCTAAAGACCCAAGTGATTGAATATGGGCTAAGCCCATATTTGACCCCTTTTCCCTTAGTTTCATGGTAGCTAGTTTCAATTATCCAATTTGTTTAAATATGAACCGGTTAGTAAAAAAGATAGTTATCTATACCACTTAGTTTAATGGGGAACTTTCACATATAATCATTAAAAATAGCTTAATTACTCTTCATAGCTATAGTTTTATAATTACAATTTGTAGCTACATGTTATAGGGAGAAGAGAGGTGAGCGAGACTGGGAGAGAGAGGGGAAAAAGTTGGAGAAAAGTGAATTGTATATATGTATATTGGTTAGATAATTGTAGATTATACATATGTATTTGTATATATAGCAAGCGAGATTGGGAGAGAGAGGAGAGAGGAGAGAGAGATTGGGAGAGGGAGGAGAGAGGCGAGCAACAGAGGGCAGAGAGTGGGAGAGAGGTGAATTGTATATGTATATTGGTTAAATAATTGTATATTATACATATGCATTTATAAAAAGTAAGCGAGATTGGGAGAGAGGAGAGAGACGAGCGAGAGAGATCAGAGAGAGAGGTGAATTGTATATGTATATTGATTAAATAATTGTATATTATACATATGTATTTGTATATTCTGGCGAATTATTCATATACAAATGTGGCTAATTATACAAACTCGAAGTCAACCCACATAATTAATGTATAATGTTAGTCATGAGTGGTAATTATAGCAAACTATAGCTATAATGAATAATTAAATAATATAAATTTACTTAACCGCGTAATTTACCCTTTTTCTATAGCCAGCCCAATTTGGGTCACACAAATATTGAAATGATAATTGTCAATGAGAAATTTGACTATGAATTTTACATTTAGAATTTTAATTTCAAGTGAAATATCATATATTATAAATTGAAAATTCAATGTTTTAAAAGGCGGGGCCGTGTGACGAGATGTTTTATATCTTACGGAGCGAGACGCAAGCCTCGAGACATGGGGCGTAAGTCTTATGAATTTACGGGACGTAGTCTCCTATATATATATATATATATATATATATATATATATATATATATATATATATATATATATGATTAAATAACTAAAACATAAATAATAAAAAATATGGTTTGAAGCAAAAAAGATTAAGAATAAAAACGTCTGGACGTACGTTTTTTACGCCCAGAGCTTACGTTTTTACATTTGGAGCTTATGCCTCGGATTCTAAAATTTACGCCCTATGAATCTATGTCTTCAATTTGTGCCTTAAAACATTTTTGATACGCTACACTATGAAACTCGCCTAGTTTACGGCAAAAAAACATTTTTAAAAACAAGGGTTGAAATAGTGATTTGAACGTGTAATAGAAGCAAATGAAGTTTCAAATCTTCAATTTATGCAAGACTTTTTCACAAATTGAGTTCATGTTTAATTGAACACAACTTCTAACCTCCAAAGTGTTCGTTTGAATTTCACATAACTTCTTCTTCATCTTCAACTAAAAGATTGTTCTAATGTCAATTGAAACTTACGGCTGGTTTGGTGTGAGGAATAAAAATAAATAGTAATAAAATAATAAAATAATGATGAGATAAAATTTCCGTATCTTGTTTGGTTGCCATGTTTGAGATAATTTATCCCACTATCTGTACGCAGTAATTGGATAAGTTATCCCATATATATGATGGGATAACTTATCCCAGGATAGTCAATCCCAGGATAATCAATTTTGGAATACCTAGTTTCCAACCAAACGACCCTAGGTCTAAAGTTATTTATAAATATTGTTGTGGTTATAAATCATCTCATAAAGGATAAAATGAGATTTTCGTAAGTTAAATAAGATTTTAGAATATTTGTAGAAAAAGTATTATCATTATTTCCGAAACTAAGTAAAAAAAATAAAATGTTTGTAACGTAATTGAAATACATGGAGTAAGAAATTACTTATGGTAACATTTTGTAATTTACCTACTCTACTTATTGAAGACACGTTGGATAAAAGACAAATGTGTCCAAAATTGAAGAAAAATAATCTTATAAAAAAGTCCATGTTGGGATAATAGTGAGGACGATATATACTTTATGTAGTAGGAAACGACCACTGACAGTTGACTTTGCAGAAGAGAAGTCTCTTCCAATGGCAATTGGCATTGCTGGATTGTCAATTTCTCCTCAACAAGTGCTTTGTCTAATACATTATTACACCAAGTTTGAGAAAAACAAGATCCAGGTAACTAAGTTTTATTTTTGCATATACTATATGATATTTTATTATCTTCTTATACGAGCTAGCCAATTAGTAGAATGTGTACTGACTAGCTTCCTTTATGATTTTGAGCAAATTTCTATGTGTTTGATATTCATAAAATTCTTGTTTTTTTTTTATATATTTAAATAAGAAGAATGAGAACAAGAACATACATTTTTTTTATCAGTCCAATACAGATGAGACACCGAAAAACTTGACAAAATGAGTCAACATAAATTAACTAGCCCCTATAGACTAAAATTAGGGCAACCTGGTGACCTAAATATCCTGCATTGACTAGGCCCTGGAAGGACCGACACTCTTTTGGTGTGTGAGGTATGCAGCCTACCTTGATGCTTTGCATCAGAGGCTGATTCCAAAACGGTTCGAACCTGTAACTTATTGGTAACATGGAAACAATTTTATTGTTGCTCCAGGTGTATCTAAGAAATCAGTAGAAACTATGTACTAAAAATTGAAGCTACTGCAACATATGATTAATCCATCAAAGTATTAGCTCTGTGCTTGGTTGGTTTCACACGACGTGTGATATTTGTTATCCAGCCCTGCAAAAGAAAAATAATTACAACTTGAATCCAAAATTTTAGAAAGAAACGGGAAAGACATTTAGTGTAATGAAGTAGCGTGGATAAATTTGTATAGTACCTTAAGTTCCACTAGTGGATTTTAGAGAATCCAAGGAAGCCAGGGTGGAATTTGGTGTACTTGTTAGTCCACTGTCATAGCAGTTGATTCTAGCAAACCAATTCTGTAACCAGTTTCTGGCTGGATGAAGAACTCCAGAGTCACAATATTTGCTTATCTTTATGTATTGTGAGGCCCATTTTACAAACACATCAATCAACCATGTGACAACACCAATTAAAATGGATTCAATCCATTGCTTCCAATTCAGTCGAGCTGTGTTGCTAAAGACAACCTCTGCTTCAATGAATCCAAACTGCAACACAAGATAGAGCACAGACAATGCCCAAAACAAGTAATTTTGACCAAGACCTTTGAAGAAATTCTTCTGCTCTAAATCCCTTGCACTGAATATACTAAAAAGCTGGCACAGAGAGAACCCGTTAAAGACTATAGATCTGTTAACTTTTGGAGTGATGCCCAGTATTGCACTTCCTCTGCGTTGAAGGAATACAAAAATGCCAGTCTGATAAGAAGCTTGAAAAAGTATGTTTCTCCACATAGCCTTGGTAATTGGTGGTTTTCTTGATATGATAGAATGCTCATCCCTTAGTTGTCTTGTGGCCTGTTGAGTAATTAGCAAAGCTGGCCCTCCAATAAATTTTACAAGAAGGTTAACCCATACCAACTGAATGACTGTTAACGGACCATCTCCGTCCAATATAACCAGTATGAAGTTTATTAATAAGCTACTGATTGCAAAGATTATCTCAACTTGGATGAACTGCCTCATATTCTCACAAACAATTCTTCCTCCCTTGATGCTGTTAATCACATAAGTTATAGTTTCAGGCCAGTTAGTCACCACAGGCAGGCCAAAATGAGCTGCTTCAAGAACCACATTACTTTCACATGCTTGTTCTCCTACCACAGCCACCACTTCTCCTCTTTTCTTCAATTGCTCTATTAAAAGAAGCATGCATGTGGGAGAGGAATTTCCCATAATGCAAATTTTATCAATGATTTCCTTTGTAGCATCTTCGCCCCTAACTACTAGAGCTTCACGTGAGTTGAGCAATCCTGTTTCATCAACAATGGTACAAAGCACTTCAACATCTTCTTCCGAGGCAAATATCATCTTCACTCCGCCTTCTTTCAGATTTTCAATTCCTTGCCTCATGTTGTCTAGATTGAAAGTATCTTCTAAGACAAACATACCGATGAATGTTAGGCCCTTTTCATCAAGTTCAACAACGCCGTGAGTGTGTTTGAAGGCAAATGCAACTACCTTCATATTGTTGTTGTTAGCTTGAGCAATGCCACTCTTTGTTCCGTCATCCAAATCATGCAATTCACCCGTAATGTCATAGTAACTTGAACACATAGACAATATTGAATCAGTAGGGCCCTTGAAATATGAATAGTACTCTTTCCCATTATCTCCATTTTTCTCCATGACAACTCTACAAGGTCCTTCAAAAGGATTCATCTCATCATCGTTGTCCTTCACTTTGGTGAACTGCTGATTGGAAGTGTCCCTCTTCATACCCCTGTTCTTCTCTACCCAACAGAGTATTGCTTCTTCTACTCTGTGGTAGGCTGTTTGAGAAGTCAGAGTGGACACACCAATTCCAGCAGAGAGAACACTGTAGACATGCGGGGGTATCTTGGTAACATCTTTTTTTTCAAGAAGAAACTGAGTAACTTTCAATTTTTGCTCTTTCAACCAGCTAACTTTTTCTATACGGATGGTGTTGACTGGTTCCATCTTAACATCAAAATGCGGATACCAGTATGCCCTTGCAATTGAAATAAGAAATGGAACTCCTTCAGTTATCCCCACCAGTGTGATACCAAGAGAAGTTATCATAGCTCTCACTGTTCCCTTTGATTCTGTCAAATCCTTCTTCACGGCATTCATTATCCGTGCAGTTTCAGTTGGTTCTTCCATGATTTCCAATCTATATCCGTTATCATCATCTTTATGGCCCAATTTAAAGCGAATGAACAGCACCAGAGTGATCAAAATGCCAATCGACAGCCCACTAATATGTATGTAATTGTTCAACTTGTCAAAGTCGGCACAGAAACTGGAGTCCGTTTCAGCAATAAACGGCTGGTCCTTCCTTTCTGTGTTCTCATTTTGCTTATTCCAAATGTGTCTTTTGTAGCAATTACGTGCTAGCTTAAACAATACAATCACAAATATGATCACAACCAAAAGTGCTCCTTCAAACCAACCATTCTGCACACCTTCTTCTTTGATTCCAAAGACAAAAGACAAAATTGCAGCAATTGCAAGGAGCAGAATAGTAGGTTCCTTACATATCAATTGTCGGATCATGAACTGGGCATACCCTGTGAAGATCTGCAGACCAGAATTGTCTGCAACATGAATTCCCTTGTCAACATCATGTTTATCACTCCAATCCATCTTCTTCTCCTTCACAATCTCTTCACTAATTTGTAAGCATTGCTGATGAGTACTCTCATCATCAGGCTGAAGTTCAATCTCATTGTTTGATTGTACAGTATTATCATCAGCCACAATTTCAACAACCTGGATTTCATCTCCACCACCTTCAGAGTTCTGAGTAGACACAAAGCATATATAATTCCTCTAATTAATTTTATCAACAAACTAAAACTATATATATATATATATATATATATTCTATCATAGGAGTCGATTGGTAGAGTTTATTAGAAAATATAATGTATGTATTAGGTGTGTGTATTAGTAGTACCTTGTGTGGTATACTTTTTCTTGCTATGTATAACTAATGTTATACTCTCTGTTCTGTATTACATATACCAAGTAATTTTAGGTATTAGTTATACATAGAATTTAATACTTGCATTAGATTAAATAATTACGAAATTAAACTACCTTCAAAGCTTTTTTAAAACATTTCTTAACCTTTTCTCTTCTTTTCATTTTCTTTCTTGTCATATGTTTTTATTTTTATTGTTATTTGTTTTTCAATGTCTTTTAATTTGTTAGTGTCTTCATAGATTTTATGGCCGCTTAAGTATCTTTCTTTTTAAAAAAATAATCTAATTTTCAACATAATTTAATCAAAAAAATTTACTTGTGGCGATAAATTTGACAAAAAAATTATTTGCCAACTTTTCACAAAATTATTTTGATTCAAATAGTATAACTATTTAATATTATTTTTGAAAATAAGAAGAAGAAGAGGAGTTAAATGTTAATGATGTTTTAGCAAAGAATTTTGTTGCAAGAAAGTGCATGCAAAGATAAATAAAGTATGAAAAATATTTTTGTAAACATATATTTTTAAATAGGAATTATGCAATATTTGTTATTTCTATTACATCAGACCAAACAGTGTATAAGAATAATGTTTGCATAACTAATGCAAGCATTACTAAGGCATCTTATTTTGCATTATTCTTATACACTCTACAAAACAACTCTGAGTGAGAAGTGTGAAAATTAGGTCTTAGACTTTACTCACACCCTAAAAGCTAATCTCATTAACCTCCAACGTGAGACTTTTGTCATTATTTAACTCGAAACCATAAAAATAAAGTCGAAATACCATTTTACCTCTATCATAATTTAAAATATTATAAATATCTAATAAGTTAAATATAGAGTAATTAAAACATTTTCACCTCCTAACTTATTTTTAAGCGAAAGAGTTATAAAGTGACTATATTATTTATCTATAAATTACAAGTGACAGTTAATTATCTACAGTAATTGATTATGATATTATGGATAAAGACTATGCCATAAATGTAACTCTGGTAAGTTTTAATTAACGATAAAAACTTTGAGGGACAAATCAATGATATTGTTGGAATAGGAAAAAGATTATGTTCTAAATACTACTAGATGTTAAGAAATATGTAAGAGTGTTTGGAAAGCTGTTAGCCTAGTAAATTACACAACCCAGTAATTATGTTAATTTGTTTGTTTGTCACAGTGTAATTACAAGTAGGGAGATGTACTGTTTGAATTAAATCGAAAAATCAAACTAAATCAAATCGAATTCTAATTTAGATTGATTTTTTGGATTTCTTTTCGGTTTTAGATTTATAATTTATTTGATTTGATTTTTTGGTTTGGTTTCAAATTTTAGAAAAATGAAAACCGAAAAATCGAATATATATAGAGAGAGAATTAAGTTGGAGTTAACCACTTTCTTTTTAGTTATTTTCATTATTATTTTTTTTTTTTGTTTGGACATCTATAATTAATATACTTTTAAATATTGTATTTTACGTTTTTACTTGTGATTTATATAATATATTCAATATTATATATATTTTATATATTTTCAAATTACAAATATAACTTTATTATGTTTCTAATTATCAACATAACTGATCGTACCGAAAAAACTCAAACCAAAAAGAGAAAAACTGAACCAAACCAAATTTATTTTGGTTTTGATTGAGTTACGCTTCTTCAAAACCAAAAACCAAAAAATTCAAACCAAATAAATCGAATGCACACCCCTAATTACAAGTGTAGTGTTTTGTTGCACAAGCATAATTATAAGGTTATATTGAATTTCAAAAATTAAAAATAATTATTTAAAATTAAAATTTATATTAGACAAATAATTCCCTTTTATAAATGATATTAAATTAAATATATAAAATATATATTGCCTTTTGAAAATATATTAATTAATAAACATATGTTCTTAACTAATATTATAAAAAATAATTCATCTATATTTTTCAATTTAGTACTATATTTTAATTATATACTAATCATAAAAACTAAAAGTATGGAGTTGTAAAACAAATGAAAATAAATGGAGTATTTTATATACTTACTCCATGTTGAAGATTCAAGGTGGCATGAGGAGTGCAAAAGGTTGTGTTGGATATTGATATGGTTGCAATGAAGTTGTAAATAGATATGAAAATGAAAGCCAACCTCCTCATGATCATCAAACTAAAACTACATAATTCATCATTCACTGATAGCGGGGAACTCTGCTGAGCTTCAATGTCTTCATGATCCACCTCCATCACCCTACCTACCTTCGATGAGTACTGTCGCCGGCCGTACGTGCACGGTGCACACTACTTCTTTTTTAAGATCTATCTAGTGTGACCATGATATGATATGATATGATTGAAAAGGATCTAACAAAAGCTACGTAAAAATATAAAGTGGGGTTTAGGGGAGGAAAGGGATTTTCCTAGCACCCTACTATTAATTCCAACGTCGTCATAATGATGTCAATTTTGAATTAATATTCTAGTCCTGATCCTTCAAACACCAACACAACAATATATATATAGGCAAAACTTGAACCAGATCAAACCATTAATATTGTTTTTATTTTGTATGTACTATAATCTGAATCTGTACATCCACGTTACTTTATGATTAAACGATTGAATCTTTGCTAAATTTTTTTAGCAAGTGAAATGCTTGCAATTGTAGTATATATATATATATATATTCTACTCAAATTTTTGTTTGAGGTTTGTATTAATTACTCAGTTCGTCAAACTATTATTTTCTCATTTCTACTTTCTAAACAAGTGCTGAAATGTAGCTTCCTAGAAAGTTCTTCTAGCTAGGCAATTATGCTGGTCAAGTGTTCAGGTTTTAATTTTCACCCTAAGGCCTCAGCTTTGTGTTGCGAAATGTTAATACTCATTTTGTTACAAAATTCCTTAGGCTTGTAGGTTTGTTTTTGTAACGCGGTATTCACAATTTTTCATTTGATCCCTACCATCACCACTTCACCACACACACACACATTTTTGACCATTTGACCATGAAAATAGTGAGTATTTAAGAAGAAAAACATATTCACCCTCCAACTTTGCTTTAAAAATCAAACTTTTCCTCAATTTTGAACAATCACCAAACTCCCCTGTATTCTATGCATTATTCATTTATATCACATATCTATATATATGTAATACCTCTTTATATTATATATAATTTATTTATTAACCAAAATATTTATAATTTTTTCTTTAAGTTCATTAATATTATAAAAATTCTTTTGATTTCATTAAGTGGACTGGATCAATAATTGTAGAGTTACATGTAATAATAGGGTATACATATATCAATTGTTCTTGCCCTGATATACATAGTAAGTAAATACAAGTATACAACCAACAAAAAAAACACGCGCACATACTCATACGTGTGATTGGAGTTAAAAATTGGGGATATATGGGTGAAGTTTGAACAATTCTATCTTCAAACCTAGATGTTAATTGTTTCATTGCGTTTTAGAAAGAAAGAAAAAATTAAAATGTCCAAGTAAAGAGGCATTGCTGGATTGTCAATTTCTCCTCAACAATAGCTCTCTCTAATACATTAGAGCAAGTTGAAGAAAATATACATCGAGGTAATTAAGCTATATTTTTGCATATTATATGATATTTAATGTTTTATCTTATTGCACGAGCCAATTGGTAGAATGTGTACTGACTAGTTTCATTCATGATTTTGAGCAAATTTCCATGTGAATGAAATTCATAAAATTCTTGTTTTTTTAATAGTATATATATTAGTACTATATAATAAGTTTGCATTCTTGAATTTAGTTAAAAGAGAAAAGAAGAAGAACAAACCTTTTCTTTTTATCTCCATCAAATACATATGAGAAACCAAAAACTTGACGAAATTAATTAACATAAATTAACTAGCCCATACAGACTAAGAAGGGTAGCCTAGTGCCTTAATCATCCTGCATTGACTAGGTCCGGGAAGGGCGGATGCCCCTAAAGGGCAGCCTATTTGATGCAAGCATCGTGAGTTGATTCCAGTATGGTTTGAACCCGTAACTTATAGGTCACATGAAGACAACTTTAATGTTACCCCTATAAAAGCAGTGGAAAATATATACTAAAAATTGAAGGCTTGAAGCTACTGCAACATATGATTAATCCATCAAAGTATTAGTTCTATCCTTGGTTGGTTTAACACGACGTGTTATATTTGTTATCCAGCCCTGCAAAAGAACAACAACTACAACTTGAATCCAAATCGTTTTAGGAATAAAAAGGAAAGACTTTGAATTTTCTATAACTAGGCAGTATGGATAAATCTGTGTAGTACCTTTCCACTAGAGGATCTTGGAGAATCCAAGGAAGCAAGAGTTAGATTTGGAGTACTTCTTGGTCCACTGTCACAGCAATTGACTCTGGAAAACCAATCCTGTACCCAGTTTCTAGCTAGGTGAAGAACTCCACAGTCACAATATTTGTCCATCTTTATGTATTGTGATGACCATTTTACTATCACATCAAGCAACCAAGTAACAACTCCAATTAAAATGGATTCAACCCATTGCTTCCAATTCAGTCGTGCCGTGTTGCTAAAGACAAAGACAACCTCTACTTCAATGAATCCAAACTGCAACACAAGATAGAGCCCAGACAATGCCCAAAACAAGTAATTTTGACCAAGACCTTTGAAATAATTCCTCTGCTCCAAATCCCTTGCACTGAATATGTTAAAAAGCTGGCACAGAGCGAACCCGTTAAAGACTATAGATCTGTTAACTTTTGGAGTGATGCCCAGTATTGCACTTCCTCTGTGTTGAAGGAATATAAAAACACCAGTCTGATAAGAAACTTGAAGAAGTATGTTTCTCAACATGCCCTTGGTAATTGGTTGTTTTCTTGGTCTGATAAATAGCTCATCGCTTAGTTGTCTTGTGGCCTGTTGAGTAATTAGCAAAGCTGGCCCTCCAATAAATGTAAGAAGAAGATTAACCCATACCAACTGAATGAATGTTAACGGGGCATCTCCGTCTACTATAACCAGTATGAAGTTTATTGATAAGCTACTGATTGCCAAGATTGCCTCAACTTGGATGAATTGCCTCAGATTCTCACAAACAATTCTTCCTCCTTTGATGCTGTTAATCACATAAGTTATAGTTTCAGGCCAGTTAGTCACCACAGGCAGGCCAAAATGAGCTGCTTCAAGAACCATATTACTTTCAGATGCTTGTTCTCCTACCACAGCCACCACTTCTCCTCTTTTCTTCAACTGCTCTATTAAAAAAAGCTTGTGTGTGGGAGAGGAATTTCCCGTAATGCAAATTTTCTCAACATTTTCCTTCGTAGCATCTTCACCCTTAACTACTAGAGCATCATGTGAGTTGAGCAATCCTGTTTCATCACCAATGGTACGAAGCACTTCAACATCTTCTTCGGAGGTAAATATCATCTTCACTCCGCCTTCTTTCAGAATCTCAATTCCTTGCCTCATGTTGACTAGATTGAAAGTATCTTCTAAGATAAACATACCAATGAATGTTAGGCCATTTTCATCAAGTTCAACAACCTCAGTACGTTTGCAGGCAAATGCAACTACGTTCACATTGTTGTTGTTAGCTTGAGCAAATTCACTCTTTGTTTTGTCATCCAAATCCTGCACTTCACCCTTCATGTCATAGTAACTTGAACACATTGACAATATTGAATCAGCCCGTCCTTTGAAGTGTGAATAGTACTCCTTCCCGTTATCTCCATTTTTCTCTATGACAACTCCACAAGGTCCTTCAAAAGGATTCATCTCACTATCATTGTCCTTCACAATGATGAACTGTTGACCCAAAGTGTCTCTCTGCATACCAATGTTCTTCTCTGCCCAACAGAGTATTGGTTCTTCCATTGTTTGGTCGGTTGTTTGAGAAGTCAGAGTGGACACACCAATTCCATCAGAGAGAACACTGCAGACATGTGGTGGTATCTTGGTAACATTCTTTTTGTCAAGAAAAAACTGACTAACTTCCATTTTTTGCTCTTTCAACCAGCCAACATTTTCTATACAGAGGGTGCTGACTGATTCCATTTTAACATCAAAATTCGGATACCAATATGCCATCGTAATTGCAATAAGAAATGGTACTCCTTCAGTCATCCCTACCAGTGTGACACCAAGTAAAGTTATCAAAACTCTTACTGTTCCCTTTGATTCTGTTAAAACCTTTTTCACTGTATTCATTATCTGTGCAATTTCAGCTGGTTCTTCCTTGGTTTCTAATCTGTATCCATTTTCATCATCTTTATGGCCCAGTTTGAAGCGAATGAACACCACCACAGTAATCAAAATACCAATCAACAACCCAGTAATATGTATGTAATTGTTCAACTTGTCGGAACAGGCACAAAAGCTGGAGTTCGTTTCAGAAACCAACAGGGGGTAATTATTCCTTTCTTTGTTATCTATTTGCTTCTTCCAAAGGTGTCTTTTGTACCAATTTCGTGCAAACTTAAACAAAACAATCACAAATATGATTACAACCAAAAGTGCTCCTTCAAACCAACCATTCTGCACACCTTCCTCTTTGATTCCAAAGACAAAAGACAATATTGCAGCAATTGCAAGGAGCAGAATAGTAGGTTCCTTACATATCAATTGTCGGATCATGATGTGCAGCATGTAACGACCAGAATTGTCTGCAACATGAATTCCCTTGTCAACATCATGAATATCACTCCAATCCAACTTCTTCACCTTCACAATCTCTTCACTAATTTGTAAGCATTGCTGATGAGTACTCTGATCATCAGGCTGAAGTTCAATCTCATTGTTTGATTGTACAGTATTATCAACAGCCACAATTTCAACAACCTGGATTTCATTTTCACCACCTTCCGCATCCTATTTAGACAGAGAGCATATATTATTAATATAACTACGTGTCTCTCTCTCTGTATATATTTATATATATATAGTAGTGATAAAGACGACATTTGGTTATATACTTACTTGATGTTTAAGATTAAAGCTGGGAAGAGGTGTATAAAAGGTTGTGGCGCCGGAGGATGAGTCTCGAGAAAGAGATGGTATTGTTGCTCCAGCTTCAATGAACTTGTAAGTAGATCGGAGAATGAGGGCCAACCTCCTCATGATCAACGTAGAATTACGGAATTCACCATTCATTAGCAGGGGCGAACTCCCCTGAGCTTCAATGTCTGATTCATTATCTTCATTCATCATCCTATTTATATTCTACACTTACTCTTAAGCACAGTAATTTTTGGGATTTATTAGTTGTATAAAATAGAAAAGCACTTGATAAGTACGGTTGACACAGAGATAGATGATTGAAAAGGATCTAATAAAAGGTACATAACGGGGGAAATATCCAAGTACGATCTACTACTCCAACAAATTATGCCTAGAGATTATTACAGAAACTGAAGTCATTTTGAATTAATATTCTAGTCCTTCAAACACAGGACAACGATGGTTAAAAGTATAAGTATTTTATCTTCTCTCATTTACCCCTCCAGCAAACATCCAATAATTTTAGTCAATATTTATACGAGATCAACAACATACGTTTTGATTAGTTCTGAATTAGTATTAATGTATTTATCTCTATCTGAATTTTAACAAATCAAAATCAAGTCTATAAGAAAAAAATAAAGAAAGAAACAAAATACGAGAGAGGTATTGGATAAGGAAAGAAAAAAGAAGAAAATATTAATTTAATTATAGTAGTACTACTTTTGATGTTGGTTTAATTTGCCCCGATTTCTTATCATAAATAGGTTTTTCTTTTAGAAAGAAGTTTTGAATTGACTAATTTTTTTCTGGTAGGATAATGTTTAGGACTCTATAAATAGAGGCATGTTCCTTCTAACTTAATTAGCATTCACAATGTAATCTTAAAGACTTTGAGAGTTTTGGTTAGGGGGAGAATTTGTAGGTCACAAGCTTGATACGTTATCACTTGTGTGAATCTCCCATTTATTTCGGAGTGAATTGATTGAGGTTGTTTCTCTCTGTATTTTGTACTCTCATATTTATAGTGGATTGCTCATCTTCTTTGTGGACGTAGGTCGATTGACCGAACCACGTTAAATCTTTGTGTCTTTTGGTATATTTCTCGTTGTCTTCTTACTCGTGGTCTTTCGAGATTTGCATTACTAGCTTCCGCGTTACACCTGCTTATTTTCGATCCTATCACTTTGACTATATGTGCCTTGATTTTGTCATATATCTCAAGGACATTATAGTACTAGTTTTCACTATAACTTTGATTTGTTATATTATTGTAATTTACGCAATGAAATATATGTAAATACATTTAAAAAATAACAAAGTATTTTATGTTAAACGGGAGGGACAAATGGAAGGAGGTGAAGGTGGAGTGGTGAGAAGAGTAAAAAGTTATAATAGACTATAGAGTGAGACAATTTTTTCAATTAAAAAATTTCTTCATACAAATATGACATTATCATATGGCTCCACCATAAATGTTTCCTCAAGTAGGCCACTGTGGGAAGGTTTGTTTGTGTATAAGCTTATACTATATTACAACTCTCATTAAACTATTTGTATTACTTAATTTTCTCATTTCTACTTTCCAAACATGGATGAAATGAAACTTCCTCGGAAGCTTCTAGGTAAGGATGTCAAATGAACGGTTTAAATTGAAATTGAAGATTTTAAAATAAATTAAAATATAAATCGAATTAGATCATGATCCATCCAAATTGATATGCAATACTTTAATGCTAAAGTTGTTAGTTATTGAAGAAACCTTACCCCTAGATCAAGAACCATGTTCTTGATTATTTGCCTAAGAAAAGAGTAAATCAAACAATATACTTTAACTAAAACCTTCCTATCTCAAGGAAGGAAAAACTCAACTCTGTTTTATTACTTTTCTTGCTCAATTACAATTTTCGATTAACTCTAATCGAACTCTTCAAATTCAAAAGAAGCCAAACCTACTTCTTGTAAATTACTCACAAATACTTTCTCTCTCTCCACAAGAAGCCAAACCCACTTCTTGCAAACTCACTCACAAATTCTCTCTCTCTCTCCACAAGAAGCCAAACTCACTTCTTGTTTACAATCACACAAACTCACAAAACTCACAAAACTCACAAAACTCACAAAACTCACAAACGATCTTTGCTGCCTCTCTCTTCTTCTCGCCTTTCTTCACTTTTTCACTCGATTGCAAAGACAAATTTTCTTTGACTTGATATCTCTGTTTATATAGATATTTTGCCGCCTCTCTGCAAAGTTGATAACAAACTTGTTTTCTATATACTTCTTTGATATGGAAAGGTTTGTTTATTTGTTGAGGTATACGCATAAGGTTAATAACCTTTTAAGAAAAGGTTTTGTCTTCTTATTTATTTCCATAAATAAATATGTCTCTACCTTCTAATAAAAGGTTTTGTTTTCTTTATTTATTTCCAAAAATAAACCTGCGTTTGTCTTCTTTATTTATTTCCAAAAATAAATCTGTGTCGTCTCTTTTATTTATTTCCAAAAATAAATCTGCGTCGTCTCTTTTATTCTCCTTCTTTCCATAAATGAATCTGCGCCTCTTTTATTCTGTACTTCTGCTTCCATATATAGATTAATGAACCTGGTTCATGAGAGTCGTTTCCTTCCTTCATAAGTAGTGAACCTGGTTCATGAAGTACATAATTTGTTATCATCAAAAGTAATGAAGACGACGTTTATTGGGTTCATCAAATTCCCCCTTTTTGATGATGACAAATAACCATTCGTACATGTACAAATAAAATACATCTTTTTCCCCCTTTTGACACATCAAAAAGAACAAGTGAACAACAGATACACCAGCAGAAAATAGGTAGGTACTAATATTATGTGGAGGTGGTTTTGGGGTGATTACAATGTTGGTTTCCCCCTGAGTGGTTGCCGGTTGCGATGTGAAGATTGGTTCGTCGAGTTTGTTTCTGAAGACCCATCTAGTACCTATTACAGTTCTGCCCTTAACTCCTTTCAATGAGAGAAAATTATGTTGATTTCCGGTAATGTATCTTGAGCATACGCTATCCAAATACCAGTGTTTTGATTTTTCTCTCACCGCGACCTGCCGTTTTATTTAGATAGAGTTAGTTTTGGGTAACCAGATCCACTTGACTGCTTGTTTATTATAAAAAGGGTGAATAAGATTCCTTTTAGCCCATCTAGGAAGAGCTTTGGGTGTAGGAGCAGTTTTAAGGCCATTTTTCCTTTGCACCTTTTCTACAAACATGAAATTTTTCTTATGTGCAGTTTGTTTTCTATCACAAGTAGAACTTTTGTGTCCTGTAAGACCACAGTGAAAGCAGAGACAATCTATATTAGGATTTGTTGTTTCAGAGAATCCTATTCCATATCTTGTGCCAGATTGATTTTTATGTAGACTATCGAGAATTATAGAGGACCTGGTCCATCTCATACTATTCTCTACTTCCAACTTAATCAGGTCAAGTTTTCTTTGCAGATCTTCATTCTTTACAGTGACAACCTTCAGTTCTTTTTCTAAAATTTCTAGTTTCTTTTGCAGAGAATAATTTTGTTGTTCTAGAGTCATGTTTTCTTCTCTTAGAGATGCATAGTCTTCCATGAGTAGTTCCTTTTCATGACTAGTTGATTGATATGTTTTTATAAGAGTGTGCATCAACGATTCTAGTTTCTTTTTTGTGTATAGTTCAAGATTTTCTTTAGTGTGAGAGAGGCTAACATAGTTCTGTTTACCTTCTTCTTCATCATCAGAGTCTGATCCCGCCATTAGTGCGTAGAGAGCATCTTGTGCTTGGCAGTTGCTTTCTTTATTTGGGGTTTCAGTCGTGGCTATTACCGCAAGAAAGTCATATTTACCTTCTTGCTCTACTGCTAGAAGAGATTGATTCTCTTTCTCATCCTCAGATTCATCTTCAGACATGCCTCCCATTACAGCGAGTGCTTTCTTCATGGATAGATCTGCCTCTTGGTTGGTCATTCTTCTATTATTTGGAACATATCTATCACCCTTTCCCTCTTTTGTCTTGTCTGGATTGTTTTTCTTATATTCGAAGGCCCAAAGTGGACAGAATTTGATGAAGTGATCAGGACTTCCACACTTGTGACATAGTGATTCCCTAGAGTTATCAGTATTCCTTTGGGGACTCCTCTTTTGAGATGTTTGTCCCCTTTTTAGCAATCTAGAGAACCTCTTGGTCACAAGAGCAATATTTTCATCTTGAAAATCTTCAGATGCAGTGGTTTGATTTTTTTCTTTTCTTTTACTGCTTATCTCTTTCTCTTGGTTCTTCTTCAGTTCATATGTTATTAGATTTCCTATAAGTTCATCCATTGCTAATTTGTCAAGATCGCGCGCTTCAGTAATTGCTTCAACTTTACTTTCCCATGACTCAGGTAAGACACTCAGGAGTTTTCTTACAGCTTTTTCGTTGGGAATTACTTCACCAAGAGAGTAGATCTCATTGATAATTGTTGTAAACCTGGTGTGCATATCTTGAATAGTTTCTCCATCCATCATTCTGAATAATTCATACTGTCTGTTTAAGTTGTCAATTTTAGATTTCTTGACCTGATTAGTTCCTTCATGTGCAGTTTGCAGAGTTTCCCAGATTGCTTTAGCATCTTGACAGGAGGAAATTCTATTGTACTCGTCTGGTCCTATACCACATATCAAGATTTTCTTAGCTTTGGCATTATTTTGTATGGCAAGTTATCAGCAACATTCCATTCCTTTCTATCCTTAGGTATCATTGTTTCTCCATCAGGCCCCTTTTTCATAGGAATGGTAGGACATCCAAGACTACGCTCCAGAGATCGGGATTTTCTCCTATCAGATGATCCATCATGCGATTCTTCCACCATCCATAATATTTTCATTGAACAGTGGTGGTCGTGTTTGAGAAGCTCCTTCTTGGGGGTAGGTGGTGCTGCCATTTTCTTTTCAAGATGTTAATCTTTTAACGAAAAGATCCTGCTCTGATACCAATTGAAGAAACCTTACCCCTAGATCAAGAACCAGGTTCTTGATTATTTGCCTAAGAAAAGAGTAAATCAAACAATATACTTTAACTAAAACCTTCCTATCTCAAGGAAGGAAAAACTCAACTCTGTTTTATTACTTTTCTTGCTCAATTACAATTTTCGATTAATCTAATCGAACTCTTCAAATTCAAAGAAGCCAAACCTACTTCTTGTAAAATTACTCACAAATACTCTCTCTCTCCACAAGAAGCCAAACCGACTTCTTGCAAACTCACTCACAAATTCTCTCTCTCTCTCCACAAGAAGCCAAACTCACTTCTTGTTTACAATCACACAAGCTCACAAACTCACAAAACTCACAAAACTCACAAAGCTCACAAAACTCACAAACGATCTTTGCTGCCTCTCTCTTCTTCTCGCCTTTCTTCACTTTTTCACTCGATTGCAAAGACAAATTTTCTTTGACTTGATATCTCTGTTTATATAGATATTTTGCCGCCTCTCTGCAAAGTTGATAACAAACTTGTTTTCTATATACTTCTTTGATATGGAAAGGTTTGTTTATTTGTTGAGGTATACGCATAAGGTTAATAACCTTTTAAGAAAAGGTTTTGTCTTCTTATTTATTTCCATAAATAAATATGTCTCTACCTTCTAATAAAAGGTTTTGTTTTCTTTATTTATTTCCAAAAATAAACCTGCGTTTGTCTTCTTTATTTATTTCCAAAAATAAATCTGTGTCGTCTCTTTTATTTATTTCCAAAAATAAATCTGCGTCGTCTCTTTTATTCTCCTTCTTTCCATAAATGAATCTGCGCCTCTTTTATTCTGTACTTCTGCTTCCATATATAGATTAATGAACCTGGTTCATGAGAGTCGTTTCCTTCCTTCATA
The DNA here is from genome assembly GCA_022817965.1 of Solanum lycopersicoides. Classification (NCBI taxonomy): domain Eukaryota; kingdom Viridiplantae; phylum Streptophyta; class Magnoliopsida; order Solanales; family Solanaceae; genus Solanum; species Solanum lycopersicoides. The sequence continues at coordinate 80,539,218 of CM040619.1, forward strand.
AGTAGTGAACCTGGTTCATGAAGTACATAATTTGTTATCATCAAAAGTAATGAAGACGACGTTTATTGGGTTCATCAGTTATTCACTCCCAGCCTCAGTTTTGTGTTGCGAAATGTGACTACCCATCTTGTTCAAATTCAAAATTGTCCTTACACTCTTTTAAGTTTTAATAACGCCTTAATATTGACGATTTTTCAATTGATCTCACCATCACCCCACATGCACACACATTTTTGTTAAGAAGATGCTGCTTTTTGGTATGTTAAAAAATGTTTTTTCGAAGACTTTATAGATTAATAATTTTAAAATATCATTTTTCACTTTTAAAATAAAAATTATTTTTATCAAATAACATAATATATAAGCGTCGAAACTTGGCTCTAGTTGTTATTTATGTCCACCAATTTTGAATGGACCAAGCAGTTTCTATGTGGTGTCTTCGTGTACACACCAGAAGTTGGAGAACATAGATGCAAACTGAGATCAAGTTAAAGTACACGTTAATATAAAATAATATAATCAAATACTCACTATTTTCATGGTCAAACACTCCTTGAACGTATGTGGTCATGAATACAAATTGAAGTTGCTTTTGAATTTTTATAAGTAATTTGGAGTGAAAATATTTTTTGATATTTTTCAAATTTTTAAAAATTCAAAAATTTTAATGTCAATTTTTTCTATGATTACAAAGTAATTATTTTTCTTTCTTAGAACGAGATTTTTATAAGTTAAACTATTTTAAAATACCTATAAAAATTAAAAAAGAAGTATTATTATTTTCAGGACTAGCTAAAAAAAAATTAACAAATTAATTGTAATAGATGGAGTAACAAATTCCTTATGGCAACCTTTCCAAAATTATCTACTCACTTTTTAATTTATGATCTTAAAGCTAATCATAGATATTTCTATGATTATAAATTATTTTCTCTTTTTTTTTAATAAATGAAAATTTTAGAACAAGATTTTTACAAGTTATATTATTTCAAAATATCTATAAAAAAGGGATAATTTCGGAGACATTCCTTCAGGTTTCACTCTATAACACTCACCACCCATGTGGTTTACAATATTACGTCTACCTCTCTTATTTTCATTTACTTGTAGTCATTCTTTAAACCTATTTAGAATAAATATAAATTAATTTAGATTTGACAATTTTACCTTTCTTTATATTAATTTCTTTATATTTATAAATATTATATAAAAAACAACTTTTTTAACAAATACTTTAAAAATAAATCAACACAAATACGTGTTTTTTTTATCCAACAAAGATCAAAGTCTTCATTCAAGCTGAACCACCATTTTCATCAAATATTAACTATTCATCTCCATTTTATCTTTACCAATTCACGTAGATTCCCCCCCTCCCCCACAATAACCCATCATTTTCAAGCAATAATTTCTTCAAATAGAAGATAAAAAAGAACTCCTCAAGAGAGAAATTCGATAAGAGCGATCATATTTTATTCTAGATAAACATTTTCACGAGTGAAGAAGAAACATGATCCAACGAATAGAGATAAATCGTTGAAAAATAGATCTAAACTTTCATATATAAGGGTAAAATTGACAAATTTAAATTAATTCATAGTATTTTTTAAAATAGATTTAAAGAATGGTTATAAGAAAATAAAAATAAAGGAGGTACACGTAATATCGTAAACCACCGGGGAGGTGAATGTTATAGAGCGAAACTTGGAGGGAGGTCTCTAAAATTATCCTTAAAAAAATATTATAATTATTTTCAAAAGAGAAAATACATTATTACTCCATTAAAGTAAGACCTATTTTTGAAAAAAAAGATACTCAAACTTTATAAGGTCCTAGTACCCTGTTAAATAATTTTAAAGTGATCGAAATATCTCATTTTTTAGTTAATCCCACTAACAAAAAAGAAGGTGTACACGCACCAATAGTTGTTTGTCACCTGTCAATTTTATATAGTTTTCTTATATTTGTCTTTCTTTATATATTTTTATTTAGTTTTAGTTCTTTATTTTTTCCTTTTTCTTCAATTATGCTCAAGTCTTAACCCATCCGTTCATCTTTGTTCTATGGAGTGACCGCCATTGCTTAAATACCATTACAACACTAAATCAATATTGAAGAAGAAGTCTTCTTTATTGAAAAATCAAATCCGCTTTCAAAATTAACTTATTTCAAATTAAAATTTCTATCAAAGTCTTCTTTTTGTGTGTCTTGCCTTTGATATTTGCTCTAAATCAACCATGGTTGTATTTGAAAAAAAATGAAAATTATCTCCGAACGCATATGAAATTATTTTTGCTTGGTCTTAATATGATTTCAGCCCTAGTAAATTGGTCAGGGGTCAATTTAAATAACGCTGACGATTCTATTTCGAAGTTGCCATCAGAGCTTCTTACCCTCCGTTATCAATGATTTTTTTGTTAGAGACAATACTAAAAAGGCATTATGTACAGAGATTGTGTTATTTAGTTACAATCAGATCTCTTCGTTGAAAACCAATCTAAATGAAAAACGAAAAGACGAAAAAAAAACTTCAAGCTCTCCTTCAATGGTGAAGCTGGGAAGAAAAAAATGAAAGAAAAAGAAAATTAACATTAAAATTAAAAAAAGGATAATTTAACATTAAAATAAAAAAAAGGATAATTGCATAGAATGACAAACTAATAATATAAAATAAATATAATAGCTATCGTTTAATTTATTTGTGTTTTATAGCAAACTGTTTGACAGTCCCTCTCTCCTTCATATTCTCGCTCGCCACTCTCCCTCTCTCGCTCGCTTCCTGTCGCTCGCCTCTCTCACGTTATACAATAGAATTGTATAAATTGTGTTTCTAATTTTATAAAGAGAGAGAAAAATATATATACACATGCAAATACATATATTTTTGTCTTATACACTTATAATTATACGATAAAAGTACTCCTCTGCCCAAGTCTCTTTTGTCTTTCTCTCTTTCTCATTTTATACAAATTCAAATTGTATATAATCATTCTATACACTTATAATTATACAATTTGTTTTATATACCTCTTTTTATACAATTCATTTATACAATTCTCTGCCCAAGTCTCTTTCTCGTTTTATACACTTCGCTTCAATTGTATATGTATAGGAAATTATACATATATATGTTTGCTATAGAGCGCAATTATGCAAATTTTGGTATAACATACACATATGAATTTTATGTTTGCTTATATGTAAAAGTTATCCAATAAAAAATTATTTATATAGTTGATAAAAAAATTGCAAAAGTAAAGTTTAATCTTATTTTTTTAGATTTTCACGCTCTTTAGGTGAGTGATATACACTCTCTATGAAATATCAAAAAATGGTTCAATAATTTTACATTTATCTAGTTAAAGAGTGTATTAGGACTCCACAAAATTTGAATGTCTTTTTCAAAAAATAGGTTTTAATTTAATAATGTAATTATGTATTTTTTCTTTTCAGAGCTGGCTAAAAAAGTTTGTATCATAAATTGAAATAAATAAAGTAACACTTTCGAAAGTACCTACTCACACATGACACATGAATATTTATTGAAGACACGTCTGATTAAAGACAAATGTGTCCAAAATTAAAGAAAAATATTCTTATAAAAGCCATGTTGGGATATTTGTGAGGACCATATATTTTGTATTTTTAATTTATATATATATATAGTAAAGAAACGACCACTGACAGTTGACTTTGCTGAAGAAAAGTCTCTTCCAATGGCATTGCTGGATTGTCAATTTCTCCTCAACAAATGCTTTGTCTAATACATTACACCAAGTTTGAGAAAAACAAGATCGAGGTAATTAAGTTATATTATTGCATATACTATATGATATTTATTATCTTCTTATACGAGCTAGCCAATTAGTAGAATGTGTACTCACTAGTTTGCTTTATGATTTTGAGCAAACTTCCCTGTGTTTGAAATCCATAAACTTGCTTTCTATATAAGTTTGCATTCTTGAATTTAGTTAAAAGTGAAAAGAAGAACAACAACAAGAACCATAAAACTTGATGAAATTAATTAACATAAACTAACTAAAAAGGACAACCTTCAAGGGTGTACGATGTATGCAGTCTACCCTAATACAAGCATCGGCTGATTTCAGTACTGCTCTAACCCATAATCTACGGGTCAGCTGATTTCATTACTGCTCTAACCCATAATCTACAGGTCACATCGAGACAATTTTAGTGTTGCTCCAACTGTATCTAACCTTCTATAGAAAACAGAGGAAACTATGTACTAAAAATTGAAGCTACTGCAACATATGATTAATCCATCAAAGTATTCGCTCTATGCTTGGTTGGTTTAACACGACGTGTGATATTTGTTATCCAGCCCTGCAAAAGAACAACAACTACAACTTGAATCCAAAATTTTAGGAAAGACTTTTGTGTAACTGTACTAGGCAGTATGGATAAATTTGTATAGTACCTTTCCGCTAGTGGATCTCGAAGAATCCAAGGAAGCAAGAGTTGGATTTGGTGTACTTCTTTGTCCACAGTAACAGCAATTGATCCTGATAAACCAATACTGTAACCAGTTTCTAGCTAGGTGAAGAACTCCACAATCACAATATTTATCTATCTTTATGTATTGTGATGCCCATTTTACTATCACATCAACCAACCACGTAACAGCTCCAATTAAAATGGATTCAACCCATTGCTTCCAATTCAGTTTTGCCGTGTTGCTAAAGACAAAGACAGCCTCTACTTCAATGAATCCAAACTGCAACACAAGATAGAGCACAGACAATGCCCAAAACAAGTAATTTTGACCAAAACCTTTGAAAAAATTCTTCTGCTCCAAATCCCTTGCACTGAATATGTTAAAAAGCTGGCACAGAGCGAACCCGTTAAAGACTATAGATCTGTTAACTTTTGGAGTGATGCCCAGTATTGCGCTTCCTTTGTGTTGAAGGAATACAAAAATGCCAGTCTGATAAGAAGCTTGAAAAAGTATGTTTCTCCACATAGCCTTGGTAATTGGCGGTTTTCTTGGTCTGATAGAAAGCTCATCCCTTAGTTGAGTAATTAGCAAAGCTGGCCCTCCAATAAATGTAACAAGAAGGTTAACCCATACCAACTGAATGATTGTTAACGGGGCATCTCCGTCTACTATAACCAGTATGAAGTTTATTGATAAGCTACTGATTGCCAAGATTACCTCAACTTGGATGAACTGCCTCAGATTCTCACAAACAATTCTTCCTCCCTTGATGCTGTTAATCACATAAGTTATAGTTTCAGGCCAGTTAGTCACCACAGGCAGGCCAAAATGAGCTGCTTCAAGAACCATATTACTTTCAGATGCTTGTTCTCCTACCACAGCCACCACTTCTCCTCTTTTCTTCAACTGCTCTATTAAAAGAAGCTTGTGTGCAGGAGAGGAGTTTCCCATAATGTAAACTTTATCAACATTTTCCTTTGTAGCATCTTCGCCCCTAACTACTAGAGCTTCATCTGAGTTGAGCAATCCTGTTTCATCACCAATGGTACGAAGCACTTCAACATCTTCTTCGGAGGTAAATATCATCTTCACTCCGCCTTCTTTTAGAATCTCGATTCCTTGTCTCATGTTGTCTAGATTGAAAGTATCTTCTAAGACAAACATACCAATGAATGTTAGGCCATTTTCATCAAATTCAACAACCTCAGTACGTTTGCAGGCAAATGCAACTACGTTCACATTGTTGTTGTTAGCTTGAGCAAATTCACTCTTTGTTTCTTCATCCAAATCCTTCACTTCACCCTTCATGTCATAATAACTTGAACACATTGACAATATTGAATCAGCCTGTCCTTTGAAGTGTGAATAGTACTCCTTCCCGTTATCTCCATTTTTCTCTATGACAACTCCACAAGGTCCTTCAAAAGGATTCATCTCACTATCATTGTCCTTCACAATGATGACCTGCTGACCCAAAGTGTCTCTCTGCATACCCATGTTCTTTTCTGCCCAACAAAGTATTGGTTCTTCCATTCTTTGGTCGGTTGTTTGAGAAGTCAGAGTGGAGACGCCAATCCCATCAGAGAGAACACTGCAGACATCTGGCGGTATCCTGGTAACATCTTTTCTGTCAAGAAAAAACTTAGTAACTTTCAATTTTGGCTCTTTCGACCAGCCAACATTTTCTATACAGAAGGTGCTGACTGATTCCATGTTAACATCGAAATTCGGATACCAATATGCCATTGCAACTGAAATAAGAAATGGTAATCCTTCAGTCATCCCTACCAGCGTGACACCAAGTGAAGTTATCAAAACTCTTACTGTTCCCTTTGATTCTGTTAAAACCTTTTTGACGGCATTCATTATCTGTGCAATTTCAGCTGGTTGTTCCTTGGTTTCTAATCTGTATCCATTCTCATCATCTTTATGACCCAATTTAAAGCGAATAAACAGCACCACAGTGATCAAAATGCCAATCAACAACCCACTGATATGTATGTAATTGTTCAACTTGTCAAAGTAGGCACAAAAACTGGAGTGCTTTTCAGAAATCAAGGGGGGGTAATTCATCCTTGCTTTGTGATCTTTTTGCTTATTCCAAATGTGTCTTTTGTAGCAATTACGTGCTAGCTTAAACAAAACAATCACAAATATGATCACAACCAAAAGTGCTCCTTCAAACCAACCATTCTGCACACCTTCTTCTTTGATTCCAAAGACAAAAGACAATATTGCAGCAATTGCAAGGAGCAGAATAGTAGGTTCCTTACATATCAATTTTCGGATCATGAACTGGGCATACCCTGTGAAGATGTGCAGAGCAGAATTGTCTGCAACATGAATTCCCTTGTCAAAATTGTGAAGTGAATCCAACTTCTTCTCCTTCACAATCTCTTCACTAATTTGTAAGCATTGTTGATGAGTACTCGGATCATGAGGCTGAAGCTCAATCTCATTGTCTGATTGTACAGTATAAACATCAGCCACAGTTTCAACAATCTGGATTTGATCTCCACCATCTTCCGCGTCCTAATAATTAGACAGAGAGCATATATAATTAGTATCATCAATATATAACTCAAAAATATATACATATTTTTTTATATATACGTACTCCATGTTTAAGATTAAAGCTGGGAAGAGGAGTATAAAAGGTTGTGGTGGAGGATGAGGAAGACGACGAGACTCGTGAAAGAGATGCTATTCTTGCTCCAGCTTCAATGAACTTGTAAGTAGATTTGAAAATGAGGCCCGACTTCCTCATGATCAAACTAGATTTACCCAATTCTCCATTCATCAACAGCGGGGAACTCCGCTGAGCTTCAATGTCTGATCCATTATCTTCATGATCCACCTCCATCTTCTTGGCCTTTGATCAGTACGTGCACACTAGTTTTTTTTTCTTCTGGATTTATTATAAAATACTAGGAAAGATCACTATGATCCTAACACTCAAAGAATCAGATAGGTAAGTAACTGATTTTTTTGTACATATAAATAGGAAAGAAAAAAGTTGCGATGAAGCTCCCTAGAAAGCTCCTAGTCTGCCAAGTTTTGAGTTTTATATAACGCGGTATTGCTGATTTTTCAATTCATCCCTCCTCCCCCTACAAGATGCTGTTTTTACTATATTTAAAAATGTTTTTCCAAAGACTTCAGGGCTTTTGACCATAAAAATTATGTGTATTTTAAAATAAAAGAACGTAATTTTATTTGCAAAACGGAAAATGATATTTGAAAATTTTGAAATCTTATGGATAAATGTATTTTCGGTGCAACTGTAGAAAAAATAATTAAAGAGAAAACATGGGTCAAAAATTCCATACGTGAATTCTATGATTATATATTCCTATGAAAATCTAGTTTCTTACCGCTAATTTCTCTCACAAAATTTAAAGGATAATTTACTTTGATCCTTCAATTAATTGAATTCTAATTTTGCTCATTATGATACTTTACAAAGCATATTTAATATATTGAACTTGTGTTTTTTATTCTTTTACATAATTGATACTTAGGTTATAATTATAGTAATATATGATTTTAGAACTAGATTACCCTCAGTTGTAGAGTAATATTACAATAGTGAATAATTAAGTAGTTTAAAGGTTTTCATAAGTAGATGGGGATCAAAAGAAAAAAATTCAAAAATTGGAATTCACCAAATTCCTTGTTGTCTGAGCAGAAAACTATATTTCAAATTGCCTAAACCAAATCATCTTAAGATTTAAATTTTTAACTTTTTCTTTTTTGAAAACTGGTCATCCCAATTATATTGATAATATATAGTGTATAATTGTAGCCTTACATGTAACAATAGGGTATACCACACATCAATTGTTTTTGCCCTGATATACCTACATAGTACATACAACCAACAACACCACACACACACACACATAATATATATATATATATATATATATATATATATATATATATATATATATATATGTATATGTGTGTGTGTTGTGTTCACACATTAGAGTTGAAAAATTGGGGCAACTTCAGACATATATGAATATGAAGTTTGAACAGTTCTACCTTCAAAACTATATATGAATTGTTTTCCAATGCATTTCAGGAAAAATCATTTTTGTTCAATTATATTTTGTTGTTACGGTCTTCTAGATGTTATTTGTGATAATTACTGCTATAAATTGCTCTTGCAAGCCATCATTTCTACCAAGTTTAGCGGATGGAAGTACAATTCGTTTTGTTCGTATTATATTTTCTTAACCAATTAATGGTGATTGAATTTTATTATTTTCTATGCCAAGAATATAAAAATTACAGAGGTTGAAATGTTACAGTTCGACAGGAAGCCGGTGTACAAGGAGGAGAAAAAGAAGTAGAAGCAGCAAAGGAGCAAATATACTTTTATTTGAAGTTTGTCAATACCAATTACAAGTTATAACTTAAATTGTAAAATGAAAACTGATTACAAGTTCTCAACTCATTTTATAGCTAGAGTATGAATGACCAGTTAAGTAGGTAGTCGAGACCTTTTTAATTTGTTTGTGTAGTTCTCTTGAGTTAAAAGGTGCATTTTATTGAATTTAGAGCAAAATTTTGTACTTTTATGTATATCTAAAATAGAAAAATTCAAATTATAAAATCTCAGCTATACGTACTATATTCGTTATATGATATAAGTTATAAAGTTATGTCGAAATAGTAAATCATTTTTGAAAGATGTCATTGAATGTGATGATTTTGCCACTTAGGTGCTAAAAGTTTCAATTTTTTTATGGGACCATTTCTTATTAGAAACTTATTGTTTGTGAAGAAGTTAGAAAAATAGGCCTTTTAAAGCCAATTAGATAAAAATTTTGGGAAAATGATTGTCAAACACATATAAATTTTGCTGAAATTACTGTTACACAATCCAACTTCGCGGGAGGGGGGGGGTTGCGGTTCATAAATTATTTTTAATGTATTATTGAGGATATTATCAGGTTAGTTGGATGAGCAAACGATCACTTTCACAGTTAATATGTGAGAGTGGAATTAAAGTAAAATGAACTCATCTTGATTTTTATTATTATTATTTTCATCATGGTTTGTTATTAGAAAAGTAAAGGAGTTCAGTGAGCTCAATTTTACTTTTTCATCTTGGTTTGCTATTATTATTTTCAAATATCTTTTCTTCACTCTCTTTTTCTTTTGTGTTTTTTCCCTTTCTATTAGACTTCTTTAATTTAATTTCTATTAAAAAATTGTATTTTAATTAGGCTAGAAATTTTAATTCAAATATTTTAAATTATTTATATTATTTAACGTTAAATATTCATGGGTTGTAAAACTAGATAAAAGTTACTAATTGTGTTAAATCTACTAATTAGTGATCAAAAGGCTATTAAATTAAAGAGAAAAAAAATTGGGGATAAAAAACAAAGGTGTTTTAATTAATTAGCTTAAACCGTAAGCGGACACCCTTGCGGTTAAAAGCGTGCGTACAAATTATATATAATATATACAGCCATTCCATTTTACTTGCCATTTATTTACCCGTCGGAGAAAAATAAATATTCCGGCTCTTCTTTGCTTTCTCCGTCACCAAACATGTCGATATTTTCCTCGGCTCCAAGTAAGTAGGAATTCATTTGATTGTCTTTTTGATGCAATGTGTTTTCTGTGTTTATGGTTTTTTCTTCATGCAAGTAAATTTTATTTATTACTTACAGATTTAGGTGGTCTCTCCAATGAATTTGTTCTGACAACCCACTTTTCAATTTCTCCATTTACTTGCATTCTTGAATCTGGGAATGTTGCTTTCTTCTTTCTTGTTTATGTTTTCTTTGCATATTGGTTCTAGTTAGTTAAATAGTTTACGTGGTCTGTCTCTCCGTATCCATGATTCTTGACAAAAAACAAGTTTTAATTTCTCCATTTTCTTGAATCTTGATAACTCAATTTAGGAATGTTGTTCTCTTTTTCTTGGTTTACTATTTATGCTTTCTTTGTGATTCTATTATTATATATATATATATCTGAAACTTGATAATTGAATTTGGGAATGTCATTATTTGTGAAGAAGTTAGAAAAACAGGATAATGTTGTTTGTTTCTTTGTTCGTTTAATATTATTTTTTAAGTATATGTTATTGGACCTTAGGACTGATACTATTTAAACAGAGTTGTGTTAATAATAAAAATTACGACCTAAAGTTTAAATTAACAGCGCTACTTTACTCTAATTTACACTGTGGCAAATAAAAATGGCTAGATAATTTTGTTTCGACTTTCTACAATCTTGCAAGTATCTCGCATCAGATTCTTCCTCTCTTCAACCCCTTTTCTGTAGATTAATTAATATCAAAGACTAAATTTCATCATCAAAGCTTTTCAGGATCTGATCTGAAAATTTTGATCCGTTCATTTTCATGATCTGGATCTGAAACCTCAATTCATCTTTGTGTTCTTAGTTGAAAGTGGTCTCGGTTAGTTAAATTAGGGTGGATCAATGGAGTGGGCGACTCTACAGCATTTAGATCTCCGCCATGTTGGTCGGAGTTCGAAGTCGTTACAGCCTCACGCCGCCGCATTTCATCCCACTCAAGCGCTTCTCGCTGTAGCCGTTGGAAGCCAAATAATTGGTAAATCCTTCTCATTTTCAGCTTTGAATTTTAATATGCTCTATGTTCTGTTAATTAACTCTATGATGATGCTGAGTATATTTTAAATGGGCAGAATTCGATGCATATACCGGAAGCAAGATTGCTTCCATAGACATTGGTTCCCCTGTTGTTCGTATGGCTTATAGTCCAACAAGTGGACATTGTGTAATTGCTATTCTTGAGGTTAGTTCATTTAATATCTTCAAATATTTCAATAGTTTCAGTTCAAACCTGCAAGTGATAACACTTGTTACATTTGAAACTAGTGGAGTTGCGATGAACTTAAGTTAGGTGAAACATCGTGGCATTGGGCTCATATACTAACTTCGAATCCCAAAAATAATTAACCGAACATTTTTATTTTTCCAAGATGCGAATAGTTTAATGGGTTTTCAGTTCTAATTTGTTGATCAACCATGAGAAAATGCTTTAAATGTTGATATACTGGCAATGTTTTAGTGCTTAAGTTTTATCAGTACTTTGTTTGCCTAGGAAGGGTCATCATTAAATCCAACAACACAAAAGACTTCCATTTGCACTGAGCAATTGATTACCTTTGGTTTTCTTCGTTTGAGACGAGGGTTGGGTGCTGGCATATAGCATTCGAATGAAAATATCAGATATTATTCATTTAGCTCTTCTTTTCTTTTTTGTGCATTGGCTCCGATAAGTTGTGAAAGTTTATTCTAAAGGATGTTTGTTATGCATAGAAGGATGATCTTATTGGCTACAGTTAGAATGGCAATTTGGAGAGGTGATAACTTTCAGACATCCCCTTTTTCCTTGCATCAACCAACCAACAGAAGAACTGTATGTACTATAGATTCGTATGGCATTGTAAGAAACTACAAAAGACATGCCACTAGAATCATAAGGAAGAAAATTTCTTAGAGAAGGATAAGTAAACTGAGGCGTGATATAACGGCTGTCTTCAAATATTTGCAATTTTAAAACAAAAAATAAAAAGAAAAGACTGTCTTCACTCTTCAGCACATGGAATCTCTATGTTATTCAGTGTTTTATCTCTATGTTTTTAAAGTATTTTGTGATAAGTTCCTTTTGTTATTTATTATATCCTGAAAGATCATGTCTTGAATTTCAACTGTGTAATCTTCTGTTATTGTTCTGTAAAATCTTTTTTTGTTTCTTTTAATCATATAATTTAGTAACAACAGACCAACTTATTACCCTTTTGGACATTGTCATAGGCAGACAGTGTTCTTCACATCTCTCATGATACTCTAGGTTCCTTTTCTCTTTGCAGTTAGATACCTTGAAATCAAGGATAAAGCTTCTCAGATTATTCGTAATAGATTTTTTTTCCCTTATAAAATAATCTTGCTAGAATTTTTTTGATAAGTACGATAATATGTAACTATTCTTTTATTTTCTCTTCTTTTTGTTGTTTAGTTTCTTTAGTATAAGACAACAAAAAAGGAAGCAAGTATGCATTTTTATTATCCTCTTTTCCCATATAGGAGTTCATATATTCCCATTAGAGTTCTAAAACCCCTAGATAAAGCTAGTTTGCATTTTTATTATGCTCTTTTGTCTGTGATATACATTTTTGCTAGTAAAAATTTAATAATCGCATTGTTCCTGTGTGAATTTCAATGGTTTCTTACTGTAGAGTTTAAAGCTCCTATGATGTCACCCATTCCTTCGTAGCTTAAGTGAGATATTTGAACTCGGATATTGCTGTCGTCGGTACTTGGTATGCTATTATCTTGCATTTAGGAAAATTGTACTCATTTTGCTTGCTGCTTATTGTAGGATTGTACAATGCGTTCGTGTGATTTTGATGCAGAGCAAACGTGTGTTTTACATTCACCTGAGAAGAGGACCGAACGCATTTCTTCTGATACTGAAGTTCACCTTGCATTGACTCCACTTCAACCTGTTGTATTTTTTGGTTTCCATCGTAGGATGAGTGTTACAGGTTGGAGCTCATGCCTGTACACACATCTCTTTCATATTTAAGTAGTTTTTTTTTTTGTTGCATTGTTTGAAAGTAAATTTTAGCTGATGCACCTAGGATATGTGTCCTTGGTTAGAAATTTACTCATTATCTAAAAGCACCATTGTTATTAGTTTAATTATAGATATTTCACCATCCGAGTGACGGGTTATATGGACATGAGAGATGTAATCCAGCTATTGGGAGTTGCAGATGCAAGCAGAGTTGTGTGCTGTTGTTGTTGTTTCTTGTATAATGTGGTTGTTAGGTTGCAGTCTCGGCAATGTTAGTCCTGAGAGCTGGACTAACTATCCTGTGCTTTTCTGCTTCTTCTTATGCTGATGTGTATTTCAAAAGAGTCCTCTGTCATTCATCAATTATGTCTGAGTCTATACTTCTTTCCTGTCAATGCTACCACATTATCTTCATATTTCCTTAGGAGCGTTAATATTTTGTTTTATGTGGTTTTACCGAGTGCCTGCAACATTTTATTACTTCTGCCTTCATGTCTCTCTGTTCTGGTTTTCTTGATGATGTATTTTGTCCTTCTGGATTTTGCTCTCATGCTTTGAAGCGTATTATCCCTGAAAGAACAATACAACAACCTCCTTTCCTTGCATATCATTCTTTTCTTGTATGCCCATAGCCCATTTAAAAAAAAAAAGATCACTGGTAAACTTAGTCAGAACTTGGGAGTTTGTGAAGAGTCTTCCGTTTGCAAAACTTTGGAGACTTAGGTTTAACCCCGGATTATTTCTTCCCATTTTATCTATTGCTTGATGGAAAAAGTTACATGGTACTTGTGGTGGTGGAAGGTCAGGTAGCTGGTGGAATAGTCGAGGTGTGCTCAAGTTGGACAGGCAACATAGTGTTAAAAAACAATGTTTTTGTCAATTTGCTATGTTTCTACAGTCAAATGCTAGTTTCAGAGCAATTTTTTGTTCTTGAATAGCTATTTTATTGCAAGTGTTTCTGATCCATTTCTCTTCTTGTTTAAGTTGTTGGAACTGTGGAAGGTGGGAAGGCGCCAACAAAAATAAAGACTGACCTGAAGAAACCTATCGTCAATCTTGCTTGCCATCCTCGACTACCAGTTCTGGTAACATGTTTAGTGCAATTAAAGCCTCCCATTTCATGATTGACCAACAAAGTTTGTGACTGCCAATTTTATCTGACCTTTTCTTACTCCCTTTTGATTTCAGTATGTAGCTTACGCAGAAGGCTTGATTCGAGCTTATAACATCCATACATATGCTGTACACTATACTTTACAATGTGAGATTTGAACGAGTCTCTTAATATATTCTCTTTTTTGTTGGATAGTTTGAACTTAGTGGAACTTTCACGAAAGCCTGTTTATTTGCCATATATAGTGGATAATACTATCAAGCTGGTTGGTGCTGGTGCATTTGCATTTCATCCAACACTGGAATGGCTCTTTATTGGAGATAGACGTGGTACTCTTCTTGCGTGGGATGTATCAACTGAAAGGCCTATGATGATTGGAATGTAAGTGATGTACAATTCAGCTATGGCTGACTTTACATTTCATTCTTTTCAATTTCCGCGATCTTAATTTTTCTGAAGTTCTCTCATATCTAGCTCAATTTAGGGCCTTAGCAACCAATATGCCAGTTCTTCCTCCCTGAATTTTCTGACTAATGTTGCGGTTCCTTCTCTGAAAGCTAACTGACAGCTCAGTCTTATTCAATAGTTATATTGCTTTCAGTAAGATCTCATTTTCCTTTTGAAGTGTGTTTTCTTAAGAAGAAATATGTTCATGAAAAATAACCCGTGGATTCTGAATGGAAATGCCAAATAAAAATCATATCTGAATGGGTTCTGGAATCATGTATTTTGCTGATTAAATTTGGGAAAACCAACTCTGAAAATTATAATTCCAATTATAGAAGTTCCAATTTTGATGTTAAATATGAAATTTTACATTTCTTTCTCATTGATGGATTATAATTTTTAATATTTTGCTTGCAATAACAGTACTCAAGTAGGTTCTCAACCTATCACATCAGTTTCTTGGCTGCCAATGCTGCGATTGCTGGTCACGTTGTCCAAGGATGGAAATATTCAGGTGTGGAAAACAAGGGTGGTACTGAATCCCAACAAGCCACCCATGCAAGCAAACTTTTTCGAGCCTGCTGGTAACTCAATTCTTTGAACCCCCCCACAAACCCAACCCAAAATGAAATTGTCTTGAGATCACTTTTGGATGAAGTTATTTGACATGAATTAGGAGCTTCCAATGGTACGTCAATTGTTTTAAGAGTCTTGGAAGATAGTAAAGATTTTTAGTAAAGGATTCCTTCTGTAATAGGACAAAGATCAAACTCATTTTTCTTGATAAAAAAACAAAAAGCTCATATTTAAGAGTTTTGGCTCTTTTTGGGTGAGGTTATAAGCAAAGCTATTCTAACAGTAAAGTTGTAAAGTTGTCTCAGTATGAACTATATGTCACGGGTTTGAGCCTGGGAATCAACCATTGATGCTTGCATTAGGATAGGCGGTCTACATCACACACCCGCGGGGTGTGGTCCTTTCCCGAGCCCTGCTTGAATGTTGGATGCTTCTTGCATCAGGCTGCCCTTTATCATTTCTTCAGGGACATCCAATAAAATTGAAATGATAGAGAGACCCCTATGCAAGGATGACATGCACAAAATGTTGATCAAAATTTAGAACTAACACTGCGCATCATGGATCTTGCTCTCAAATATTACTCTTTTTTCTTTGTTTTATTTGCTATTTTTTCTATTTGAGAACATCCAAAAGAACAGAAAGTATTATCCACTTATAAATTACAAATATTTTTATACATAACTTCACCTACTTTGAAGATACTAGATACATTCGTAAAGTCATATTCAGTACATTTTGTTGTATTTTCTGGATCAAACCAACCAATAACTACTATTCCCTCTGGTTTATGTGACCCTATTGCCGTATTTGTTCATTCTAAAAAAGTACGATTCCATCTCAATTTTCCATTTTACCCCCTTTTAGAAGTTTTTATAGCCAGACAAATGTTATTGCATGTTTCGGGCGACAAGTTTTAAAAGCCTTATAACTAAAAAATGTCATGGTTAACCCACAAGTCTCAATTTTTTTTCTTTCTTAAACTCTATGCCCAGTCAAATAAATTTGTATAAATTGAAATGGAGTATATATCTTTTTTTTCTACTGCTACCAACACCAACATACCCGGTTAAATCTCACAAGTGGAGTTTGGGTTCTACTGCTAGTCTGCTATTCCAACATATGTATTTGACGTTTGAACTTCGACAGAAGGAGTTTTTATTTACTTTTTTACATGTGTCTTTGTGATCCTTTCTGTTGATGCTATGTATTGATAAAATAACTGCTATGTTGCAGCAATTGAATCCATTGACATCCCGAGAATTCTCTCTCAGCAAGGAGGAGAAGCAGTTTATCCACTTCCTCGGATCAGGGCTTTAGAAGTTCACCCAAAATTAAATCTATCTGCATTGCTTTTTATGGTGAGCATTTTGATTTATGTCACATACCTGGGACTTGTGTTGACACTCGGGACATTTCTGTGTTTGTTTACAGAGTTTGACTAGTGCTGACAATAGAAAAAATAGAGCTGCTTTTACTAGGGATGGAAGGAAACAATTATTTGCAGTTTTGCAAGGTGCAAGGGGATCTTCAGGTATTTCTAAACTAAGAATTTTGCTGTGTGCTTCTTCAATATCATATCTTCTTGTTTTTATCAGGTTAAAAGTATTTCATTTATTAACATGGCCACAATATTGGCTGTATACAATGGGTATTACCAAAAAGAAAAGAATTATAAAACAGACGTTATTCTCTACAAAGTCCACCTGTTATTCTATACAACTAGGAACTTTATGGGTGTACCAAAAGAAAATAAGAGACTGAGGGCTACTACTGAACAGAGTAAAATTCAACTCTACCCCCTCAAAGCTCTTCTATTTCTCTATCTCCAAACTACCCACTCAACGTTAGAGGAACCACATTACATGCCCTACTTCTTGTCCTCCAAGAAAACATCATCCACAATTTTTGGCATTGCCCAAAAGTTCCAAACACACTAAAGCATGTCCACCATAACCTCATGGTAAATACACAATGTAAGAGACGATGATCCACATATATGTAACACCAACTGACATTGACAATCTTTCGCTCTCTAAGATTTTGTGCCGTCAAGATCACCCCTCTAGCAGCCAGATGAGAGGAAAAAGCACACCTTCCTCGGCACATGTGGTGTCCATGTTGCATCATACAAACCCTAACCAAAAGCTTCTCATAGAAAGATTTAACAGAGAAAACTCCATTATTCCCCAAACCCCACTGCAAAGCATCAGAGTTATCAAACGAAATGACTTGCGTATGTAAAATGGCCGACAACCTGTGAAGCTCAGTCACCTCCAAATCGTGGAAATCCCTTCTAAATTTCAAAAAGTCGCTACTTAGTGTTCTCCTAATTTGTTGGATCGTCAAGTCTCTTTGTCATGATATCCGGAACAAACTCTGAAATTCAATTTTCAGTGTTATCCCCACACAACGTATGTTTCCACAAATTGATTCTCTTTCCATTTCCTATCTTGAATGAGATATTTTCATTAAAATCTTCCCATCCCTTCAGTATGTTTCTCCAGAGTCTGCATCCAAAAGGCATAGTGACATCTCTAGTTCTCGATCCCTCTGTTATTTCCCCATATTTATCAGCTATTTCACCTCTCCAAAGATTTCAATACCATATCTTATATTGTAGCTATCATGGATTTCATTTTATCCTGCAAGTCTCAAGTTCTATTAGTCCTTCCTTTTAAACTGAGAGCATTTATATAATCAATGAAGGTTTGTTCAGATTTGCTTATCAAGTCAGGTCTTCTTTCTTCAAGTGTTGATTGTTTCTTCATTTGATCTCTCTGGGACCTGGGCTTCATTTTTTATATGATTTAACAGAGTTTCCTAATCATGAAAAATACAGTGCCCAAAATGTTGTTTATGTGCCTGTGCTGTTGTCGCTGCTATGTGCTTGATCTTGCAGAGAAAATTATTTTCGGTATTGGCTATAATCTCTTGATTCGATTAGTTACTCTAGTTTTGATCCCATCAGCTTATCTAACTTCTTTTATGCGGTTGTGCTGTTGTTGTTGCTATGCGTGCATTATCTTGGAAAATAATAGAATTTGTAACGATTTTTCAATGCATGTAATTGATTCTGTTTTAAGTGCTCAACAAATCTTGGGTTGTTGATGGGGAAGGAGTGTCCTGAGGCTTACATGCAACTGTTTTTCCTTATTGTTTTTACTTTTATCCCTTTCCTCTAGTCTTCAATTGGATACTGGCAGAGGCATTTGCTAATTGCTGTTATTTTGTTTTCCTTTAGAATATGCAATCAGTATGTTCCTTTCTGAGTTTGGTGAACTTTTAGTGCAATCACACAAGGTTCTTATTAGTGTAGATGATGGTGTTTTTTTTAGAGGACTATACTTTTGTGTAATCTTTCTACCTTTGTATAGCATGTGTCCAAGGGGAGCCCGAGAGTATGAATACTTCATCAAAAATAAAATAAAGTAATATGTAATCCAAATATGGTGTTTTGAGATAAATGTACTTCAAAAGTGGTTTTAGGTGATATTGTGATCACATTGATATAACTGCAGTGTTAAGTGATCTGTATCTTCACCTTGTTGTTCTAACTTCATGATCCTGAACAGCCTCTGTCTTGAAGGAAAAGCTCTCAGCCCTTGGTTCATCCGGAATATTAGCTGATCATCAACTTAAAGCGCAGCTGCAAGAGCATTATTTGAAAGGGTGAGTTAATTTAGCCTTAGGCCCTTAGCATCGTTCACTTTCTATCAGAACTAGTAACATTCAGGATACCCTAGTTGTGACCTGTAAGCGACTGGTTTGTTGTTGCATTTTAATTGTCTTCTCTTTTGGATTTGGTGTGTAAGTAAACCAAAAAATGTTGGTACTATCTAACTATTCTTATGGACATTCGTATTTACACAATTTTTCAGCTAAGGAGGATGGGTTGGTAATTTTTTGTTCAAAAGCGACAAGGGATGACCATAGCCATTTTTTTCCTTGATGATAACTTGAGTATTAAAGAAAAAGGCACCAGGATAGTGCTAAAACTATAAATACAGAGAGAAAGGGCAGCCGATCCAACTATGAAATCCTAACAGTTACAGAGCAGCTATCAAACCTACTAAGGATACTGCTTCCTCTACAAAAATGAAATCCTAACAGTTACAGGCACTAGGAGATTGCTTTCTTCTTTATGCCAAAAATGAAGTGCTTTCTCATCACTAGGTAATGCTGAAAGGGTTAAATTGTATTTCTCATCCCTAAACTAAGCTTAAGTGACCGTTAGATAAATACAATGGAAGATACACATGAGTCACATAGAAAGTAGAAAATATATCTTGACTTCCAAAAAGATAACCACACCACAGAAGTGGTGATACCAAATCTGATAGAGTGGTTTTCTTTTCTTCTTGGTGGTGTAAGGCTATAGACATCTTTCATTGTATTGCTTGACTGATCTTTGGCGAGGTTGAAGAACTTGGTATGCTTAATTTATCTCTTGTAGCCTGAGGACACCCGATCCTCACCTCTGTAGTCTGAGTCTATATTATATATTTAACATATGTCCATTTATTAATTATATATATTGCAAATCAGTTTATCAGCCATCTACTAGAAACCTAGTTATCAATCATTATTTGTAGGGTGTAGCCTATCCTTTTGTCATATTTACCATTTTGGAAACTCTATTACATTACGTGGAATACTTGATCTTTGATAGTAAATAGCAATTGTACTAACTTCTCTTTGAAAACTTTTGTTGGTTTGCTATTTTTCTTGTTGTCTACTTATTTAATTCTCCGATTTTACTACTTATCTATTGAGTTGCTACAAGGTTTTTACAACTAATGTTTGGTTAATTTTCTTATGTCAGACAAAGTCAGCTCACAATTTCGGATATAGCGAGAAAGGCTTTTCTTTATAGCGTAAGCCATTTCTCTATGTTTCACAATTTTTTCTTTGGAAAGTATGGCCTATCTTCTATAGATCTTTCCTAAAATTTGAGGGGGCTACAAAAATCCTAGTTGATTTCTTTCATCCGCCTAAACTTCAGTTGACAAAGTTACCCTATGTATTGGTGGGACGTAGCATGTACCTTGTGGGATAACAAAGGTGCATTCAAGCTGACACACACACCATAATCATCAAAGAAAAGATTGAGGAGATTAGTAGATTGTGTGAAAAATAATACTTGCCTTTTCTATGATAGTAAATAATGGAATCATTTTCATAAAGTTAAACCAAACTTTCTTCATAAATTGTGAGGAGTTGCATTGCTAGCTAATAGTGGGTTAGAGATATGCAGGACGGTGGCAGCAAGTAATAAGAAGGCTGAAGGGCATTATTGATGTGCATTTGGGGATGGTAAACTATTACAACAGGGGGTATTTGTAATGACATATTAAAGTAAAAGGGAGTTCCTTCATATTTACTCATTGAGTTGCTAAGAAAATGATTGTTAGATGTAACTCTACTCCAAAAGTTTACCTCATCTTATTATTGGCATCTGGAGTGTTGGACTGTAGAATTTGGGCGTTCAACATTGGGTAAATCAAGGAAAAGATGAGTTTGACTGGGATGCCATGTTAAGAAAATGGAAATGGACCTTGAGTATAATTCAACACAAAAAATTAGCTCATTAGGTGCTATGATTGTTCAATATCGTATAGAGAGACAACTTATTCCCTCATTCAATGTGGAAATTCTAATAGGAGGGAAGGTACACTTAATTTTGTTAAGATTGAAGTATTGCAAGTTTCACCATATCTTTTAGTTTGTTTTTTTTATTATTGAATCTTAGGAAAAGGTAGAAAGTTATAAGAATGACCTCTGCGCCTTTCAACTTCTTCATGAGGTTTCTAAGAAACAAATGGAGTTTTATTGAATCGTGTATACTATATACCTTCTCATTTAAAAGTTTTTAAAACGAGACATTATGTAATTATGTCTTTAAAATAACTCTTCTGGTACCGTTTATCTTTTTTCTTGAGCCAATCATGTGAGAATTTTATGACGTGTGATAGTGATACTTACAAGATGTGCCAGCTCTAGTACCATGCTGAATCTGTCTCCTGATTTAAAAGTTTAAGCATGAGAGATGTTACACATTTACATTTTAATTATGTTTTTAACCAACTATCAACCAGGGAAATAAATTGTCCTTTTTTAGAAATAATAAGTGAATGAAGTGTTAGTAGAAATTTGTATACCATGTAGATTATGATAATTTTTTGCATCTTGTTAGCTCCCTGATCCTAGAGTAGACTGTTTATACTATGGAGCTAACTCAGTTTTATTGTTGGATGTAACATCATTTGTAATTTTGCATCTACTTAATGCCATCAATTATACCATTTATTTCACTCACATGAAAAAACTTTAGAACTAGATTTGACTGGTTGTTAATGCAAACTATATTATACGTAGAGTGTATAAGTCAGTCTTATCATATCATCAACTCAATAATTGACCTTCATCGTGTTGCTGAATCTAATTGTTGCATTTCAGATGAAATGATTGTGTTCTGTTTAGGACATCATTTTTAGATGTGAAAGCACAAAAAATCTACCAAAAAAGCTAAAAGGTCTATGTGGCTTGAAGCAATAAAGTAGAAATGAAGTGCATAGTTTACAAAATTGGAAAAAAAATCCCAAATATTCAATCAGTACTATCATAGACAAATTGCAATAAAATAACTAATTTCAGCATGCAATATGCAAATACTTCCGACATTACTTGAAAGCCTCAAAGTTGAATTTAAAGAACCAGTTACGTTTCACTGGGGTCACTTTGGTTTTCATTGTTCAAAGCGTACATTCGTCTGAAGAACATTCCTCTAAAGTCAAATTAACACTAACTTGCTTTTTGAGGCAAGAAGTCAATATTTATAAGAAAAAGTCACCTTGTGAACTTCTTTTGGCAGCATTTTATGGAAGGTCATGCAAAAACTGTTCCAATTTCCCGGTTACCTCTCATCACAATCCTGGATACTAAGCATTATTTGAAAGATGTCCCAGTTTGTCAGGTAATTATTATCAACTGATTAAGTTTCTGCCCTCTTCACATTGTTTTGCTTGACATATCTCTAATTAGCTATCTTGTGCAGCCATTTCATCTGGATCTAAATTTTTTCAATAAAGAGAACAGAGTTCTTCACTATCCTGTCAGGGCTTTCTATGTAGAAGGCTCAAACCTTATGGCATACAATCTGTCTTCTGGAGTAGAAAATGTTTACAAGAAGCTTTACCCATCGGTAATACTCAATTATTGTTTTCAGTTAGTATGTCGAAGCAGTATATTTTAACAGTACTATTGCACTTTTGAAACTGACAAATTAGTTGTTCTTCCAGATTCCTGGAAATGTAGAATTTCATCCAAAGTACATCATTTATAGTAAAAAGCAGCACCTATTCCTCATCGTTTATGAGTTTAGTGGCGCCACAAATGAAGTGGTTCTTTATTGGGAAAATACAGATACCCAACTTGCTAATAGTAAAGGAACTACGATTAAAGGTTTTCACCGTCTATCAGAGCTTTTAGTTTTTGCTTCTTAATGTGTAAACATGTTCTGCCATAGCTCATTATTCTGATACTTGATGAATTTATCTCCTTTGCCATGTTCCAGGTCTAGATGCTGCCTTTATTGGGCCTAATGAGAATCATTATGCAATTCTTGATGAGGATAAGACTGGGCTGTCCTTGTATATTTTGCCTGGAACTGCTCTACAAGTGTTAGATGAAAAGAATGGAGCAATTGATCAAAATCAGTCTACTGACACTGATGGTACAAGTAAGGGTCCAATGCAGTTTATGTTCGAAACTGAAGTTCATCGTATCTTCTCAACTCCAATAGGTATGTGAGGAAGGGGTTTCATGAAATGTATTATGTAATCTGCTGTGGCAATCCTGATCCGAATATTTTGATTATGTAGAATCAACTTTGGTATTTGCTTCCCATGGTGATCAGATTGGCTTGGTAAAACTGGTTCAAAATTACCGCCTTTCAAATGCTGATGGCCATTACATATCAACAAAAGCAGAAGGAAGAAAATTTATCAAATTGAAAGTAAATGAGATTGTCCTCCAGGTAAATGGTTCAGGTTATGTTTCTCTCTATGGAGTCTTATTTTACGAAATTACAATACAAGAATTAGCAACTGCACTTATTGAGTCCCGTTCCTGTTTATTATGGCTTCTCTCCCAAGAACTACTTCATTCTCAAGTATGTTATTTTCCAGGTGCAATGGCAAGAAACTCTCAGGGGCTACGTTGCTGGTGTATTGACCACACATAGGGTGCTTATTGTTTCAGCAGATCTAGATATACTGGCATGCAGTTCTACAAAGTTTGACAAAGGACTTCCTTCAATATCCTTGAATGCATTCCTTTTATTGTTCCAGTTATTTTATTGCCTCTTTACTATCTTTCTTGTAGGCTATTCTATATTTGCTTGGATACTTAACTTTTTGGATACTATAGATCTATTCTATGGCTTGGGCCTGCACTTCTTTTTTCAACTGCCACTGCTGTTAGTGTGCTTGGATGGGATGGCAAAGTGAGGACTATACTTTCAATTAGCACGCCTAATGCAGGTGGATACCTTATTCTTGCTTCATACTGCATGTACATGTTTCCATTTTTGGGGCTATCCTGGTGTATTTGTTTTTCTGTTGGCTACATCTTTTTTCGTGCAACCTTGGGTGCTTAACTACTTTCCCTGCCTGGCTTCCTTGTGCAGTACTGCTTGGAGCTTTGAATGATCGGCTGCTGCTTGCTAACCCTACAGATATAAATCCTAGGCAAAAGAAAGGGGTTGAAATCAAAAATTGCCTTGTTGGACTTCTTGAACCTCTCCTTGTTGGGTTTTCCACAATGCAACAACATTTTGAACAGAAGCTTGACCTCTCAGAGATCCTATATCAGATAACCTCAAGGTTTTGCTTTTACAAATTTTTGACGCTTTAAGTTACCAGTTTCAAAAAAGAAAAAAACTGTTAAACGCTTTTAGTGTGGCATCTTTAGTTTCTTTCATGTTGCTTAAATGTTTGTTCTGATTGTACTATTTAGTTCTTTGTTGGTGTTAACATTTATAATATATCGCCAACTAGAAAATGTAGTTATTGACTCAAGTAGTTTTAATTTTTGTTTTTTGAATTCTTTGTCGAATGAATCCCCTTTGCTTAAATACTTCGTTAGTTACATAGCTAATCATAGCTTCTTTTTTTTTTTTTTGACAAAGGTAACAAAGCGACATGCTTTTTTTTTTATCATTAATGTTGTCCTTTGGTGGAGGTTATGAGGTCTAATTTTTATGGTGTATCTGGTCAACTGCCAAAAGAGGCAAGAATTGAATAGCAGGCTAGAGAACTGTATTTAGAAAATTTCAGTGGATTGTGAATGTGAAAGATCTGAAAATAGGATAAGGGAAAATCTGTTGTATGTGACAATTCTGAAGAACTCAATTTTTACTAGATTCCACATGTTTTACTAAAAAAAAAAAGGTCATAGGTCTTCTTGGAACTTGGAATCCTTCAAAAATCAATCAATATTCTCAAACCCAAACTAGTCAGTCTCCAACTGGGCCCATTTCATTCCATTCTTGGAATTTGGATATCGCAAAATTTATCAAGAGATTTTAAAGATGTATATATTTCAGATATCTTAGTGTGTATATTTCAGATTTCTTTAGTAGTTGAATTAAAATGGGAGAGAAAGGTACTTGTTTGACATGATAGCAGTTTTCTTATAGATTTTTGGTTGTAATTTTACTATGAGTGCTTGCACAGAAGCCTGTTGGTACAAGAATATTTGAGAGTTTTTGGTTTTTTCTATATGAAGGTTTGACAGTCTACGAATAACTCCTAGATCTCTTGACATACTTGCTAGAGGTCCACCAGTCTGTGGTGATCTTGCTGTTTCATTATCCCAGTCAGGCCCACAATTCACTCAGGTAAAAATTATTTACCAACTTCCTTTGTTTCTCATCTTTTGCTTGTTTGAGGTGAGGAAGAGAGACTGGAGGGAAGTAAAAGTGGATAAAAGTTATTTATGAATAAGAAAAAAATTGTTATGGATAAGAGTTACTTCTCTTTTTTGGTTATGAAGTTAAAGAAGAGTTGAAGTTAATGTGGAGTGTTAGATACCCCCACCATGTTAACTAGCATTTGAAGCCCTCCAGAAGTGGATGGGAAGGTTGCAGTATATCATCACTTTTGCTTTCTCCAGATGTATTTTAAAATTTGAAACAACTCATCAGTACTTTACCTTCCCTCAACACACAATTGTATGCAGAACAATATGTAGTGTTAAGTTTGCATTGTCTTTGTGTTAATATTTGCTAACCTGAGTAGGTATTGAGAGGTACCTATGCAATCAAGGCGCTCCGATTTTCTACTGCACTGTCTGTCTTAAAGGACGAATTTTTGCGTTCAAGAGATTATCCAAGATGTCCCCCAACTTCACATTTGTTCCAGCGCTTCCGCCAGTTGGGATATGCTTGTATAAAGTATGTAATCATGGCAATATTATATAATTCTGTTTAAAATGTGTAAAACTATATGCCATGTCCTTGAATTCATTTCATCCTGTCTTTGCTATTTGTTTTTCTTCTTCCCTTTTTTCGGCTTTGGTGTTGACCTGTTTGGATTTTTCCTACAATTTGCAGCTTTATATTCTTTTTAATATTATTTTGCATGTAGTAAATATTTTCTCAGCTATATAAACGTTTTGCACGTGGAGTAGATTTTTTCCCATCACTTCTACAAAATATTGACATCTGCTTCTTTTTTTGATGTGAAATTAAAATCTATTAATGTGGTGGCAAGAAACCGTGCATATAAGTTCTATATAAATTGTAGAGAATCACGTCTGGATCTTTAAAGTTTCATTACTTGCCTTTTCTCTTTCTTTTCTATATATTTTGGACCGGTTCTATTTGGTTTTGTTCTTTTGACGTGCTCTATATACATGCTTATATCATGCAAATTGATATCTTATTCTTTCGTGTCTTTTTTGTGTTTGCCGGTCAACAATTCCTCTGGTTTAATTTAGGTACTTGACTGATCAAAATATAAAAAGTCTTTGTCAGGGCACGTTCCATTACTTTTTGATGTCAGACCTCTTTGCCTATGTCTTAAACTACATGGGTAGCTTGTTCCAAATATTTGAGACGGATAGTGTGACATTTTTTTGATTCAGTAGGATAGGTAATATGACAGAAATGTGAGACTAGGTTCCGGGTAAAACTAATATGCCAATGTGACAACAGTAGCAGCTACTTTTTGTTTTCAAAATGCTGCTACTTGTGAGTGTTCCTCAATTAGAACTTTTTTTATCATCGACCATGGTGGAGATTGTGCCGCTTTAAAATGTGTTTGGAAAAGTGGTCTGTTGTGAATTAATAAGATACAATTTCTATTTTGGTGATGTTTGCAGTTTCTTTCCATCTACGTCGTCCATTAAGTCTATATTTGCCGTACTTTTACATGTCCAACTTTTAGATAACTTTCCGGTAGACTCGTGCAATATTTGATATGCACATTTTTGTTTCAGGCTTTCAGCATCTTTTAATATTCATTCTTATGTTGGATTATAATATGATTGCAGATATGCTCAGTTTGACAGTGCTAAAGAAACTTTTGAAGTCATATCAGACTATGAAAGCTTGCTTGACCTATTTATATGCCACCTTAACCCAAGTGCTATGCGGCGACTAGCACAGAAACTAGAAGATGAAAGTGCTGACTCAGAATTACGACGGTATTGTGAAAGGATCCTTCGGGTGCGCTCAACTGGGTGGACACAAGGTATCTTTGCAAATTTTGCAGCTGAAAGTATGGTACCTAAAGGATCAGAATGGGGTGGTGGTAATTGGGAAATCAAGACACCAACCAATCTGAAGAGCATTCCTCAGTGGGAGCTTGCTGCTGAGGTGATGCCGTACATGAGAACCGATGATGGCACAATTCCATCAATTGTCACAGATCACATAGGTGTTTACCTAGGTTTGATAAAAGGAAGAGGTAACATCGTGGAAGTGAGAGAAGATAGTTTGGTGAAGGCATTCAAAGCTGACAATGCTAAAGACAAGGCAAATGAGCCTCAAAAATCTATAGCTGCATCGGCAGCTAACCAGGTTAAAGGGTTGCCTGAGGGTGAAATGTTAATGGGACTAGAAAGCCTTGGCAAGATAGTTGCCAGTTCTAGTGTGGTAGATGAGCAAACAAAAGCAGAAGAAGAATTCAAGAAATCACTGTATGGATCTGCTGCTGACGGTACCAGCAGTGATGAAGAAGAAACATCAAAAACAAAAAAATTACACATAAGAATTCGAGACAAACCTGTGACATCTGCTACAGTGGATGTGAACAAGATAAAAGAAGCCACAAAACAGCTGGGCCTGCCGATTAGTAGAACAAAATCATTAACTAGTTCATCCCCAGAACTTAGCCTACTTGTACCTCCACCTTCTTCTGCAACCAATGGGTCAGTTACAGCTCCAGTGGCTTCAACATCTGCTGATCCTTTTGGAACAAATTCATTGACACAATCTGCATCTATGCCGAATCTTGCTCCTAATGCAGTGGGTGCTGGAGTTGCTGCAGGGCCCATTCCGGAAGACTTCTTCCAGAATACTATATCATCAGTCCATGTTGCGGCATCATTGCCTCCTCCTGGGACTTACCTTTCTAAGCTGGATCAAAATTCTCAAGTTGCTGAAGCCACTAAAATGCAACCTAGCCAGGGTGGTGCATCTGCAGTTGATGTTGGTCTACCTGATGGTGGTGTCCCCCCTCAAGCTACTCAACGACCTGTTTCACTTGATGTGGTAGGTCTTCCTGATGGTGGTGTTCCTCCGCAGCAGTTCGCTCAACCTTCTGGTCTGCAACCTCATGTTCAGATGTCAAAACCTCCCGTGTCCAACCAACCTCTTGATCTCAGTTCTCTTGAAGCTCCAGGTTCAGGACAACCTTCTGCACGCCCATCTTCTCCTCCAAAAGCTGTGCGTCCTGGACAAGTAAGTTTTCTTTTCCACTCTTATAAATAATTAGGAAATTGATGGTACCAAACTATGACCAGTTCCTGCCTTCATATTGAACTTGTCTGATCATTAGTAATAATGGGAAGATTGATGGTAATCATTAACCTTTTTGTTTTTTCTATGTGCAAATGCTGGCACATAAGAACGAACATTGGCCTTTTGAATGTCATACATGTTATAATAGCGCATGAAGAATTTTGTAGGACTGCTTTGGGTTTGCTGTAACTGTAAAATTAAAGCACAGATAGCTGGCTTATTTACATATCTAAGAGTGTTGGGTTTTGTCATCAGATTCTTCACTAAGTTGGTGAGGCTGTTATGTAATTATTAGTTGATATTTCTGATTCACTGGCGTGTAGGAGGTACAGTGAGGCCTCAGGACCCTTTCTCAGACCTCAGTTGCTGATGTTCAGTGATCTGTTGTCACAGTTCATGGTTGAATATCGAGCGTTCTAGTAAGAGAAAATATAATGCTTCCTTGGATATGGATTTGTGTGCTTTCGAAAAATCAATTACCTTACCTAAGTCTAATTTGACCAATCTTCATGTGATTGATTTGGCCTAGTAAAGGGAAATCCCTTGTACTAAAAGATACAAGGATGCTGAGAAAATTGAGTGCTACAAGAAATCCCTTCATTTTTGGATTGTATCGTTGCAAGTCAGGATTAAACAAGTGATGGGTTAGGGAAAAGAAATTTGAAGTCAAAGGTTAAGAAGATAGATAATTAAGCTTAACTGCAACGAGCATACTGATTCTGTTAAGGTGTATATATTTAGGGTTTCAACCTTCTTAATGGGTGGATTCTACTTCACTGTCTGACAAAAAACAAAAGACAGATAGGCCAAACCCACTGCTGGTGATATGCTCATTTGTGCTTCACTTCAGAAGAAATAAGAGGAAAATCACATTGTCAAGAGGGACAAGGAGCAATGATGCTCCAAAGTGAGGAATTGTAGATAAGTCTGCGGAAGAAAAACTGATGATGCTAAGGAGACCTATGAACTCTTGCTATATGATTACATACAACAGAATATTTTTTTTAGCTTTTGAATAACAATTTTCTCTAAAAAGCTTCTCCTTGCATGGAGGTTCAAGAAACTAAATACGACAAAGATTTACTGAGAACCATTGAGGAGGTCCTTGAGCACTAGTGTCAGTTTAAACTTGAAAGTCTTAGGGTCAAATATGTCCAAGTCAGAATCCTCATCATTTTCTTACAATTTGCATTTTTCTTTGTCATAGGTTCCTCGTGGGGCTGCTGCTCCACTTTGCTTCAAGACTGGTCTTGCCCATCTTGAGCAAAATCAGCTGCCAGATGCATTATCCTGTTTTGATGAAGCATTCTTAGCATTGGCTAAGGATCAATCTCGTGGAGCTGACATAAAAGCTCAAGCTACAATATGTGCACAATACAAAATTGCAGTCACTCTGCTTCAGGTACCTTAATCCTTTACCAAATAGCTAGTCTCTACTTTTTTGTTTTGCCGCCTCCTGATTCTTTCCCTATTAATTGACGCCACGTATTTTCTTTGTAGACTACTGCATTAGAAGTTACCAATATCTGCTCCTAATACAAGTTGCTAGCTTCATTTCTTTTAACATTAAGGACAGATATTCACATCTTTTTATATTTCAAGATAACAACCATTTTGTTATCACCACTATAGACTACTTCACCATGTGGGTTGAATTAATACCACTAGTCTTAAGATTAAAATTGAATATTTACAGAGATCTGTTAGCGGAAGTACCAAAAGTGCCAAACTGTACTCTTAGAGTCCGTTTGGTTGAACTTCAAAAAAAGTAACGTTTTAAAAGTCAACTTTAGTAATTTTTAAGTTAAAAAATGATATGTAGAGGAGTACCTACTTTTATCTTTTTAACTTTTTTTAAAGTCATTTATAACTTTGCCAAACATTCCCAAAAGCTAAAAATGACGTAAAAGTAGGTTTGGCCACTTTTAAGCCAATCCAAACAGGATCTTAGTTTTAGAAGGTTAAATATGTGTTAGTCAGGTAATACCAGGATTAAAATTTGGAATTTGCAAGGAACAAAGCGCAATTAGCTCTATAAGAAAAGTAGGGAGTCTAGCTAACCCTTCTTTTCTGTTCTTGTGTTTCATCCCAAAATGCAGCTGTTTTCAACTTCTCAATAGAATTTTCTGCATTAGAATTTAATGCAGCAAACCCACTAGCTAGTTTTGTTTTGTCCCTACATCATATGCAGGACGTAGTTTGAGATAGACTTTGTAAACAAATAGGATGATCAAAGAGAGAGGAGCGGGAAGGGAGATGTATTTATCGGTGTATGGGTGACTTAGGTTGAAATCTAAGCTTCATTGCTGAAGAGAACCTTTTATTTACTAGCCAGCAGCAATATTGAACAAATATTACTTGGTTTCCATTTCAAGGTTTGGTTTTGTTTGGATGGGTGGCTTCAGCCTGTTTGGCCATTAAAATTGTGAAATTTGAAGGGAAAAAAAAAAGTTTTTGTTTTCAAAGTGAAAAATGATATTTGGAAATTAGAGTTATTTTTTTGTAGTGATTTGCAGTACAAAAAAGGTCAGCTTTTCAGTGTTTTTCAAATTCTGGTAAATTCACAAGGTTTTCGAAATTTTATGGCCAAACATGATTTCCAAAATTCAACTCTAGAAAGAAGTAAAAAATATTCAATGGCCAAATGGCATCTAAGAGTCCTTTGTCACTTCATTGCAGGAAATCAGCCGACTGCAAAGAGTTCAG
This sequence comes from Solanum lycopersicoides, assembly GCA_022817965.1. NCBI lineage: Eukaryota > Viridiplantae > Streptophyta > Magnoliopsida > Solanales > Solanaceae > Solanum > Solanum lycopersicoides. The sequence goes on from CM040619.1 coordinate 80,570,137, forward strand.
GGGCCAAGTGCAATCAGTGCAAAGGATGAAATGGCACGATTGTCTCGACACTTGGGTTCACTGCCTCTTCTCGCTAAGCACAGGATAAATTGTATTCGAACTGCTATCAAGAGGAACATGGACGTACAAAATTATGGCTATTCCAAGCAGATGCTTGAACTTCTATTATCTAAGGCACCTCCAGGCAAGCAAGACGAATTGAGGAGCTTGGTTGACATATGTGTTCAAAGGGGGTTGTCCAACAAGTCAATTGATCCACAAGAAGATCCATCCCAGTTCTGTGCTGCTACGCTTAGCCGTCTATCAACCATTGGTTATGATGTGTGCGATCTATGTGGAGCCAAGTTCTCTGCTCTGTCATCACCTGGCTGTATTATTTGTGGTATGGGTAGCATTAAAAGATCGGATGCACTTGTGGTTCCTGTTCCCTCTCCATTTGGCTGAAATTACCGGTTGAAACAAAATTTCCTCAGAAATTCTGGGCTTGGTGGTTGTGATGTTGGTATTAGCATAGTGCAATTGTTTGTACATAGTGTAATTTTTTGTACTTGGTGTTCTTTTGTTCCCTCCATGTCATCTTTTCCTATCCTCCTTTTCCCTTGTCTAGTTTGGCCGTGTGCAACTAATTCCAGCAATCAGTTCCTGTAGAAAATTTTGCTATTAGCGGCGGGTGTTCTTTTGTGTGGTTTCTCTTTAAATACATCTTTTTTTTTTAACATATCATGATGTTTATTTTTCCCAAAGATGTTAGTCCTTGTAAACACTGATTTCTTTGGATCCATATTATTTAGGTCTACAATGACTATACTCCCATGTGCCACTTGAGCTTACACGGAATATAATTGTTGTTACAACCATTGTATAAAAGAGAAGCATAGATGTTATTATGGTGCATTGTCTTGCTACTAACTGCACAAATGATCTCTATAAGTTCCCTTTGGCGTCAAATTTGTTCCTTTTAACACAATTTGAATCTTGATTGCTGAAATACCCCTGAACATATATCATGACAAAAAATAGATCGCTGCATTTATAGTAACAGCATTGATGCATCTAAATAAAATTACATTTTCCAAGACTAAAAAAAGTACTACAGAATAGATATCACAAATTTGTTGTAAAATATTTGAAAAATTATAGAATACAAATAAACAGTAAGAGCTTGTTTGGATTGACTTTAAAAAGTAATTTTTAGATCAAAAATAAAAAGTCAAACTGAAATAACTTTTAAGTCAAAAAAATAAAAAATAGGTGGGGAAACCTAGTTTTCTGGACTTATTTTAAGTTATTTCTTACCTTGTCAAACACTTTTTAATTTATTTTAAGTTATTTTTTATATTTATCAAACACTTTCAAAAGTCAAGCTAAACACCCTCTTAGACTTGAGACGAATTTGAGACAGCAATATACTATGGCACTGACCAAAATAGAGTAGTCGCATGAAACACAACCTTGGCTACAGAATTCAATCTACAAGTAATCATATCACATATACTCTGATTCCAAATCTTGTGTTTCAGCAAGCAACATTTTTTCTTACTCTAGAGATAATGATCTCGTCGAGTTTATGAACTCTAGGTGTCTAAGGGATACAAAGAATTTCATAAATTAACAATCCTATACTGTTATGTGAAACAATATCAGTGACCATTTGTTCCATTAACACTTCCCTCTGAAATGTTATGCTTAGTATTCTGTCTTCTGAGCAAGTACTCTGGAACTTGTGGGAGCTGAGACACATGAGAATATATTATTGGTGTATGAGGTACCTGAAGCTGAAATTGTAAGGCATTACTTGAACTAATTGTGGAAGGGGTTCTCTTCCTCGTCTCTCGAGGCATTTCATAGTTTGATTTCTAAGTTCATCTGGTAGCTGGAGGCACACCCAATCTAGTAATGCATCCAAGTCCTTTGCAAAATCAAGAAGATACCAATCCAACAACTTGGGGATAATGAGCTTATTTGTTGCTGAAATACCAACTGCTGCTTGTAAGTAATCTCTTTTTGCTGTTTCCAACTGAGTCTCAACTTGAGATGCAGTGTAAATCCTCACCTTCAGTATGGAAAAGATCACAACATACAATTAGAATTACTTGGACATAATAACAAGACTTGAAACATTACGTTAACACCAAGTTTAAAGATCACAACATACAATTAGAATTACTTCAGGAGATGAATGATTAAACGACTCATTATACAATGCTTTCTCTTTAATTTTGCCAGAACTATTTTCTCAACCATTATGTTTTTTTACTTCTTAATATGTGAAATGGCGTCATTTCTGTTTGTAGACATTCAGAAAGCTATAACTTTTGAAGTTTCCAGCTCAGGAAAATGAATTGTCAAGCCTATGACTTTGCGAAAACTGAAAAGGTAATGTAAATGCTCGAAAACTTACTGCAGGGGAGGACCAACTTCCACAGGAGAGTGCAAATGTGACAAGAGGTTCAGACCACTCCAAGCCAAACACGCTCCGAACTTTCAGCTCATTGTCTTTTGCTGACTTTGAACAGGTCTTTCAAGTGATGGAAAAATAGCTTAAGAGTTTGTTGAATGAAAGAAAAATATAAAAAGAATTGCTCTAAGCTCACACAACTGCAAAACAGATTGAGGAACATCGAAAGGTAACTTACATATTTTAGGTGGTACGGTAGCCTCAAGATAAAGTGCTCAATCATGATTGCATTTAGAAAATGCCCTCCCACATTAATTGTTGCCTGATGAAATTCATTCAGAAAGTTAAATAGATTCCGGAGTTCATTTGCCACAGTATCAGGAAAACCTACTCTGCATATACTTTAACTGATCCATTACAAAGGAGAAACGTGTATTAATGGATCAACTATTGTAGCATCAGCAATATACGAAGCATGGATTATAATGACTGAGTAACTTGCCTTTTGCATTAGTGATACAACCTGCTCAGCAGTCTCCGGGATACCATGCTCTATAAATGCCTGACAGATTCGTGACAAAAGGAATTATTTCTTAAGTCAGAGTATAACATTACTTGAACTTTTGGGTAAAACATTGGCTCCTTACATTCATCACACAGGAATTGTATGTGTTTATCCAGAATGCTAGCTTCTGCTGATGAGTCAAACCCTCTAATTTCAGAGATGATAGCTTGCCAAGGAGAATCCTTCGTTCAAAATAGAAGACACATTAAGGACAAGCAAATATATAGACTCCTTAATCATAATTACTAGAAAATGATAGATAGACTAGAACTTACTTAAGTCTGTGTATCAGAAACGAAGCATTCATTTTCCGGTTTAGATTAACAGAGTTAGCATCTATGTTCAGTATATATCTGTATTCGCCAATATCTTGCTTCCTTAGTTCCGAGCAAATGCAATACGGATCTTGCAACTCCCTTTCCCCATTGCTTTCATTTAACACTTTTGCTCCTAAAGAGCGAAAAGATTCTGGATTTGCTATCTTCCCTTTAGATGTGCTCAACCTTAATAAGATGCTAGACAAGCACTTTAAAATGTCTTCAGAGATTTTGTTTTCTGTGCTTTCAGCTTCCGATTCTCGTTCATCTAAAGAAGCTAAATAGCTCTCTTGTGCCTGTTCTACAACCCTGCACTGAACAGATAGAATTATATTAAGATCAATTCGCACGTGAAGCATCAAATGCCAACTTTCTTGCTGGTTGCCTAATGGTATGTATATACCTGAACCCTAACATCTGCTATTTTGCTGATTGATTCAGGCTTAACTGGAGGCCTTACTAACGAAGTCTTTATCGTGTTGAATTGCTTCTGTGGAGATGGCTTATCCTTAGTACAACTTTCAGCCGAGTGATTCTCTTTTCGTAGGCCATCTATCAATGAGTCATCGCAACTCTTCATAACAGCTTGTCTGCTATTTGATGTTACATCATAGCTAATTCTCGAGCTACCAAACACTGATTCTTTTAATAACAACTTTCTACTTGAAGCACTCCTATCTAGAGAAAGAGAAGAGTGTGGCACGGATGATCCGAGATTGACTTCACTCATGGAAAATGATCTTGAATGTCTTTGCTTAGAAACTTTACCATGTAACTGAGGGCATGAATCAGACAAATGATTATCATCCGTAATTCGCCTTGAGCATGTGGAAACTGCTTCTTGATAGAGACCTTGTCTATAATTAACAACCTGTTCCTCAAGCCGGACCACCTCTTCTTCCAAAACAGCTACTTCAGCAAGAAGCTCTAATGTCTGCATTAGTGTCATCAATTCATTTATCATATTCTCAATATTTTCATAACGAAAACACAAAAAAAAATCATTAGAAATTTCAATTGAAGCACAAGTACTAACATATTTGGGAAGATAAGGAGGAAGGCGAGGTAGAGTTCCTAAAGGTCTATAAAAAGCTCTTTCCAGTGCTCTGTGAATATTTTCTTCATGCCTCAACTTCTTCTTTAGCTTATCAACCTGCCAATTTGAACGCGAAAAATCAGAAAATTTTAAAACCTCAAGGCAAAACATGAAAAATTTAATCTTATAAATATAAAGAATTGAGATAAGTATATACATCTTGTAGTAAGGCTAATTTTCTCTCTTTAGCTGCTTGACGCCGATTAACTCTGGGCTTCTCTACAGACAAGAATTTGTTTTGCTGTATTTCCATCTTCTTCTCCTATCAAACATTTAATAAGTAAGATAACTATATGTGTAATTAAAAGGGGTATTGAGAATATGAGTCCAATTCAGAAATTGGATCCAAAGATGATAACTTTTTGTCAGTATAGATTGTGTATTATTCAAGACAATGGCCAAATAAAGGAAGAAAAAGAAAAAAGAGGAAAGGGGACAAAAAAGAAGAGAAATCTCTATAATTTAGCATAATCAAAGTTGTTGCACAACAGAGAGAAGAAAATTTAGGGATTTTTGGGAAGGAGAAGAACTCACCTTTTGAGGATTCAAAGGAACTTTTTTGGGTTGTGGAGGCTGTCGGAATCTATTGTTCATTTTCTTGAAAATCTGGTAAAGAAAATGGTGGTGTCGAAGTTTATTAGGTAAATTTCAGATAAAGACCAGTCTAAGGATTTTGAAGAAAATAATAAAAAGGAAGAAGGAAATTGAGAGAGGTCGAAGAAGAACATACATAAAAAACACAAGCATGAGATAGAGAGAGAGAAAGAGAAGAGAAGAGAGAGCGGGAAAGTTAAAGGGTGATACAGAACAGAGAGAAAAAAAGAAAAAAAGTAGTGGGATTGGGGAACTAGAACAGAGTAGGAAGCATCTCTGTTTTTTATTTCCACATAATATTTGTATTAAAATTTAATTAATTTAGACGAGAAAATGTTTGAACATATTAAAATTTGATTAATTTAGACGAAAAAATGCTTGAACAGTGCTCAAGGATTATTTTTTATACTTAAAAAATATTCTCTTATTCATCCAATTATTGGAGTGGAAGTAGCTTGAGTTGTGAGTAATATACTAATAATGGTAATAATAGCTACTATCGATGAGTTTTATGCAAAAGAATATCTTCTTTTTTAAAATATATATAAAAGAACTATAAAAATAACATCAAAAAAATCCTTTGCTGAATAATTTTTTTCTTAAATATCATCTATTTCCTCTGTGATAGATGAGATGAAAGGTTAAAAACTTAAAATAGAGGTTTTGAGTTTCAGTATATGAAATAAGAAATACTTTGTGCTTTCTTTTGTAGTGGTTTAATTGCTCAGCACACATATAAATTAATTGTTTGAATGAGTTTTACCTGATAATACCTTATTCGAATTAGTGAAGCAGAATAAAATAAAGCCTACCAAAAAAAACTAATTATTCTTACCATATACATGAGTTTTAAATTAATACGAGTTGTATAAAGATTAAAACATTGCTTCCAATTCTAAATTACTACTCTCCCTCAACACACTTTCCCTTTTAATAAGCTTTATAAATAAATTATTTTTTTATTTGTAGATATTCAATATTGTATCTCACTTATTTAGCAAATATAATTTTTTGTAAAAAGTTTATTTATTTTTAAACTAGACATATCTTTGTATACTTCTTAAATTACGTGCCTGTTCGATCAAGGAATATGGACGTATAGTAATAAATAAATAAATAAATAACAGAAAGCGGTGAGTCCAAAAACAGGAAAGGGCAGAGCACTTGTGTCAGTAGAAAATAAAGCAACAAACGAATATGGACGAAGAAAGTGAAGGTCAGGTGGAATTTTTGACTCATGATTTTTAACACATATGGTAAATTTTATTGTTAGGAGCTATATTTATTAAAGAATGACAAAAGTCCCACATTGATGGTTAATTAGATGGGTGGACTCCTTATAAGGCTTGGGCAATCCTCCTCTCTTTGATCTAGCTTTTGAGGTGTGAGTTAGGCCTAAGCCTAATTTTACAATATTGAATTATTAATAATAAAAGATCGATAGATATTCAAAATAAATATCGAAATGAAGTATTCCATTAAAAAATACGTAGTATTGTTTAATTCTTGTTTGTTTCTTTTTGTTTTTGTGGGCTTATATTCGATTGACACTTTATTTCATTTGGCCAACATCGAATTGCATATATATATGCTATCCAGCTCTTATCAATATTCTATGACCTGCACCTCTCATTTTCTTACTTTTTTGGCTGTTTTAATTTCATGGACGTGACGGTAACCATCCATATGGACTAAATAAATAATAGTAATGCAATATTCCAAGTTTAAAAAAGGACGACATATCTTTGGATAATGTTTTCAATTGAATTTGTTTTTTTTTTGTATGTCAAAATATTGGGGAAAAAACAAACTCGTTTCAGAACTTTAATTTATTGATGCCCAAAATGCAATTGTCACTGCTACACATAATCTAAATAATGTACCTCTTTCTCATAAAATCTTCATAATACAAAATGCTGGTAAGCTACAAATAGGTGTAAAAATAAATAAATAAATAGGAATTAATATAACGGATCCTTGTCCCAAGTACCAAATAAACTACGGAAAATGGTATGAAATAACAAATTATTAATTTAAATTAAATATTATAGACATAGTTTATTTTATTTGTAATTTGCAGCAAATATTTCATTTTTTGTCATCTAATTCGGTATACAATTACCTATTCGATATACAAATGTAAATAAAATGCGGTTGTATTTATATAAATGGAGAGAAAAATAAATATATAAATTCAAATACATATATTTTCGTCTTATACACTTATAATTATAGAAATACAGATCTTATTATACAAATTATAATGTATAAATAAAATTATCAAAAAAAACAGAACAATTTATTCAAAAAAATTGAATGTATCTAGCGAATTACACAAATCAAAAGTTCTATAACAAACATAAAATATAATATATGAAATGTAATTATGCAAACTAAAACTATATATAATTTTTATATTGTTATATTTTAAAGTTAATAAACTACTCATAAAGTATTTGGAAGCAAGTAATGCCAAATTCCAGTACTTCTTCGGTAATTATTATTGTACGTATATGAATTGATCTTGTCACAAAAATTAGGGTAAAAAGGTAGTAAAGCATTCCAAGTAGACAACAGCTTTATATATGTGTACGTAGTACCAAATTCATATTAAATGCTTGTTGAACAAGATTATATTATTTGTAGGGAGTACTATTTTGGGTAATTAATTGCACATATTTCGATATTTGTCCCTTTTGTAGGTTACAAAAATTACGTAGGTAAGCGATAACCTTTTCATGGGTTTCACAATTGGAGGCAGTGTGGAGGTTACATTTAGGGGTGGGCATAAACACCGAAAAACCGAAATACCGAACCGAACCGAATTTTTTAAAAATTTCGGTTTCGGTATTTCGGTTTTCGGTTCGGTATTCGGTTTACTTTTTTGTATTTTTCGGTATTTCGGTTCGGTTTTCGGTATGTATTATTTTGGAATTCGGTATTTCGGTTTAAACCGAAATATTATATTAAATTAATATTATATTTATATTATATTAATTAATAATTATTAATGTTAAATAATCTTTTAAAAAATCAAAAAAAAAATATTACACTATATTTACTTTTTAGCCCATTAAGTTGAAAAATCAAACAAAAAAATTATAAAGTTTAAAATTTGAAAAAGCCCACTAAGCAGGCCCATTAAAAAACCGAAATAAAAAACCGAACCGAATTAATAAAAACCGAACCGAAACAGTAAAAACCGAACCGAACCAAAATATTTCGGTTCGGTATTCGGTACACATTTTCCAAAAACCGAAAACCGAAAAAACCGGAAAAAAAACCGAAACCGAACCGAAATACCGAATGCCCACCCCTAGACTTACATCTACTAATTAATTAATCAAAGTAACTTTGTAGTAAATTAATAGGCCAGTTTTAGAATTATATTGATTATTATGCTTTTGTTTCAATTGATATATAACAGAAATTACGTGCCAACTAAGTACATTAAGGTGTCGTTTGGTTACTAGTTAGAGTTAAACATATATTAGTTATGCAAAATTTAGTTATGCCGAATTTAATTATACAAATATTAGCTATGTGGATATTAATTATGTGGTAAATACTACTTTTGCTTACTTTTACTTATTCGTTCTATTAAAAAAAAAATCAGGATATAATCAAATAATTACTAATTTATTTATTGCTTCTCATATGAGTTTGATACGAGTAGAGTTTCAATGATACGATTGATTTCAGTATAATAAAAATAACTTTTAGCGGTATTAAATATTGATATTAATAAAGAGTGCTATATTTTTATCGATATTAGTGTCAATAGAGTCAATGTCGTTAATGACATATACAAAGAATGTCAATTGCCGCTAAAAATATCTATTTAATGACAATTAATAATTAATTATCGCTAATAATCATTTTTGATATAATGTAAAGACCGTCCGGATCGATTCATTAAAAATAGCACAGTTGTACCAAAATAAAAAAGTGAAAAACTAGGTAGTTGTATATTGGAGTAAGTATTGTAATTATATTGAGCAAAGCACGTGAAAGCATATCCCATGCTTGTCCATTTTCAGCTTTGAAACATATTGATTGTGCACATGTGCCATTATCAGTTTCATCATCAATATATATATATAATCGTACCGCTCTGCAATCCGATCATAGCATAATGTGATCGTAAATTATTTTATATTATAAAAATATATTTTTCAATTTTCGTTTTAATTTATTTATTTTTTATCTTTTGATCCATACTCGCCTTTTTTACTTATTATTTTTCGTGCTTTTTTATTACTCTGATTTCATATTAGTTGATTATTATCTTTTTATACAAAAAAAAATTATAAATAAGAAGATAATTTTATTAGTTCACCCTTCAAAAACTTCTTGGAAATTTCACAAATAAATATAAACATCTTAAAAAAATTAATTGCAAGGGTAGTATATAGAAAAAATTTAATTAATACTTTCTGTCGGGGATATATTGTGGCTAGTAAATCATGATTTCGTTTACGTTTTGTTCAATATTAATTTAGTAAGTTGTCAACTAATATAAAATAACTATTTTTCCAGACAAAAAAAGTATTTGTCATGCTTCCCAAATTGTTTTGAATTGATTTTTTCTATTAGTAGAAAAGTAAAGTTTAAGTACTATTTTTCTTAAATCCCAATACTAATTGTTGTTGTCGTCATCATGAATGGCTGTACTATTATTCTTCATAACATAATGCTTCATATTTATGGTGGTTACTAATGAGAGCAGCACAAAATATAATTAATGATGGCCGGTACTCTATATGTCTATTTGCCTAATATACACGCTTTTTCTTGAAATAAAAAATGATTTGCTAAGGGTAAAGATAGAAAAATAAATTGTTTTTTTTTATATGTCGTAAAAATAAGAATCTATTTTAGGATTAACTGAACAGAGAAAATATTTCATTAAGACAAAGTAATAATTTTAAAGTTCAAATATTTCTAATTATAAAAAGCTGACATTTTTTTGGGAACGAACTAAAAAAAGGAAAATGTATTTGACTAAGTTGAGAGAAGATAATAACCAATTAACTATGACAATTCACCAGTAGCTTGCCTTGTCCCAGGACCCATTAGTATTTGTTGGTGTATATTTAGCTACTACTAACTACTTGCTAACAACCTAATCGAATTTCAACATCATTAATTGATAAATTAAAAGTCCCACAACTTCATAAATTCTTTGAAAAAATAATTTTCTAATTGGCAGCATGGACTATAATTTTAGTTACTAGTTGTAGGTGTAAATTAGGTAGCCACTAATAATTGAGGACATTAATGAAAGTCTTCAATTATTGAATGGTAGAAAGTTAATGAAATTTAAGTATGAAAGAATGTTTTCGTACAAAGCCTATGGTGCCATGCCATCCCTCACTTGCTAAAATTACCTGCATTATGCATGTTTTGGATTTTTAAAAGAAGAAAGACAAGGCATTGAAGATTTAACAAAATTAATGAGAGGAGAATAATTTCTTCTAAAGTTAGTTATATTGCCAAATAAAATATATGAATTGAGTGTCATTTATTGCCTCAATTCTACCCACCACTAAAAAACTTTGCCTAAAAATTGAACTACTCTATAATTAATTTTTTTCTTTCTTAATATGTGGTAGTAAAGAATCAAAATAGAATGAATTAATAAATAGAAAGGCGGATAATGATCGGCGTCCTTGACAGGGGTAATGAATTGTTTATCATTATGTCATCGATCGCTCAAACTCGTATCAAATTTTAATGTGTTTCTATTTAGTTCACCAACCCAACTTTTAGAGAGTGGATTGGAGCAATCATATTTTTATGGCTAGTTTTGCAAAGGGTCAACCAAATCCTTCCTGGAAAATATAAGGTCACTCTACCAATGATGATACAAATTCTCATGGCATTTACTTTTCGTCATCCCTTGCTAACAACCATCACTTTTTTTTTGCAATGGGCAGGCTTGAGCGGTCCCCTATTTGCAGGAGCCGTTCGGTCGCCTTCACTTGGCTGGATTTTAAAAAGCCCTTGCGTTATTATTGGACCACCTTCTCTCACCATTCACTATTGGAGGTGGCAAAATTAACCCAATTCGTCTAATTTGTCCAACTCATTCAAGTTAACGTTCAACTCATTTCAGTTCACTAATAATTGAGTTGATACATAACTCAAATTAACTAGTAAAAAATCTTGTGGAAAATATATTTAAAAAGTTATTTTATTTATTTGATATGTTATGTATATAGCTATGATAAAGAAAAAAGAATTTTATTAAAATTTAGTAAGAATTGGATTGATTAGATTATGACCTGCGTTCTCGCTCAAGTAGCATTTGAGAGGATTATTGGTCATCCATCTTAACCCGTCCAGATTCAGTTCAATTCATTCATTTGATACATATATCCACTACCAAAGGGTTGCATCCCTAAAATGGGCTTTTTCCTTGATCCAGTCAAAAAGATTTGCGTAAAACCTTATGACTCGCTAGAAGCCCAATCTCACAGAAATATGTGCACTTCACAATATGTATATATAATATATATAATTGTATATACTAATGGAACCAACAAGAAGATATATGGAAACTAATCAATCCGTTGTAATTCGTCTAGTCATCCTACGAGCTCTTGGTTGTCTTATACAACATATTTTGTGAATGAATAAATTTTGGGCCGAAAAAATAAGCAAACATACCTTGACGTAAGCAGATTATTAACCCGCTCAAACATAAACGGATTGAGAGATTATGATTTTATTGACGGACCTAGGAAGAAGGGTCTATTTGACCCCTAGCGAAACGAAAGTAATTTGCACAACATATATGACACGGGCTTTCCTCTTTTTCTCTTAAGATTACAAATGAATGTTGAAATTGCCCTTTTTCAATGATTGGGCCGAAAAGGGGGAGCATATGGACTCCAATAACGTTACTACGAGCCTTTCTTCGGAAAAGCCTATGGGCCTCAAGGTCCTAAATCTCCAAATTATACATATACATATATACACGCGTGCGCATATATATATACTTTTAACAGTTCAGTTTACATTGCAATTGATATTATGAAATGTTTGATTTTATTTATATGATTTATAATGTTATATAAAAAGAAAAATTGGATTAACCCCAATAAGCCATACATTTAAATGTATCATATAATATAAAATAGATGAAAGGAATATAATTAATTATTACACTACCGATATTTGAGCGCACATGCTCTCGAGTATTAAGCGTATGACAGCAAGCCTCTAGCTTTCCACTACAAATTTAGAAGCTCCTTGTATTACAGACTTACAGTTACAGCTAATTAAAATTAATCTGATGTCCATTTATTGTGCGACATGTTTAGTCCAAAGTTTGCCCCTCTATTCTATATAATATTACTCTCTTTTTTTTTTAAATCAGACATCGCAAAATAAAACAAAATAAGGAATATATATAGCATAAGTAATCAATTAAAAAGATAAATTAGAATTTTGAGTCTATGAGTCGTAGCTTTTTCCTGACTTGATCAACATAGAACAATAGCAATTCCCTCAAATTAGAAATAACTTATTTTAACTAATTTTGAGAATTATGTCCCAGATTTGGACTATGACCTTCATCTTTCAGTGTTGTCTATGATCATACTTTTTTTTATTTAATGGACTATAATTTAGAGCTAAAGACAAACCAGCAGTGCCAAAAATTATTATAATTAGGAAGAGATACACTTTAGCTTTGCTGGGCATGGGTTCACTACCCTACTTTAATTGTTGACTAATTTTCCTTTGACTATAAAATGAGTTTAAAGTTAGTCAAAATCAAGAATCTCCACTAATAGTGTGCTGTCATTTTCAACCTCCCAATTAGTAGATGGGTCCCAGCTGGATCAATCTCTTAATTAGCCTTAATTGAAAAAGAATTAGTATTAAATAATGTTAGGACAAAACAGAAATCTAAGCCGTACTCTCTAATGCGCATGCTTCAACTTGCTGATTTTGTTAATCAACCCACGAATCTCTGTCTCCATGTGATCGAGACGGCTCCAAAATTATTATTATTTTTTTTTAAAAAAAAAGTGTATCTTTTACTAGAAAAATAGACAATTAATTTAGTAAACGTATCTTTATCGTTAATAATAACGTAATTCAAGTATCAATGTGGGGTTTAAGACTCGTTGTGCCTTAATCATAAACTAACTTAACTACCACTATCTCTATATTATTTTAAAAATCGTGGGGTCACTACTCCAAATTCAACTTTATATGTACTTCTTTTTATTCTTAGAAATACAACTGTATCTTATTTTGTCATTTCATATATAATAACTTAAAGATTCCAGCTTTACGTACACTTTGGAAATGTCAATTCAATTTTATTCCTTAAAAAATTAAATGGACAATAGCATATGGTGTGGTCTTGGTATCCTTTTCTCTAAGATCTATTTACTGTCAATATTTTGGAGTTTAGCTACTTTGCATTTGTATAAACATATACGTAAGTTACATTTTTATTGGTAACGAATATATATAATAAAAAAGAGTGTTAAATTTTTTTAATGATATTTATTTAAATATTTCATATAAAAAATATATATTTAACAATAATTAAATTAATTTTACTAAAAAAATTGTTTTTGGCATATTATTATATTTAGCCACATCTGAACACATGCGGGTGTAACTTGTAAGTTTAATTAAGTAGCTTAAAAAAATAACTTAACTAGACACAAAGAACGTCCAGGTACATTCAACGTTGGATACATATGCAGAAAGGCGCATGAGAACGTGAAGTTCGCCAGCTATCAAAATTTTTCCTTTATTTGCAAATTGCAAATGATATGTTATTAATAAATTTTTGATTTTTTTTTTTTTTTGAATTCAAATTTTACGATCACCTTTTATTTTAAAGAATTCATTTAAATCATCAAATTAATTCACAAATGAGCGATTATTATTGGAAATACGAATTAAAATATGACATGTCTGATAATCAAACTTGTAGATACTATAGTTATCATACAATTCTATGTTAAACGATAATTCCGGCAAATTAGAGTTAAGAGTAGATCCCCAACTCACATAATTATCTTATTATCAAACATATAGTTCACGAATAGGTGTAAAGTATAATACACCGTCCACGGTCCGTGCAGTCAACAGATCCAGCGTGCTGACTTTTTTATACCATAATTATAGCCATATACGTTATAACTTTGTTTCAAGTAATATTTTTATTTTTTTCATTTTATTTTAAAATAAGTGGTATTTGACAAAATTAAAAAATTATTTATTTATTTCCATTATTCGGCTTTTTTAAAAAAAAAATGAATCAAGAAATAGGGAAGGAATATGTTGTCAAATATAAAACTTGGCAATGGAAAGGTATTTTCAACCCTAACCACCATTATTGCGGGAAGAGATTTTGTTCTGTTCTAGTATTGTACGCCTCTTAGCTTCCTCAATATTTTAACTCTACATTACCTTTTTTTTCTCAACAAAATGCTCAGAGAGTCTTTTCAAACAGTATTCTGATTCCAGCTTATTTTCTCACAAGCAATCATAATCTTGTCAAAAATTAATCTATATATATGTTCTAAGATATCAACTTCCACCTTGAAATAGATATTCAGTAAAAATAATTAATAATAAGATAGGTTATTGATCCGTTTAAAAGTCGCTTGGGTTAAATTTGAGTGAGTCAAAATGAGTTAAGTTAATAAATGAGCAGATTATTGATCCATTTAAAAGTTTGTGAATATTGAAATTGAAATATTAGTGTGTAAAGGATAAAGGATACTCCTATCTATTTGTGAATATTGAAATTGAAATATTAGTTTGATCACGGATATTTGCATTGCTACTAAACTTCAAAGTAAAACATTGAACTGTTGGGGCTATGATTAAAAAAAAGTTTATCTCAACGAAAGTAATTAATGTTCAAACACAAAGTAGGTTGTAGTTGTCCATTCACAGTATCAAAGACCAAAAATGATCTTTAGGGAATAATTTACCTATATATAGAGTAAATGTATATTTTTAGCGGTAATTAACACTCTTTGTAAATGTCCCAAAACTTATGAAACAATTAACTACTGTTGATAAACACTTTAGTAATTTTTTTAAATATGTATATTTAATATTGTTGCTAAAAATTATTTTTACAGTAATGATTAATCATCTATCGTTCTTTGCAACAACAACAACAATAATAATTATGTCCCAGTTTCATCATATATGACACATGAATTTAACGCTACAATAATTTTTACAGCTTTGAAACATTTACATTTTTTGAAGAGTGCAATTCTCTTTCAATTACTCTTAGTTAGATTGGGAAGTTTAGATTTTAGATTTTAGATTTTAGATTTCCATGTATATTTTTATTTCAAGCGAGGATTATCCTTTACTATTTTGTGTATGTTCTAGCTAGTATGACTATTTCAACAATATAATTAGCTAAACATAATTCAAGTTTTATAATAAAAACAACAATATAAGTACACACACAAACTAAGTCACAACTTACGGCCAACTATTATATACATGCAAACAACTAAAATAATAATTCCTATGCCATTTTGCTTGTTTCACAATCACAAAGAGAAATGAATAGTACTAGTTTGTTTTGACTTCTAATTTTGAATTGAATGACCCACACCCGGACTATGCCCGGGCCCTGAAGGCTCAGAACCGTCAACGTTCAGAGCCTTGGTGGTACCTTCAGTTGCATGCGTTGATGACCCAAAATTACAAGACGGATTATAATAATTTCCATTGTTCTTCTCTTTCAAAGTTTTTGAATGCTTAGACTTGAGGTGCCTTGCCTCTACATGTAACATCTCATGACTCAAGACCAATATAATGAAGAAAATAATAAGGAAAGAATAATTATTAGCTTTAGTGTTTGTTGGTGCCATAGTTAGAAAGAAATTGAACTTTGATTTGTATGATATATTAGATTTATAAGTGTAGTATATATAAGCACGGAAAAAGAGGATGATCATCGGACAATAATATGCATTTTCATAAATATACGTAATGTTGTTAATTCTATATTTGACCTTTTAATTTCCAGTGAACATGAATGTGATAGGAACATGTGCTTGTGTCTTCTCACTCCTCAGTGGTGGGAGGGAAGATTCTTTTTGATGAGATAAATGAATGATGTAAAGTAAAAATGGATGGTTTGTTTTTGGTGATTAAGGGCAACCTCTAGTGAAGAATTAAGCAGCAAAATAAAAGCTCACATGCCACCCTATCTATCTTCATTTCCTATTTGTCTATATTCCCCATGCTCCCAACTCTCATCCCATGCCACTCCACACTTACCTGCAATTATTACTAGCTACTTTAATGCATGCATGCCCATCTCTACAATTTCTTATGTCCTCCGAACAACATATTTAGTGTAAATTCATAGATATTGAGGTTCGAAGAGGGTGATGTGTGAACAATAGGTTATTTCCGGGGAGTGACATTTAGGATATTAGCATGTATTTAATTTATTTGAAAAGGAAATAGCCTAAGTAGGGTGTAGTCCTTTAATTAACTACTTATTCATCTGAATTCATAACTTCCGACATATACACAAGTATAAATATATATATATATATATATATGCAAATTTATTAAATTCTAATTATCAAATAAAGTATAAAATATAAACTCATAAATTCAACACCGAGGATCTTTGGATTGAATGAATTTAAATTTAGAATCCGTCTTGAGACGTAAAAGTGCAAAAAGATATCTAGACGCACTTTTTGTGCCTGAGGACATTAAGAAGACAGATCGAACTGAAAAACTTTCATTTCGGTAATATGCTTGGCATGAGAAGCAAGGAATGTGATTCTTCAGAAAATCACCATGCAATTGGTTTACAAAATGTGTGATGTCCTTAATTGGATTTTCTTCAAAAACTATCCTAACTATAAAATCAAATATGCACTTGACTTTTTTGTGGCCACTTGTTGAATTATCATTCGATAGTTCTTATATCAGGAGTCGATTCATAAAATTATAATTTGTTTAATCTATTTAGAATTCGATGAATTAGGTTACAATCCAGTATTCAACTCATTTCAGTTTAATTTACTTCTTTCAAGTTATATTTAACCAGATCAATGACCCACTCAAATTTGACTCAATCAACTTATTCAACTCAATTCGTTCCAGTCTTGATGTTCCCATTCGCTTAGTTACTTCAAAATCACACCAAGTTTCTATTACTTACTTAAATATTTTTTTTTTCTTTTAAATTATGGTCCTTAGGATTACCCCTCTCAGAAATTAATTTTGAGAAATAACTAAGAATAAAATATCTTAAAACTTTTTCATTGCAGTAGCCAGTAGGCAGCTTTATGATTATTATTAAATTATACAACTAATTTTTTTAAAGAGAAAAAACAAACTTTAGAAATTACCAAATGTGACCCATTTTTTTAATTGTAGTTTACTACTCATACAAGAATATTTGGCGACAGTCAAGTACACATTTTAATACTATACAACTTCATTGCAAATACTATAATCCACATTTATTATTTAATTAAATTAAAAAATAATTATTACGACCAAAACAAGCTTTATTCCAATTGCATAATTTATTCATTACTTTTATATATATATATATATATATATATATATATATATATATATATATATATATATATATATATATATATATATATACCAGCCTGGCAATTACATTGTATTTAATAATATATATTTTTATTACTGAGAGACCCATTACGTTATGAGATGATATGATAAAAATTGAAAAATAATAAATCATGAATGTGTGCGGTGTCCTTTTCCTTTGTGAAATAAGAAATTAAAATAGAGTAGCCCTAAGCTTCACATAAAGAACAGTAACCACCCTCTAATTAAAAACATCTTTAATTTCCCAGGGGATCGGATTGGCAGTCCAAAAAGCATATCCCTTTTTCATTATAAAAACTTCATACAATATTACCCTTCAAGAACTCAAGAGCTACTTAAAATTCGTACTTAATTTAGTAAAGAACTTATAAACTATTCCCTCATCTCTATTTACGTGATATATACAATTTTGTTTCAAAAAAATAAAAAAAAAGTTGTTCCTAATGAAATATTTTATAGTCCTACAATTTTTTTAAAAAAAAATTTAAATGTCTAATCAAATATGTCATATAAATTGCAACAAACAGAGAAAATATGGTCTAACAAAATTACACCTTTAAAGAATTTTAGGAGAGTCCAACTCAGTGGCCTACAAATTTTGTACTTATATACGGTTTTATTAGGTCTAGTGCTTGTCCTGCTAAGTTATTTTTTATTATGTCCTTAAACAACTGTTGCATGTAATATAGAGGAACTTAACTTTTAGAGTTTAGAGAACCCAAAGGCCTAGGTGACCCTTTGCGGTTGCCTAATTCCAACTTGTGTATGTGAGGCTAAATTAAAAAATGAAGATTCTTTATGAGCACAAAATTGGGAAGATTCTTGATTTTCTTTGCAGTTAAGGGCAAAAAATTGTAAACAATGAAAAGGTGGTCTCCCTGGCCTAAGGAGCTAGCTAGCTAGTTAACAAGGTACTTATATATTATTAGTAATTTGAAAAGGTAGACAAAAAATAGTGGACCCTAATTAGCTAAGTACCAGTCCATTGCACTTTCATGTGCATTTTGTTCTCTTCTGATGATTTCAATGGGGTTGGTGAAAGATTTCATTTGATTTTGTGCTTTCTCATGGATTTCCAAATCTCATGCTACCCTTAATTTGCATCTTCACTAAGAAATTAAATCTTCATATTCTCTGACGCATGGATGTTAGGTTCTTCATCATAAATCATAATATAATGAAAAAAATGTTGTGCTAATTTAAAAAATGGGAGTCCAGCTAGTTGTTGTTAAGTTACATATCACGCAAAGTAAACTGACCATTTACGTTTGGTTTATATTTTTATTAATAAAAAATAATTTAAAAAATAAAATATTTAACGTTTAAATTCGCATCAAACATTGGTTAACTTAATCGATCTCCGAATCCAACCACATAATTAATAATTAATTAAAATAGAGGAGTAGCAAATTTTACGAGAGAGATGACATACTAGATGACGCACCAGAAATAATAATCAAAGTTGTACTTGTAACCATGAAACTGTACTTAAAAAAAAAAGTATACATCACGTGAGTATTACATGTCCTATTTACAATAGAATTGATTTATTTTCTAGTGTTCTTTTTATGTGTTACTTCAGTCAAAATTGGATTGGACCAAAATATTTGTCCAAGTTAATTTTCTTTTATAAGTTCTACTCTTACTATACACAAGCTTATAGTCATTCATTACTCATTAATAAATAAATAAGTGTAATTTTATCAGATACTTTAGGACTAGTACCATCAATTGCTCTTCTTATGGAGTATTTGTTTTAAAATCATAACATCTGCATATATAATTTCACATGCCACTAGCTTAATTTTTTTAAATAGATGTCTTCTAAAATGTTGAGGGTAATTCAAATTTCTTGGCCACTTACCAATAAATAGAAGAAAAAAAGTTCCAACTCATATATGTAAATATAAATTCAAGTTTTTTGCTTAAAAAACGAAGACATCTCATAAAAAGATCATAAAACTAAAAAGAATGTTAGTAATCTGCAAAACCAATTTTCCCTAGATAATGGTTGTTAGGTGAAAGAAGTTTTGTTTTAACTTGGGAGTGTAAATGCAATTTTGGAGGAACTGAAATTTCTTGCCCTCTTATAAATTGAATAGAAGAAAAAAAATTCCAAATCTCTTATAGTGCAATATAAAATATTTTATGTACGTAAACAAAAATTTCTTGTAAAAGAAAATAAAATTAATGTTTTTTGGTAAAGGACAATAGAACAATTTCTCCATCCAATTCCCTAACCCAACAAAAATTTAAGGGTGATAACAATGCAGTGTATTTAATTTCGTGCGAACGACCCGTTACTTTCGTACGTGCTGAATTTTCAATTTTGACCAAACAATAGTATGGTCCACGATCATGAATACCACTAAGTTAACTATTAAGAATTGAAGTTACTTACAACAGCATACTATCTTGATTTCATAAGAGAGTTTGAAAATGTATACGCAAACTTTATTTCTACCTTATATGAGGTAGAAATACAGAGAGTTGAAGCTATCATAAGAGATAATTAACGAATAATAAATATTATAAAAGCTGGGAAATTATAAACGTTGAGGAGTACGATAAATGAAAAGAAAGTTTTTTTTCACAATTAACATTGAAGTAAACTTAAGAACAAATTTACATGATTCATGAGCCCTAGCTACAAACTAAGCCAATCGGATTGAAGTAGTACGTACGTACGTACTACATAATACATGCACGCAATATGAAATTATAAAGAGGATTACAAATGGGATGACCTTATATCACCAAACCTAAGTTGTATTACATTAATTTCTAGTCATGTTTAGAGTGACCAATGCCAGGACTATGGCCAGGAGAGCTAAAAGCATCCACACTTCCTTCCATAAATCTAAATCCTCTCCTTCCCAACTGTTTATCTTCCTTTTCTTCGACCAACACCTTTACACCTAACGCCACGACGACATTAAGGTTCAATTTTGTAGCAAGATTTCTTCCTTGTCTGAAAACAACTAGGTTTGATATGAATAGTAACATGAAGAGTACGGTATAAAACTTGGCCATATTGGAAAAAAATAGAGAGGAGCAAATTAAAGGGTGTTGGTGCCTTGCTAAGACTAGTTGAGAGGAAGCAAAGCTAATAGAGAGTATTAGAAGATAGTCCGTTTGGCAAGGGCTTTAGGGGTGGTATTTAAAGAGTTAAATTAATGAAAGCTCAAGATTCCTAGTCCTAGGAATAAGTGTCAAAGCCTACCACATTGCCTCCTCCGAAAAATTTCTAATTAAAATTAACGGTGGATAGAAACAAAGACCCGAAAGGATTGCTACGAAGGTAAACACTCTTCAGTCTTTACATTGGACTCTAAAGTTGTGGATTTGTGTCACAACCGAAACAACAAGGTGAGAACTCGAAAAATAATATAATTTTATGTACATAAATTATTCTATTTTTTTAAACTCCTTGTTAACCTCGCTTACCGCAAATGAAAATGAAGTTATACGAATTTACGTTACATTTTTTTTATTTTTTAATGGTCAAATTATTTAGTTTTGATCACTAACCATTGGATATATATACAATCACACTAATTGGACAAAGAAAACAACATACATACGCGTCGGACCATAACTATTAAAGAGGAAGAAAACCTAAAAACACCTTCTAAATTTGGATTATAAGTGGTATACTAAACTTATTCCTAGTATTAATTAATTATTTCATTGACATGGGTCTTTGATATGACTTTATGCTCTTTGACGTTGACGATATAGAAAACGTGACTACATTTTTTTAGGCCTGCGAGATTAAAGAAAATAAAAATAAAAAACCAGCATTATTTCTAGGCTAATTTGGAGAAAAAAAACCTTGATTGGAATTCCATATATCATTTTATAAAAAAGTTTTTCTTAAAACAATAATGAACTACCAACTTAGTGTATATTTTTTCAAGCCAAAATCAATTTAAAAAAAGTTAAAGAGTTACATATTTTTAGTCACATAATTTTTTATCAACCAAGATAATGGATTTGCAAATTGCAATTGTGTTTTGTATACTTTTTTTATTTGTTTCTTGTATAATGACTATTTATTTTAAATGATGTATTTTTTTTTTTGGACCAAATCTATATAGTACTTGGTTAGAGCTCCTCTATTTTTAGTGAAATAAAAGGTTTTAGCAGAAAAAATTTCAACTCTATTTTTGTTTCAACATTACATATTTTCTTTTTGGGCAAAGCCTATTAAATATTTAAATTGAGGAAATTATATAAAATTATTGATAGTTTAGAGAGCTTTAAACAAAAATAATCAAATTTAAGAACTGTTAAGCATTCTGCCTAATTTGTAAAAAATAAGAATGAAGTACATGCACGAATATTGTCGTTTCCTGTCCCATTAATTCAAATACTTTAACACTAACGGTCTCAGTTGCCAGTTGCCACTCAAACCATAAAATAATATTGAAAACCCTGTTCGTCACATGGTAAGGATCCAACTCATGTTAGATAGCCGCCATTTGCACATTAGTTTACACAAAGTAACATGGGCTTAGGCACACTGATGACAAAAGTCCCACATCAGTTGTTAATGAGATAGGTGGACTCATTATAAAGTTTGGACAATCCTCCTATCTTTGAGCTAGATTTTGAGGTCTGAGTTAAGCCTAAGACCTAATTTCAAATGGTATCAAAGTAGAGTCGTATCACCTAATATTGAGATATCAACGTACAATATAATACTTTTTTTATATGTACTTTTTTTCTCGTTCGAATTTATCGCATAGACCAGAGTTAATTTGTAGATATATAAAAAAGAAATATCGACAATGAAATTTTCTTTCAATTAAATAAAAATGATACTGTTAATTACCGTATCTCTTTAATTTAATAAGTTTTGTTTGGTTAATTTATTGTCTAAATATTACAGCTCTGCAGACACCTCCCAGAGTATTGCTAACGAGACATCATATTCTTTAAGGAATCTAAACAGCTCAGCTATCGGCAAGATTCTTCAAGATTCACATTAATTAATGGCGGCTCATTTTTCGTCCCAGTCAAACTCGACTCTTTAAATTAGCATATGATCGGTGCTTGTCTTGGACTTTAACTTTGGTGGCTTACATTTAAGATCATACATTTGTTTATTATTCTCACAAGTCAATTTTCAGAAAAGTGAGTGGAATGACTAAAAACAGTATTTAGTTAATTTTTCTTCCTTTTCGAGTTGAGTTAAGTCCGTATATCCATTAACCGGAAAAAAAAAATCCGTATGTTCACGTATGCATCAAATGTTTAGTCCGGAATGTGAGGCAAATTAAGATTCTGTTTGAATAACTTATTTTAAGTATTTTTAAGTCAAAACAACTTTAAATATTTTTAGAGTATTTGGATAAATTTTAAAAATATTTATAAACACTTATTTTTAAGCTAAAAAAAAAAGAGTCATAGATCGAAATTTTTAATAACGTTTGTCTTATAAGTCAACAACAACAAACTCATCCAAATAAATTCTTAAATCTTTATATGAACTTAAATAATTTTTCCTCTTATTTCGAATTGAATAAAAGACGACCTATGATTTAATTAAATCACCTTCTCTCTCACTCTCTCTCCATTTCAACCGTAGTTTTGACTTTCTATAATATATAATGCTAAAGTTATTAGAAAATACAAAATGTAGCTAGGCATTTAGGAGTTGTAAAAATATTTCTCTTGTTTAATACTCCTATAAGGTAATTAATATTAATTTATGTAGGAGTCTTGGTGGGTCACATGTGTCTTTACGTTATTAATTAATTAATTAATTCTGTGCAATTTGCAACTGATAAGTGCTTAATTAGCTCTTCCCTTACTGCGGACTAATATAAATATTTTTAAATCAAAGGTTCTGGTTATTCACTGCCCCATTAGGAAACCTCGTTGCTCAGCTGTCACTGTCAACTCCACTTGTTCTCTTCTTTTTGTCTACTTTGTGTATAGTACCACTAATTAAATACTTAATTGATTGTAATTTAGAAAATTATCAACAATTTATCGCCAGATTGGAAAGTTAATTATTCCTTTTGAAATCATGCGATCCGGGTATATGTTATACTCCCTTCGTTTAAAAAAGAATAATTTCTTTCCTTTTTTGGCAACAATTTACTTTAAGTTTCCACGTGGCATGTTTAAGACCACAAGATTAAAAGATATTTTGGTACATTTGACATAACTTTAATTTAGAATCACAAGATTAAAAAGTATTTTTTCTTTTCTTAAACTCCGTTTCAAGTCAAACTAGGTCAATCTTTTTCAAACGAAGGAAGTAGTTTATTTACTAATTAGAATTAGAATATCTAATTACCTAAAACACTATTTCGATGAACAATTCCATTTTCTAATTTCTAGTTTACAACTTCAGCTAGTTGCTTTCTGAGTATAGAAAATGCATGGTTGTACTTCTTTGCTTCATTTTTACTTGTCTCCCATTTTAAAAATAAAATGCCTTAACAAAATAAAGAGTCTTTTTTTTAAAATAAATTTATATCACTAGGAATGTGTTTGGTATGAAGGAAAACATTTTCTGGAAAATATTTTTTAATTTTTCCATGTTTGGTTGGGACAAAAGTTATGGAAAATGTTTTCCAAATCAACTCATTTTTCTCAAAATTAAGGAAAATGACTTTCCTTCAAAAATTAAGAAAAACATTTTCCAAAACTCTCCTCCAATTTTAAATTACATTTTTTTTAGGAAAAACATCGATTTTAAAAAAATATTTTCAATTTCAAAATTTTATTTTTTCACCCGATCCCTGACCCACACCCTCACCGACCAGCCCCCCACCCAAACCCAAACCCAAACCCCTCCCCAAAAAATTAACCCACTCCCAAAAAATAATAATTTTGATTTAATTTTTTTTTTTCAATTTAATAAATTATTTCTTTCTCTAGTAAAAATAAAAGATGTCTCTTTAAAACATTTTTTATTAATAAATCAAACACTAAAAATCATTTTCGGAAAATATTTTCTACTCACCAACCAAACATGAGAAAATAAGTCTAAAATCTACTTGTTTTCCAGAAAAACATTTTCTAGGAAAATATTTTCCTTCGTACCAAACACACCCTAGGTCTAGCGGATTAATTATAAGATAAACTCTTCAACATGAATAAATACAAGCAAGGAGGGCTAGACCTTACCTTACCAATCCTAATGAGGTAACAAATAAATAGTCACTTTTTAACATATTTTTTTATGTTTTACTCAACATTTTACTTAACGAACTTTTGGACTCGAGATTCATTTATCAATAATAGAGACAGCCCAAATCAATTCGGGATGTTTTACTCTAGTCATTAATTATCTATTCGTAAATATTTTTTTAAGATCTAATATTAAAAATTAATTTATAAGGACAGTATGATAAAATAGTTATGTCAATTATCATTTTTTTAATAGGTATATAAAATCTATATTTGACAAGCGAAAGTGAAAGAAACAATTAAAATATTTCCTTAATATGGAGCTAAAAACCAGTGTTAAGTGTTTGAAATATTAACTCTGTAAATGATATATGAGCGGCAGAAATCATACTAGAGATGTCATTAAATACCAAAGTTCCTTTTGATTTATGTACAAAGATAAGTAGTCACAAAATTAAAAGGGAAGTCGGCAGGCATTATATATGGTCCTTTCATTGTGGTAATACGCCTTTTGTCCATATTGCTTATGTGTTGTATTGACTTGATACATTTGTTAAGAAGTAATAAATAAAATAATATTTAATAAAAATAAAATAGGCAGAAATTATTGAACTATTTTTTGGTTTTTTAAATTGATTATAACAAAAAACAATTAGCGGTAATAAATATAAATATTAATATAGAGTCTACGAACTTTATGAGCATTAGTTATTTATCATTGGACTTTGTGTCACCATAGGCTTTAGAAATATTTGCAAAAAATATTAATTATCGTTAAAAATATATAGTATTTAGCAGCCATTAATTAATTATCATTAAAGATCATTTTTAATATAATAATTAGATAAATAAAAATTGATATATATTTTTTTGATATAATGAATAAATAAAAGTGGACAGACATCGCATGATTTAGCAAACACCCTCTGTGGCTCTGTTGTAGGCTTCTGTTAAAGAATGACAAAAGTCCCACATCGGTGATTAATGAGATGGGTGGACTCCTTATAAGGCTTGAACAATCCTACTCCCTTCGAGCTAGCTTTTGGGGTGTGAGTTAGGCCTAAACCTAATTTAACAACTTTGATAGTTTTACGAACTTCGTAATTTCAAACTATTCCGATCCAAGTTTTAATATGCATGGACAATAAGTCTTAAATATGCCGAGAGAGGGATTTAGCCCCATGGCCTCTTAATTATCTTTTATTCAGCACAAAAATAATATTATTTTCGTATTTTTATAGCTTTTTAGTTTGACTTTTCACATTATATGTTTAAAGTCGTAAATATGTAATATTTTTATTTAAAAATCTTCTTTACTTTCATATATATGACAAACAAATTAAAACAGAAAGAGTAAAAAGTTAATCAGATTTCTGATATACATAATTCATATGATATACATAATTCATATTCCGTTGCAAATACAACTTTCAAGCTCTAATATCCAAGCTGTAGGGAACGGAAGTACCTTAATGAAATAAATAAACTATAACACTAATTAAATAGGGAATAATTACAAATGATGAGTACGTAGGGAGAAAGAAAATAAATAACTTTAATCTAACTTAGACATTTGGACCATTTTTTTCACTCTGAGAAGAATGTCCAATACCAGGGCTGTGTCCTGCTTTGATATCGTCTATGCTTTTTTCAACATTAGTGTGTTTTGTTTGATAATAATTTGTTTTTGGCACTGAATGTGAATGTCCAATACCTGGGCTATTTCCAGTTTGGTTAGGGGTATAGTTGAATTTTTTTGATACTGACGATGAATGTCCAATACCTGGGCTATTTCCGGTGTGCTTTGGTGCATAGTTGATTTTTCCATTTACTACTTTTGAAGCGTCTCTAATAATAAAACGTTGTCTTTCAGGAATTTCATTTGCGCTCATATTATCAGCCAAATCGGGTTTCTTCAATTCTTTCAGTTGTCTTCCCTCAGCAAATAGAACTAGATGGCAAGCAATTACCGCAACAATGAAACTAAATAGACATATTTGTTGCATAGAGGCCATGGTTAAATTGGTTGTTAAATTGAAGTAATTGGGGGGGGGGGGGTTAAGTGTTGAAATTGAGATGCTATCGAAGTTTGGGATTTGAGTGAGGAATATTTTCTATCATTGTGGTAGCTAGGTATTTATAGGAACGAGAAATTCCCTACACATGTGATGTGATGATTAATATAAAGTATTTTATTAGTACGGACTACTTTTTTTAGTAACAATTTTGATGGTTTGTGGTCCTTCAATAAGTTTGGAATTCTTTTTAATTACTTGTTTTGTAAATGGGTCTTCACTTTTCTTTAATTGTTATGTACTAAATTTCTTTATTAGTTACTCTACTTCTTTTTTGTTGCTTCTTTCATTTTCCTCTTTATAGCTTGTATTTCTGTGATCCAAAATTTCATATATAATTTTTAAAATAAAAATGAGTCAAAATAACTTTTTTTACTATACAGTAATTTTAATCGATTGTAATAGATGTATTTCTTAACTTTTGATCAGGTTATCATATCAAAAGTGCTATACATAAGAGAGTTCGGAGCCTAAAGGCAGCTATTTTATTTAAAAAAGAAAAAAAATTGTTTTAAACTTTTTTTTAAAAAAAGAAGCAAAAAAAAAACAAATTTAAACAAGTCGCTGCCTCAGCAGCGACATTTAAAAAAAATTATAAAAAAGGTTTTTTTAAATGTCGCTGCTGAGGCAGCGACTTGTTTAATGTTTTTTTTTTTTTTGCTTCTTTTTTTTTAAAAAAAGTTTTAAACAACAATTTTTTTTAAAAAATAAAATAGCTGCCTTTAATTAATTTATTTTTTAAAAAAAAATCAAATTGCTGCCAAGGTAACGATTTAAAATCAATTTTTTTTTCCGATTTGATTTAAAAAATTTAATTAAAAATCACTGCCTTGGCAAAGATTTAATTTTAAAAAATAATTATTTTTTTATTTAAACTTTTTGTTTTAAAAAAAGAAGCAAAAAATAAAAAATAAAATTTAAAAATAATAATGATTTAAACAAAATTTAAATAATTTTTTTTAAAAAAAAAATGTTAAATCGCTGCCTAGGCAGCGATTTTAAGAATTTTTTTTTTTTTATAAAATTGCTGCCAAGGCAGCGATTTAACATTTTATTTTTAAAAAAAAAAAATTTTTTTGGTAAATCGCTGCCAAGTCAGCGATTTTAAAAAAAAAAAATTTAATTTTTTTTTTGAAAATCGCTGCTTAGGCAGCGATTTTGTAAAAAAAACATTTTGCAAAATCGCTGCACTTTTTCCGGTGGAGTAAATCGCTGCTGATGCAGCGATTTTGCCGTTTTGGTTAATATAAAATTTTATATATCGTTTTGGAATTTTTGTTAATATTTTGTACCCTTTAGGCTCCGGACTCATACATAAGAGGTAGAAGGAGCTTAGTTTATTGGTTTTAAATGAACTCAATATTTCTAAACAATGCAGAGATATATGTGAAAATTTACTAAAATAGTGAGAAATATTAAATCGTGAATTGAGTAATTATATATCAAAAGTGCAATATGTTTAATAGTAAAAACCCAATGATTGAACCCGTCAATTTGAATATAGAGTACATACCTTTGATTATAAGTCACAAGTCAACCTAATAAAACTGAGCTAGATCATGTTAAAGAAATTTATTTTATATGTATAGATTATTAATTTAGAATCTAATAACTTGAATAGTCTAGATTTCAAACTTATAAGTTTTAAATTCTGACTTCGCATATGCTAAACCTAACATGATAGAGTAAAATATCAACATGTAACGTTAGTGTACACAACTTGCACTAAAGATAGAGTTATAATTATGCTTTGACCTACTTTAGTCGTGCAGTCGTTTGGCTGGCAATTGTTTTGTATTAATTATAATTAAGGTGTTTAAACTTGTACTAAGGCTTAATAGTTGGCTGTACAGTAGCCTCTCTTTTTGTTCATCCAGCTTTATTTTTTTGTATCTAATAAATATAGTAACAAAAGATCTTTGGACTTTTGGTTTATAATACCAGAATTGCCTATAGCCAGCCGTCCCACTACCGAAATTCCAAATTGAAAGATTACATTCTTTAGTATTTCCCACTTTCTTTGTGTTTAATTATTAAACTCTGTGGTTTGTATGCAACTTCTGACTTTTGCACACAAGATGCGAAGTTAAAGATTTCAACTTTATAAGTTCTGAATTTTAAAATGACAATTTTTAATGAAAATAATTAAGTTTTAAATTTAGTATTTCTACATACTTGGTGAATTTGTTAACACAAATATATTGTTTGAACAAAATTTAATAGAACTGGTGGTGCAGGCTACTAGTTCCATCCATGTTGCTATGTACAAAAAAAAATTCAAGTAATTTGGTTTATTTAGTTTTTTTATGGTACAACTTAATATAGCTTTTGAATGAGTTCATAATGAGTTGAGATTCCTAACTATGATTGCTATTTATATTATTCGTATATTATTCTTTTCAACTGTAAGAAAAGTTTGTGGAGAAGGTCGCTTTCTTATAATCTCCTAAAAGTTTTTTTTTAAAATGAAAAAGCTAATTCTGCTCCTTTTCTACCTCTGTCTCAATCTCATTCTTATGTTAGACCTTTGTGTTGTTATACAAAGATCGCTCTTCGGCTCATAAATTTCGATTGAATAATTTTATTTTAAACATATATTTCAAATCAGTTACCCATATATATTATTTAAGCTGAAAGTAATAAATCCAATGAAACTCATTTTACATTTAATTGGAGATGTAAGTTTTGGTTTGATTAAAAAATTAAAGCACGGGTGGCTTAGAAATATTTATTGCTAAAAGGAGCACCTACCACTAACCAAAAAAATAAGTTGAATATTGGTAATGGAGGGCTTAGATAAGCTGTTGTTAATGATAGTTGACCAATGACCGATCATCAGCTAAATAATCATTACTCTCTATTTTAATTTGTTGTGGTCCTTTTCAATTTACTATATATGCTATGCTTTGACTCTTTCTTTTTAGTACTATACTTTACTAATAAATTCAACTATTAAGCCCACTTTAATCTTTTTTAGGATTTTTCAAATTGATGTGACACCTTTAATATTTTAATACTACAATCACTTTTTTAATCTCTCTGTTGTTTGTGGCAATTTAATTTGCTTTCTCTAATGAAGAGTTACATCGTCAATTTGATTATTTTTTTTTGGAGTGAAAATTATATAAGTATTATGATTTTGGCTAATGGTGAGGGGGCCTAGCACTCTTGTTTGTCTCAAATAAAAGGTTAATATTGCTTCCAATAAGTCAAAATAAAGCAACGAAGTGGGGATATTCAATTCCATTGACTCTCCAATATTTTCTTAAAACTGTATAATTATGTACACACAAATCGAATTTCCAAATATGCTCTTAATAAGTCTCTCAATGAATAGAAATTGGAAAATGATTTTCTTTATATAAGGACATGTTAAAGTTGGCTCCTCGAGTTGTGGAAGTATCTCTTTAGCACTTGGCCCACCAAATTGCACAAGATAGACTATAATACTAGTACTTAGAAAACAGAGAGAATTTCATTTCAGCTTTTGCTAGGCTGTGATACATGAGTGCTGTTGGCAGCTCAAATGGTTACTATAGTATAAACCATTACAAAAAGAATCTTTTGCATGTTTATTTTTACCTGGTCTAATAAGTAACCCCGTCTAATGTCTATAAGATACTATCTCACTTTTAATTGGCCTGATAATATCTTTTAATTACACCAGCAGAACTACACATTACCATTATAATTTTTCTTTCCTCATTTTGCCTATTCTCATGTTATATGGTCGATATTAGTTCACTAAAATAAAAGCAACTTCTTGCGGCAATAAATATTGACATTAATAAAGTGTGTTAAAGTCTTTATCGGCATTAGTTAAGTGCCATTAGAATCAATGTCGCTAAAGACTTTAGGGACATATACAAAAAATGTTAAATGCCGTTAAAAGTACATATTTAGTGACAATTAAAAATTTATTGCCGCTAATAATATTTTTAATATAGTGGTTACATCTAGCAGTTATCTTGAGTATTCTGTATTTTCTAGAACTGTTATAATAGTATCCGTTGACACCTACGGTAAAAGAATGATAAATGGTGCATTTGGTAGAGTGTTGAGTTATTTACCTAAAGAATTAGATTGTTATTTTTAGTAAGTACGACAATTAAATTGGACTGGAGAGTGTAGAGAGTGCATAGTAGGTAGGCCGCAAAGTAGAGAAATATTATGAGATTCTCCAGTTGGAAAGTGAGCATGCTTCACTGATATATATTAGTATAAAGAAGTGAAAAAGAGGGTAGCCAGTGGAGCACATACAAACAATCCAATATACTATATAGTATTAAGGACAACAATATTTTGATTCCATGGCCGGTGGGCTCTCACAAGTCTAATTTGCCTATAAAATTATGTCCTTACAATACATAAAAATAAAATAAAAAATATAACATATACGGAGGGATATATGATCTTGCATGGCTCATAAAAATAGAGGACACATTATTATTGCAACATTTTCCATACATTCAATATATACACATTCTATACTATAATTGGAGGTGTAGTGGGATATGGTTGGGATCCCCCACCCTTATTAGTCATCGGTCTAAAATTCAAAGCCTTGTAAAAAGAAAACTTGTAGGCAGAGACCCTTGCTTAGAAGCCTCCCTAATGCGAATCTGAATTAATTAGTTAGTACATTAAATGAGCTTTGAATTAATACAAAAAATAAAATTTACTCTCTCGTTTCATTTTATTTGACACCTTTCGCATTTTGAGATTCAAACAAGTCTTGACCGTAAGTTTTTTTTCATAGATCCTTTTAACATTTTGAATTATCAATTATTGTGACTTATAGTACTCTTTACGTTGTTTATAAATATATAATTTTATTTCAAAAATTTTGAAGATTCCATACGCAAATATCCGATCAAAGTTAAACTGTTTGACTTTCGAAAAATGAAAAGTGTCACATAAAAAATGGGACAGAGGGAGTACTAATTACCAAAATATATGTATAGATACACGTTTTGTGAAC
Source organism: Solanum lycopersicoides (assembly GCA_022817965.1). NCBI lineage: Eukaryota > Viridiplantae > Streptophyta > Magnoliopsida > Solanales > Solanaceae > Solanum > Solanum lycopersicoides. Next base: position 80,601,936 of record CM040619.1, read on the forward strand.
AAAAAGAAAAAGGTTGTACATCTCCAATATATTTTCTTGTGTAATGCATGCATGTGAGAATATAATTATCTCAATAACCCTCATGTTGCTAACATTTTTCTATAAATAGCAACAGGGAAAATTGAGTTTAAGCACTCCTAGCTATAACATCAATTGCATTAAGCTCTCTATTACCTTCTTCATGGCTCAATTAATCAAATTGATCCTTGTTAATCTTTTCCTTGCAATGATCTTCTCCCACATTATTCAATCTATTGAGGGAAGACATTTGAAGTTGGAGAATACAAATAATCCTTATGTTCAAACAGTAAAATCTGCAACATTTGAGAAGGTACTAATAAGTCACAATTATGTGGCCACAATTGCAACCCCAACACCGCCAATTAGTCCGGTTCAGATGGTGTCTCCGCCGCCACCTCCTGGTCACCCCGATGGTCTCGGGACTGGTCATAGCCCTGGGATTGGTCACTCTCTTAAAGGGAACTAAGAAGTAATTAAATGCTAATTTAATTTGTACTTAATTTATCAATGTAATTCCTTTTAAAAAAAATATGTAAGTCATATATTTATTATAATGTACGTGAAATCTTGACATTCAAATTAAATTATCAGCCTATTCAGGATCTGGTGAAAAACTTGTATTAATAGTAGTTTTTATTTTTTTTTACATAAGATACACAAGTATACGTTCTAGTTTTCTTCACTATTGACTATACTACTTCCTCCGTTTCAAAAAGGATGGCCTAGTTTGACTTGGAACGGAGTTTAAGAAAAGAAAGAAGACTTTTTAATCTTGTGGTTCTAAATTAAAGTTATGTCAAATGTACCAAAATGTCCTTTAATCTTGTGGTCTTAAACATGTCACGTGGAAAGTTAAAGTTAAAGTGTTGCAAAAAAAAAAAGGGGACATTCTTTTTAAAACAAACTAAAAAAGAAATAGGGACATTCTTTTTAAACGGAGGAAGTAGTACACAAACAGTCAGACTCAGTCATCCTTGACATCAAAATTACTGACCAAGACTTCACAAGGTCCTTGAAGGAATTAAAAACAAGCATTGCTTTTTAGAAGAATTTCTTTATATTAGTTTAGAACATATATGTTCTTATATATTATAAGTGCATATGAAAGTATCATTAGTTGAATAAGTTGCACGCTCCACAAAATTATAAGAAAGTGTGCACAGAGTGTTTTAAACAAAGAGTAACTTACACAATCGACATAAATGCTACTAAACTATTCCTAAGAAACAAATTTAGGTAGTTGCTCCATATAGACTTTTTCAATGCAATAATTTTCGGAAAGTGCTCGAATCTAGTATAAAGTAATGGATCATGTTAGAATTAATAGACGAGTCGATATTAAATAAGAAAGTCATCGAAAAACTGATTGGAATCTCCTGGAGTATTAGATTTAATGATTAAAAGTGATCACAATCTAAAAATAAAATTATATGTAAATTAAGTTATTTTAGAGAAGTCAAGATAGAACTAATTAGTACATTTATTAATTTTCACCTTTATTTTAATAATAAATGTGGTGGAGAGAAATGAATGTGATGAATATGAAGTAGAAATAAATTGATATTAAAGAATAAATAAAATTTTTTAGCCAAATTACCATTTTAGTAAAATATTCTTTTATGGAACGTGAAAAGAAAAAAAAAAACACATACAAAATGTAGGGGATCAACTCTCCTTGACTCCTTATTCCAATTACAAATCTTTGTTGGGCCACACAAGTTGGGGTAAGTACGATCCCGGCCCAGAATCAAACCGAATTTGGGTAGGCAATTGGGCTAGTACAATCTCGGCCCAGAATCAAACCGAATGTGGGTAATAAGTTGGGCTAAGTATCTCGGCCCAGAATCAAACCGAATGTGGGTAATAAGTTGGGCTAAGTATCTCGGCCCAGAATCAAATTTAAAAAGAAAAATTACGCGTATAGGCAAATATATACTAGTTAATTACTTAACATAACTATAGTTTGTCTTAATTATAATTTGCAACCTACTTTTAGTTATAATTACGCGGCTCAGCTTTTTAGTTTTGTATAATTCACACATTTGTAAATTCGGAATTTTTATAACTTTTGAATAATTCGAAATTTGTATAATATAATTTGTAATTGTTTAGCTTGTGATGTTTGTAATTATATAAATTCGTTATTTCGAGTTTATACAAAAAATAACTGAATTATACAAGTGTACCCGTGAATTATACAAACCTGCGAATTATACAAATTCGTGAATTATACAAATGGGACAGCTAAACTGTAGATACCGCCCGTAAATATGTAAATTATAGTTATGAAGTATAATTAAGTTTATTATAGCAGCTATTTGCCAAAGTTTCTCAACTTAAAATTACATAAACTACATTCATGACCTTGAAAATGGTTGGTGTTTAAGTGAGAATCGAACTCACACCTATTCGGTAAGATTAAAAATTCCTTTCCTTAAATGCATTTTTGAAAAACTATCTTTTAATTAAGTCTACCAAAATGTTAAGTAAGTTTGATGGAAATGAAACCTTTGCAAATGCTACACAATAATAATTAGGAAAAATTATAGAATATCGCAAACATTAATGTATATTTAAAATAAATAGCTATAGGTTTATTTTATTTATTGTTGTATATGAATATAATTATACAATAAATAGCAAAGTTAATTATATATAAATAATCGTTTTTTTAATATTTAATATAAATAAATATTAAATAGGAATATTATTATTACACTCATAATTAAATATGTCCTCATCAATACCTTCTCTTTCACCAATATCCCTATATCACAATTGTTTTTATATTTTTATCCCCAAATTTCTTTCAATTTAAGATCTTTTTATATAATTCTAGGAGCGATTTTTGTAATTTGAATTCATTAGATATTTTCTAACTGATTTTTTCCTCGCTTTTACGAAAATTTTATTTATTTTCATCTATTTTTATAAGGTTTTGATTGAAATTACTTTTTCATGAAAATTATATTGATTTTATGGTTTTTCTTTCAATGGCGAAATTGCATCTCTCTTTGTGAAGAGCGTCACCTCTAGGAGCCATTTCCTTGTCCCGACGCACCGATAAGAGACCCCGGCGGTCTATGAGATGGAGCGTAGGGGATATCCGCTTCAGTGTAGCCGTTAGGTTATCATTGTTAGCAGAGAGTGTAGAATTTTTTTTTTTTGTTTGTCCAATTTGTATATTGTATTATATTTATATACATCGATAATTGTGTTATAATATTAACACAAGTTGAAATGGTTATTTTTGAATACAAGTATATTTGGATACATAAGTAATCTATCCAATTTGATTAGGCAATACAAGTATAGATGGATACATATTATATTTTTATAAATAAATACCTAAGTAACATCAAGCCTCAAGTATTATAGGAAAAACTTGATCAAAAAGAGATTGATGTTTTGTTGGATTTTTTAATTTTTTGTACAGCCGAATACTTACACACTTTGATATCTATGCATTCTATTGTTTTTCCATTTTCTTATCTAACAACACTATATTCATATGTATATTATATTGGTGTATACATTTTTTGTTTAATAATAGTGTATTTATTTTTCAAATTATTGTATTCATTTGCTAAAATTGTGCAACTTTACCTAATTTGATGTATTAATACATTAGTTTAAATACTTGTATCCTTGATATATTAATACTGTAAGGTTTATAAATAGAAATACCAATTTGAATTCAAAGTATTCATATGTTAATTGTAAAAATAATACATTTTTCTTATTTTAGTTATTATAACTACTACTGTATTAGTATATAAATAAAAAAATAAAAAAACATATGCAAAAGTACAGTGAGAAAAAGACATGAATACTCTTTTATATTCAAAATTTTATGAATACATTTACAATTAGTATTTAGTGAATATATTATATTTAAGAATATAAATACAACTTATTGTATTATGTGAATGAATCGGGATATGCATACAATGTGTTATTATTAGTTGGTAATTTAATAATGAAAATTTGAGTGATTTAGGAACATATAAAAGGTTGGCAGTTATGCTAACATATCATACTTATTTAGTGTATTATCAAAATGATACAGCGAGATCCTACATGAGGTGTCTAAAATGAACATTGCCCACTTGAGGTATCTAAGTGAAACTTTGTGCCAAATTTAAAGGGTTATCGATAGGTTAGACCTTTTTAATAAATAACATATTTGTAGCTATTGAACTTCGATAACCCCATAAATATAGTTATTTTATAAGTTGCTCTAATAACTATTTTGTGAAAGGAAAACAAGATTCTTAAAGGGCTAAAGTTGAATCTAAGCTCTCTTCAACTGTAAATATCAACTACAAGTATTAAAATTCAGGACAGGCCAGACAAGGGGACAACCTTTGCAATTCTTCTGTTCAGCTGTGCAATAGGAACATGAAAGAATTGAACATTTATCAAACACAAAAAGAGTTAAAAGAATTTGTTGGACCCTTATCAAAATCATTTAGTACCAATTTCAAGTAGAAAATAACATCTCACTAGCTACTTTATTAAATTACAAAAAGGAAAAGAACAAAGAGAGAAATATTGCCTACAAATTTATGACTACTTGCTTTGGCACTGCCCAACTTTAGCTACTTCACTATGCACACTTCAATGTGGGATAAAATAGGGAGTAATAAACACTAGAGATACATGAGAGTGAAACTTGGTACTATGCTGAATTTCGACTGATCTTCAGAGGCAAATGCAGCAGGAAGCTTTTCCAAGTTGAGAGTATACCTGTCAGCATTTACAAGAAAACAAAGTTGATATCTACACCTCCTTCATCGATCAATGAAAGTGACAAGTCAGAAATTAATAATCAGCTCGGAGGAACTTCTCATAAGCTGTTCCACTTAAGGTCTTGTTCACATCATCCCAGTTCTTGATATGCTTCCACAATGGCCCGTTATGTATCTTCACTTGACGGCTACTTAGATCCATGTTAGGCAATCTTAGAAACTCGAGAACGTCTACCAATTTCTGCATTAAAAGAAGGAAACATGAGCAACACTGATGAAACAAGATTGCAAAAAATTACTGCATTGGTCTCGCCAGCATAGCAAGCTATGGAAGTTGGTCATACAAAAAGCTACTGAAAAAGCCTTTACTTTTTTCGGAAAGTGCAAGTTACAGAAACTGGAGTTAATTTTTAACAGTTTGAATAAGTAATTATGGAAACTCCTGGATTTCTAATGGATTTAGAAATGCAGGTCAAAAGTAATTACTCCCTTCGTTTCAATTGGTTTGTCTAGTTTTGACTAGGCACAAAGTTTAAGAATCTAAATAGGACTTTTGAATTTTGTGATCTTAAACAAAAGATACGTAGAATGTGCCAAATTGAAATTAAAGAGTTGCCTAGGAAGAACGAGACATTCCTTTTGAAACGCACTAAAAAGGGAAGTAAGACAAACAAATTGCAACTGAGAGGAGTACAAATTGAGATTCTTACAGCTTGATTTCTGACAATATCTTCATAATACAGAATCATATGTCGAGTGCTATTGAAGTAGTCCAGTGCCTCCATGGCAGAAACCTCCATTCTTTTCAAATCTGTGATCAACAATGTTGTATTGATATCTGGTTTATACTTAGCAAGAGTACCAGCCTAGGCAAAGCAGCAAAATGATTAGATTGTATAATTTTGTGTTCATCTGTATATGCTTGTAATGATAAAGAGGGAAGGATGCAAGAAGATACCTCTTCATGTGAGTGCACATGAGACTTATGTGTTCCATTCAAGAGTTTGGCATATCGATCATGGGAATTTGAAAGAACAGAAACCATACGTCGCAGTAGATTCTTTCTAAAGAGAAATATCACGGAAACACCCTTCCTATTGAAGTACTCAACAATTTCCTTATGGTGTTCTATTAAGCCCTGCAATGGTAGTTATCAACCAAGTCAATTGAAAGATATAGAAGTTTTTTGCCCTTTTTATCTCTCATATCATTATTAACAAAAATCTATCGTCTCACTAACTAGTCTTAACAGTTCAGTGAAACTTTCCAGTTTCACTAGGGAAGGCATACACTCTTGATGTTTGCATTGAGTACTCTGAAATTGTCAAAGTTACTTCTAGAAGCACAAATATGAATGTACTTCTTTGTCCAAGCAGTAAATTGTCAGGTAAAACTTTAGTGATGTGGAGTTATAGCAGAGTTCGAGAGAGGCCTACCCTTAGCTGCACAATATTCATCTGTACCTACAAGTTATCCAAAATATAAAATCTGAAGGATGACAAGGGACAGTTTTAAGGTAACAAAGGTTATTACCTGATTAAGCATCCACTTGAAGCCCACAGCAGCTGAGCAGTGATTTTTGGAAGCACTCGTAAAGAAGTCCAAATTATAAACTGTGTCCAATGTCCTCAGGATTGAAGAAGCATTTTCTCTCCTATATTTGACAGAGAATATTTCACCATTGGAGCTTACGTTCATATGACTATTCAATAGTGTCTCAAACCATCCACTCCCAGACCTTTGCATCGAGAGAATGGCAAAGCGCCGAACAGGATTACAGCTACATTCAGCCCTGAATCAATTAACATTGCAGATGAAATTAGTTTAGGCAAATTTGTGTAAGACAGAAACTTAAAAACCAAACCGAAATTTCTGGAGTACACACCGGCTAAAAGTTTTTGGCTTCGGATAATGCACATATGGAATTTGGGTTTGGTCCATGTCATAGTTATGGCAAGGCTTTTCCATGACTTCAATGTTCAAGTATTTACTTGTATTCTCCAAGCTAGTTTGTTTAAGACAAATTGAACAGATATAAATACCAAAGATCAGCGTAAACGCTATAACCACCATCCTTAACAATGCTGGAGATTTTTTGGGAGGTTTTATGATTATACTATCCTGTCATTCAAATACAAGACAATAGTCAATGTGGAAGTGGAAAGCAGACAACAAATGTGAAGTTACGAATCATTTTAACCTTACATTACATACTATTACTAAGCAGGATAAAAGTTTCCTTCAGGTAAATAAGCTCAAGTAAAAATGCTACATAAGGAACACTAACACCATAAAAAGAGGAATCTTAGCAGCTCAGTTGATTGACTACCTAAAGTTGGTGAGGGTTCGATCCCCACCTTGTAATCCCCTCCACATTTCCCTTTGCCCTACCCCCATTATAAAGAAAGGTGAGTTCTTTATTGGAAAAAAGAGAGAAATAATCCGTAATATGAACTTTAATGGGAAAAGTAGAGCAAGTATTTCGAGGTAAAGCAACACCACCGGCACAAATTAGGTTACAAGATAAGATAGATCAAACACATGTCAACCTAACATATCAATCAGCACCGCCAAGTAATAATATTTTTTGTGTAGAAGATAACTTTAAGTTCGAACCCACCAGAAGAGACATAGTAGCACCGCCAAGTAACCCAACAAGAAGAGGGGGGAGCTGGATTTCCAGCTCAAACTAGAAATGAAAATGTACCCAAAGAACAAATTTTTAGGTGGATCTCAGCTTAACAAACACAAAAAGAGGTAGAGAAAAGAAAATGAACCTTGGCAAAGAAACAAATACCCTCAGCCATCTTAGCTCCTAGTTGCAAAGAAGCAAACAAAAACCAAAAGGGTATACAAAAAACTCAAAATCTTGAAGTATTCTTCATCCCCTTAGTGATGTATGTGTAATGAGCAGAGAGTTTAGCAAAGGGCATTCGAGAAACACCTCGCTGGTTATGCTGGTCTCTGTCAATTCAGATTTTCTATTGCGCTAACAAAATACTATGAAAGAGAAATAGTAACATAAAGAAGTTAAATAATCCTAAATTATAAGAAAAAGGTTGTCTTTATTTTACAAGGACAGTAATTACTTTTTTCATTTCTCATAATTAAAAATGTTTTAATTACCTAAATCATTTTCAAAGTCATAATTAAGGTTTCCAACATAGTGGTGGGGTGCTTGTTGGTGCAGTCGCACTAATTACCTTTAATTGTGTGATGTTAATAATGTATAATATTAAGGTATGTTCTATTTATGTTTTAGGTTTTGGTTTCACCTTTTTTGTCATTTATGTATATCCAACTCATAAAGGCAATAGAACCGTAATAAAAACGCCAAAATTATGGCATGCTTCAGGGTGTAGACCCTCTGACTTGACTTTTTGTCTTTTCAACTTTTTTACGCACGAAGTTTTTATGCGTCTCATATATTAGTAAAATTTCTTTTGAAGTGTTACTCTCTCCGTTTTAAAAAAATTAATCTTATTTTTTTTAGTCTGTTTTAAAAAGAATAATCTTTTTTTTTTGGCAACACTTTAACTTTAACTTTCCACGTGGCATGTTTAAGACCACAAGATTAAAGGGCATTTTGGTACATTTGACATAATTTTAATTTAGAACCACAAGATTAAAAAGTCTTCTTTTTTTCTTAAACTCCATTTCAAGTCAAACTAGGTCAATCTTTTTGAATTGGAGGGAGTATTATTATCTAAATTTAAATTTATTTGTTTATTTTTTAAAATAAATATTTTTTAGTGATTTTAAATTTTATTTTTTGATGTGATATGTCTAAAATTGTGAAATTGTGTGGCATTTTTGATAAATTTAAATTTTAATATGCTTTAATTTTAAAACGACAAGTAAATTATTTCTTTTTACATATTTTACAATGTCAAACAAATAAAAATAAGCACGGAAATGTTCAAGTCCCACATCATATAAAGCACAGCGTGATATTTAAGTGGAGTAGAATAGAGAGACGGATTCATTATCCACCAAATTTAAAAGATTGTGATTCATTGAAAAGACAATCACAAAAGGATTTTTCAATTATAAAAAAAAAATTAGCATGTATATTTCAACGCGAGCCATATGCTCATTGACTTGATGTAAATTTGTATATTTCAAATGTGAGCAAGTACTTTTTATGTTTATTATTACCTATACATAAAATTTACAATTACTTACATATGTTGTCTTTTCTTTTGACATGCATTCCTAATTCTTGCCCAATTAATTATTGCATTGTTATTCATCTATTTTTCTCAATAAAAAACTGATAAAAATAGTCCATCAATCATAACGGTGTTTAACCTATAGTAGTAATAATAATACATGAAGAATCTCTATATTATTTGCGTATACAACTTAAATTCATTTTGCAATGTGTTTTTTCTGCCCATCTTAGTCATATGCTTTTCATAAATTTGCATGTTTTGAGAAGTAAGAAATTTGTTTTCTCTCAATCAGAAGACATTTGTCAAACCAATACGAGCAAAAAAGCGACAAAGTGAAGTGGAAGGAAGGTGGAAATCTGTTGTCCTTTAATTCATATCTTTTTCAATTGTACTTTCTTTAATTATAATATAATATAACATGGGTAGTTTTGTAATAAAGAAATGTCATAAATGATTAAAATTATTTAATGGAAGTTGGAAATGAAAGAAAAACAGGAAATAAAAATCTCTTTACGCAATCTCCTATTCCATCCGTCTTAAATTATTGTGGTGGTTTTTTTTAAATATAATCATCTCTTTCATTTTAGAATTCGAAAAAAATAATAATTATTTTTCTATTTTATTTTTGTTATAATTGTTCAGCAAAATTACAAATACCTTAAAAGAGTAAATATATTGTCCAATATAGTCGTCTACTATTAATATTGTTAGGGTTTATTTGCCATGATTTTCTTACCATAAATAGGTTTTATTTTTATGAAAAGGTTTAGGATTGTCTAGGCCAATTCTTGTAGCCGGTAGGAAAATGTTTACTCTATAAATAGAGGTTTGTTCCTTCTAACTTACTCCATTCGTCCACTTTTATTTGTCATGTTGCGTTTTTTTAAAGTCAATTTGACTAATTTTCAAAGTTAAATTAGATTACATTAGTTTGATATTTTAAACAAAAAATTTAGATATTCAAAAAATATCAAAAGTACTATAAATTGCAATTTTTTGCATATCAATATGATTAAAAAATACATATTAAAATGTTAGTCAAAGTTTTTAAAGTTTGACTCTATAAATAGAAACCATAACAAATAATATCGGACGGAGGGAGTAACAGTATTCACAATGTAGTCTTAAGGGCTTTGAGAGTTTTGTTTAGGGGGAGAATTTGTGTGACACAAGCTAAGCTTGATACATTATCACTTGTATCAACTTCCATGTATTCTTAGTGAATTGGTTGACGTTGTTTCTCTCTATATAGCTTCCGCATTGCACCTGCTTATTTTCGATCCTAACAAATATGACACTGATATTAAGAAACGATAAATGATAGGAACAATTAATCAAATCATCCTTATTAAATATAAGTAATTTAACCATTAAAAAATGAATAGTACTCCATCCTTTTCTTTTTATATGACATATTTACTATCAATAGTTGGTCCATAATATTTTCCATTTAATAAAATTAATGCATAAATTACAATATTCTTCCTATTATGCCCTTGATAGATAAAAACAGAGGGAGTATTTAATAACAGAGGTAAAATAGACATAAAATGATAAATTATTCATTGATTTTATAAATTAAATATATATTATTAAACATTTTAAAATAGTACAATGGACAGATAAAGATGGACGGAGAAAATACATGACTCACTTTCCTTTTTCATTAAAAAAAAATATTTATAATAATAGTTTACTTTAAAATATTTATTTTATTTTTAACAAAATGATTCATAGGCAAAAAATATTTATGACGGTGATCTTATGCTACAACACAAGTTTCAAATTCTTTTTTAATCTCCATAAATAACAAATTAAACTAGCTCATATAAATTAGATTGAAGCAAGTATTCTATTTGGACCGGAACACTTCAACAAAATGGAAGGGTGAAAAAAAAGAGGCATCCTAGAAATGATTATTATGGATCGTAGTTGCAACGAAATGAGTTTAATGATTATTAAAATAGACTATTTTCTTTGTCTTTAATTATTTGTGTATCTATTAAGAAAATAATAATTGACATAGTGAATATATCATTTTACCCCTATTAATTACAAAGTGAGTGAGTTAAAAATTTAAATTTTTAAAAAAATTCTACCTTTTATAAAATAATTAATTAAGAATATAAAAGTTTTTTTCATTTTTTAATTTATCAAAATGAAAATAATAATAATTAATGAGTAATTAGAAACCGAGGGAGTACTTATTGCTAAGATTATTGACCAGCCTCAATTTTGTTTTGGGTGAAGTAGTCCATGGTCCATCAAACCCATTATTTTTGTGCTCATTCATGACTTCCTTTAATGGTCATCATGATATGAAAATTAAATGCTGGTATTTAATGGAGTAGCAATTAGCAAGTACTAGTACTAATAACAACTCCTAATTGGTTCACTTTTATTTGTTTTTATTATTAATTCAGTCAACTTTTAATTGTTATAATTTTTTAGAGTTAAATTATATTTTTTCGGTTTTTTGTCTATTTTTTCTTTTATAGTTGTCTCCAATTATTTGTTTGTTTTGACAATTTAAGAAAGAATAATTTATTTACCTATTATACACTCAATTAATTATTTTAAAAAGGTAGAACTTTTTGAAAATTTTAAATTTTAAATTAATCCACTTCATAATTAATAGAGTAAAATGGTAAATTCACTATATCAATAATTGTTTTTTAATATGTGTGTCAATTCAAAAGTGGAGAAGTAAATAGGAACGGAGGAAGTAAATTTTTTTTACTAACATTCTAAAATGTATTTTTCATCGTATTGATATGAAAAAAAAGTAATTTCCAGTACTTTTTCGCATATTTTTTTAATATCTAAATTTTTCTTTAAAATATTAAATTAATGTAATCTAATTTAACTTGAAAATTAGTGAAATTGACTTTTGAAAAACGTAACATGACAAATAAAAGTGAACAAAGAAAGTATATATATACTAAAATAAATATTTATTTATTTTTATTTAATTTTAAAAAATAATAAATAAATTATCATTTTGTATCGATTTTATTTTTGTTGATAAATATTTCTTTATTGAGTGAGATGACTTATAATAATTAAGGGAGATAGAATAAAATTATTATTTTATTTATTGCTTCTCCAATGGTGTCTCGAAGTCAAACATAGAGGAGAGAGTACTACTACTTCCTAAATTATTTGTCAAATTAGTTTGCACTCATTTATGTTTTTTGATATAATACTTCGCTTCATTTAAATATTTACTTTGTTTATATAATTTAAAAAATTATTATTAGGACAAATGTGGGGAAAAATTAATCTGAGATTATATTAAAAATTATGATAAATAATTTGAGATTGGAAATTACTGGAAATACAGTTTCTCTTGTCCATAATGTTAATTGCATAGCAAATTGAATTTTTCTAAAATATTAACATTTTAGAAAGTCAAGAAGTTATTGATGGATTATGTTATTTTGAAATCCATTCTTATTAGTCCAACAAATATAGTGTTTCGGTGATGAAAAATATTTTTATTTAGAGAAATATGTCATGATTAAGAATAATGTAAGAGAATATAATTCGAAGCTCCATTAATCAAAGGGTAGAGTACTGCAGTGGCAATTATAGCAAGTCAACATATAGATTAGAGCGTTGAAATTTTCCAAATAGGTTTCCTTTAAGTTATCCAATTTAATACTCTATTTGATTCTAAATTATGACATCGTGCGTGTTTTACGAAAAGTATAGTTATTGTTCAAACACGACGTTGACTTTTGTTTTGTGAACACTTGTTCTTTAATTTGTCTCTTTGCTCGCCTCTCCCTAAATACGAGTGAATTACTATTAATTCTAGTTAAGCATAGAAATATAAAAGTTATTACTTTCTCTGTAATTATCATTTTTTGTTTGTTAGAAAAATAGGATGAGAGCTTTTTTATTCTATTATGACGGTTTTTGAATAGGTTAAGTGTTTAATGAGAAAATTAAATCCTAAATTTTGGTGTCTAATTAAAAAACATATCAGTTTTAAGTGTCTCTCAATAGGTTCTATTTTATAGTTTAGACCATTTACCTCCGTGGATGTTTAGGGGAAAATTATATTATTTTTATATGGTTAAAATATTTTTTTAGATATATATTATAGATGTCGAACCCCCTTCGGCTATTTCATATGTTTATTTCTTCAGATTTTGAATTTCCTTATTAAAAATTATGACTCCGCTTCTAATTTACCTCATGTTTTATTTAAAGAATTTGTATGATTAATAAATTTTCATGAATCGTGATAATATGAATTTTTCTTAGATATAGATATTCAACACAACGTTTTTGACAAAAAAAACAACTACTTATTTATCAGGCACCCAAACACATGTTGCAGTTATTAAAGCACACACCCCTTCTCTTTTATCCATTAGCGTTTGCTTAAAATTGAAGATAGTTTTTCCACTAGACTCGCTAGATCAGTTAGTTGTGTGATATTTACCATCTATATACTAGTGATATCGAGTTATCGACCAACCGAGTCCGAAACTTAAATGACAAAAATATTTGATAAATTTTTTAAAAGGATACATTAATATTTTTTTAATCAAAGGGGCTATTGGCGTAGCAATTTTATTTTCACACCGTTACTTTTATTAAAGTTAAAATCGCTGATTCACGAGTAATTTTCTTCAAATTTTTTTTTGAAAAAAAAATATCGCTACAAAGTGTAGTGTAAATGTAAAGTTTTAAGCATGTGAAAGAAAAAAAATGATTTTAGAATGTAGATTGTGGACCCACGACAGGTCTTTAACAACCATGGTTTGATGTAAAAAAGGAGAAAACTGAGGCGAGAAACAAGATCCAACCCCTGCTGGGAAATTAGTTTTTCTAGGACAACCTTAATTACTACTTCTTCGTAACCAGTAAATTAACTAAAACAATGTTTTACGCTACAAGATTCGTGATTCCCAAGTTGGCACCTAATTTTTAGCAATTTGGAACGTGTTGTTACGATCTAAAATCTGCTTTGCAAACTTTGCATAGTTGAACTAATCGAAAGCTAAATACTATAATAAATCGATAATTACATTAAGATTTTATTGAGAAAGCTGAATATATTTAATCAATAGATACCTCGAAAATAGTTTTTTTGTCCCACAAAAAAGAAAAAATTATTTGGATGAGTGATTTTAGCGATATTTTTATTAATTTATTATCATTTATAGCAATTCATAGTAATGTTATGTTAAATTTGTAATATGTATTAAAAGTTAATTATGTATGCAATATATATATATATATAATTGTTTTTTTTAAAATATAATATGATTGTTTGGTAAGAAATTTTCACGTTGTATTATAAGTGTATTAAAATGTGTGATAAATCTATTATCCATCCATAAAACTTATATTATATGTGAATAATAATTGTTCTTCGTAATATATAATAAAACAATATTATAAATGTATAAAAAGTGATTAAGTGAAAAAAATGTTATTGATATAAATGGTAAATATATTTTTATCATAATACACCCTGAGTCCCTAATTACTTGTCCATTTTTCTTTTTATAGTTGTCTCTAATAACTTCTCCATTATGACAAATAAAAAAAAGAACAATTTTCTTTTACCTACTATGCTCTCAATTAATTACTTTGAAAAAGATAGAAGTTCTTGAAAATCATAAATTTTTAATTCATTACTTAATAATTAATAAGGTAAAATGATAAACTCACTGTATTAATAATTATTATTTTTTAATATGTCTGTCAATTTAAAAGTGTATACGTAATTAAGGACAATTATATTTAGCTAAGTTCACGAAAAATAGGGGTAAGCCCGGTTCGCTTTCGCTTTTTGTTTATATATTTTTATCATAATACACCCTCAGTCCCTAATTACTTGTCCACTTTTCTTTTAATAGTTGTCCCTAATAACTTCTCCATTATGACAAATAAAAAAAAGAACAATTTTCTTTTACCTACTATGCTCTCAATTAATTACTTCGAAAAAGCTAGAAGTTCTTGAAAATCTTAAATTTTTAATTCATTACTTGATAATTAAAAAGGTAAAATGATAAACTCACTGTATTAATAATAATTATTTTTTAATATGTATGTCAATTTAAAAGTGTATACGTAACTAAGGACAATTATATTTAGGGAAAAATTACATGAATGATACATTTTAATAAATAATTACTGATTTTAGCAATACTTTTTATTTATTACCATTTATAGCAATACTATGTTAAATCTGCAATATGTATTAAAAGTGAATTATATATGCAATATATATGAATTATATATGAATTATAATTGTTTTTTTAACATAGATTATGTTTGTTTGATAAAAATTTGACACATTGTATTATAAGTGTATTAAAATCTGTGATAAATGAATTATCTATCATTAAAATTTGTATTATATGTGAATAAAAAATTGTTCTTTGTAATATAAATTAAACTTGTATTATAAATGAACTAAAAGTGATAAAGTAAAAAAGAAATAGTATTGCTATAAATGGTAAATATTTTTTATTATAATATATGGGCAACTTTCACATATAACAAATAAAAAATTCATATTTGTATGCTATAGCAAAGTTTGCATAAATGCGCTCCATAGCAAACATAGAAACTGTATAATTCGCTATACATATACAGTTGAAGCAAATTGTATAAAAAACAAAGTGTATAAAACGAGAAAGAGAAAGACACTTGGGCAGAAACTGTATAAAAACGAAGTGTATAAAATGAATTGTATTATTATAAGTGTATAGAACGATTATATACAATTTGAATTTGTATAAAATGAGAAAGAGAAAGACAAAAGAGACTTGACAAGGAATATACAATTGAATCGAATTGTATAAAACGAGAAATAGAGAAATTAGATACAATTTGAAAATTGTATAAAACGAGAAAGAGAGAAAGGAAAAAGAAACTGGGCAGAGGAGTATTTTTATTGTATAATTATAAGTGTATAGAATGAAAATATATGTACTTGCATGTGTATATACAATTTTTCTCACGCTTTATACAAACAGAAACGCAATTTATACATTTCGCTTCTGTTTGTATAAGTGAGAAAAGCGAGGGTGACGAGCGAGATTTGGGAGAGTGGCGAGCGAGATCTGAAGAGGGGAAAGAGGGGAACAAGAATATATGTATTTATACAATTTCCTATGCTTTATACAATTAGAAACAATTTTTATACACTTGTATTTGTATAAAAAGTGAGGAAGTGAGGGAGAGATTGGAGGAGAGTGGCGAGCGAGATATTTGGGAGAGAGACGCCTGGCAATTTTTTGCAAACGTTTGCTATGGAGTACAATTAAATTAAACCCTAGCTACTCCATTTATTTTAGGTTATTAGTTTACTATTATATACAATTATCCCATAATATATTTATATAAGTTTTCCAATATTTAGCTAAGTTCACGAAAAATAGGGGTAAGCCCGGTTCGCTTTCGCTTTTTGTTTGTTACCTATCGAAGAGTGTAATTGGGCCTTTTAAAGATTTGGCAGAATTGGAACAATTTCTTTAAGATAACCCAATCTTCTTGAATGATCCAAGAACGGTCCACTTCCTATTTGAAACTTATACACTTTGAATTCTGACAAGTGACATGATAAATACTAGTAATACATAGCATAGATATATTTTTGGGGAAAATTATATGATTAAGTAAATTTATATTATTTAATTACGCATTATAGCTATTGTTTGCTATAACTATCACTCACGATTAACATAATACTTTAATTATGTGAGCTGACTTCGAGTTTGTATTATTAGTCACATTTGTATATGTATAATTTGTCAGAATATACAAATACATATGTGTAATATATAATTATCTAAAAAAAATATACATACACAATTCACCTCTCTCCCACTCTCTGCGCTCTCTCGCTTGCCTCTCTCCTCACTCTCCCAATCTCGCTCGCCTCACTCCTCCCTATCCCAATCTCGCTCGCCTCTCTCCTCTCTTTCTCAATCTTGCTTACTTTTTATACAAATGCATATGTATAATATACAATTACTAACCAATATACATATACAATTCACCTCTTTCCCACTCTATGCACTCTCTCGCTCGCCTCTCTCCTCCCTCTCCAATCTTGCTCGCCTCTCTCATCTATCTCCCAATCTCGCTTGCCATATATACAAATACATATGTATAATATACAATCTAACCAATATACATATACAATTCATTGAATTGGGTATCATTTCACATGTTATCCGTGTTTCCTATCATCATTTTATCATTCAGCAAGGATTCTTTCTTCTGAAATTGACCATCAATTCTAAGAGAAGCATTAATTATGAAGCTCATTAAGTCATAAGATTCAGATTCATATATTAGCTGAAAGACCAGACGCCCTACCCCACAAACAGATCATGGGCTCATGTGCTTAAGCATTACTAAGAGAGAGAAATTTATTGAATTGGGTAACCCTATTTGAAATTAAAGACTAAAAGCTCCAGATATTGCACGGGTGCGGAGATGACCGGACCACAAGGGTCTATTGTAGGCTGTGTTAGTGGCATCTATTTGAATTAAAAGGAAGCATAATAGTGATTACGTTTACTCTTTACGCCCCTATCCCCTACTTTTAGTTGCTCAAAATCTCTGTATTTACCTTTTTTGGTCAACTGGGAGAAAGGTAAGTTAGACTATCTGGGTTTTAGTCACACATCTGAAGTTATAATGACCTCAGCAGCTGTTATAAACTATCCAATATGAACCTCTACTATATAAGGTGGACAAATTTGACTGTTATCATTCTCAAAGAAAAAGGTGGACAAATTTAAAGTAACTGTAAACATTTTTTAAGAAATGCAGTGAGTTATGATCATTAAACAAGTTTATGTGCGTATTTTTTTATTGTTTTTTTTAAAAAGGTAACTAAGTTTATGTCCCATATTTATCATTATGATTATCGGTTTTTTTTTGGAGAAGGTAGTGTATTTTATAAAGGATCAGCACTAAGAAGTGCTGTTAAAATCTGCATCAAATAAACATTACATAAATTAAAATGGAGTGATTACAAACTTTAGTTAAGTTTTTTTTGTTAACTATTTTGTTGTTTAACAAAATTTAAAATGAAAATGCTAAATCTTTTTCACAATTATGTTTTATAATTTTTTTTTATCAATATCTAATCGATGATAACTAAATTTTAATATAAATAAGATAATAAAATAACTTAATTCTGAAATTCAACTATTAATATTAATTGAGAAAATATTTATTTATAAATTGTAAAGCATCCATAATCTAATATTTAATGTATCGTACTCTCGACGAATGACACTAATTTATCATGATTCAAGATTGTAAGAAGTAGAATCAAGACTAAGAGCCTGTTTGGATGGGCTTAAAAGCTGGTCAAACTGATTTAAAAGTCAGTTTTTGACTTATTAGAGTGTTTGACAATTATCAAATTGACTTATTTTAAGCCAAAAACTAAAAGCTAAGTGAGAGGTGTTTTTTTTTTCCAACTTAGTGAGAGGTGCTTTTTTCTCCCAACTTATTAGAGCCTGTTTGGCTCAGCTTAAAAGCTGGTCAAACTGACTTAAAAGCTGATTTTTGACTTATTTAGCTGTTTGGCAATACTCAAAATAACTTATTTTAAGTTAAAAAAAACTTATTTTAAGCCAAAAGTTAAAAGGTGTTTTTTTTTTAGCTTATAAGCTGTTTTAAGTTGACCACATTTTTACCTTTTTGCCCTTATTTCTTTTATTTTTATTTTTATTTTTATTATAATTATTAGTATATTAATATTTATTATTTTATTATTATTTATTTTATTACTCTTTATTATTATTATTATTATTATTATTATTATATTATTATTATTATTATTATTATTATTTTATTATTATTATTCTTTATTTTATTATTCTTTATTTTTATTATTTATTATTATATATTATATATTATATATTATTATATATTATTATTATTATTATTTTCATATTATTATTATTATTATTATTATTATTATTTATTATTATTATTAATATTTTATATATTATTATTATTTATTTTATTATTATTATTTATTATTATTATTATTATTTTCATATTGTTATCTTATTATTATTATTTATTATTATTGTTATTATTATTATTATATATTATTATTGTTATTATTATTATTATATATTATTATTAATATTTTTTTATTTTTTTTTATTATTATTATTATACTTTATTTTATTATTCTTTATTATTATTATTATTATTATTTTATTATTCTTTATTATTATTATATATTATATATTATTACTTATTTTATTATTCTTTATTATTTTTATATATTATTATTATTATTATTATATTATATCTATTCAAATTATATATTATTAAAATGTAAAATAAGTTGCACATACAACTTAAATAAAAATTTATATTTCTCTTATAAATAATTTGTGATAATAAAGAAATATGTAAATGATAGACAACTATTATTACCTATGGATGAAACTAAAATAAATCTTAAATCGTTCTTTGATCTATTCAAATTATATATCTTTAAAATCTATAATAAGTTTATATTCCTCTTATAAATAATTTGTGATGAGAAAGAAATATGTGAATGATAGCAAAATATAATTATTTATGGCTGTAAAATATAAATTAATTAACTTTTATTATGTTAACAACTTTTAAGGGCATTTAAGACATTTTGATTTAAAAAGCTGTTTATCAGCACTTATTTGCCAAACACATCAACAATTTTTTTTTAACTTCAGCACTTTTATCCAAACGCATAACTGCTTATTTTAAAAATAATTTTCAGCACTTTCAAAAGTATTTTTTTAAAGCTGCTTTTATTAAGCCCATCCAAACGGGCCCTTAAAAGTCATTTTATGTTGACCAAGTATATTATCTTTTTGCCCTTAATTCTGTTATTATTATTATTATTATTATTATTATTATTATTATTTTTTTTAATTATTATTATTACTATTATTATTATTATTATTATTATTATTTTTATTATTATTATTATTATTATTTATTATTATTATTTTATTATTATTTTAATTATTATTATTTTTATTATTTTATTATTATTATTATTATTTTTTAATTATTATTATCATTATTTTCATTTTTATTATTATTATTATTATTATTATTATTATTATTATTATTATTATTATTAAAATTTGTGATGATAAAGAAATATGTGAATTATGGGAAATATTATTACTTATGGATGTAAAATATAAATTAATTTTGTTTAATTTTTTTAAGTATAAAAACCTTAAATTAATCAACTTTTTATCATATTAACAGTTCTAAGGGTATCTGTGACATTTTGATAAAAAAAAGTGTTACCAACACTTATTTGCCAAACACAATAACTTTTTTTTCAACTGAAACACTTTTATCCAAACACATAACTACTTATTTTAAAAATAAGTTTCAGCACTTTTAAAAGTACTTTTTAAAAGTTATTTTTTTAAGCCCATCCAAAAGAGCTCTAAAAAGTGCAACTCACTATTATATGAAGGTCAATACGTAGTCTATTGTGTAAGTTTCCTAAGTATATGACATATAATTCTATGACAAATTAATTTTTGATCCCATATATTTATACTATTTCAAAATTTATCCCGTTAATTGGTTATGTATTTTCTTATACTACAATTATGCCGTTAATTGGTTATGTATTTTCTTATACTACAATTATGCGATCATTATTTATCAACTCTTACATTATCAATTCTATATTCTTTTTTTTAATCTCTTTAGAATTGTGCTATTTTTGTTTTCTTATTTAAGTCACAATTTTTAAGAATAAAATAAATATTATTTTGGAGATAAAATAAGTTAAATAAAATTTTATGAATACTTATGTTTAAAAAGCATTATATATAATTAAAACGAAAATTACATACATGGAAGATTGTAGGATTATACTGAATATGTTATAATAGTAATAAACATAGATGAAAGATTTGAATTGTCAAGAGTATAAAAGTAAAAATATTTTCCACATTTTTATTATAATCAAACAAATACAAATTAATTTTTAATAATAAAATAAAATAAATTTGTGGGCCACACATGAAACAAAACTTTTTGTGACTTTTGAAAAGAAAAATTAAAAAATGTGAAGCTTCTAGAAAATTATTTTGATAATTAATTATAAAATTATAAATTTAGAACTTTGCTCATAAAAATGTTTAAAATTACAAAATTGCCACTGGTCGTCCTACATCATGGCTCTTTTATATAATAGAAAAATAGTAATAAACATAGATAAAAGATTTGAATTGTCAAGAGTATAAAAATAAAAATATTTTTTACATTTTTATTATAATCAAACAAATATAAATTAATTTTTAAAAATAAAATAAAATGAATTTGTGGACCACACATGAAACAAAATTTTTGTGACTCTTGAAAAGAAAAATTAAAAGATGTGAAGCAACTAGAAAATTATTTTGATAATTAATTATAAAATTATAAATTTAGAACTTTGCCCATTTAAAATTACAAAATTGCCATTGATCGTCCTCCGTCATGACTCTTCTATATAATTTCAAACAGTTTTCAATGAGATATGTTTTAACTGTAAATTACCCCATCATCATATGTAACTAATTTATTTGTTTCATTGTTTATTCTTCTTGTTCCGTTGTATATATACCGTATTTATCTCTTCTCCTCCTCTTTTTCAAGCCAAATTTGTTAAAGCCTTGACTTGAACTCATATCTTCTTAAAATTTATTTTTTAAAATACAATAATTATTCACTTCACTGCATTGTATTTTTTTGGAAATAAAATAATTTGACAGAAATCCATTAATTATATTTTTTTACCGATCAAATATGCAAAAACTTTATTAAAACTCTCTCGTTAACCTAAAGCAAAGTTTAAGCCTAAATTTTGAGATATTTTTTCTATTCTTTAAAATGACATATTTAAGGCGGCTCCATAAAATTTAAGCAGTAGTCTTGGATACATATTATTGTGTTTATAATTAAAGACATATCTGTCACGTATATTAATTAATACACAGTTGAAGCTCTTTATCATCAATTGTGCTGGTCAACTATGTATAAAACATACATAACAATTAACTGTTGAAAAATGTATATCCTACTTGGCTGAAGAAGATAATTTTTCAACTTTTTTCCTCTTTCACATTCCTTGAAGAGAGTGTGATAATACTCTATATCGATTAATCATTTAATTCGAGAATTCACTAAATAAAAAATGTCATGTCTAGGTTATGAGTTTTTAGGCCTTCAAGATTAATTTTGTGACCTTGAGGAATTGACCCTTTAATTTCTATTATAAGTTTGGGTAATAACAATCAAAATGTTACGACTTACGGGATTGATTAGTTGCTTCTAGTTGATTTTCCTGTTGCTTAATTAATTAATTAATTAATTTGTTTTAAACCACAAATGTCGTGTATAATTTTTCTTATTTATAATTCAAAGTACTCTGAAGCATGATTGAGAAATAAAATAATGGGAAATAATAAAGGTCAAGCAACATCAGAAATATTTCAAAGGCAAACAGGCAATAGCGTACAAAGTATATCTTTGAAGAAACTTAAGAACACGTTTGCATATTAAAATATGAAGCATCATGTACATCACATTGTATGATTAGTATTCTAAGAAAAAATCAGAAAAATAAATAGTTGGCATCATATCCTTATAACCAGATTAAAAAGAATCTTTTGATTATTTTTTATAAGTCACAAGTCAGAAGTTACAATTAAGAATTTGAGTTACGCTAAAAAAATAAAATACTAGAGTATTGATTTTGGTGATGACAGGGAGTGCAAAAAAACAAAGCCACGGATTCAGTTGTCCTTGATGTTGTTAGACTATCTTTTCTGAAAAATACTTATTCACATTGGTGACTGTTAATTAAATTGCACCGATCAACTAATTTAACTATAAGACATTTATTTAAGTAAAGATACATATTCTGTCTGTTTATGTAATTGTACTTTTTTTCAAATTTATTTTGAAAAGAATTAATGGCAAGTTCTTGTAGCATACAAATATTATAACATGCTCAGAATCCATAGTTTTGGATCTCCCTCCAAAGGTTCCTCTTGATCTAGCTACAAGGATGGGGGCAATAAGGAACCTAGAAGAAAGTATTATTCTACTAGTTGGATAAAAAAAAAAGAAGTTTTTTTTTCCCAAAGCGATCTCAAAAAAAGTGATTTGATTAATAGGATTTGATATGATTTCAATGAGATTGATAATTCAATATTTCTTCTTAGAACGTTATTAATTTGATTTTGTAAACAAGACTAAGCATGTTGCCATTAGAAGCAAAACCCCCCAAAACAAAAGTTTCAGAAACCTTATAGTCATAAGTTGCGACATGCCTAAAACTAAAAGTTTAAAAATCTTACTATTCCCTCTGTCGCAATTTATATGACACCTTTTATGTTTTGAGAGTCAAATAATTTAAGTTTGACCGAAGATTTGCGCATGAAATCTTCAATTTTTTTTTAATGAAATTTATATATTTGTAAACTACGTAAAAATAAATCTACGAGTCACAATAATTTATAATTCAAAATGTTTAAAAGATCTATAAAAAATTTACGGTTAAATATAGACTTATTTAACTCTTAAAAATCCGAAATGTGACATATAAAATGAGACGAAAAAAGTACAATATTTTCTTTCTTAAATACTATACTGTCCAGTTTAATATGATCAGATCGATTTAATGGCATAGATAAAGTATCACTTTAAGTATAATTAATGATAGAAGTGTATTATACAAGATATATTTCGCTGTTTTCTTGCAAGTCATTATGTATTGACTTTTTTTTCCTTGTTAGACTTTTCTTTTTCATTTTTTAGGAGTGTTATTTTTTAAACTTTCATTATATTCTAATTGCAATGCAAGCAAATCAAAATTTGAACAAAACATTACTGTAACACCACTTAAAGAGAGGAATATTAAAAAAAAAAAAACAGATCCCAGGTAGAATATTTGGTACAACTTGGACAGGACATGAGTAAAAAAAACATAAAACAATTAATACTACTAATACTCGTATCTGTTACTTCACTTATTAATAAACTTAAACTCAATATATTCTAGTCCAACAATCTTTCAAGATTAAATTACTGGATAGAGGATTAACTCTCCACTTCGTCCATGAACTCGTCAAAGATGAGTATATATTTGTTTTGATCAATGACAAAGACACCTTAGTATTTTTTTATTAATTTATGATGATTATATTATCATCATTAGCAGTACAATGTTTCTATTTAATCACATTATGATTAGCCTATGAAATGAACTAATTACATATATCTATTGGATTAATATAAATATATCTTTTCCTATGGAAAGGGAAGTTGAAGGTGAACCATGTCGAGTAGCAATGCCCCCTCCCAAGACAGGGAAGCTGATAACCATTCTCACTATCGATGGAGGAGGAATTAGAGGAATTATTCCTGGAGTTATTCTTGCATATCTTGAATCACAACTTCAGGTAATTAATAATTAAAGATGGAGTACACTATAGGATTGTATATTAATTCAATTTTGTTTGAAGGAATTGGATGGTGAGAATGCAAGAATTGCGGATTATTTTGACTTGATAGCAGGAACAAGCACGGGGGGTCTTGTAACAGCCATGTTAGCTGCACCAAATAAAGATAAACGCCCTCTTTATGCTGCCAAAGATATTACTCCTTTTTATATTGAGCACTCTCCAAAAATATTTCCACAGATCAGGTTAAGCCATGCTACATAGCTATAATATAAATATCATTCATTATATTCTTAATCGTGATAGTATCAACAAATACATTCTACTTTCCACTAGTATAAATATCAGACATGATTATTCATTCCATGAATTAAGCATATGGAAAAAAGTCAACTACGTATTAGCTAATTTTTTGTTTAAACGATATGCTCTTATGATTTTCATTCATTTCACTGACCATTAAGCCACACCCTTAAATGCATTTATTTTTGTACGATAATTTGGTGTTATATATATGTGTAATACTTCCCCTTCATATATTTTATTAGAGACCTGCCAAGGTAACCATGCGTTCATGTCAATCAAGACGAGTCTTAGGCATATTGGTTTTGTGAGTTTCTGCTAAAAGGACCTTTTTAGTAGCGATGTGTAAGTTGTCACTAATTAGATTTGACTTTTGTGACAACTCCATCACCAGTAAATCCTTCACTTAGTGGCGACTTGGCAAAATTTTGTGTTGTAAATATTTTTGTGTTGTAGCGTACAATTTGACTTGACTTATTGTGGTGATGTGTGTCGCCTCAAATGAGCATTTATTGTGGCGATCGACTTTTAGTTATGGAAATATATATTACCACGACCCAATTGTCACTGCTATAGACTTTTAGCGGTGGTTTTTTGGGCATTTCAGCTACTTCGATGCCCCTAATAAGTCATATTTCTTTTAGTAGGCCGTATTATCCAACAGCATTTTTTTTTGTCTTGCTCACTTTTATGACTTTCACCCACTTCAATAACAGTTACTTTTCAATGAGCGTATATCTATCTTTTGATTTTTGTGGGATTAGTTTTTGCAGTGGACTATTTGCTGGAGCCATAAATCTAACCAAAATGATTAACGGACCTAAATATGACGGGAAATATCTTCATGAACTTATAAAGAGACTTCTAGGAGGCACAAGGTTGCATGATACCTTAACTGCTGTCGTAATTCCAACTTTTGACATCAAAACACTTCAGCCAGTTATCTTCAGCTCATATGAGGTGTGCCTAATTCTATTGTATAACAACTTGTAGAAATTAGAAAAAGGCGGTTAATACAGAGTATTTAACTATTTTGTAGGCAAATTCGAAACCTGAATTAAATGCGGAACTGGCGGACATTTGCATTAGTACTTCAGCAGCACCAACATTTCTACCTGCCTATTGTTTCAAGACCAAGGATGCTCAAAATGAAGATCGTGAATTCAACCTAATTGATGGTGGCGTGGCTGCTAATAACCCGGTAAATATATACAATATTTAGACAAAAATGTTGAAAATCAGCACTTATTGATCGCACTTTTGTATATGTGATGTGATGAATATTGTAGACATTGATTGCCATTGGTGAGGTGACAAAGCAAACATTGATGAAACACGAAGACTTATTTCCTATCAAGCCTATGGATTATGGTCGTTTTCTAGTGATCTCACTGGGGACAGGCAATGCAAAGAACGAGGGAAAATACAATGCTAAAATGGCTTCAAAATGGGGATTACTTAGCTGGCTAACTCATGACAACTCCACACCAATCATTGAAGCTTTTAATCAAGCAAGCGCTGATATGGTTGATTATCACAACTTTGTGGTTTTCAAAGCTCTTCACTCAGATGATAAATACCTCCGAATCCAGGTGTACCTCCACCTTCAATTATATCTATAACTTTAGTATTTAATTAAACTATCAATGATTAATCGTGCATTTTATTTGATACGACCAGGATGATAATTTGACGGGGAACTTAGCCTCAGTTGACATATCGACAAAGGAAAACTTACAAGGTCTCATCAAGGTAGGAGAAGAGTTACTGGACAAACCAACTTCAAAGATTAATTTAGACAAAGGAGTTTATGAAGCTGTTGAAAATGGAGGTACCAACAAGGAAGCTCTACGCAGGTACGTACATTTGTCTATCGAATTTTTAGACGTGAAAATATTCATTATATTAAAGACTAGTTATCGTTTAAAAATGTTACAGGTTTGCAAAGAAACTTTCGGACGAGAGAAAATTCCGGCAGGCTAATGCCGGCCAGTAGCCGGTTGGTGTAAATGTAGTCATCCACTTTGTTGCTACAGCGTGAATGTATTAATTGTGTGTTTCAGTTTAATAATGTTCCTACTTAATTAATTTCCCATTATTTTTATGCATTAATGATGGTGGGATTAAAGCTGCATACCTTTTGTAACAATTTCCTACTTTTATAATTTATTTGGTTGTTTAATTTATAGTATATAGTTCATCAATTAGTTTTATATGACACCCTATGTTTACTTTAAAAAAAAAAAAGTGGATTTTTACACATGGTACACAGTAAAATTTTTGTTACGTTGGATGGGACGGATTGAAATCTTTGGGGGATTTTAAGTCCTCATCCCACTGCTCCGTTATAATCTCTATAGAAATAAAGAGACGAGAGGAGAAGTCAGACAACATGATTATGAGAAAAAATTCAAAAATGTTTTTTTTTTTCTTTTTAATATAAGCGCTTCAAATAAAAGCCTTAAGACAATGGGTAGAGCACACCCCCTTTGGGAAACCTTTGATGTAGGAACGAGTAAGTCCACCAAGATTCTAGTCCGCTCTATCCCACATGATTTTCTTAACATTTTTTTTACATCGTCTAAAAACATGTAATTATAACTGACCTCAAAATTTAATACATCCATAATTTTTTTCAAACTGTCTATGTAGTTGTTATTAAGTATCAAATATTCTTGCTAATAAAAAATATTATAGAGACTTGTATTTCGAGTTGAACTTTAAGAAAAATGCCTCTAGAGTCTGGATCACTTCAACTTTAATAAATATAATATTTCATATTATTATTGATCCTTTTATCAATATCTTAAAATATGAAATATTAATTCGAGATATATTTTTAAGGGAAAATATTTCCTTTTTATAAGGGTGAACTAGAATTTAACATAAAGTAATTGCCTTCAAAAACTCTAACGTATCTTAAAGGTCAAAGAACATGAATTAAGTTCATTTTATAAACATTACCTTGGATCAAGTTTTTTCTTTTTAATGCCTCACATGGTTCTATGCTTCAATGAAGGTAAGCGTGTGAAATCGTGCATTTGTTAACAGAAACCAACACATGTCCAACAATTAATCTTCCAGGACTTTAAAATTAAATAAATTGGAATTATTAGATGCTGGTACAATTACTTGAACACGACGCTGAAGAAACTAAAAAAAGAATATTATAACCAGTTCTTTAACTATTACTCCATCTTATCTACTCTTAGTTTTGTTTCAATTTGTTTGTCTTAATTGTTATTTAGATAGATAGAGAATATTTTTTCAAATACCTTCTAAATATTGTGACTTGTTAACTATTTTAACTTATAATACATTTTATTTTCTATATATGTAAATTTTATTTCAAAAAGGTTAAATATCTCTATCAATATTCACACCAAACTTCGTATTTGAATCAAGCCGAACAAATTGAACCAAAAGAGAGAATATTACTTCATTTATTAATTAAAACTTAAAACTCAGACATAATTCAATCGTCTAATTTTATTGGATGGTGGAACTCTCATAGAAGACGACTCAGTTGAAATTTTTCCATGAACTCTTCAAAGATCAGTTTATTTATCCTTGTTGTAATAATCATCGACAAAAACACGTTACTTTTAACATTTATCTCTTCTTTGTTTTTTTAATAATAATTATCATCATTTAAGACAATGTCTCTATTTATTGGAATCGTGATTAGCATCTGAGATGAACTAATTGTTAAGTCTCTATACATAGGAGTATTATTTTTACGTTGGATATTCCTATGGAAAACTCAGCTGCAGGTGGAGTAGCAATGCCGCCTCCTAACAGAGGGAAGCTAATAACCATTCTCTCCATTGATGGAGGAGGAATTAGAGGAATCATTCCCGGGGTTATTCTTGCATATCTTGAATCACAACTTCAGGTCTTTTTTTTTTTTTACCTACATTAATTATAGTCGAATTCATGATCAACTTTAAATCTTAGATCTGTCACTCACTGAATATATCTTACAGGAATTGGATGGTAAAGATGCAAGAATCGCGGATTATTTTGACTTGATAGCAGGAACAAGCACGGGTGGCCTAGTAACAGCCATGTTAGCTGCACCAAACAAAGATAAACGCCCTCTTTATGCTGCCAAAGATATTACTCCTTTCTATCTTGAGCACTCCCCAAAAATATTTCACCAGATCGGGTAACCATGCTACCTGAGTTAACATTTATATATATATAATTCTTGAATTTTTCTTTTTGGATATTAGACCACACCCTGTGTATCTCTTGATTTTGGATTTTTGCAGTGGACCATTTGGCGGGGTGATAAATCTAACGAAAATGTTGAACGGACCAAAATATGATGGGAAGTATCTTCACACACTTCTAAAGGGACTCCTAGGAGGTACAAGGTTGCATGATACCTTAACTGCCGTCGTAATTCCAACTTTTGACATCAAGGAACTTCAGCCTGTCATCTTCAGCTCATATGAGGTGTTTTTTATACCCCGTAATAGTAGTACTGTAAATCATAAAAAAATAGTAAAGTGAAATAACAACTTGAAATTAACCATTCTGTAGACAAAATCAAAACCTGTTTTGGATGCGGAACTGGCGGACATTTGCATTAGTACCTCGGCAGCGCCAACATTTCTACCTGCCTATAGTTTCAAGACCAAGGATGCTCAAAATAATGAACATGAATTCAATCTAATTGATGGTGGTGTGGCTGCCAATAACCCGGTAAATAAATAAATAAATTCTTGAATGATCAGTACATTACAGTAGAAAATCCGGTAATATATGTATTGATGAATATTTTAGACATTGATCGCAATTGGTGAGGTGACAAAGCAAGTACTGATGAAGCATGAAGACTTATTTCCTATCAAGCCCATGGATTATGGTCGTTTTCTAGTGATCTCACTGGGGACAGGCAATGCAAAGAACGAGGGAAAATACAATGCTAAAATGGCTTCGAAATGGGGATTACTTAGCTGGCTAACTCATGACAACTCCACACCAATCATTGAAGCTTTTAACCAAGCAAGCGCTGATGTGGTTGATTTTCACAACTTTGTGGTTTTCAAAGCTCTTCAATCGGATGATCAATACCTCCGAATCCAGGTATATATCTATCACACTGAATTCACATGTTATAACAATTTACTTGCCTTATTTTATCAGATTACTAATTAATCTCGTCTGCTGTTTGATACTACCAGGATGACACTTTGACAGGGAACTTGGCCTCAGTTGATATAGCGACAAAGGAAAACTTACAAGGCCTCGTTAAGGTAGGAGAGCAGTTACTGGACAAACCAACTTCCAAGATAAACTTAGACAAAGGAGTTTATGAACCAGTTGAGAACGGAGGAACCAACAAGGAAGCTCTTCGAAGGTACATACACTTGTTTATCACATTTGTAGACGTTCAACATTCATTATATATAAAACGCTGACGAAATAGTACTACCATGAGTACTGATCATTGCCTCATTTTGAAACGTTGCAGGTTCGCAAAGATACTTTCAGACGAGAGAAAGTTCCGCCAATCCAATGCCGGCCAGTAGCCGGTTGGTCTAAATGGAATTGCATTGTCATCCATTTCTATGTATTGTTTCTTTCAGTTAAATAATATTCCTACTTAGCCATTTCTTTTTTATGATTTCATAGTACTTTCATATATATATACAAGTTCGATCCACTTGGGAGACTCCAAAAACAAAGTTAACACATATAGATACAAGCTGCGAAAAACACTGCATCTGTAAACACGTCATAAACTGAAGTAATCTTAAGTAATTTCACATAATTAAGTACCTGGGTAATTCACTCCATATAAATCCAAGTATAAAGTAAAAATCAAATATAAGGTCGCAAACATAAAAATGACGAGGTAGCTGTTTGTGGTACCCCCTATTTTTGAAAAATACAAAAAGTAAACTTTTAACTGAAATCTAGTTGCTGCTGCTTTCGAAATTCGGGTCTGAAGTTGGGCTCTGGCGAATGGGCCTAGAACGTCGTCATATGCTTTGACATATCACCGCCCAGAAGAGAAAAATTATGAGCTGGGGCATCAGCTATTTAATATACAAAATTGAGATACTATCACCCAATCATCCTATTTTAACTAATACAGATGAACAAGGTCATGCAGTAAATAACATCAGCTGACTGTCCCAAGCTGTGGAATTAATACTCCCTTGCATAATAAGCTTTCTAAGATTTTCAGACAAGTGCTTCAGTAAAAATCATTTTGATTTCTTTTGATCAGAAACTCTTGCTCCCACAATCTTGACAACAGGGTGATCCTTTGGTTGGATAAGCTTCAAAGCTGGATGAACCCTCAGATCACCCATTAACAACTTTTGGTTAACATCAACTCACTTAAGTCTACATCAATGTAGGGAGGGATGACATCCGCTGGGCATAGAAACTTTACCATTCTCTTGATGATATTCAAATATGACCCTACCAAATTGGTTAACCGTTAATTATTAAAAATATAACATACCCGCTGAAGTCCAACTAAGTGGGGTCTGGGGAGGACCGATGTTTATTAAAAATTAAAATAAAATAAAATAAAGAAAAACAAAAGCGCAAGCAAATAGGAAATGGATATCATTTCACATGTTATCCGTGTTTCATTTCATCATTTTATCATTCAGCAAGGATTCTTTCTTCTGAAATTGACCATCAATTCTAAGAGAGACATTAATTATGAAGCTCACTAAGTCATAAGATTCAGATTTCATATATTAGCTGAAAGACCAGACGCCCTACCCCACAAACAGATCATGGCACATGTGTTTAAGCATTACTAAAAGAGAGAAATTTATTGAATTGGGCTAACCCTATTTGAAATTAAAGAGCAGCCCGGTGCACTAAGCTCCAGATATTGCACAGGTGCGGGGATGACCGGACCACAAGGGTCTATTGTAGGCAGTGTTAGTGGCATCTATTTGAATTAAAAGGAAGCATAATAGTGATTATGTTTACTCTTTACGCCCTATCCTCTACTTTTAGTTGCTCAAATCTCTGTATTTACCTTTTTTGGTCAAATGGGAGAAAGGTAAGTTAGACTATCTGGGTTTTAGTCATACATCTGAAGTTATAATGACCTCAGCAGCTGTTATAAACTTTCCAATATGAACCTCTACTATATAAGGTGGACAAATTTGACTGTTACCATTCTCAAAAAAAACGGTGGACAAATTTGAAGTAACTGCAAACATTTTTTAAGAAATGCAGTGAGTTATGTTAATTAAACAAGTTTATGTGCGTATTTTTTTTTATTTTGAAAAAGGTAACTTAGTTTATGTCCCGTATTTATCATTATGATTGTCGTTTTTTTTTTTGGAGAAGGTAGTGTATTTTATAAATGATCAGCACTAAGAAGTGCTGTTAAAATCTGCATCTGCAGCAAAAAGGGAACTTCACAAAAATCTAACCCTTCTAGACCTGTAGTGATTCTATTACATCTGGAATCAATTCGTTTCAGCCTCATCCATTTGTTGCATTTTTTACATCAAAAAAAGAAGAAGAAGCTAACATTTGGATTTTCTCTTCTAAATGTTGTTTTCCATGTCTTGAAAACATCTTCTAGTTCTCTCAATCCACACAGTTCACCAAACAGCAGCTGGTGCAGTGTTCCCTTTTGATTGCCTTATTGACTTACTAACAGGTAAGACTTAAGAACACTTTAACCCTAACTCTTCCTCTTTAGAATACATTGTGTTTCTTCTCAACCTTCATGGAATTTAAAGTTGATGGACCCAAGGCGGAATGACTGGGACCTAACTATATTATTAGAAGATGGCTGCATCAGCTCTTTTCCAGAGTGAAAGAAATGACTGAACCATAAATGATAGCGCTTGACATCAACATCCTAGCCAGATGGCTTTACTACAGTTCTTCACCAATTTTTTTGGCACATCTTTAGAAATGGGATGCTCTAAACTTATAGCAATTCTATTCTGAAGGAAGATTTTAGAAGAGCTTCACTGTGCTTAACGAAAGGGAGAATTGACTTAAGAGACTTCAAGCCGATCTGTTCGGTAGTTAGTAGTAAATGATTACAAAATCACTTGCTGAAAGACTAAAGAGGGTAATAGTTGCATTCATTTGAAGTAACATCAAATGAGTGCCTTGATCATCAAGTATTCAAAGAGAACCAGGAGGTCTAAGAAAACTTGACATAGTGAAGGCCTAATAAGATCGTACTAACTGGAACCTCCTCCTGATTCCTGAACACTAAAATGATAGGATCTGATCAAAGATGGTTTCAACAGATAATACATTCCATCTAGAGGGTAAGACTGTCGGTGCTGATTAATGGCACACCAGCAGGGTTGTCACCAAGACTTAGACAAATAGCAAGAAATAACCAGGCATGTTTTACCTAATTCGGGATTTGAACCCTAGCCTCCCATGGCTCATTCCAATTAAAACAGCTAGACTACACCCTTGGGTGCTCTACATTGAGAAACTTCTAGGTCCATCATAACCATATAATATTAGCATTTAATAAATTCAAGAAAACCAGCCGTTACACCTTAGGATAAAGAACTGATGCAAGTGTAACATATAACAAGCTAAGTTTCAATACATCACTACGCAAACCTACATAGTAAGGAAATTGAAGACTTCATAAAAAAAAAAAAAACATGTTTTAGCAAGTTACCGATAGGAAAAAGCAGATGAATCAATTACTCACCTTTCTTCAAACCAGGGACACATCCTCTCCTCTAGATACAAGAGGAACCTCAAGTAAAGCACTTGATGGAGCTCTTATAAAGGTAACATTAAGAGGCGCATCTGAACCAGCTTCCAGATGAACCTGAACATTGAAATAGATATATCAGTACATAGGCAGCTCTGTTTCCTTAGCTACGGCTCCTAAGTATAAATGAATTGAAAGCCAGTATCTATCTTCATGTAGAACTCGAACTTTCTCAATAACGTCAGTAGATTCAAAGTCAGGGTGAACCTCAAGATCAAACAAAATGGGAGCGACCGAGATGGTTAACAAGCTTCCTAATCTGATTAGCCTGAACAGAGATGAGTCTTTTGTTACCACCATGTTGGCCGTCCTCTTGTTCAAACACTATGCTGGGTACCCGCCCAGCTTTCCTCTCTTTGGCGGCGATGTTTTTTCCCGAAGTCACCCGAACAACGGCATGAATAGTTTCTGGAGAGCATATTTTGGATCGGGTTTAGGGAAATCATCTAGGTGTGGAAGAACTGCGGTGCCGGCGTGACTGAAGAAACGGAAATGGTGGAGGGATTTGGTCAGCACAATGCGTCGGATCAACATTCCTGAATATGATCTGATCCAGTCGGAGAGAGCGTGCGAGGGGCTTAACTAAGGTTTTGAGTCGGACACATGTTGGCTGTACAATTCACAGTGTGTAATGCAAAAGGTAATTTTTCATGTTTATTTCTGTTTCTACTACTATTTGTTTTCTTTTGAGTTTTGATTGATTTACATTGACCTGAATATCTTGTGTTTCAGTTCGATCTTTGCACAATCCTTTTTATCTCTATAAATATTGGTGGATTCTTTAGTAGCATATCATTCTGTATATCAGTCAATGAAAGCCATATGGTAATACTTCCTTGTAAGTAAATGAAAGAAGGAAGTGAATGTAGCAATA
This sequence comes from Solanum lycopersicoides, assembly GCA_022817965.1. Lineage (NCBI taxonomy): Eukaryota > Viridiplantae > Streptophyta > Magnoliopsida > Solanales > Solanaceae > Solanum > Solanum lycopersicoides. The sequence continues at coordinate 80,636,291 of CM040619.1, forward strand.
TTTGTTATAAATACATAAAGTGACGTCATTTGTTTACTTGAGTTTTATTACCTATATACGTCCAACTCAATTTACAACTTCAAGACTCATAAAGCAAAGTTAAGTTGGCTAACGTCGACGCACTGCAACAAACATTGCATCAGTAAACCCACGGCAAATTATTGAAGTAATGAATAAGATTCTGTAACTTAAGAGCACAGAAGTACTTCTTCATCCACTGGATGCTCCGCCCAAGTAAATATGGCAAAGGAACTAAGGGTATTTACAGAGCACTTTACATAATCAACCCTCTCATCAACTAGTATCATCCTTGACGCCCAAAAAACTTCAGGCTACACATAAGACATCCCCTTCCCAACTATTTTTTGTTGTTTTCTTTTACAAGTTATTCCATCCCCTTTCAGCCTATAATAAGCCTCACTGGTAAGAATTTATGGAACAGTAAAATAATTTAACAAATAAACGAATATTACTGTTCAGCTATAATTTAGGGGCTATGCAAATATCTGCTGAATGACTGTCTCTGCATTCCCGTTGTACTGTGCAAGGAGGTGAATTGCATCTGCTCTGGGCAATGCCAGAAATTCCTGCACCAAATATTCACAAATAACTAAATAAGTAGCTGCTGCACTCAAAAATGACCTGAAAAAGTGGCACATAATGAGAGCACCTAGAAAGTTTAACATAATCTGCTGACAAGCAGCACACAGTGACCAGGGGATATACACATCAATAGAATAGCATCAAGTAGAAGGGCTTCACAACAGGTTCATCGAGATGCAATAACAAGGATAAAGTTAGAAGCAAGCTTAAAAAACAGAAAGGAAAAAAAAACTCACCATAACTTTTAGTATTGCAGTTTCATCACATCCAACATCTCTGGCCGATGACTGGGTTGGACTTCCATCTTCCTGTTTCCTATTATTTGAGGAACCAGTAACTTGAGATGATCCATCAGTGCTCATGTCAACATCCAATCTGGAAGCATCTATAATCAATTTGGCACCAACTTCCTTCAGGGCGTCGATCCTCAAGAGCCCTTCAAATCGATCTTTACACATTTGAAGTTTGAACCACTCACTGTGTGTATACAGTGTGGCCCTTATGATCTTCATAAGCTGGGGTTCTTCAATACCAAGCCTCCTACCAATAGCAACCTTTGCATGGACAAAATTGTGACAGTAAATTAGGTGAGCCAAGATACTAGAACACAAGATTTTTCATTGATCAATTTGGGCTACATATATCAGCCCAATGTTTAAATCAGCCAAATTTGGCGTGTCAAAATGGTCTGAGGTGCGGATTGCACACGTCGTGCTTTTATGGGCTAATTTTGCCAATCCTAGTGATATGCTAGTGTTTGCCATTAATTATTTTAATTACTATGTAAGTCAGATTTTTATGTAAGTAACATTAACATGCTCCCAAGTTCCTAATTTGTAACTAAACCACAAGTTACTAGATAAATCAAAGAGCATTCATATACAATACCCCCACCCCCTCATCCCCCCAAAAAAACACTCAACACTCCTTGCCCCTCCTACAACGAAAAAAACTTGTACAATTCAGAACAACAACAGTATTTTGTTGATTTTTCCAAATATTAATTGGTTATGAAGAACAAGAACTACAATTCCACACCAATGAAGAAAATCAAGAGTACAAACAATTAAAGCGGCATATGGTTAAAAAACAATTAACTTTTTTTTTTTAAAACATCATAGTCCCACATCGGCTATAGCTGGGGTGTTTGGTTTCTTATATGATCTTTGGGAAATTCTCATGTCGCTCTTGGGGTTGAGTTATGTCAAAGTCCATCTTCTTATCATGGTATCAAAGTCAGGTCCATCTCAATTCTTGGTTTACCCCACGTTGGGCTCCCATATTTTGTTCTCTGCAGTCAAATCTTGGGCGCACGAGGGGGTGTTGGAGTCTCCACAGTCCAGATGTCCAATCATGAGCTAGCTTCTAGGGTTGATTTACACCCAAGATCTATTTCCTTATCAGCAAAAGGTTATATAAATGAAGCAAAATCTATACCTAGCCTCCTAAAATCCCTGTAAGATTGGAAAGGATTTTTATTTTGGTTTTTGCTCACTTGTAATTACTGCATGTCCTTATTGCTAGCTTGATATATAATACAATTACCTTCCTCTTAAGACTTTTTAAAATTTATTTGGCAACTCTCTTCAAATTGAAGCAAATGCCCACCTAAAGAATCAATATTCAGGAAACTGAAGTGAAAAGCTGGGAACGAGAACAAATCAAGTTCTTCCTTGTTGTCTTATTGACATTCATAAAACAACAGTACACTGTTCTTTTCACGTTGTGTTTCTCACTGAATAAGGATAAACTAAAAATATCGCAAAAGATTGGAATTACCTATAGATTAATACATTTTTCCAACATTAAGTTCTCACTCTCTGTTTTTCCTTGTTATAGAGTAGAACCATCCAAGCAGCACTAAGCCTTTGAAACTGTGTGTACTGAAAAACAGTAAAACTGTCTATTGAAAATCAGTAAAACAGCTCAAACCAGACTATCACTCATTTAATTCCAGTATCTTTGTGTGAGTGAAGAATATTTCACGTCACTCATTCAGAAATAGAGAATCGCATCATTCTTGTTTATGTTTTTTCCACAATCAGTGCCTTCTCTGCGTTCTCTGGGAATCTCTGGTGAAAGAATCTAAGCATCCAATTCGAAGCTCGTTGCGCATGGAGTAGCTCAGCATAAACCCCCAATGGCACTATGGGGCGTTTATATCTCTAAAACTTTCCTACACAAATAACCTGGTTCCAAGGTTCACAAAACACCTTGGCAGACCCGATCATTAAGGAGGGTAAGGACAAAGAGTGGGCCTTCTTTGCTCTGACATAGGAGAGCAGGAAGCATAAACTCAATAAGCTGAGAAGTGGAACCAGAGCAGAAGTTAGTGACTCAATTGTTTGAGTGAGCCAAAAAATCCAAAACAATAGAATACAGTGATTAGAGAGAACATGGTTCTGAGAAGGAATTTAACAATGTTTTCCTCGGATACCATATGAAGAATATAAGCATTCAAGTGAGAAACAGAAGGCAATGGGTAGAGTGCCCCATTACTATTATAACCCCCTTTAGAAACCTTAATACACCTGATGTAGGACGTTCTATATTTCTATCATCAAGCTGTTACTTAAACTTCTTTTGTTAGCCTTAACAGCAGACAAACAATGTCATCCAACCTGGGACAAGAGTACTTAAAGCACGGTGCATTCTGGAATGAAGAAACAAAAATCCAGTCTTATATATACACAGATACACAGACAAGGAGACAAAGGGGACATAAGTGTGGGAAAAGATTAGCCGGCAACAGTTCACCTGGGACCTGTTTTTACCATAAAGAGTGCAGAATGTCATACCTGGAGAGTATTGGCAAGAACACATAAGGGCAAGCGATCATTAAATGCCTCTTCATTAGGTTTGAGCAAAGCTAGCAAAGTCTCCTTCAATGGCTTCAACAGATCAGGATGACTAGAAGCCAAAGGACCCAGAAAAGAACAGGCTACCCTCAGTGCCTGAGTATGATCCCCAGAGCCAACCAGCTTCAAAAATTCAACCTGCCCGGAGGATTATTTTTTAAATGCCTTAATGATATAAACATGCTTCTACTGATCTTTGTCCCAAGTAGAAGTTTTAACTTCCATACCTGCTTAAGTTGAAAAAGCAGAGAAGGGTTCTGCACAAAAAAGTTTGAATCCATCTCATTAATCTCCTCAACAACCTCCTCTGTCATTCCTCTGCTAGCTAATTCCTTCAAGCCCAGCACAAGCTCATGCTTGTCCTCTCTATTCTTCATCATATTCAGAAAGCACGATTTTGGAGAAACCTGTAATAAAAGGTGTCGAAACAATGATTACTTTGAACACTACCCCCGCATCCTTTTTTCTTGTTATATGTTCTACTTTGAAAAACCAAAATACATGCCTGCTGATCTTTCAACATTGTTGTGTCGGCATTAAGATCTTCTCTGCTCCTTTCACTGGTAGGTCCAGACACAAATTCTGTGTTTTCATGTCTCCCCCTCCATCTTTTCCGCTTGTTTGTTTCGCCAACTCTAAGACACTTATTTTTCTGCAGAACTTTTTCAAACTGAGGGGTCCCACTGGTACTGCAATCTCCATAACTTGTTTCACTAGGGTAACGTTCTTCAGTATCAGTACTTTGAATGCTAGCCAAGTTGGTATTACTTTCAGGTGATCCCTCCATGATAACTTGAGAAGCAGACGTGTCACTGCCAGAAAGTTTAGTGTTTCCATCCCCAACTTCTGTGGAACAGTTCTTTGATAATTGTCCAGACTCTGATTGATCGTCATTGATACTAAGTTGCATCCCTGGGTAATGGAAAAAAATATAAAAGCCAGCCTTGAGATACATATTAGCAAACAGAATGTAAGAATGGAAAGTAAAGTTGCTCAGAAAGTTACCAGGAGAATCTACCACACTGAAGTTGACAAAACCCCTGTAGACACAATACTCATGAACAAGCTCATCAAACATGGGGTCATCCAATCTTATCCGGCACAGCTCATTCTGCAACAGCAAAGTTACAGGCACAATCTCAACAAAAGTATTTGTGATCTTCTACTATTTGACCTCAAAGCTGTACAATTAACAAGCTAGATCTACCTCATCAGCAAATCACAGAAAATCTGGAACACTACAAGAAACAGAAAACAACTCAACAAGAATGCAAATGTGTGACGAAATCATCCTCAGTCCCATCCTCGAATTTTTTTACTGCGAAAAGCCACTGGCAGCACAAGTAAAGAACTACAGAATGATTTTCCATTTAGTGAAAAGAAAATGAATTGTTGTAGCAAAAAAAATAAAATCATACAGCCTGATTTGCTGAACAGATAACTTCAATTTTTTTGACAATGTAATAAAATTCATTCAAAAGGGGGTAAAAACCAGTGGCGTACGCAGGATTTTTCATAAGCGGTGTCGATATATAATAAATAAATAAATGATATAATAATATTATATTAATAAAACTGTTTGAAGTGTACTATTAACTTCCTTAGTTTTATCTTAATAACTTATTATTGTGTCGAGTTTCGTTTCGAACAAGTGATTAAATTATTAAAATACAATACAAACTATATTCTAGTTCAATTGGTCCATTTTTATTCTAATTTAATTAGGAATTGAAGGTTGGAGGTTCGAATCTCAACAATATTAATTTTCATGCAAAAAAATAACTAGAAAAGCCAAAATCAAACAAAAAAATGCGCTTATTGAGGCTCGAACTCGGCCAACCAGGAGAATCGTTGCACTCAAGCCGCACGCTAAACCAACAAGCCAAGGCAGCATATGTGTTTAACGAGTGTCATTTATATTAATTGTAGTAATATTTTTATTTTTTTTCAGATTTATATATATATATATTTATATATATATATAATATTAAAAAATTTCGACGAAGTAGTGTCGGATGACACCACTAGACATAGGATGGATCCGCCCATGGCAAAAACTCGACGATCTACACGAAGTACACCACAAAAATAGAAAACGTTACAAAAAGTTTTCTACTAATGACAACCAATCCTTTATACAAACAGAAACCTTATGGGTGCACAAAAACGAAATAAGGGGTAAGAGGCTATTCCGTCAAGTATACAGGATCCTTCTCTACTCCATCAAAAGCAGAACACTTTAATAACAGCTTCATTTCGAGAAACAGAAAATACCCAAAAATTAGGGGGCTATATAGAACGCCATCAACAATGTTCTCAGCCTCACCAGTAATTACTAGACATACATTTTGCATAAATCAATGCAACAACAGGGTGATGCTGGACGAGGACATCACTAAATTTCAAATTATCATCAGAAAATTGTGGCAGAAATAGTGTGATATCCAAGCATCTATGAGAAACTAACCCAGTTTAAAGTAATGTTGCAGATAATTTAGATTTTAGCGAACAGCTACTATTAATAGCAAATACTTCAGCATACTAACCTGAAATGCTTGATATAAGTCACCCTTGGCGAATCTCAAGCTATCAATAGCCCCCTGCCTTGTAAGCTCTACCGCATGAGCAAGAGCTTGTATGTCCACCTAATTTCATAAAATATTGATGTGACACAATGCCTAGAACATTAGAAGATTTTCTAAAGCCTAGTCCCCCAGAAAAAGAAGATAAGGCAGTTTAAACTTCAACAAATAATGCACATTATATTAAGCACCAAAAATCTTACTTCAAAGTAATAAAAAAAAAACAGGAACAATTACGCCTCAAACGAAACTAGTTGGCATCTGTAATAGAAATCTTTTAATACCAACCAGTCACCACTCTGATTGGACACATTTTACTCGACCCAATACTTTGTCTTTTAAGGCAAATTAGGGGCTTTCTAACACCAGATTTTCTACATTCTCTAAGATCTCTGAAAATATAATAAAACAACCAAAGAGAATTACCACATTTACAAACTGCATTCCTCTTCAGGTTTAATAACCAAAACAATTACATCAGAATAGTAATAGAGTAGCTAAGATTTATAACCTCATCAAATGGAGGTGCTTCATAGGAACTCTCAAGTGGTGTTGCAGGGGGGTCACGGTCCTCGAGAAGTAATCTCTGTGTAAGATCTGATATAGGCGATGGAACTCCCTGACGAAAGCAAAATAATTTGTGTATGCTGCAAAATGATTGTGAAGTTAAATAAGAACAGTAAGAGGACTTGGATCTCTGATGAACGAATCATAAAAAGCCTCCATTTCATTGGGTTTTGAATGAGCATCTAAGCTTGTCATGGATCATCTGGAAGTTGTACCAACCTTATCAAGTACCTCAATGACATTGCAAAAAGAGGATCGTACGCACATAAATGAGCCCTTAAAACAGATGACAGCAGTCCTGCAATGTCAATCCTCCTCCTTGGAGACCACTGGGATAGTGAAGTGCAAAGACGTTAGTCACTTCTACTAAAATGAGACATTCAGTATCTTCGTTAACCCAAAAAAATCTCAATAAACCCCTCTAACTGCTGCCAGATGAACATTTATGGAATTCTTACTCGGGGCCAATGAAATAACCTCTTACCTCACTCACCACTGGAGAACTCTTATCTTCTTCATCATAAACCAAGGCAAGAAGAATATGCTTAAATTCCTCATATGCTTCCTTAAGATAAAAAGTTAAACATTCATTAGAACCCAAGTGTAAGGAGAACCAAGTAAAGCGAAATGATTTTCATATACGGATCAAGTATACACATAGAAAATTGTTTTTTACTAATGAGATTGAGAGAACTCAAATGTACTGATTTGAAAGTATGGAATTGATGTAATGGGATCCAAAGTGGCAAGAATCTGAGGATATCGCGCAAGTCACTATCATCTAGCATAACCAGTATCTATGGAAAACATGATTTATGACAAAGAACCTACGATGAGAAATTCCATCCTTGAACCACAAAGAAACACCAGGAATGATCTTGTCAAAACAAATATTATCTATGTGCTGCATAAACATAACTTATAATCTAGTTGAGAAACATACACAACGACAAGTATATAAATAAGTTGGGTTGTGATTACAAAAAAATAATTTTAAAAAAATTGTGGTGTTGAGAGATCCAAGAGGTATTCACTAGTGTCAATGTTGATAAGGAATTCAAATGAATATGCAGGGACCTACTGGATATGCATCCAACGCACAAGGTGCCAGTGACTCTCGGAGGCAATTAATGGCAGATTCTCGGTCCTCTGCAGTTCCTTTCCTCAAAAGCTCAATAAACCTCTGCATAAAAATCATGGAGACAAGTTTCAAGGATCATCAATTATTTTTCTAAGTGAAGCATGGTGAAAAAGTTTTTCATTTACCAACGAGTTTGCATGGACAGACATTTGAACCTAAAAATAACTTTGGTGAAGCATATCACCAAGAAATTTCATAGATGAACTGAAACTCTTAAGATTTCTCCAGAAAGCCTCTTCAGATTTTTGAAATCCAAAATGTGTGACCCAGTGATCAACCTCTCACTCAACTCAACAGTTGTGGTTAATCACATAAGAAAGAAAAAAAAAGCAAAATGGTAGAGAAACACACCAAGTGACTCTTGGCTTAAAGCATAATTAAAGGGGGCACTTCAATGAAGAAATACATAGGGGGTAAGGGAATATGTGTCTCTGCCTGTTACAAGAAAATGTAACAACAAATGAAAAGAACTATATCGACAAGAGTTACAAGCCCTAATTAAGTGAATTTTAATCAGTTCAAAAACCATTTTGATCTTAACTTTTCTAATATAGATTAATGACTAATTTTATCAAATTAAAATTTATATCTAGTATTTTCTATTAAAATCATCCATAATATTGCTTTAACAATTAAAATATCTCTATGCCCTTTACAAAAGAACAAAGCGCCCCAACTCAGGTTGTGGCTATCTTCAGGGCTTTCAACCTCAATACATATGCAAGTCAGATAGACAAGACTTGAGAAACTAGTAACTCGAAAACGTCATCAGAAGTTGCGTCAATTAATTTTAAATCCTCGCTAAATAAATAGAATTTGTGAGTTAGAGAAACTATGATACTAGGAAGTTCAAATTAAAACACTGTTGTTCCAATATTTTAAGTGTGGAGACAAACAGCAAGTTACCTGCTTCTGTAAGCAGAAGAGAAGACGATGATCATCAAGAACAAAAGGCGCATGCACACGCAAGAGATCGATAGCGGCATCAATGTCACCAAACTCCACTGAACGTCTGATCTGCCGAATAAGTAATCTTGACTGATAAGAGGAAGAAGATGAAGATGAGGTTGACGAAGACGGCGATAGAGACGTCGATGGCGAAGTTGAAGGAGAACCTGAGTCTTCGATTAGGTTTTCCGATTTGACGAAATCGATAATCAGAGAGTCTAGTGCCTCCCAATTCACCGGTAAAGAATCCATGGATGAAAAGTTTGTTGTTCTAGAAAAGTGGTAAGATAAATGGAAAGGAAATTTATAGGTTTGACAATTTTATCTTGCGCTGTTGGGCCTTGACGTTAGAAAACGCGGAGATAAAGCCCAATAAATCATAACCCGTTACCTACATTGTTTTTTTTAGGAAACTTACAGTTACATATATATATTAGGAAATATTTATCACATATTTTATAGCAACACGTTTTTTCTACTACACACATAAGTTATAATGCATTGCATTTTCAATACATATAGTTATTGATAAAACACATGATAATTAAAGTTTTATTCATAAAATAATATATTTATCTCTTCATTTTTGAAAACTTATTTTCTTAAAATAAAAATATTTCCTCTATACGAAACATTCTTTAATTAGTCATCAATAATCAAATATTAATTAACAACACCTAAAACACAAAAGTATCATTAGATTGTGTTTTATTGTTTACTCCCCTCCACCTTCCCACACCCTTTTTCCCCTCGTTACTTGTCCTTCAACCGTCTCTAAAAAAAATTTATATTGCATACGCTTTTGGGACATACATAAATACTGGTCAATTAAAATAACAAAGTTTGGCTTATTCTACAATTGTTCATGCATTTTTCTCTTCCATCCTTTTAGTGCGAAGTCTCTTCTCCTTTGAAAGCAGCTTTGCAAATCTGTTATGAAAAAGAAAAAAAAATATTAATCGAATTTGATTATCTAAATATTCTGAAAGTTATATATATATACAAATACTCAAAATGTCTATTATCATTAGTATTTGGATTATAGATGAATTAATTAATTAGATAGAAACCTGATAAGAGCTTGTTCATTTGTGCCTTCATTCTCAACAGCTTCATTTATGCAGGTTTCAAGATTCATCCTTGAAATAGGCTTTTGCAAGATGTTATTACCAATCTTCACCAGATTCTCCATGCACTTCTTTGTTGCTTTGTCAGTCGATGACGCATCTCCGCTTAAATAGTTATCCTGACAAAATTAAAAGAGTTTCACTTTAATACACACTTTTAGTGTCGGATTCATCTGAACTCAATACTTTTGATGCACAACATAAATTTATATAAAATATAATATTACAATAAATAGTAGTAGAAATGAACCCAAACTTAAAAATATGACGAGTTATTAACTAAGGTTATTAAAGATTGAACCATAAAGTTCAATGTTTTAGATTTGCCTCTAATACTTCCATATACAGGTCATCTAAATGACAGCTACAATATTATTTTCTTTCGCAAATTGGGGATGTGGAAAAGGAAAAAATGAAGAGAGGATTACTTTAGTTAGCCTACCAACTGAGCTACTAAGAGTCTAACGATAATCAAATAGAAGCAAAAAAAATATTAAATACCTGGATGCGAAGGTAGTTGTTTATATGTCCAGCAGTGCTAAAAAGCAATGACAAATGAAGGTCAGCCATATCAGCACTGGCAAAAGTGAAAGCATCAACCAAAGGGCATTTTCCATCTTTATAGAGCCAACTAATGATTCCCCAATTGGCTGCTCTGATTGCATCGTATTTCCATTCTGACTTGGAAGTACCTGTTCCCACAGATAGAACTAGATACTTACCATAATCCAGAACATTTGCCGGCAATGAATTTGCTTTGGCTCCGGTTGGTCTCATCGCCAGCAATGCCTTCATAAATTAATAACGGAGTACATTTTACTGTCACAGGACTGAAAGTATAGTTACGTTGTATATATATGTCTTCTTTTTTTTTAACTTACAGGATTATTGGCTGCAATGCCTCCATCTATAAGGTTAAATTCTCTATCATTTCCATGACAATCTTTTGTCTTGAACAAGTGAGCAGGTAAATAAACTGGAGCTGACGAAGTACCAATACAGATATCTGATAGTAAAGCATCAAAACCAAGATCCATCTTGGCCTGCATTAGTTAAAATTAGCACAATTATAATGGAGGAAAAACGATTTATTTATTTTTTTAGAAAAAAGATGTAGTGAGGTGAACTTTAAAACCTCATATGAAGAGAAAATTTGGGGCTCAAGTGTTTTGATATCATAAGTGGGAATAAGCAAATGAGTTATAGTTTCGTGCAATCTTCGGTTCCCCAAAATTCCACGGATTAAATTCCTTAGATACTTGCCATCATATTTTGGACCACACAACATTCTTAGTAGCGTTACCATTGTACTGCAAATTATGTCAGTTTGCATTATGATGGAACAGTTAATAACAACATAAGAAAATAATTATTATTATTTATACTTGTGCTGTGGAAAGATATTGGGACATTGCTTCTGATAAAATGGAATAATATCCTTAGCAGCATAAAGAGGACGGCCATGTCGGTTTGGTGCTGTTAACATAGTGGCGATTAGGCCTCCAGTACTACTCCCTGCTATTATATCAAAGTAATCTGCAAGTCGAGCTTCTTGTCCATCCAGCTCCTGCAAGATAGTGTAATATTGTAGATATACAATTTGTGCAAATGCTCAATGCTTAAAAGATGAAGTTGTCCTACTTGTAACTTTGATTCAACAAAACTCAATATAGTTCCTGGAATGATTCCCCTAACTCCTCCTCCATCAATGCTCAACACTGTAATTCTTTCTCCATAACGCTCCATTGCTCTTGCAATTAAATTCCACTATTCGTAATGCTTGATTTAAATTTATTGTCTCTGCATGTTGTGTATATATAGATGGCATCAACTAACGTATAGTACAAGTAATTTAATTATTGGTAGGACCAAATGCACGTCAATGAGAAGAAAATACTTCCCATTACGTTAAATGATTTCCAATTTTAATAAAGTAAATTAGAAGCTGTGTAGGAAGTATTCAGGTTTTAATTGTCCAAATACTTGTAATGCTAAGCCAGGACTCGGGAGTAATTGCTTTCAACTTGAATTGGCCTGTTTATAGCGCGTAGATAAATTATCTTCTTTTGAAAAGCTATGCATACAAGTTCATTTTAACTCGATATTAATATATAGAACTGCAAATACAGTCCTCCTTTTCCAAACTACCGTGAAAACAGTAAAATTTGCCAAATTGCAGAGGCGTGCAAGAAAAACTTGGGAATGGAACACTATTAATTGTGAATTTTGTGGTAGATATAAACTTTGGCATTCCACGCTATACATTATGAGTTTCATTGCCTAATTCAGGGGATGGGGGGCGTACATGAGACAAACTTCGAAAAAATAACTATTTTAAGTTCAGAGTTTGGCCAAATCATGAATCTTGTCATAAATATAGACAGATCAGGCCCCTGGTGTTCCTAACTTTATCACGCCACACATGGAGACTCTCAAATGGGTAAATTGGTTTGGGAATACAGGAAAAACATCCATCATTTAGGTTTTTGAGTAACTAAAGTTAAGATAGAATAGGTCCATCACAACATGGAGTTGAAGAATGAGCAACTTTAAAAAGGAAATGGCAGTCGGAAAGGAGAGTAGCAACCTCATATAATCCGTCTGAAGCAGTAACAGACCACTCACCGGTCTTTCTGTCTTCTTTCTGGCTGTTCCCACAATATTCTAGATTCACGACTCGTCTCAAACAAGAGAAAGAAACATGCATAAAATCTTTTTTCATAGATATGCAACGTATGCTCCCTGTGATAACTGAATTCATAAATTATAATCAACAAACAATATGTGCCGCCAGATATTCAACACCCCCAACTCTCGTGTGCCATTGTCTACATAAGTAGGGGTTTGAAGTTTAAAAATGCTTGTACAAGTCTTCTTTCCTTTTCTTGTCCCATTTTCTGAAAAGGTTTAAAAGAAATTGAATGAAAAGTAATAATAACTTGATTTCTATGGGACGGAGTTAAAGAATATTACAGCACCAAAACTAACAAGGTCGATATGAGAATTGTAGTTACCAATATTGAATTGTCGATGCTGTTGCAGGATCGTCGCTAGCACTGCGTTAGAATCTCAGCACCATCTGCAGTTATCAAAATGGTGTGCTCAAACTGTGCTGATAGGCTACCATCATCTGTAACAACTGTCCAATCATCATCCCATATTACTCCATCTATGCTGCCAATTGTCAGCATAGGCTCTGTACAGCACAGTAAAAAGTTGCATTCAGCACAGTAAAATAGTGCACACAACGATGGAATAGTAATTTTATGCTCCAAAAACTGACAGATGCATAAATTACAACAAAGCAAGACGTGAAAACATAAACTACTCATGTGATTCATAAACATTAAGCACTGTAAAACCTCAGGTCTTAGCTAAATCAGACTACAGGGGAAAAGGAGACAAGACAGTAGCTACCAGATTTTGGTTAATACCTATTAACAGAGTTCGAGTAGACATTTATTTAACATGGAAAATATTGTGCAGCTAATGCACAGTATGCCTCTTCACCGTTGTGGAAATTAATAAACTATTGTAAAATTACCAATAGTGAATGTCTGATTGAGCATCATCCGTCCGCGATCATTGTTCCCTGGGAAAGAAAACAAATATAACAAAATAAAAATTGATATAAAGAGAATTACTGGGTTTAAAAAGACGAGAATAATAGTAAATGCAAGTAAAAATGTGATTATGCATTCAAATAGATTATTTTTCAGAGACAGCGCCTTAGAACTATGAGCTCAATTTTCATTCTGTATGAAATTTCTTTAGAATAGAATTTTCTCATTATTATGTATTACAAAACTGCCCAAGAGGATGGAGGTTTGCAGATGAATGAAACATCTTGTAAATTGATATTAAATCAAACCAACAGTGTGAAGTAACTTATTTTAATCAACTCAGATAACTGACAGTAATTCGAACTAGTTGTCAACACTCAACAGAGATTCAATATAAATGTTAGACACAGCTTAAATGTAAGTATTTGGGTGCAATACAAATAAATTTTGAAGTCGGCTCTACTTTTTAACCCCTGATACAATAGCAGTTTATTCTTACATCTCATGCAAATATTAGTTTGAGGTGTTGTTGCAACATTTAGCAAGCTGGATATCCAGTCCATCGACATTGGATGGCACAAGTAGAAAACTGAACAAGAAGATAATGCTTTTCCCACGCAAACAGTACAAATTAAGCTGCAAACAAGTTGAACCATATAGTCTCACTATTGCTCATATTTTTACACATAAAAAAGCAGTAGGGAAGTTAGATATTAAAAATAAGGAAGTTACTGTAATGCAGAATGACTGGATCACTGTGGAAAGCACGTCCTACTCCATGGCCAACGAATTGTTGCACAACCCCATAGCGATGGTTATCTGCAAGATCACTACAAATAGAATGTTAACGTCAATCAAAACATGCTATGCTAAACAAGCAATATATATATATATATATATATATATATATATATATATATATATATATATATATATTTTTTTTTAACAAGCAATATATTGATGTACATATAAATAGGTCATAACCGTATATTAATAATTTACAAAAAATATCAGACATGTGTCCTATTCCTCAAATCAATTTGCCAAACTATGCCAGCTGCAAAATTGATTTTTCATGACAAATTCACCTCCATCCCGAGACAAATCCTTCAAGCATTTAGCAGACTGAGATACACAAGAACAAAAAAGAGAGAAGATTTAGGTAGATGTCTTACTGTATCGTCTTGCCAATTTTATTGAATTCCACTCCTGGTGCACATATTGATATTGCCTTGTCCAAGCACTCTTTAGTCACCTGAGGCATCAAATAAGAATCAATAGGCAGAATTGCAGATGCAACTATACAACAAAATAAGTGTCTCCCTCTAAAGCACAAAAGAGAGTTTCTTTTTTGGGTTGATAAGTTAAAGCATACAGAACACTTGGTAGCACAAAAGGTAGGAATTCAAAAAAAAAAAAATGGCACTAACACCATCAAGAAGTCATACTTGCACCAAGTTTTTGGCTTCCTCATCAACAGTTCCTGCAAAGAACATCGCTGATGTGTCACCATGGTAACCCTGCATAATCAATCAAGCCAAGCAGAGAAACAGAGAGAAAATTGAGTTTCATGAGTCATAGACTGCATTTATCAAACCATGTTCGACTAATTAAATTTCAGGTGAGACACAGAAGAAAATTACAACTTTATAAACTGAAGAAAAGGCTTCCCAATTTTCTCTACTTACCAAGTGATTACCTTACACCACCCATAAATGCCTACATACATACATACATCTTGTACTACCCACCACCAAAATCCCAACTGACCACATTTCATCAATGCCCCATTTACTGACTATTCTCACCTTTGGTGGCCTACAATGAAAAAATGTTCAGCAAACCTTGCTCCTCCCCCTACAATATAATGATTAAACGTTCATCACCATGACCACAAGAACCCCCTTCTACCCACGTAGGAACGGTGGGAACAGTTGTGTGTGGAGACTTAAGTAGGAGATAGTAGTGAAGAGGAGTAAGGGCACTGGAGACGGGAAAGAAGATGTTCTGAAGGTGGCAATAGGGATCTGAATTATAGGGGGTTGGAAAAAGTATTATCTATGATATACGCTCATGGAGTAAATGCTATCACTTTTGTGTAATAGCATAAGAGGGAGCCAAAAACAAAGATAACACAAATTACTTCAAAAGATTACAAGTACCAATAGTTATAAACCTAGTGATATAAATCCCAATCAGCAGACAGGAAAAGCAATAGCAGAAGATTATATCAACGATGTCATTAGTGACGCATAAGGCCCTGGTTCTTAAGAATAAGGACAATGACATGTTGAAGAACCAAAATCTTACATCATCATATTCATAGCTTCAAGAAGGCATCTCATAACAGTTTCTCTCTATTGATCCATAACAAATATTGGTTTAACCGGAAAAGTTGAAGCAATGAAAAGACAAGTAATGGTACTAATTAATCGCAACAAACAACTTACATTAAGATAAACGGTGACATCAATATTGATAATATCCCCATCCTGAATCATCACAGAGCATAAGAATGTTAGCCTGTTGCAACGTTGAATTCTTGGTTATAAAGGAAAACAATTGTAACCAAACCTCAAGTGGACGTGAATCTGGGATTCCGTGGCAAATGCACTCGTTTACTGATGTGCATACACTCTTTGGAAATCCACCATAACCAAGAGGTGATGGATATGCTCCATTGTCAATGATCATTTGGTGAACAGCTTGGTCAATTTCATCTGTCATGATGCCTGGCTGCCAGAAGGAATAGCAATGTAGATTTAAAATGAAGCACGCTTCAGACAACCTAAGAAACTACTTTGATTGTTGATCTTTTTACACCCATTTAAAGACAATCTCAGTCTGAAGCAATGGAAACTACTATAACAACTACGCCTCAAACCCAAGCTGCGTTAAGCTGGCTACATAAATCCTCATCTATCCATTTGCACCATTTATACCTGTCAAATTCCAATATTGAATAATTTGGAGTTATCTGACACTACACGTTCTTTACATTTCTATTCATTTACAAAAAGAAAGAAAAAAGAGAACCATTTACTCCCCCGTATTCCATTTTATAATGGTAATTATGTGCATGGAGTTTAATAAGATAATTTGATGTACATCTAATATCAGTGGAAGTTGGAAAAAAAATTAAACTTATGGCTGATAAGTTAGTTAACAAGGAAAAGATCACATCATTTGTTAAAACTTGAACAGTTCCATAAATAAGCAATAAGTAATATAAAAATGAAACGGTATTAAACATTTCGAAACATGCAAAAACAGAAAGTTGTCCTACAAATTGGAACGAAAGGACTTGTAAAAGCAGACTGTAACCAGTGGCCAAACCAGGAATTTACACAAGGGGCATTCAGAAGAATACTAGAATGTCATAGGTGATATTTGAACTTTTGACCAAAAACAACTTTTGAACACCCTTACCACTACACTAGAATTTTCTCTTATATCAAGAGGGTTCAACAATTTATCAAAAAAAAAAAAAAATTCTACCCTACTTATACAGTGTAATTTTTCAGCAAAGGGGATTCAATTAAACCCCAACCCTCTAACTAGCTACACCTTGATTGTAACTTGAATGCAAAGAAGAACCTAAAAGGAGCAAAAACACAAAGTAGATGTCTAATTTAGTAAAGTTAATATCAAAAGTTCAAAGCAAGAAGATGATCACAGTAAAGACAGGAAATACAGACTGTAGATACTCGAAGTCAGTTACTGAAAGCCTTAACTGGGGCAAACACAAATCTTTATTTATTAACCTAAATGAAGCTTGTGTGTGCAAGGAATGCCACATAGATACTTCAGTAGAAGGTACTCCATAAATCACCTTGACTAATGTCCCAGCATACTGAAGAACCTGTGCAGCAAGCCTTCCTGAAGCTCTCATCTTTTCTATTCCCTTTTTGTCATGCACTTCGAAGCCACTACCAATCCCAGGTGGCTTCCTAGACTTCACATATGGAGGCCGTTGTATTTGTTCTGGAACTGGTCGAGGAGGAGAAATTTGGCCTGGTCTTAAACGTTTGCGATTGGTGTTTGGAAGTTCATCTACATTTCTGCCAAGTTTAGTTTTAAATTAGCATCCAAGGCATGCAGCAAACAGGCAGAAGCAGGAACATAGTAAAATAAGGGAAACATTACAGAAACTTTCCATTTGCTGAACCTTGTTCTCACATGAAAAAAGTTCAAATTCAAATAGTCCATAGTAACCTTTCATATTTCATCAGCCATTAATCTATCTGTAAAATCAAATTTCGTATAGGAAGAAACACAAGAAACAAAACATACGCAAGTCCCTTGTAGGTTGGTCTGAGGTAACCTTCTCGTGACCTCACTCAGAGATGGACAACACTATTCCAGTACCAGAATCCTCCCATATCGGTACAGACAAAACGAACCTACGCTAAATGCAGTATTCATGTAACACAGGTTTTAAGAACCTATTAAGACTGTATAAAAGGTTTTAGAAACCATAGCAAATTAAGAGCTTACAAAACTTTCTTTCTGATAAACAAAAGGAGATGTCTTTCATTTGCACCACGGCAATGCCAAAAGTTATTAAGTTACTCAACTATGACCAAGAGCTACCCAAGACGTTTTGTACTGATATTTGCTTGCACCCACCATGTCTGCATCTTGCAACTGTCAGTCTGTCACTCTCCTACTATAGACAATTCCAAATTCCAATACACCATCCTCAGATACATTTGGGGCACATTTCATGTTTCCACTTTTTAAAAGAAATTCTTAAAGAAAACATTTAACGACTTGTTCAGTTTCACACTCCAAAAGAATAAGTGGGACACAGTTAACACTAATGGAGCAAAGAACAAACACGTATACGGGAATTTGTTGTCCAGTTCAAGGTAACAGTCCAAGAGGGAAAAGAGGCTAAAACGACGGGCAGGAGAAACAGGTTGAAGCCAATAATGCCAAGGGTCAAAAGTCTAATTGTTGGGCAAAAAAGTGACTAATGTGAGGTATAAGGCATACAGAGGCTATTGGGTGCAAGGTAAGGTGGAAAAGCTAATTTGCTACTTTCCCTTTTTTTATCAATGTTGATCCATACAAGTTTCAAACTGCTTTCAGCCATGCCCTTGGAATGCTTTCAGCTTTGGTCACAAATGGAGCTAGGATCAAAGGCTGACTATGCTTATTTTCCGAGTTCTACAAGTAAATTTGAAGAGATGGACTCTAATGGGACTGATTGAGCCAAAACCTAAACATTAAGATCAGAAGCATGACAAACTTCATTTAGCCAAGATCCACTAATGATGTATACTAATCCCTCATTCTCAAACCAAGTATGACTTTATCAATGTGAGGAATCTCCTATCTTTATACTACCAAGAACCAGGAACAGAAAATGGCAGCATAAACAAAACAGTAAGGAACTGAGCATGCAACCATGGTATTGACAGTCGAAACGTCATATGTTTTAGGACTAAAAGAAGGAAAATACCATGATAATCAGCATGCTGAAAACTAAAAAACTTAAAGATCAAATAACATACCTTCTATTGAATAACAAATCCGTTAACCCAGAAAATGTTCTTGAGCATTGCATCGACACATGTTTATTTCCTGAGTAAGCATAAACAGTAATCGTCAAAATGAGTACTTACAGTTGATGAAATATTTTCCTTTACTAGTTACATAAAAGATTCAATTTTCTTTGAAACATTTTCCTTTGATGCTACTGTTACACAAAAGATCCAACTATGTCCTCCTGAGCACTATTATGAATACCATCATAAAACCTTGAGACAAGAAAGCACAATCATGGTAAATTCGAAATCTTGAAGAAGTAAAGAAAAAGGGGGAAATCCAAGAACTCAAAAAGAAGGGGGCATTTTTTTTTGTCCCGAAGTAGTAGATGAGAATATATATATCATCACAAATCACAAAGAAAGTAATCAAGAAGCTGGGTTGCAACATATATCATCAAGAATCACATAGAAAGTAATCAAGAACCTAGGTTGCAATATATATCATCAAGAATCACAAATAAAGTAATCAAGAACCTGGGTTGCAATGGAAGAGTCGATGACATTTGCCTTTACTAGTTATATTGAAGGTTCAATTTTGTTTAAAACATCTTCCTTTGATACTACAGTTACATAAAAGATTCAACTATGTCCTCCTGAGCACTACTATGACTACCATCATAAAACCTTGCGAAAAGAAAAGCACAATAATGGGTAAATAAGAAATCCTGAAGAAGAAAAAGAAAAAAGGGGAAAATCCAAGAACTCAAAGAAGGGGGAATTTTTTTTAAAAAAAAATTCATCAAGAATCACAAAGAAAGTAATCAAGAATCTGGGTAGCAATATATATCATCAAGAATTATTCTGACTACACCATCATAAAATCTTGAGACAAGAAAGCACAAATTATGAGTAAATTCAAAATCTTGAAGCAGTAAAGAAAAAAAAAGGGGAAATCAAAAACAGTAAAACAAAAAAAGAGGGCATAAAGATTCAAGAATCAGAAAGTAAGTAATGAAGAACCTGGTTTGTAATGGAAGAGTCGACGAAGTGAGTGAGAATGGTTAATGAAGCGGCAATCGCCAAGAAAGGTAGAGACGAAGCCCACCATTCTCTCTTCTCTCTTATCACCTTCTCCAATAACACACCCTTTCGCAGTATAGCCATATATATTGCACAAATTTATACTTTTTCCGCAAAATTTCGCAAAAAATCTATAACTCCCAAATTATAGTAAAACATTTATCTTTTATCAAAATAAAGTGGTCTTAAAAAAAAATTATATTAAAAAATAGTACTAACTAGTTAATATCGTTGTTATTAATAATTTTGTCTATGGATAGATCTTCGTAATTAATTGCAATATAATGAGTTGTATAGGGATGGCAATGAGACGGGCGGGGTGGATTGAGTTTAATCCATAAAATTTTTAATTGAATTTGTCTTGTATATCTATTTTTTTCATTTTCAACCCGTCCTAACCCACCCGTCATAGACCCGCCTCGCATAATTTTTTTTCATATTTTATTTTTCTAGCTAAGTTTGATACTAAAAAAAAAATTATCTTTTTATTAAGTTGTATTAAATAGATACTGACTTGAATTATATGTTATATTGCATTTACCGTTTTTATATAAAGGAAATGAGAACGCTGGTTTTATAGAAAATGATTCAAATTTTATTTGAATTTTGTGTTTGGGAGGGTCGAATGATTTTTAAGTGGTAAGAGTTATTAATTAAAATTTTAATGGATCAAGCACAGAAAAGGAAAATTTAAAAATCTGCTAAATAAAAAAAGGAAAATTATAGTTCAGTGTCTTTGCGACATTAATTTACAAAATATATATACATATTATATAAATAACGTATATTTTATATTTTATATCATTTATTATACAAAATATATATAATCAAAATGCATAAATAGTATACACTTCAATAATGTTGCTAAATTAAATGGCCAAAAGGTATATTTATATAAGTTTTCTTAAAGAAAAAGTGAAGTCATTTTTTATAAAGAAATGATACAATTTCAAAAATATTTGAAAAAAATTATCTAAATGCACATCTTATTTTATCATATTTTAAAAAATTCTTATCATTTAGAAAAAATCAAAAATTCTCTCTCAAATACATCACTTCCCTTTTGTTAATACATTCATATCTCCCCCTTGGATATATTCCTCCCCTATGTATCCATATATCTTATCCCCTCCCGGGTACATCCCTCCTCCCCTCTCGGATACATCCCTCCCTCTATAATATATCCTTCCCTCTATAATATATCCTTCTCTTATGTATCCAGATGTATTATCCCACCTCTGTAATACATTCCTCCCCATGTGCATTTGGATGTCTGTTGATGTATACGTAAGTCTAGTGATATATCCAGAATTTATAAATTGTAAGGAATTCTTGTAATTTGAAAAATATTAAAAATAATGTAATTATCTCATAGCATTATGAGATTTATATAAATTTATATACAAAGTGATAATTTTGTTATAATATTAACAAACACTAGAAAGAAAATAATTTTCAATATTCTGTCAGGGTTTCATCTGAAAACTCTGGGCCTCTTTGCAATATCAGTGGACCAGCCCAAAAACTTGATATGGGGCTTACGTAGGAAAGCAAAAGGCCCGAAAAATTTCGCCTCTGCCCCTGACTATTCTACCATGCCGGCCCAAGCTTGCTAGGTACAGCAAAATGAAAAATCATGGCAAACAACACAAATCTCATTAGTTTAGAATTTAATTTTTCGCAAAAGGGGTTCGGATGAACCCCCTAATTGTAAGGTGGCTCTGCCACTGGTATCCAAGTGTCATCACATTTATCTGGGATACACAATCTCTCTCGCTTGCCCCTCTCCCTCACCTCTCGTATATGTATTTTCAAACATATTTAATATTTCAGATACATTTATGTAGTGTGATTCACATGTTTCCGATATACACTGACTCTCTTGCTCGTCTTTGTCCTTTTTTTTGTGTGTGTATTTCAGATTGTATCTGATAGCAAAATATATGAATTTATGTGTATCTAACTTAAAATATTTTCAAAAATTATAAATTAGTGAGACTATATATAGTAATTTCAAATTATAGGGAGAATTAGCAAATATACACTATAGAAACGTTTGTATAATTATATAGTTTTTCTAATCATAGTATAATGGATGTGATGTGTTTCAGCACTAGTATTGTTAATATCATGCATATATTAAAAAAAAAAAGGAAATTTAATTAAAGTCATAAATAGGCATTATATTAAATAAAGTTTTTTTTTTCTTTCTGAAAAAGACAGAAATATATATAGTGATGGATCATGGAGAAGTTTAACTAATATACTAGCTATAGTCTCACGAACGTTTGTAATGACGATTTATTGAAATGCTTTACAAAGTCTTACTAACTCATTATTGTGTCAAAATTTTGTCAAACATGAAATAGCTGAATTTTTAGCAAGGAAATTCATAATATAAAAAAGTAAATATACGATAGAAGTCAACATCTACTATATATCTAAGTACATTATGTATATAAAAGAATAATTTTTTGTGTGGAAAGATATTAGGATAAATTTGTTGAGTCCCTATCTTGTGTCCTGATGAGGAAGGTAACGAGGTCCTTACAAGTTACATGGACCATATTCCAAAATGCAATACTCATCTGGTTGAGGTCATTTTCTTGATAATGAGTGAGGAGATCATGAAATTAATTAATACTCCATGGTATAGCAAGCAAAGTGCGACCCCTTTTTGTTGCTTTTATATATAATATATACATGTAATGGACCACTTTCATATGATTTGTCATGGCATTACTAAGTACCAACGCCGATTAGTTTGGTCATGAAATTGGACCAGATCAAATATTCTTAAATTCTAACTTCAATTCAACCTGCATTCTCCAACATGTTGCTTCTACTTGAATTTTTCCAAATTGAGTCCAAAATGAGAGGAGCTCAATTCATGGCCATAAATAAGTATGAGAACAGAAAATGGAGTCGTAACATTTTTCGTTTTCCACGTAAATAGCATATATATATATAGGAAAAGAAAACGATCAAGATACTTCCTTAGTTTCATTCTACTTAATTTGCCAGTGTTGACTTGATACTTCTCATAAAAAAAAAATCTACTTTGCCAGTGTTAGACTTGATACTTCTCATAAAAAAAAATATACTTCCTTTGTTTCATTTTAGTAAATTGCATTTATTAAGAAATCAATAAATATAATATATAGTTTACTAGTTAAACTGTTACCTCTGTCTTACTAAAAGTATTTGTCCCATATTACTTGATTACTTACTAAACTAGGATAATTTTTTTATTTTTTATTTCATTTTACCCCTACAATTAATATGACTTTGAAAGTTCTAAGCAAATTTTGAAAGTCCATTTAGTAACTTAATTACTACTACTAATAAATATAATTACTACTAATACATTAGCCGTTTGAGCAAAGACCAAAAAACTTATTAATCCCAAAACACCTTTTAAAAAGAAAAAATCACTTGGTTTCTACTTCACTAATACTCCTATTTGCTAATCATTCATCGCAAGACTATCATAAAAAATAATATATGATCTCAATAAATATAAGTTACTCATTAGACAAAATTGCTATGGGAAGATGGAAAAAAAAAAAGAAGAAGAAGAAGTGGTCCTTCATGGCATTAAGTTGAGGGGTGCGCAGCTTAAGAAAGCATGTGTCAGATTGATGGTTCCACTTCCACTTGAGATAATTATTATATATGGCAGGTGACCCATTTCTTTATAATATCCCGACCCGACCCCGACCCGTTCGTGCACTATTCTGCCACATCTCATTAATGGGACTTTTGTTCCAATTCTTTATATACTCCTGAGGCCTGAATAGTCTAGCGTTTTTTTAAGGATAAATATGACTTCACATTTTAAATTAGATTTTGCATCAATAGTTTATTGTTTTGACCTTATACTATACTTACGTGTATTAAAATGAAAAAAAAGTAGATCAAAATGTGTGTGTGTGTGTGTGTGTGTTGGAAGAGCTGATTACGCTTTTAGAAAGATGAAAAACGTAGAAAATAGTGGACCAATTTTGCACTAGCTAGCCATGGAAACATGTCTTGGACATGAAAAGAAATGTGTCTTTAAATTAAAGTTGTATATTCTAAGTCAGACTCTTTTTTCAACCCATGACGACTATTTTCTTTCTCTGTTGCTAGATTCCTTTATCTTTTTACACCTTCTTTCTCTTTTTCCGGCTTTCTGCTTTCTCACTACCTTTTTCTCACCCCCGCCTTGGGATTACAGATTTACATATTTTTGATAAAATTGTTCGGATAATAAATATCTTAAATATATATCATAAAAAAAATTATGATAAAATAAAATATAAATTTTTTGACTCTTCAAATTAAAATTACTTTTGGTTGATTTTGTCTTTTTTTTGGTTAACTTATAGAAAAATTACCTAAATACATATCTTATTTTATGCGTAACTTTTGAATTCCCTTTGTTTGCAACAAATTTTAAACATATCGAAAATTAATAAACCATAGAAATAAAATATGAAGAAACGTGATTTTATTGATCAAGATAGATTGCGAGTACAATTCTGTTGATCCCTTGATTCTACTCTCCTAGGATTTATCCATGATTCGAGGGCCGTTAATGGCGTATTTCTCGAATTAGGATGATTTAGATTTGACCTCTCTATATGAATAATCCATCAATTTGTGGAGTATTCGAGATCTTGATCTCTTTATGAAATTTTGGAGATGTCTTTTAAGAGAATTTAGTACCCTTTATATAGACATAAACTAGGATTTAGGGTTGAGTAGCCTCCAAGAATCCTAATTAGAGTTGAACACAATTTGTAGAGTCCTAACTTGAATTGAATGCATCTTGTAGAGTCCATTAAAATTTCAATGTCTACACCCTTCCACTTAAAAAAAATTCAAAAATTTCCTCTAGGATACATCACTCTCCTCTCGGATACATCTCTCCCCTTATCAAATACATCCCTCCCTATATATATCCAGATTAACTATCTCCTCTCTAAGACATCTCTATCACCTCGCTCTTACATCCTCCCATATGTATTCGGTTGTCTGCTAATATATTCGAAAATCCAGTGATATATTCAAAATTTATAAATTTTAAGAATTTTTTGTAATTTGAAAAAGAATAGAGAAATAATATAATTAGATCTTAACATTGAGATTTACATTATTTATACATAATTTATATCACTAAATTTTGTTTGGCGACTCTTTTATTAATAAAAATAAATAAAAAATCTCAATAGGAACAAATAATAAAAGTATGGAAGGCTAAATCTTATGCTTACCAATAATTTGATTTTTGAATTTCAAATTTTTTTTTTATTCGGTGTTCGATATCCACATTGACGTCTAATTAAATTTGAATTCGCATCGAAACGTCTCACATTAAAGATAAAGCGCTCCCTAACAAAGATGATTTCATATCCAGGAAACTCGAACCACCCTAATTAAGATAATTAAGATGGAGAGAATAAAGTCGTTCCACCCTAATTTTGACATGTGGTCGTGCCTTTAGTGTGGAAATTTTTGTTTACGAGGTTACAAATCTATTGTCCTTTTCAATTTGAAAACCACACCACCCACTTAATTTCCTAACCCCCACCATTTCTATTCTCTCACAAATTTCCATTAAAGTTGGCTAAAGAAACAATGAAAATTAAGTTGTGATCAATTATTTAGTTCCTTAAAAAGATAAATCTATTTTTTCTTCTAGTTTTTTGGGAGTATTTGTTTGCATATGAAGTTTAATATGCTTATTTGAGTATTGTAAATATAGACACATTATCCACATTAAGATGCTATGAAACAAATTCAAAATATCTTAGACATACTACTAACAGGCCTTTGTCATTTTAATACGAGTTGCGTAATACTATTCTTATAGGAAACAGTAAAATATTGTATACTTTTAGGATTTTTGAGAATTTCATACAATCATATTGTATGGAAGAATTAATAAGGGGAATCCTACCATATTTTGTGTTATAAAAATTGTATTTACTTTTAAAACAAAATCAAGTAGCAATTTTTTCTTTTATCTTTTTAGGATTGACTTATAAAATAAAGAATATATTTGTGTAAAAGTACAAGTAATAACTAATGTATCACGTCCTAGTATTTATTGACCTAGTGATGAAATCGGAAGCAGTGATAAAGTTAGGATTTTCAATAAAAAAGTCTAAAATTTGTAGAAATAGACACTTGATGTAGCCGAAGAGAATTCGATATCTACTATATATACATAAAATATTATTTTAACCATGTATTAATAATATAATTTTTCGTAGAATGAACCCTCTTGTACCAAGGTGGCTCCATCCCTGACCGGAAGTATTTATTTTCTATGGACTATTTCTAAACTTCAAAGTGAAAGTGCTTGAATAAGTAAAATCGTTCTTTAATTATTCTTATGAGATATCAATTTAGCGTTTTTTATGTAGGGAAATCATGCTAGCTTTTTTCTGTTTCGTAATCTTTTAGTTTGCACAGTGAGATGAGACATCAAAGTAAAGAAAAGTACTAATTTGTCTAATTTTTTGAAGTTCAATATAATCTTTACCTTAATGAAATAATTGAGGACTATAAATCAATGACTGTTCTTCGACATTTTTATTTTATTTTTTAAAATTGAAAAGGGTCCCAAAAATCAGGTCTTGTTTTCCGTGTATATAAGGCCCATGTGCGTTTGTCTATTACAGTAAGGTAAACCTTTATTTCACCACCTATCATTACATTAACTTGAGATTGAGGAATCTTAGCTTTAGTTGTCCCCACTTCATTAATTTACTACTTACGCAATGATTAAAGTTAATATTGTGAATTTCCAATTTGTTACCTTGTCGTATCCTGCCGCGCACTAGGAATAAAGAGCGCTTATGTCCCCTTCCATCTATAATATGTAACGCTAATCAAATAGATTGTTAAATTAATACAAAGTTAAAATAATAAGTTTTTCTGTTTCAAAGTATCACAGGTAATATTATGATCATATACTAAAATATTGGATATAAAAAGTGACATACTAATTAAAACGATAAAAGTACTCTCCACAAAAAAAATATTATAGTATTCAGTAGAAAGTAAAGGGTCATATGTGATGTTCCTTCTGTTGACTTTCTCTAGTCTATATTTTATATTTTTTTATTTATTACCTTTAGCCTAAAAAGAAGAAATAATATTACTTTATTTAAAATTTAAAAATCTACATCAATTAATATAAAAAGATTAATTAAATATTCATATTAATTAGAATTACAGTTTTACAAACTAATACAAGTAAAAATAAAATGAAGTATTCAAACTTGGAGACAACGGTTGTAAACTTCATGTGCGATCCTACAAATCCAGTAATTCCCTTTTCACAGTGTTCCTATTTTACTGGCTTACGTATGAGAAGTAAAAGGTATTTAGTTTTCTACAACTTTGCCACAAATCGTTATATATAAATGTCAAAACCAGGATTCATTGCCATAGTTTTATTATTTTCGTATTCTTATCCAGATTTTTGAAAGGGTGCATTATTATGAAATAGCATATGTAAGATATAAATTTGATTTTTAGATTTTTAATATGAATCGTTAAATTTTAAATACTATAGGTCCAAAATATATAGTGATATCAGTTATAATTTTTTTATGTGCACATTTAATTTAATTATACATTAAAATTCCGGTGCTAAATTTTTTAGAAATTTTAATGAAACACAGTTGAATTTTTTTGAAAAATTAGAAATAAAATAAAATAAATTAAAACACTAAAAGTAATTTTTGATGCTCATAAATCCTTCAAGAAGGAGGAGGTAAAATAGTAAATAAACTTTGTGTTATGCTCGAAAACAACAAATTTGTATGTACAAAACTATTGCATGGCAAATTTGGGTACTGAGCATGGTCCCAGCTTTGCCCACACGTGCGATCATTAATTTCTTGGAGTTGTCAAATGATACTCACCAACGTTTTGCTTCAATAGGTAGAGTTTACACAAAATCCCTTTTAGTAATATTTAAAAAATTAAAACATTATTAGAGTATAGAATTGTGTATACTATTGTCTTTACTCCCTCCTAAATCAACAATCATTTTAATTCAATAAAAAATTGTGCACAAATAATTGTTATTCCCTTCTTTTATGAAGCACAGAAGACTAGAACACATGATTTTAAGAGATTTTTACGTCACTATAATTACTAAATTAAAATTTTAATTTGTGTGAAGAGATGTCAATATTATGTATAATTAAAATTTAATCTTTATATATAATGTAATTTTTAGACGAATGGATGTCGCTTGACACCCCCTAGATGGGTATATTCCTACTTGTCATTTTACAAAATCAATACATAAATAACATTATTTTTTCTATTTTATTATTGAGAGTATTAATCCTGAAAGTATAAGTTTGACTAATATAGAAAAACTAAAAGATTAAATCATGTTTATTGGCAATTTAATTAATGAAAATAAATTAATTTATGTTCATTTTGAAAATATGACTTAAAAAAAAAATACTAAATAAGGATACAACGGTAACTCAATACAACAAAAATGATCATCAGCGGCATTTAATTCTTAATGGCCGTTAAATATGTATTTTTAACGGCAATTGTCACTCTTTGTATATGTCTCTAAAGCATTTAGCGACATTGGTTCTAATGACACTTCACTAATGCCGGTAAAGACTTTAGCATTCTTTAGTAGTGTAAATAGTTAATGCCGCTGAAAGTTATTTTTGTTATAGTGAGTTAAATATTTTTCTTAAAAGACATAAAATATAAAATGACATATAAATTAAAATGAAGGGAGTATTTTTGAAAATTCAAAATCTTAACTATTTTTAATTATATCTATAATTCTTTTTGATACTGAAAAATATCCAATGAACAAGAATATCTTAGTTTACTATATTTTAGACGGAGTTTTTTATTAATAAATGTAAAAATGGTCAATGTCTCTAAAAGCATAAAATTTCAAAGTTGTAACTTGTAAGCAACATAAGAAATGATTAGTGTGTAGTCAAAACATTAGGTTAGGTTCTAATGAGAAAAATGTCTCAAAAAAAAAAAATTAAATTCAAAGAAAGTGATGAAAGAGATGAATTATTTATTTTCAGGAAAGAAATTATTTATTTGTCTTATTTCTCGCTTTAATATTTACGCCCAACAATTTCCTTCAACGAACGAACACGTTTGGCTTCTTATAGCAATTTTAATTAATGAGTCCTTTTGACAATTCAATCATATTCTATGACAATTATTTCATTCATCTGTATATTCTTATTAATGAGATTCTCTACAATATTACTGTGTTGATCTCAAAAAAGGGCTACCCCACTGTCCTATAATTTTAAATCAAATTTACTTTTCATTTATGCGGCTATCGAGTACTCAAAAATTAATATTTAAAGTGTGACATACCCCTTAAAAAAAATCAGGCAATGACATTAATTAAATGGTAATTAATTGCTCTTTTGCCTTTTTGTCAAACTTTTTTTCAAAAAAAAATAGAAATAGTTAAATCACTTTCTTTTGTTAACAATACTTGTTTATTATTATTTACTTTACATATTTTTAAAAAATTATAAATACAAGGATTGTTTCAACATATTACCCATTATATTATATAATATAAATGACTATAATTAATAATAAAAATAAATTATAAATTAAATATAAAATTATAAGTAAATAAATATTATTTAATATATCAAAATAATATAATTAACCAGTGTTGTTTCATTTTAGCTCTCAATCCTAGTACACGTAAGTTACCATAAAATTTCCACCAGTCGGTGGTTAAAAATTTAAAAACAGGAAAAACATGCATATGTATCTCAAATGTGCAAGAAGTTAACTTGTCCCATCGTTACCAAAGACTTAAAAGGGCTTTCGGTTGGACAATCGTTCTCACATTACTCTCTCCGTTTATTTTTATTTTATCACTATTGATTTGACACACATTTATATCTCTAATGTTTGATATATCATATATGCATTTTCTAATTATCCTTATGTTTTTTATTGAGTCTTGATATATCATTTATCACATATGTATTTTACTAAATCACCTTTATTAAATAGTGTTTAGGTAATGAGTCTTAAGAATGATTTGGAGTATAAATATTTAAGCTTAGAGTAAAACACGAGAAATCATAATTATCTTTTCTTGATATGTCAAAAGTGACAATTAAAAATAAAAATCTATTTTAGAAATAAATAAAAATAAATAGAGAAAATAGTTAACTTTTATTTTTTATACTTTTAGTAAGAAATTAAAAATATGAAAGAATATTTCTATTCTGCCAAAGAGATAAAGTAGTTAAAAGGCTTATTTTACATGAAATAAAACTTAAGGTTACTAGTAGGTGACCACATTAACCAAATTAATCTAATTATTGATGACATGGCTATAGAACGTGACCCATTTTCATTAATTTAATTGGTGAGATAAAAATAATAATTTTAAAAAAATATTTTTAAAATTATTAACACGATATTTTTTTATAAAAAATGAAATAAAATAATTTTATAGAATATTTCAATTCATAAAATATTTTCCTTTATCTCATCATAAACCAAAAGAATCGGTAGACAATAGGTATAGTATTAAACTAATTAAATAATTTGAAATTAAACTAAAAAATATTAGTGAGCAGTCACTAGTGTAATCTAATCCTGGTTGTACAATCCTATCTACTAACCTTATCTGTTAGTCCAATTATGTCTAATTAAACATTAGTATTTCCGTCCATAATTCTCCGGCAAATAACTTTTTCTTATTCTTATAGTAAGTATATTTTACTTATAAACGGAGTATTTATCCGCTTAACGGCGACGTCAGAATCCCGTTACTGTAGGAAAAAGATCCGTCAAAATGGTGGACCACAAGACGAAGCGCCCAATAATACGAACCTAATCGAATCATTCAACGGAATGCCTATCATCATCATTATCACCATCACCGTCTCTAACACTTGTTCTCTCTCCCCACTGCTGCGCTGCGGCAAAAGAGGATATCTTCAGTCAGATCGTACGATTCTGGTGTGCATAATTCTCTGCAATTCTACCAATTTATATAACAAACAATTTCTGTATGATTCTGTGACTTGTTGAAGTTTATTGCTTGGAATTTGAGAGGAATATCAAAACATTGATGAGAAGAAAGTATAAGTGCAAGTCGAAGTTGTGATTATGGAGGTTGCGGAGGTAGCAGTGAAGATGACAAGAGAACGGGAGGTTTTAGAGGTGGTTGACACAAGGAAGAGGAAGAAGCGTGACGGTGATTTGGAGATGTCACCAACTGTAGCTCGTGTTAGAAGGAATTCCGTAGTCTCAGTTGTACCGGCGAGTTTTGAATCTCCAGCGAGCGAGCTTAGTTCCCAGGGAAATACTGTTTTGTGTGAACCGGCTGTGAGTTCTAACTTTGATAACGTTTTAGCATCTGGTTTTGGAGATAATGAATCAAACAATGTCACAAAAGGAAGCTCCAAATTTGTAGATCTGGATGTATGTGAAATTGAACTCCTTGAATTTTACTAGTTTCGCGCTTCCATTTTTCTGCTTAATTTAATATTTTCAGGTCTGATAGTATCAAGTTAATGCATCAGAATTGGAGTGAATTGTGATGCTGTTCTATAACTGCTCATTTTCGTGAAATTTATGGCGGACTCATGATATTTGAATTTCGAATTTTTCAGGAGGACAGTGTGGAAATTGCAACCAGTTATTCAGAGTTGAGAGAAAGGTAAATATGCATTCTATATCATTTTCATGGCGTTTCAATTCTCTTTCAGATCCGCCTCTTGTTTTGTTATTCTTCATCGTTTAATCATTCCGCAGTAGAGAGATAATACTATCCAGCAAATTCAAAGTTGAATTTCACAAAGTGGAATCAACACCGAAACCACAACATGCTAAATCTTGCCGCCGCCGATTGACAGAGGCAAATATGCCCTCCGAGGCTGAGGTTGATGAGTTTTTTGCTGCAGCCGAGAAAGATCTCCATAAACATTTTGCAGAAAAGTACAAAACTCTCTCTATATATCTATCTCTCTATCTCTTTTTTTCAAAATTTTGCATTATTCATGAAAGTGCGTGCTGTAACAGATACAACTTTGACTTTGCAAAAGAGGAGCCATTGGAAGGTCGCTACGAATGGGTTCGACAATGAAACCACAAGGCCAAGATCATAACAAATAGCAGCAGTTGCTTCTTAATCTAATTTGTTAGTAGTATTTCCAGTATATTTAACTGTTCACTCTTTTAAACTAGTACTAGTACTACTACTCTTTTTTTGTTTTCTTATTTTATTGCTTTATGATTTTGGTTTCCATGGGGCGGGAGTTCAATTTGAATATGTACAGCCGGGAGCACGAAATCTCTCTTTGTGTTAATATACAAGTTATGAACCGAGAAGCTGCCTCTGCAAATCATCATTTCCTTTGGAGAAAATATTCTCTGAAGATTATATAAGACCTAATTTTCGAGTTCGATCTTAACCTCCTTCGTAATTAAAATTATAAAATAGACAGTTTGTTACAGTACTTATGATTTGGTGATACTGTTGGAAATGTACATTTTCTTCTTGGGACTAAAAGAAGTAGGATGGAATATTTGGTGGAGGCGTTGAGAGGGTAGGCAGTGATAGGTTAGAGTAGAGAAAAACGCAGCAATAGAGCTTGCCGTGTAAGTTACGGACACGTGCTGACTGCTGAGTAAAGGAAAGCTATTCTTGTACAGGCTTTTAGTAGTGTGGACCTCTCCATGCAGTCACAAAGTACTTGGTTGGGGTGAAACAAATAATTACTATACCCTTTCTTTGTTTTTCTCTTTTGATAATTTGGGTTTCATTACTAAAGAAAATACTCCAACTGCCTATGCAAGAAAACTGACTTGCATTATGTCTGCTTCTTCTAGCTCTAAGAAAATGACGCATGAACTAGTGAAGTGCTCAAGAATTTAAAATTAGCATGAAGCAAAAGTTGTTTGAGGGGAACTGTTGTAAATGAAAGAAATGGTAAAAGATCATTTGTTACTCCAGCATTCTTCTTGGATCTGCTGAAATAGGCTTCCTTATTTAGGGTACTGTACCTGCTGCTGCTTTATACCATTGATTACTGGACTTGTAATTTTAGTGTATACTATTGCTGAAAATGTATATTGGGTATCAGTTTTACATCCGCATATTAAGTAATATGCCGTTTATCTTGGTCTCATCTAATATTCATGTTCTCCTATTTGTGTGTATACAAGTAGACACTTAAAATTTATATAAAATTGAATAAGTAGAAACTTGAGTTCTACATGCATAATACATGTCGGACGCCCCATAGGACACAAAATCGTTATGTAGGATGTCACGTAAGACGAATGTGTCTATTTGTTCAATTTTGTCACCAAAAATTGGAGGACATAAATGTCAACTAAAACCAAGTTAAATGACAATTTTTTATATGAGTCAAAACAAACAATTTAACTTTATCCATATATAATTATGTGAGAATACGTATTACTTAATCATAGTTAAATAAATAAATTAATAAATAGAATAATCCGTTATACAAAGCATTCCGTGTTTATGTATGATTTTGAGAAGGGTTGCACCCGAGGAGCGTGATCTAAACAACCTACTATATTGCGAATATTAATGACAGACTTTCATGGTCCAAAACCTATGTCCTATAAGTCACACATGCAAATAAGTTTCTACAGTTCCTCGCAATAATGTGGCTTAATACTCACTGTTCATCAACTAATTGAAGTAATTACCCCTTTTGAGTGTTCTTTTGGTGCAACTTTCTTACAGTGGTAAATTACCGCCAATGTACTTATTTTTTGCAAGGTTTCTCCTGAGTACATTTTGTTGAGTTTAAGTTATACATGTTAATTAGTGTAAGAATACACCATCAACAAAAAATTCTTACACTAATAGTGTATTACTTTCTAGAATTTGAGCACTATTTGTTATGCGGCAGGACAGAAAATTAAAGTCTGCACATAATCATGCATCTTTATTTGGTATAAAGCCATCTTATGACTTTGCTGCAAGTTCTTTTGTCGTGTATAAATAAAGGATATAAACGAAAAGAGACCCAGCAATTGCTAGTTACTCCCTAGTCTCCCGTTCATTTTATCTGGTTCATGTTGACTTGACTATAGAAATATATATCATAAGAGGCTATTAATCTTGTAAATTATGCTTTGGAAATCTAAATATGACTAATAGTGCTTTAAAAAGTTATTTCATAATCAGTGTAGTGTAAGAGAATCTTCAAAGAACTATGTACAAATAACCTGGTAAAGCTAGAGATCTCATTTTGCGTTTGGATTGACTTAAAAGTTGGTCAAATATATTTTTAAGTTATTTTTTTAACTTTTTCTGCAACTGTTGACAAATATTAAATAACATAAAATAAGTTAGGAAGTGTTTGATAAGATTAAAAATTGTTAGCAATAACAAGTTGTATGGTTGTGATTAGTTAGAAGGTTAAAAGTTAGTTACTAGAGCTGATGATGTGGCATCAATTAGTTACAAATTGTTAGAGATATTTTATAATTAGAGTAGTATATAAAGGAGTGTGTATGCAGATTCATTGAACACAGACATAAATACAATCTCTCTTTTCTTCTCTTCTTAAAACACTCTGTAATTTTCTCAAATAGGAAACTCCATTAATGGAGTTATCATGGTATCAGAGCATTCAATCTTGAAGGATTAAAGAACAAGTAGCTAAGTAAAAGGTGCTCAGATTCACCATTGTTCAAAGGTGAATTGCAAGGAAGCATTAAAAGTAAAGATCAACAAAAATGGCAAATGGTATTGCATCTGAGGAAACAAGCACAGTAAATGGAACTTCAAGTCAAGCAGTAAATGGAACTTCGAGTCAAGCTGTATTTCCAGTGATTGATCACAATCATCCTTTATTTCTTCAAAATACTGATACGCCAGGTAGTTCTCTGATTTCTCTGCAATTAACTGGTTCAGAAAACTATGCATTATGAAGTAGATCATTTAGAATTCGACTGGTAGGGAAAAGTAAACTAGGCTTTGTAGATGGACGATTTCCTAAGTCTATGTTTGAACCAATTATGTTTGATCAGTGGGAAAAATATAATGCTGTAGTATTAAGCTGGATTATGAATTATGTGAGACCAGGACTTTTAAGTTCTGTAGTATATGCTTCAGATGCTCGAAAAGTGTGGCTAGATCTGAGAGAAAGATTTGACACAGTTAATGGATCTAGGATTTTTCAGTTACACAGAGAAATTCACACACTAGTGCAGGGAACAATGTCAGTTGCTGATTATTACTCAAGACTAAGGGATATGTGGGATGAATATGATGCTATTATGCCTTGTCCTAGTTGTCTTTGTCCAGAATCAAGGAAATTTGGTGAACATTGTGATTATCAGAGATTGTTACAGTTTTTGATGGGATTGAATGAGTCTTACTCAACTCCTAGAAGTCAGATTCTTATGATGAGTCCGATACCAACACTTAACAAAGCTTATGCTCTCATTATTGATCAAGAAAGTCAGAGAAATTTAGCTAGTTCTACCACTCACAGCTCAGGAGCAATAGAAGGCACAACTTTGTATACTCATAAAAGCAGCACATACAGTAGTGGAGCAGGAACTTCTAGAATTTTACACTCTAGTGGAGTAGGTGGTTCATACACAGGAGGATCTGGTGGTGGATACAATAATGGTGCTAGTTCTTCTGGAGTAGGTTATAGAGCCAGAAAACCACTTATTGTGTGTGAGCATTGTGGGTGCAGAGGACATTCTAAGGAGCAGTGCTATAAGATAGTTGGATATCCTGCAGATTTTAAGTCTAAAAGGAAGCCAAATGTGTATGCTAATCAGGCTACTGTTTCAGAAGAAGGTGGAAATGATTCATATCAGTCAGGTGCTGGTACAGGATTCTTCACTTCAGATCACTATCAACAGATTTTACAACTACTTACAAAGGCTGGAGGTGACAAGGTAGGAGAGTCTTCTGCACACAATGCCACAGTTACAAATGCAGGTAGTTCTCTCACAGCCTTGTCTTGTAGTACTAGTTGCAGTAGTAAATGGATCATTGACACAGGAGCATCTCATCATATTACATCTAACATGAGCATGGTTGATAATGCAAAGAAGACACTACTACACACAGATAATAGGGTACATTTACCAAATGGAAAAGATGTATCAATCTCTCATGTTGGAAGATCATATGTCTTCACAGATAAATCCATCTCTAATGTTCTCTTTATTCCTGAGTTTAAGTGCAACTTGTTGTCAGTTTCAAAAATCACCAAAGAGTTACATTGTATGGTAGCATTCTTTCCTGATTTTTGTATTTTCCAGGATCTCTCCACTGGTCAGGTGAAGGGGATTGGTAAAGAAGAGCATGGACTCTACATTCTTCATGAAGAATCAAGTCACAAGTCTAGTTCACAGAAACTAGCTAATAATACTAGTTTAGATCATGTGTCTGATAAGCCTATATCTAGTGATATTTGGCATAGAAGGTTATGACATGCTCCATTTGATGTAATAAAAAAACATGAATTCCTTAAAACTCTAAACCTCACAGATTGCTCTCATTGTACTGTGTGTCCTGTAGCTAAGCAATCTAAACTTCCATTTCCTTTAAGTGTTCATAAAACTACTGGTGTACTTGAATTACTTCATTGTGATTTGTGGGGACCTTACAAAGTTCCTACTCATAGTGGTAAAAAGTATTTTGTTACTATTGTGGATGACTTTAGTAGATACACTTGGATATTTTTTATTGCTTCCAAAGTTGATTCACTCGTGGTTATAAAGAATTTCCTCACAAGAGTTCAAAATTTATTCTCCACAAGTGTTAAGACTTTCAGGTCTGACAATGGTTGTGAGTTCTTAAGTTCTGAATTTCAGACTCTATTGAATGGCATGGGCATTCTACATCAGACCACTTGTGTCTATACCCCTCAACAGAATGGGGTTGCTGAAAGAAAACACAGAACCATTCTTGATATGGCCAGAGCTTTACGATTTCAAGCTTCTATACCCTTGAGATTCTGGGGGGGAGTGTGTTCTCACAACTGTATACATCTTGAACAGAATCCCTACCAAGTTACTAGGCTACAAATCTTCCTTTGAGAAATTATACATGCATCCTCCAGACTTGTCTCATCTCAAGGTATTTGGTTGTTTGTGCTATGCTACTAGTCCACAGAGGCTTGATAAATTCTCTGCAAGAGCTGTTCCAGCTGTGTTTATGGGATACTCATCCACTCAAAAGGGTTATCTTTTATATGATATTCATACCAAGGTGTTCTCTGTTAATAGGAATGTTGTGTTTCAAGAAGAGTTGTTTCCTTTCAAACATCTTAACGCTTCTCCAGATACTATATTTCCAATCATGGATTATGTTCCTCCTTCCACTCCTTCAGTTATTTCATTTCCAACTACTTTACATGATGATTCTGCTAGAACACCTATAACTGAGTCTTCTTGTGCACTCTCCTTATATGATGAAGTACCTCTTAGAAGGTCAACTAGATCAAGCAGGCCTCCTTTATGGCTTCAGGATTTTGTTACCAAACCTAAGTCAACTGCTTGTTCTTATTCTCTGGCTGATCATTTATCTTATGACCATTTATCAGATACATATAGATTGGCTTTGAGTGCCTATTCAGCTGTTTCTGAACCTAGATCTTTCCAAGAAGCTGCTAATGATCCTAAGTGGAGACAGGCCATGCAACTAGAGATTGATGCTCTGGAAAGTAATCACACCTGGAGCATAGTTGATCTACCACCTGGTAAGAAGCCTATCAGCTGCAAATGGATTTATAAGATTAAGTTTTTAGCTTCAGGCGAGGTTGAAAGGTATAAAGCCAGACTTGTGGCTAGAGGTTTCAGCCAACAGGAAGGTCTGGATTATAGTGAGACATTTAGTCCTGTGGCTAAGATGGTCACTGTTCGATCTGTGGTTGCTTTGGTTGCTTCCAAAGGGTGGTACATCTATCAGATGGATGTCCAAAATGCATTCTTGAATGGTGATTTGCATGAAGAAGTTTATATGAACATTCCTTGTGGTTTTGCCAGACAGGGGGAGAGTCAGAAGGTATGCAAACTCCACAAGTCATTATATGGTTTGAAACAAGCACCTAGACAGTGGAATATGAAGTTAACTGAGGCTCTAGTTCAGATGGGTTTTAAACAAAGTCATTATGATTATTCTCTTTTCACACAGCAAAGTGGAAGTGATATTGTGGTGATACTAGTGTATGTAGATGATCTCTTAATTACTGGAAGCAATCATCTACTCTTATGTAACACAAGACAGGAAATTCAAAAGAAGTTCAAAATGAAGGATTTAGGGGAACTAAAGTTTTTCTTAGGCATTGAGTTCTCTAGATCAAACAAAGGCATTCTAATGACACAAAGGAAATATGCCTTGGAACTGATGTCTGAAACTGGCTTAGGAGGAGCAAAGCCAGTGTATACACCATTGGAGATGAATAAAAAGCTCACATCAGTGAAATATGATAGTCATGTAACTGGTTCAAGTTCTGAGCATGACAAACTACTTTCTAACCCTACTATGTATCAAAAGCTGGTGGGAAAACTTCTATATCTAACTATGACTAGTCCTGATCTTGCTTTCACTACTCAAGTACTTAGCCAGTTTATGCACTGTCCTAAGGAGTCACATATGGAAGCAGCACTAAGAGCAGTCAAGTATATCAAAGAGACACCTGGTCTAGGATTACTTATGCCAGCAGAACAGACTACACAACTAACAGCTTACTGTGATTCAGACTGGGGGGCATGTGTTGAAACAAGGAAGTCAGTTACAGGTTATTTAGTGAAATTTGGAGGAGGATTGATATCATGGAAGTCTAAGAAACAAGGAACTGTGTCAAGAAGCTCAGCTGAAGCAGAGTTTAGGAGCATGGCTACATGTGCAGCAGAAATAACTTGGTTACTAGGGCTATACAAGGAGATAGGAGTAAATATAACAATACCAGTGAGAATGATATGTGACAGCAAAGCAGCAATACAAATAGCTGCAAATCCTATTTTTCATGAGCGTACAAAGCACATAGACATAGATTGTCACTTTGTAAGAGAAAAAAATTGTGAAGGAATACTGCAGACAGAACATATCAACACCAAAAATCAGCTGGCTGATCTACTTACAAAGAGTCTTGGACGAGAGCAACATAATCTACTACTCAACAAATTTGGTATGAAAAATATATTTCACCCATAAGCTTGAGGGGGAGTGTTAGCAATAACAAGCTGTATGGTTGTGATTAGTTAGAAGGTTAAAAGTTAGTTACTAGAGCTGGTGATGTGGCATCAATTAGTTATAAATTGTTAGAGATATTTTATAATTAGAGTAGTATATAAAGGAGTGTGTATGCAGATTCATTGAACACAGACATAAATACAATCTCTCTTTTCTTTTCTTCTTAAAACACTCTCTGTAATTTTCTCAAATAGAAAACTCCATTAATGGAGTTATCAAAAATAACTTAAAAACCAAAAATAAGTATCCCCTATATTTTATTTTTTGATTTAAAAGCTACTTATTTTAAGTCAATTCAAAAGAGACTCAAAGTTGTCCTTCTCCTAAGTGTCTTTTCTCCTCTCTGTTTTTCCAATTAGCGTTTCCTTTAGCTGGTTAATCAATCAATTTAACACATGCCTAAAACTTTAGCTACTTAGCTTTAAGATTCAAATCATTGTAGCAAAATGAGTAGGCAGTGCTAGTTACTGTCATAATTTGAATAGATGTAAAGAGATAAGTCATTAATACCCGTTCTGCAGGACCAAATTTTGGTCTACAAGAGATCACTAGATAGATAGAAACAGCAAGTTCGATAGCATATTGTATAAGACATCTCTCTATCAATAGGAGCGGCTCAAACGTATTAGTAGCCTAAAGCAAAAAACAAACTGGCCTTAAACTTAAATTGTTAATAACTTTTATATAATTTATTTTTTCTAGTTTTTATCTGATAATATAATCATTCTTATTTTAAATTATTTTTCATTAGATATAGTACTCCAATTATGTCAAATATCTTCTATTAATCCCTTCATTTTTCATGAAATATTTACTTTTTCAACGGATAGTATTCAGTATTTGTTAAAAATAATAACTTATAACCTATTACTATAAAAAATGAGGCCCCTTAAATTTAGGGGCCTAAGAGACATTTTTTTTTTTTAATACTATCTAGTCACCCCTGTGTACAGACTACAGCATGTTGGAGTTCGAAGAAAATGGAATCATTCATCCTGAGCAAAATGTAGAATGATCCAGTATCTTATGGACTAAAAAATATTAAGTAATTTTACATCATCTCTAACTCTGTATCTTACTCTTTTCGGGAGTGCCCTTTAAAAGGAAAAGGAAAACAAAGAAAGTCATGTCTGTACAAGTTTCTAATGGGGAAAAAGATAACTGAAATCACACGGAGACAAAAATACAACTGTACTGATCTCTAAGAAACGTTGATTTTACTTGATACTGAGAGTTCTGATGGCCTTTCTTGATGATTTCATTTAAGATGTCCGTGGGAAGATATTTGAGCTTGGAAAATTGGTCTTTCAACAATGATACTTTATGAACTCTCATAAATAACCACGATGGGAGTTAAAGATCACTAAACAATTTCGAGAGAACCATTTGATCTTGTGGACAGTGATCGGGTGGAACTGTTCTTTACAGAACGAGGAACAGATCTCGTAGAACCTTCTCTGGAAATAGTGGAATACTGCATGATCAATGTTTTCACTATCTGTCTGAATTTCCTTCTATAAGTTGGAAACTTAGAAACACTTCTAATCATTCCCACCATCCTGCCAAACCAACAGAATGAATTTTCCATCATTTACTACATGTATCATGACGACACACAAATCTTGTTTCAACACTGCAAACTTATGATGAACATATAAACAAAGAGGCTTACCTTCGGCTTATGCCTTCAATTTGAGCTACCCTGAGAGAATCCTGAGGTGCTACGCTTCCATTTTCCCAGGCCTTAAAGCGTTCAGAGTGGCTGTCGAAAAGGACCACTTTCTCTAGGAACCTCATTTCACCGTCTTCTAGGCTCAGGGCTCTAATTTGTTCCTTGAGGACCATAACTGGTTGGAAAAACCAGTCTAATAATCTGTCCTGAGGTCTGTTCAGCTGAGTGATCTCAAGATCCTCTAGAAGGAACAATCCATCTGATCCGGCTTTTATGGAATAAAAGATTATCTGTAGAAATGTATAACATGCTAAACCAACATTGATGACTGCAACATCAACTCCATGTTTTCCCTTCAACCAATCATCCAGATCGTTGGGGGTTATCACTTTCGCGTCCAATAATTCCTTGCCCCTTATTTCACATGATTTCATCATGTTCTGCCACACCTGTTAATTGTTCTGACATGTCAATTACCCAATTTCATAGTTTATAAGACAAGAAAAATATGATTCTGTTTATGAAAGATAAGTCGAATTGTGTGACTGTCCTATCTAAAAGCTTAAGTTATTGAAAGAGGGAATACTTTCATTTACTTAATTATATCTTCAAAGTACATATAAAGATGTTACTTGTTAGCATTTTGCAAATTAGCCATTTCACATATTTGTCAGTATTTTGTAAATTAGCCCCGAAAAGAAGAGACAAAGAAAAGCACACCTGCACCATTTTCACTTCTTGTATTGCCTCCCGCACTGATCTAGACGACGTTAGGCTTGGCACGAGCATTGCGGGTGCTTCAGCAAATATCGAGTTTAATCTACCTTGTACTGAGCTGTTTCGTTTCACAGAGTAATCTGACGAATTGGATCCCTTCTTGTTCCGATAATGAGGTCTGGCTGCGACTAAGATGATCAGTAACCTTGACAAATATGAAAACTGTGTATACAGAAATAAGGGAGAACTCGAGTAATTACTTTGGAAGAATGGATCCTTCTCTAAGGTAAAGCCAATCATTTGTGTACTCATCAAACTCTGCCACCATTGCAACCACAAAAGCAACACCTCTTTGGAAGGACCTCTCCTGAATTCACAGTTTTTAATTAATGATAAATCCGACGGTCATACTAAAACAGCAGGCAGAACTGAGAAACAAATGAGGCAACTACGGAATAAGTTACCTGATAGACGATAACAGCTCCATATAATCCAATGAAAAAACTGGAGAAAACAGCCATTATGACACTTCCAATGACAACAAGAGGCCACAGTAGGATTGTTAATCCAGCAATGGGAATGCAAGCAGTTTCAAGAAATGGGCCTTCGCGGCTTATCAGATCATGTATGAGTCTGTACCATCCTTTGAACAACATGAATGGGCTCTTTACTATGGCTATAGCAGTGTAAAGAGGAATTTCCACAATCAGTCCCAATAAACCAACCATGATACATCCTGGTACATGGATGAATCTGCAACACGACATTTTGCATATTAGTTTTACTGGTTATCAATAAGAGAACTGAATAGATCCAAATAGCCAAATAAGAAATCGAAACATTCTATTTGCATATAACTTTGATTATAGTTCTTCATATAAAATATTTCTTTCTTGTATTATAGTTCTTCAGACTACTTCTTATCATTTTCTAGACTTAATGCATTACCATTTTCCGTCTTCTTTTCTTGATTTTCACTCTTTTATTCTGGAGTAACTACAAAGTTGTCTCTGCATGGTCACTGGTTCAAGCCGTTGAAACAACCACTAATTCTTGCATTATGGTAGACTGTCTACATCAACAGGTGTGCCTCTTCCCAACTTCGTTAACACAGGATGTTTTGTGCACCAAACTATTATTTCTTTTTTTTACTCACCACTTTACTTTTCCTAGTCTTATTTTTTTTAATGTGTTCATTGTGACTTGTGAGGGCACGGAGAAAGTCAAATCCATTTATTATTCTGAGTCCAAGGTAGTTTATTGACTTCGTCATCAAAATAATTTGTGGTAAGTTGAGTTTTAATATAATATAGCCCTGTTAGAAAATGAACACGATAACGTGTATAACATTTAGAAAATTCATTATGATTGTCCCCTATCTTTTACTAATTTTTTTTTTTCTGATAAAGTTTTGGCTACCTGAAAATTCGAAAATATAGAGAGTGTGTTTGGTATGAAGCGAAATATTTTCTGAAAAATATTTTTTAATTTTCTCATGTTTGGTTGAAATAAAATCTTGGAAAATGTTTTCCAAATCAACTTATTTTTCTCAAAATTAAGGAAAATGACTTCCCTTCAAAAATTAAGGAAAACATTTCCAAACTCTCTTCCAATTTCAAATTATATTTTTTTTGGGAGGGAAAAACGTCAATTTAAAAAAAATATTTTCAATTTCAAAATTTTATTTTTCATCCGATCTCTGAACCCCCCCAACCACCCAACCACCGGCCAGCCCCCAACCCCACCCCTCCTAAAAAATTAATTTTGTTTTTTACAAATATTTTCAACTTCAAATTTTTATTTTTAAACCCCTACCCCCACCCCCACCCGGGCAGCCCCCACCCACCCCCAACCCCCCAAAAAATTAATTTTGTTTTTTAAAAATACTATCAACTTCAAATTTTATTTTTTCACTCCTACCTCCTCCCCCACCCACTACCCACCACCACCACCACCATCCATCTAAAAAAATAATAATTTTGTTTTTAAAAAAATATTTTCAATTTCATAAATTATTTTTACTCTATTAAAAATAAAGATGTCTCTCAAAAAACATTTGCATTCATAAATTAAACACTAAAAATCATTTCTGAAAAATATTTTCTACTCACCAATCAAACATGAGAAAATAAGTCCAAAATATACTTGTTTTCGAGGAAAACATTTTCTAGGAAAACATTTTCCTCCATACCAAACACACCCGAAAGAGGAAATTAGAAAGAAACCTAAAAGGTTGAAGTTGAAGAGAAGCAGGGGAATGACGCAGTTCCTTCAAATAGATTGGATATGAATGATAACACATATCTGCAAAATCTCTAACAGCAGTACAGCTACCTTTTATGGTTCCCCATGTTCCATCCTGAAAATGAAAACAACCTAATCAAAACAATACTAAACTATAGAATGCAAAATCAAAAGAATTGGTTCTTTCTTACCAGAGCGCAATGAACAAACTTGTTAAATTCATCGTCGTGTCTGAAAGCTTCAAAGGCAGAAACCCAAGGAGCAAAGAAACCATATCCAACTCCCACAAGAACACTACCAGCTAAGCTTAAACACAACCAAATACCAAATAAAGCTGGCAAACCGAACAACAAAGCTACTTTAAGTGGTGCATCAAACCTATTAGTCCTGTTCAATTGTCAAACAAATCCACATTAGGATTAAAAAATTCAACTTTGTACAACATACATGAATCGCCTTAGACATTTACTTGACAAGGGTGTAAATTGTCCAGAAAACATGTGCTGGGAAGAGACATAAAATCACCCCAACATTTCCTATTATAAGTATTAGGCCAGCAATTGGACCCACCAACAAACCTGCAATCAGAAAAATTATGCAATTGAGAACCACAAAAAATAACACAGATCAACAACAATATACCTTACCACTTGAGAGTCTGTTTCCGAAAGACCCCTCGCAT
The DNA here is from genome assembly GCA_022817965.1 of Solanum lycopersicoides. NCBI lineage: Eukaryota > Viridiplantae > Streptophyta > Magnoliopsida > Solanales > Solanaceae > Solanum > Solanum lycopersicoides. The sequence continues at coordinate 80,680,828 of CM040619.1, forward strand.
CAACAACAATCATAAAATAAACTACTTACTTTTGAGAGCACCCAAAAATAAAGCAGAGCAAAACGCAAAAACAACATAAACACCCTGGAACCAAGAATTTACGTTGTTGGTCATGTTTTTTTTTTTTTTTTTGTCAGATAACAGAAACTCAAGAATGAATTATGAAAGGCAACTAATAAAATTTTTAAAGAGAGAAGCTAGGCTGGAATTATATTGTGTTGGTCCATGGCAAAAGTCATAGGAGGATTAATTTTTTTGTGAAATTTGGTGTGCCTCTTTTCTTAAAAATAAATTAGAATATCAATAATTATGCAGACTTTTCTTACTGGTTTAATTTCTTTCATCAATAATTAAAATAATTACTAACTAGACATGTTTTGTCTTCTAGAAACAGAGAGGCGATGAAGTTAGAAATATTATTGAAAAGCTTCAAAAAGAAATGTAGCTTTTAATACTTGATTTCTTCTCTTAATAGTTAATGCACCTTAAGCTAATAGCGGCCTATTTTGGAATGATAACGACTTTACAACTTATAACACATGGCCTAAGCAAAAAATGAAAAATTAGGACAAACAAAATATTTTAAAAAAAAAAGAAACTAACTAAAAGAGTAATAAGACAGATAAATTGAAATATGATGGTACAAAATATTTTCTTTTAAGACTTTATAAAAGTATTAAGGTCTTAAAATATTGATTGAATTTTTGTCCTTCTTTACAAGACTTTATAATAGATAAAATTTTCATTTATTATTTTTTTCAAAGTATTATTTTCCTCAAATTATTAGTTAATTATCTTTATAAGATTTAAGAATTAAGAAGTCTTAAAATATATGATAAAAGAGATTAAGCGAATTAATAATCAAAGAATCCAAAAAAAATATGGCAAGAAGAAAATATATTTTAAATATGATGACATCATAAAAGATATAAAGCAGAATAAAATCACATCACATTAGGAAAAATTAGGAATTTTACTACCATGGCCTAAATTTGGCATAAAAGATCCCACAATTTACTTTTGGTGTCTAATAACTCAAATGCATTTTTTTTCTTCTAAATAATATTCGGCATTTTATTGCTAAATATTGAGATTATGTTATAGCTATAAACAAATCATTCATGACCTAGTAATTTGTTTTAGCTTAGTGTTGAAATTTGTAAATCATTGGGACCATAATTATAAATTATAACTTTACTCTATTTCAACAAATTTGTGATTTATGGAGTAGCTTCTAGGTCTACACACATGTGCAATTAAGGTGCACTAAATTAGTTATTACAGATATATCATACTCATATTTAAAGACTTTGAAATTAATTAAAGTTATAACTATTAATTTTTTACTTATTTGTACTAAGTAAGAACTCTCAATATATAGTACTTTAAAATAATGTTCTATTGTTATTTGAACTATATTGAAATTCCTAATATTTTAACACTTTAAAAAACAATTTGTTACATTATATAAATCTTACTTAAATTATGGCAAAATAAAATAAATAAATTAATCAATTAAAGAACTCAAAATATTCGAGGAAGAGATTCATATTTTTAATATAATATTTTAATCTCCATGTATGAACTTCCTATCATTTAAATAGATAAAAATTTTATTCAATGTAATTTTGTTCTTTTTATACATAATTTTATCTATCAACGTAACACACATGTAAAATAGACACACTCAACTAGTTGCTAAAAACAGGGGCGACTCAACATAATTGGGGTCTAAAGCAAAATTTCAATTTGCGGCCTAAAATATAAATACATTAGCTTACACATTCCAATGGACATTTTTTTAAAAAAAAAAATTGCATGTGTTTTATTTTGTAAGAAAATAATAGTAGTGATGATAAGATAAGATTTTGGTTGGATTACGTGTTTGAAGCACAATTAGGAAAGTTTCCGTAGGCTGCTTAGGATGATTAGTCTAAGCCTACCACGCTTTAATTTTTGACTCTAACCTATTTTTAAGCTAAACTATGAAATTAAAACATAACCACTAACCTAAAATAAAGTCCTATTCCAACACTGAACTTACTTTATCTTAATTGAGTAATTATCAACAAAATCATCTTGCAATAGGAAAAACTATACTAATAGTTATATTTTATAAGAATAAGGAATATTGCAAGAGGCACACCAATTTTTCATTTATATATTTTTAATCTTTCACTTTTTTTTTGTTTTCACTTTATGAAGGAATAAAGAAAAGGGGAGTAATTGGTCAAACCCTTCAAATTGTGTGCTTCAATATTTGGTTCAATCAAATATTTATGGCTAAACATTTGAATAGACAAATTAGGAACCTAACTCAAGGTTTGTGGAAATACTTGTATGGTTTTGAAAGTTTAGTCAGTTGATTAGAAGGAATTTTTGGTCCCTATTCTCCTCCTCCTTTTGTGCAAATTCTGTCAATATTAATTGAGGCTAACTCTTATTTATTTACGGCCAACTAATCTAATTTCGAAAATATATAACATTGCTAATCCAGTGATTTGTAATGAATAAAGTCACCTGATGAAATATAAGCCCTGCCAAAAAAAGAGTTCATCCAAAAGAACTTAAAATACAATTTATATTTTACTATTAAAACTATCTCCAATCATTATTATTATCCATCGTACAAAAAATTCACAATATGTTAATAACTAATAAACATACTGTAGATATATGACGAAAGAGCGATAAATTAACTTCTATCTTATTCTTCTGCTATAATTATTTTTTTATATGAAGTTTAGCGTGCCAAAATGGGAGTTGAATTCCAATTTGTTTTTAAAAAAAATCCCAAAAAGTGTAGTTGATTGATTCTCTTACCATGACACTTACACGTCAAGTATATCAAAAATAAAAAAATTTCCTTTTACTTGTCCACAACAAATTGAGAGTTAATAAATTTTACTCTTATTATTTATTAGAGTGGAACGCAAAATATAAACTAAATTACATTACGGGCATTATAGTTGACCATACAATTTGAAGAGAACTAAAGCTTAGCCCAAGTAATTAGTCAACCTCCATTTATTGTTTTTATAGGTCAAGTTGTCATTATAGTCTTTTTTTTACCTTAAGCAAAAGAGGAAAAATGCATACAAACTGGATCATTGTAGAAACCAAATCAGGCTTACTGTATTTTTTATAATTATTATTTTAGAATCGTTTGATAATTGCGAATCTATTCCATATAACATGAAATATTATGTCCTGATTAGGAATTAGTATTACAACCCTACTTACTACTTTGGCCCAAAATGCAAAATCTTGATGATGGTTGAGAAAATTGTCTTTTGGATTCTACATTTGTTGAATGAGGCACTAATAAATGTTTACAACTTACAACAACATCCTCTTGCATTTACACAAACTTAATACTAATATATGAACTTTGCTAAAATATTCACATTGTTTTACTAGACTAGAATGGCAAATAACTGTTTCTCCATTATCAGGAGATCCAAGGAATGGTAGCTTTAACAAGTTACACGTGTAAACCAGGTGGCTAGAGACACACACTACAGTATGCCAGTATAGTGTTATTCTTGTTACTAGTGAAAAACGGTTCATGTTTTGTAATCGAGCTAAAGATCATTAAACCACAAAAATGGATCTGTAATTGCGTTTGTTTAACCAAAAATGAAAAAAAATGTGTCTATCACCGAACACCTAAAAGGGTTTTTTTCTATCTTTTCTTTTACTAGTAGTTGTTTTCTAGTCTTCGTTGTTGTGTGCATCACATTTTTTTTTCCTATCCAGGGGAGTGGTGGTAGGAATAGGATCTGATAGAAAAAAGAACAAATCCCTTCAAAGGTACAATCTTTATTCCATTTTCCATCAGGAAAATGAAGATTAAAGTAGTTCATCGAAGTGAACCCCCAAATCAAGAACGTGTTTCGATTTCTTACCCAGATATGCCCAAGAAGGAGGTTTTTGATGAGGAACAGGAAAATCAACAACTTGGAACTCAAGAACCTGAACCTGAGCCTGATTTTGCAATACCCAAATTGGGGAATGACAATTTGAGTCTTGTTGATGCTTCTATTCCAATGAATTCCCTAACCCCATCTACCCAAACTCCAATTTCTTCTTTGCTGGTAGGTACTCTTTTTCTCGCTGTGTTGTTATTTGCCTGTCTTGATTTACTGAATTGATGTTGGATCTGGCTTTAATGGTTTCATCAGGGTAAGAGAAGAAGGAAGCCCAAGGAGATGATTGATCAGATTTCAACAATTCCCTTCAGGAAGAAAAGGGTATTCAAGAAACAGTCTCAATCCAGCAATGTGAGATATACTTCTCTTCGTATCAACTATTTCCTGTCGAACACACAGTTTTCATTAGCAATCGATAACCTATGGATCAGTTGATGTATGGCCAATTTATCCTTCTTGTTTTGCTGATATCGATTCAACTAATTGCTATGTTAATGTGCAACCCACTCTGGTGGAAAATGTGATTCTGGTAGCAGTATTTACAACTCCAACTCTTGTTTACAGTTAGGATCTCATCAATTGCAAACTTGTCGTGAACCTGGGATAGTAATTAACGCGACAACTTAAGAAAACAGGCTGATTTACAATGCAACCTGGCTACCAAAGTTACCTTCAGCAAGCAACCACAACATTTCCCTAAAAATTGTCTCAGACAACACTTAGCTTGGTTCCCTAGCCTTTTATTCCGACTGTTCCACCAGGCCGTGGTCTTTTGTTTCTGTGATGAGTTATTTGGGAACTTCAACAACTGCACTTATGAAAGGACTTATTTCTGTTATAGGTTTCTTAATTAGTCCTTTAAGGTTTTTTTCTGTGCTTAAATTTGAAGTCAAACTGGTAGTTATTCGGTATTTCTGAATGTAATATGATGTAGAGTTCCTAAAGCAGAAGTGAGTAATCGTCCAGCCCCCAGTCGGCAGTCCATCGAGTAAGGGCCCACAGGTAGTCCCCTATCCGTATCAATGGGATGAAATGATGGGAAAGGCTTGCTTTCTTTTTAAAAAAAAGCTTTCTTTATTAAGAGTCCTTTAGAAGCTAAGCTCCTTAGAGATAATAAGATTCAATTAACTTCATACCTCTAAGCGATCGTGACTATCCGATGATAGTTACTTCGCTTTCCGTTTAGACTGAAAAAGGAAAACTGAAAGATTGAGCATAAAAAAATATAGACAATGAGCTATTAGAGGAGATGAAACTAGTGAAAATAGTTGTGACAGCTGAGTTCAGCATGGAAGGTTGACTCAAAGCTTATTCAAATTCATAAACAACTTGCATCTTCCAAACTAGGAGTCTAAGATTGGTCTAGGCCTAAGAGTGACTTCAGATTACTCGCATTGGCAAATATTTTATTGGGAGGGAAGGCGCTTTCAGTTGTCTGCCAAGTATTATTTTGAATAATAAAATGAGTTATCATTACTACACAAAATTTAAGATTTAAATGAAAGGTATAATCTGCATTCTACTAAATCTCATGCTGGTTTTGTGATGCCAAATAACTCATTAATTTGCATGGTAGTAATCCCTTTTTCTGGTTATATAAGATATAATCATTTTCCTTCCTGTTGCATTCGACATTTAGGCTGTATATCAGGATACTTTGGTTATGCCAATTTTAGATTCAGAACATAATTGTGATCTTACCAAATTTCTAACACACTCTAGTTTTTGTCACATTCCATGACTCTGTACTTTTACCAAGAAATTACTTTAACATCTCTGTTGCTGTTCCTCTTATCGTTGAGCAGGGCTTAGCTGATGCTGGGCGCAGGTCAATTAGGTCAGTCTTTCAGTACAAAACATTCTTTGGCTATTCTTGCATAATTATGAACCTTTGCTATTTGAGAGTGACAGTTATTTGCTTTTATCTTGAAGCACCAAACTAGAGAGGGCTACAGCTGATGGGTCTGGAAGTGCTACCCAAATGAAATTACCAATCATCATTCGAGCAGAGGAGTTCCTGTTAAGTATTGGAAATGAATATCCCAGCTTCATGAAATTGTTAGTTAGATCACATGTTGGTAGTTGTTTTTGGATGGTAAGTTTTGTCTAAGCAACTTAACTTTTGATTTAGCAAAGTAATTATTTACTTAATCCTCTAATTTTTGTTTTATATTGTCCATACAAATAGGGGCTTCCTGTGCCATTCTGCAAGAACCATCTTCCAAGAAAGGACACTCCGGTTATTCTTGAAAGTGAGACTGGAGAAGAGTTTGAAATAAAGTACATTGCTGAAAAGACCGGACTTAGTGCAGGATGGAGAAAGTATGCTGCTGCTCACAAGTTGGTTGAGGGAGATGTTTTAGTTTTTCAACTTGTCGAGCCTACTAGATTCAAGGTGACACTCCCAAATTTCTTTTCTTAACATGCTTTGACTCAGCTTATTGCTACCGCATTAGTTTATCTACTTGTACAGAAGTGTAGCAGATAACTATGGTTACTTGTGGATCGATTTTGTTTTTCCCATTTCATGGTCTATCAGAGTGACGTCATCATGTTAAACCAACTTATCCGCACGTCGATGAAGATTCTGCAACAGGGGTGTGAATTGGTCAGTTTAAAATAGGTCTATTCTCATCCGAAGGCCACATTCTCTGTTAAACCTATAGATTTGGGCAGAATTATGGTACTTGTAGATTAATGCTGGAAGAAGATATTGAAGCTGCTCTTTGACTCTAGTATGTTTGATACTAATATATATCCTGGGAGACTTTGTTAGAGTAAAGTCTCTTTCAGTTGTAATCTACAAATTTTGAGGTCACCAGTTTTGTGGCATTGTGCTTGGACAGAATGGAAGTAGATGACAGACATTATCACAAGTGCAGTAAACACTCTTTCTTCCCTGTGCTTAACTATTCAAGTCCAAAAATGGTAGAGCAGGCATGCTAATGTGTCATAGGTTTGTAAAATGAACTATCATCATAGTAAGGTTTGCAGGTATCTTGGTAGAGCATGTCTCACATATTTGCTTAGCCTATCATGGATCCAGATAGAACATACTATTTGTTGTGGTTCATTTCTTGCTTTGCTGGTTTCCTAGCATTGTACTTCTAGGCCTCATGGATAGTGTCTGGAGACTGTCTTATCAACATCACAGTGAGCCCATGTTAGTGCATACCGTCCTCAAACCAAGCATCTATCAATGTATCTTTTGGAAGGAACAAATATATGGGCAAATACTATTGGTAGAAATTCACATGTTTTCATCTTAGCTTTTTTGGTCACTTTGGTGCCTATAATTGAGGGCAGGTCTGCACTTGTTTTTTTTTACTTGATTAAACATTAATTCCACAAATATTGTGGATTCTTTTTAAGATACCAAAAGTAAGAGGATAGCTATTAGTGAGTGCATCCTTTTACTGAAGCAAATGGATAGGATAGAAAATGTATTTCACAGTGGATAAACAAATTCATGGCAGTTCCTGTCATGTGTATATAACAGTGACACTGTAGAAACATTTTGACGGTGGGGATGATTATCGAGTTTGTGTAACAGCAGTTAATTGGTGGGGGCACAGAGAATAACAAATACTATTATCTCTGTATTAACACCTGATATTTGCTACGTCGCTTGGCAGGCTGGAGTGGCAATTTCTGATTGAATTAGGGCTATTCAAAAAGTTTTTATTAACTGTTATCCAGTTAACAGCATGATAAACTCCGTTGCAAGTGATGATAGTTTTTGTCTTAAGCCTAGTGTCAGATATTATATAGGACATCTCAGTAGGAATGCTCACCATGAAGTGAAGCAGAAACCTGGAAATTGAAGAAATGGTTTTCTAACCGCAAATATACAGATCTTTAGCTGCAATCTTTATCTAAACTTGGTTTCTGATTTGATAGGTGTATGTCATAAGAGCAAATGATCTAAAGGAGGTAGATGGCGCTCTTAGCCTTCTAAATTTGGATGCACCCGCCAAGCAAAGTGATGCAGGTCAGTAAATCAGTTTTATAGCCGAAACATTCTGTGAAACATGATATTGTTTTTAATCTTTTGTCGTTCTTCTAAACAACTTGTTTCCAATTTGTCACATGGCAGAGGGAGCTATTGGTAATAATATAAAGAAGCGTCAAAAGAAGTCTCTTCCCTTAACTGTTGTGCAAAAGAGGAGACGAAAGGAGGATCCAAGTAAACAACTTGTGCCATTGGAGGCACAGTCGGGAAATGATAGTGATGAGGTTGCTTCAGAAATTTTAGAGGGCTCAAGGTCCTCCGGTCTTGCTGTTAATTTTAGAGACATTAAGAGCCTTGAGGAGTTCCACATTCTGGTGAATGGAGTATGCATAGACTCTGAACTTCCTGAACATATAAGGAGAAAGTACTACGAGTTATGCTGCAGTAAAAATGCTTTTCTTCACGATCGTCTTTTACAAGGTCTTCATTGTAAGTTGGTCGCTGGTATGATTTTTGAAGTCGTCAACATTGCCGATATGGTAAGAGCCTGCAAGCTCACCACCCCACGGAAGGAATTTGATAAATGGGAGAAGTCACTAAAATCTTTTGAACTTCTGGGCATGAATGTTGGATTTTTGAGGACTCGTCTGCGCTGGTTGCTGAGTCTTGCATTCGACTCTGAAGGTGCTTCGGACACCAAGAGGTACTGGGACGCTAAAACGGAATGGTCTCGAGCTGAAGATGAGATACGGAATCTTGAAATGAAACTTGAGGAACTGAAACAAGCTTCTGGAAAATATCTTGCTGATGTTGAGGCTTTGAAATCAAAAGCTGAGAGCTATGAGCTTATGTTTCAAGGAGAAGTCAATGCTCCATGGTAATCTTATCTATATTATATGATGTATGCAGCAAATCAGAGGGAACAGTACAAAGGGAGAATGTTGTTAGTAGTTTGTACTTGGTAGTAATATCAAGCTTGGAGGACATGATAATTTTACTTTTTTCGATTGCTAAATTATGCTGCTATTGTTATTTAAGCCTAAAGACCTAGCTAAAAAAATTCAAGGACTGGTGTCTGGTGTATACAAGTAGTCTATATTCTAAGTCACTCTCCCAAAATTTTCTTATTAGATGAGGAAAAAAATTGCTCTCTGCAACTTAAGATCAAATATACTTGAATCGAGGGTATATCAGAAATCAACGTTCGTAAGGGTATGGTCTGCATGCATTACTTTCTCCATATCCCATTTATCGAATTAGATTGGGCAATGGTTTGTTGTTTTTACATCTTTAGATTAAATATGGAAGTGTGTTTGAAATTGTCAAATTTAGTCACTTTAAACTGAGAAATATTCATTTAGAACTTCGTTGCTTGCCAAAATCAGGGAAACCATCTTTTTGATGTTTTAATCTAAAAGAAGTGATCAATCTTACTTTATTTATTTTGAACTTTTTTTAATTATAAATTTTACTGCAAATGAAAACATTACTTATTTTTTGGCTGTTCATTTGATTTTGGAAAAGCTTTTAAATACTAAATAAACGAGTTTTTTGGTACTATAGTTGAACGTGAATAGGAATAGGAAGCTTCTTTGCAAAATGGGCCAAGTACGTTTTGACCGGCAGCTCCCACGCTATGGACATTATAATTTATTTATATGTATAAATATAAATGTTGTCAATGTAATATTCAAATGCACATTTATCAATTCTCATGACTCAGATTCAGATTGGTAAAAGTGAAATCTCTTTTGGAGTTTTGTGCTTCTTCCTCATCCAGCCTGTCATTTTGACCCCTTAACTTTCATTTCTAATTATTATTATTATTATATTTTTACTAGTACCAAAAATATACTACTCCAGTTGAAGAACAAGAAGGAAATAAAGAATAATATGTAATGTACCTTAGTACTACTAGTATTTTGCAGTTGAACTTCCAAGTCCCTTATTGACATGAGTTTTTTTTTGTATCATAATAATATTTAATTAATGTTAGTCTTTGGTTAGGTTTTAGAAAAATAATTTGAAGAAATATGAAGGGTATAAAGTATGAAAAGAAATATATGATTTTGTCTTGATATGCCATAAGTAAAATAACAAAATATTTTTAATACAGCAGACAAATAAAAGTGATAGATTCTATCTCATCATTTTTAGCCGAAATGCCCCTTTGTAGCTGTCATTTCATCTGAGAACTCAAAATTATACGACCTAGAGAGATTTTCCCAACAATGCTTCATCAAAAGTAAAGCCAAATTGTACATATTTAACAATTGATGATTCAATACAAAAAAGAAAGAACACAATTGCTCTAATAGTAGAAAATGATAAGAATCGAAGTTGTACACAGAAGAAATCAGAATCTATGTTGATTCAATTCTCCCAAACTTCAAAACTAAAAAAAGCATAAAAGCCATCCCTCAAAGTACCTTGTAGTTTGAATTTCAATTAAAACGAAAGTCCATATCTCTTCCACTAGCAGACCCATTGTACACTTGCTGCAAATTATAAACAAAAAACTCATATCAAATGAGTCGATATAAAACTAATTTTTGCATAAACAAAAAAAAAAAAAGTTACCTTGGTAGAACGAGGCGTTTTTTCATCGTTTTTCTTAGATTTTTTGAGGCCTAATAAACCTTTCCAGGTAGTAGAACTTTTGGGTATCGTCAAGGTAAAATCATCATCGTTTTGAAGTTCATCTCGAATAGTAGTAGTTTTTTGAGTGTGTTTAAAAGGCAACAATCTTCCTTTAGAGAAAAGTTCATCAGCAGTAAGCATGCTATAATTAGTGACAGAGAATTCAAAGTCAGAGGAAACAGGGGAATGATTTTTTATCAAGTGTTGAGAAGAATTAGTTGAAGAATCAATGAAGTCATTTGAGAAGGAGATTCTAGGACTCATTGAATAAAGTTTGTTGTTTTGGTCAGTAGATGATGACTTATTTTTGTTGTACATTTCTAAGCATGCCATGAACAAGATTTTTGATGACTCAAACAAAACATAACATAGTGAGTTGGTATTTTGCAAACACAACCTCTCACTACTACCAATGGTTGCTTCAATTAATTTCTCTCAGTTAATACCCACCACTACATGTCTCTATTTATATATATCATCACTCAGGAGTATTAGAGTAGCATGAAAAAAAATTGCTCGTTTAAGCTGGCGTTTGATATTAGATTTTTAAATAATTTTTAAAAAAATTGATTTGAACATTATTTTGACACGATTTTTTTAATAATATATTAGATGAAATATTATCTATAAAAGTCATTATGCAAATTACAATTATATCTAAGTCACAATAAAGTTTGATTAAAGTAAATTAAATTTATATTTTCCTGATCATATTTACGAATCTTGTAAAAACAGGATTAAGCAGGATACTTTCGGTGAAAAACTTTTGTTGGATATAAATCATTCTTTTCAAATTAGTCAAAAGTCATAAATAGATAAAAATAATTATGAAAATATATAATTTTATTTTAAAAGAATTCAACAGCTATATTTTGGCTAAAAAAAGCTTCTTTTTTTTATTTATTTATAGATTTTTGGATTTTTTTTGCCCAAAATATAAATCAAAACTAAAAAATTTCACTACCTAGCAATGATATTTTATAGGGTTCATTTAATAGGAAAACTCCACCTTACACTTCTGTCCAATAATAGTAGTCCACTATCGATTTGATAAATCCCCTTAAGAAATAGTAATAAATAATATGGTTATCCTTTGACTTTATTAAATTAAATCTTTTGAAAAATGTGCCAGTTACTTCCTCCGTGCAGTATTGTTTGTCATGTTGCGCATTTCGAAAGTTAATTTGATTAATTTTTAAAGTTAAATTAGATCACATTAATTCGATATTTTAAACAAAAAAATTAGATATTGTAAAACTATATGAAAAGTACTATAAATTGCAAATTTTTGCATATTAATATGATGAAAAAATACATCTTAAAATGATAGTCAAAGTTTTTATATTTGACTCTAAAAATAAAAAACATGATAAATAATATCGGACGGAGAACTAATAAATAATATTAAATAGCAAGAATAAAATATATAAATAGCAAATTATCTTTTTAAATTAAATAAGTATTATTGAACAATTATTTTTAGTATAGTGAACCTCTATTGTTTGGACAACAGAGTAATAACCAACTGAATTCAAAATCGGAAAAGAATCACATTTATGTTGAAAAAAAGGAGACTCTTTTTCTTACCCCTTTATGCATTCAATATTCGAAATTTATTTGCTAAACTAATCAAGATCCGATCAAACACCCGTTGGTGAATAGTGGAGTAATAATTTGGTATACATTCTTTAAAAGAAGAAAATACTATCCAATAAAAAAAATTTATAGTTCGAATTTAAAATCTTTGATGCCAACAATAAAAAAAAAATTATAATTCAAACTCAAAAATCTTTTTAACGATAAATGGGTCATATCCATATCATAATAAGAGAATTGTTATTTGTTTAGAGTATTATTTTTGCTAAAGAACACATTTTGTATAAATATGATCCCTTCTTAATATCTAATTTAAAGGGCTACTGACATAATAGTCCTACACGAATGACCACGGTAAAAAATAATGTGGCAGGAGGATAGTTAGTACAATTATATTTTGACAAAATACCAGTCACACTTTGACTATATTGTGGATGTACATGGATATCAAATCAAAGATGGTGACGGTTTTTGGCATGTCGTGTTCGTTTGGAATTGAGCTATAAATGTCTGAGTGTTTGCTCTGATTTCCGGGAAGTCTGGTGAAACGCTTTCTAACAAAGACAATTTCGTTCATATAGAAATTTGAATATGAGAATCTCTAATTTGATTTATTTCATCACATCCTGAATTGATATAAGTGTTTACTATGATTTAATGAATAACAATTATATAAAAACTCATATAAAAGATGAAATAATTAATCTAGTAGTAAAACATCTCACTATCGTATCAAACGACCCTAAATCTTGGATAGAATCCGACGGGGAAGGAAGCCATATTGTCACTTCATTATGTTTCATTGAGTGCCCCTTCCTTGGACGTTTTCATCTCTCATAGGGGTGTTTAGATTAACTTAAAAATTGGTCAAATATATTTTTAAGTCAGTTTTTAATTTCGAGAAGTATTTGATAAATATAAAAAAAGAATTTAAAATAAATATAAAAAAAGACTTAAAATAAGTCAAGAAGTGTTTGACAAGATTAAAAATAAGTTTAAAATTACTTATAATAAATTAAAAATCAAAAATAAGCTTCTTTCGTACTTTTTATTTTTTAAATTTAAAAATCATTTACTTTTATTTTTATTTTTAGCTTTAAAGGTATTTTTTTTTAAAGTTTATCCAGGCTTTGAATGACATTTCTTTTTCATCATCTTTTCTCTTTGACGGGCCATTGTATAGCGTTCTGTGCATTCATTCCCAAAATCATTTCTTTGATTGGGATATAAAAAGTTTGGAAAATATTTCGGCTTTTAAGTGCCCATCCATGTATATGTCCAAATTCAATTTGATCTTATAAAAGGACAAGAAAAAATAACAGGAATTTTGACCATATTTAATTTAGTACCCATCAAAATATTCAAATTTGGGTCGTGGATTCATACAATGTGTAGTTTAAATATAAAAAGACTAGGATATACTCCCAACAATACTTTTAGTTTTTTTTATATATAACTAGGAAGGCGTTGTTTTAAGTTTTAAAATTTATTCTTATTTTGATAAGTTGACTTTTAACCGTAATATATTTAGTGTAATTTTTAAATGGAGTCAAATGAAGATAAAGTGTACAACTTTATTCCTATTTCGTAAAGATAAAAAAAAATATCATTTGAAAGACCACATGACTCGAGCATCACATATCAAAATGATTTTTTTTTAAAAATACAAAGGACATAACAACTAATGAGAAAAACATTACATGCATTCATAAAAGAAGGATAACAGTAAATAATGTGAATATGAAAGAACAAGAAACAATAGATAATAATATAAATAGTAGGAAAAAAAATTACAACACTTATGTGATTACTAATGATATGAAAGGAGTAACAGGTATAATATAATTCACCAAACTACTACCAAGCATATTCCAACGCTCAACAGCTACCTTAGTCTAATCTTCTATATATCCTACGGAGTAGGGTTTAAAATGTCTCTAAAATTCCTTCACATTTACTTTTTGGTTCAAAAATACTCTCGAGGGGGACGTCATGGGATATTTGAGGGCCTATAGGTGGATGGAGGCTAATTTTGTATCAATTCAAATACTTGAGGGGCATTTTAAGTCCTTCGTATATCCTAATATGTAATCACCATATCTTTTAATCTAAAGTCATGCATTTATAAATTTATCATGTCTTATTTTATTATCTCTCCTCAATTTTTCAATGTACATCTACATTTCCTTAAACTCACCATGAATAACATCTCATTGGACATTTATTTATTTTTTACATGTCTAAATCATCTTAATTTCGCCTTATTTTCTTGTCTATGGCTACTCCCACTTTAAATCTAATTCCTAAATATTTGTAAGAAGTAGGTTGAAACTAAAGCTTCAAGCGGTATGTAATATGGACGTTTTCTTGTCTTATTAGTTTAGTGTCTTGGAATGACATTAGGACGTGCCGTTATATAGTGTTCCGTGCATTCATTCATTTCCTAAAATCAATTCTTTCATCATTTCGGCTTTTTAAGTGTTAAAAATCCAATCTTAGCTTTAAATGAGACGAGAAATAGACTGAATTTTTTACCATATTAAATACACATTCAAACTTGTGTTGTCGATTTCATTAAATATTGTAGGATATACACAAAGTGAAAAGGTAATACTAATAAATTGGGGATGGGACATTGGGTTTGTGAATAGCTTTTTCAAAATGTTTTAAATGCTAATATTAGTCTTTACTAGCTATAAGAGTGTGGACAGAAGGCAGAAAATCAGAGCACAAAGGGTGAAAGGATGCTGCAGTGCAGATGCCATCCATGGGTTGACTCACCTTTGACTTGTATTATTTTTACTACTTCCACTAATGAATGAGCTGGCTAGGGGACCACCTGATCTTCATCTCTTTAACCCCCATTAAGTTACACCTTTTTAATAGCGATAAAGAATAACTAATTTCATAAGTATAATTTTATCTCGGATCATTTTAGTAGTGCTTCGTTATTTGCTAATTCCTAGCTATTTGTTCAGTATCTTACTTCCTCTTTTGTTACAATCTTGTATTGATTACCTTTCTTTTAATTCGAGACGCGAGAGTTTATCGATTTGTATGATAAATTTTAATCGAACATATTATTATTGTATTAAATCATTTATTTTGTTCATAGTCAAAATATGTTAATTTGTGATTTATCCAGCCAGAGAATAGGACAAAGACGATGCAGCTTTTGCAGATATTGAAAGGTTACAAGTTTGAATTGAGGGGTCAAAACTCAAAAGTAAGTATATATATTATATATTAACCAAAAACTGAGAAGTATTAATAGGCACGCGTTTTGTATTTCTATTCAATTGAAGTGCAGCAAATGCATGAGTCAAAATGAAGCACACATCAGATGGTAAGCTCTCAGTTCCACCAGGCTCCAGCTGTTCACTATCTTTAATTAGTGCAACATGCCAATAACTTTATCGCACGTCAATTCTTTATTTACTTATAAAGTTTTTTTGAATAACTTAATTGGGCCTTAGAGGTAAGACCGAACTTATTTTGATACTATATTAAATTAGATTTTAAACCTAACTCACATTTCAAAGCAGGTGCGGCTCAAACATATTAGTGACCTAAAGCGAATATCAAATGGGGCCTTAAAATTGTATTGTTAATAACTTTTATATTAATGATTTCTTCTAGTTTTCAATTAATAATACAACCATTTCTATTTTTTAAATTATTTTTTATGAGATATAATACCTCAAATATGTTAAATTTCTTCTAATATTTCCTTCATTTTTCATGAAAAGTTAACTTTTTCTACAAATAGTATTCAATATTTGTTAAAACATAATAACTTATAATCTATTATTATTAAAAATGAGGCTCCTTAAATTTAGGGGCCTAAGGCGCATATCTTTTTTTTAACACTGTCGAGCCACCCCTGTTTCAAAGTTAACTCAAAGAAAAAAGAATTGATGAACATTAACTATAGACTTTTCTCATTTAAATACAATATTTTGAGAAATTTAATAAATTGATTGTGTATTGTTTTGTGATCGTTTATGGATCTAGCTCCTGATCTCCATTGAGTTATCCCTCCATTTTTCCCATTTGTCCCTTGTATGTTCTATACATGTGTCCTCTTTATCAGATTTATTTTATTTTCACTAATGATCATCGAATCAAAAATTTAGAACACGATATGTTCTATTTGAAAATATGTTATTTATTTTTTAAGCTAAACTGAATTAGATTAACTCAATATATTATTATTGTTTAAATATAGCTATTCAAAAAATATACAAGTCATATAAATTGTTAACTTTTCTCATTTTAATTAACGACAATATATATTTCAAAATGATAGTCAAGGATTTTAGCTAAGTGGAACATTTTGAAAAAGAGTAGGCCAATCGAGTTGTTCCTATTTATCGAAGATTGTGGAAAAGACCTCTCATGAAAACATTAATGGAAATGTTATTTTCATAATAAACACTACTTACATGGAATTAACTTGCATAAATCTATTTATGTAAATGGATATTATATGATCGACAACAACTTGTTCAAATGTGGGTAGTTTTTCTCCACTTAGATAAATTACTAATTAAATTGAAAGACCTTAATTAGAAGGTTGTGTTGAAGCTATTGGACTTAATAATTTTCCATTGTTGGGCTTAGATAGCCCACCATAATTTTAGTATAACTTACCTAAATCTCATAGCGTAATAACTAAATTACATTCTATCCCTACTATTTTTCAATTTACAAAAATCCCTCAAAATAAGTGCTATCCGGATACATAGCAAACGAGCTGGATACATAAATTTTGATACATTAAAACAAATTCAGTTACACTTTTAAAGGAAAGAGAATCCATTTTGAATATGACTTCCCCAAATTATGCTAATTAATTTGCTGTCAATCTCTCCCAAATGGTAACAACTTCAATCAATTCAAATTTCAAATATTCTTCCATCAATTCTCTTCCAAATATTCATATATTCAGTCAGATGCAAATCCTTCCAGAATCAACAAATTCAAAATTCATTTTTTTCTTTCTATTTATCGTCTCATGTTCATCAAATAATCATTTAAATTTGTCGAAAATTTGATAAGATGCATAATGAAGGATAAATAATTTTGTGTGAATCTCAAATTCACCATTGCAATATATCGATGAGATGAGGAAGAACTTGAAATCCGATATATAGCAGAAGGAAATCATAGGAAAATGTTGATTATGTTTCTTGGCCTCCTCTTCATCCCATCTCGATCGTGGGTACCATAGTAGGAGATGATCAAAGAAGCTACTGTCCATTTGAATATTTCATAATACATTAAAATCTAGTTAATGTATCCCAAAATTCTTCTTCTGATTCTTTCTAAAAAAATCTCAATTTTTTGAATTAAACTTGTCGACAAATTGTACTATACAACTTGAACATGTCAATCTTGTTGAGACATTTCAAAATATGAGAAAGTGAGGTGAGGTATGAACAATACAAAAGTGATGAAATTGTTGTTGGTCAAAATATTAATTTGTGAATCTCAAATCAACCATTGCAGTTTAATTAAAGATCGATAGGTTGTTGAAAAATTTGGAGATCTAATACATCGTTGAGGTGAAGAAACAAGAGTTGGGATTTTCAATGTATTCGTTATGCATTGATACAACAAACACAAATGCTAAAGAGATGCATAGCTTTGATAGATCATTCATACCTTTTGTAATGTTGCGTAATCATTTTTTTATTTTGTTTTTGATATGGATAGATTTATAAATACATTACTATTTATGTATCTCGTTTAAATTGATAAGTGTTGTATTTCTATTAGATAGATTAAACAAGTAATTGTTGTCCATACAAATGTTAGGTTTTAGATTGATACATTACTTTGTGACAGTTTCTACGTATCAGATACCATTAGTATAAATTCAAATTTACGTATCATGACTAAAAAATTGTGTATTTGCTCATGCAAAAATAGAATGTTGTATATCCGATACAATATAGAGTATCAAAAAATCAATTATATGATTTCATAGATATAAAATTGTGTATCTAACACAAAATTTGTACAGTTATGTTTGATAAAAGGGTATTATATTAGTTGTGTTTAAATGACAAAATATTGTGTACATGATCTTCGAGATCTTCACATATTCCCTCAAACTAAATAGACTTTTGATAATAACATTTACGTATCACCATTTATGAATCTGATACATACTTGTGTGACACTTTAATGTATCATGTGTTGTGTACGGATACATATCCTTTTAAATTTGAACAGGATAGAAGATACATAGCAACACCTAGATACATGATACATTTGGTAAAAATTTTGTATCAAGTATGAAAACTAATTAAGTTTATGTATCAAAACCAATATTTGAACACGATATATTGTGCATGATAAAATCGTAATGTATCAAAGTGTTGAAACAAAGACATTATACATTAATTTGAGAAATAAAGTTAACTAGATACATTAAAAACACTTAATATATCCCAAACTATAATCATAAGAATAATTTAGTATTTAAACACGATACATTGTACATGATGAAATTGTAATGTATAATAATATTGAAATGAAGGTATTATACATTAATTTAAGAAACAAAAACAACAAGATACATTAGAAATCTGAACCCATATCAGAAAAAGATGAACAAGAAAATCAACAACTTGATCTATTTCGACTTCTCCTTCTCAACATTCACTTTAGAAGATAAATGTATCATTCATGAATCTCGATCCAAAGTCCTTACCAAAGCCACCAGTAGATCAATTTTTTTCATCTTTTTGAGCGTTTTTTCCACAATCTATTTAGAAGTCCTAGATGCATCCTTCTTCGACTAGTTGAGTAATTATAATACTAAAATAAGGATCTTAATCCGTATGTATCAAGAAATAAGAAGAAAAAAAATAAAATTGAAGAAGACGACTATGAAGATGACATACTTTATCAGAAAATAAAGAAGAAAAAAATAAAATTGAAGAAGACAACTATTGAGTAGTTTTTAAATTTGATTTAGTGGAGAAAGAATCCTTTTGTAAATCAAATTGATATGAAAATTGTAATTGATAAGATTATGGAATGAAATTAGGGAGATATTAAAGGAGTGAAAAAAGGGGAAAAAAACGTGTGTTAAGGCTGTGATATTTATGTATCTTGTTGACTTGAGAATTAAAAAAAAATAAGGGATTTTAGAAATATTTTAAAATGGTAGGGAATAATAGAAATTATGGAAAATAAAGATGTGTATATAGGTAATTTATCCATAATTTTATCCATTTCATTCTTGTACAGAATTATCAGCTTTCATGCTTTGATGGGCCTCCCATACCACGTGAAGTATAGGGGCGGAGTTATCTTTGATGAATTGGGAGTCAAAATTCATAATTTTTTTGATAAAAAATTATAAGGGAAAATTACGCGGATAAGCAAATTTATACTATTTAATTACTCATCATAGCTATAGTTTGCTATAATTACCACTCGCGACTAACATTATACATAAATTACGTGGGCTGACTTCGAGTTTGTATAATTAGTCATGTTTGTATATGTATAATTTGCCAGGATATACAAATAAATATGTATAATATATAATTTTTTAGCCTATATACATATACAATTCACCTCTCTCCCACTCTCTGCCCTCTCTCTCTCGCGTCTCTCAATCTCGCTCGCCTCTCTCCTCCCTCTCCCAATCTCGCTTGCCATTTATACACATGTATATGTATAATATACAGTTATATACAAGTATATACATATACAGTTCACATCTCTCCCACTCTCTGCCCTCTCTCACTCGCCTCTCTCGATCTCGCTCGCCTCTCTCCTCCCTCTCTCAGTCTCTATCGCCTCTCTCCTCCCTCTCCCAATCTATCTTGCCATATATATAATTACATATGTATAATATACAATTATCTAACCAATATACATATACAATTCACCTTTCTCCCACTCTTTTCCCCCCTCCCTCTCCTCTCTCCTCTCTCTCCCAGTCTCGCTCGCCTCTTTCCTCCAAATAACATGTAATTATAAATTGTAATTATCAAACTATAGCTATGAAGAGTAATTAATTATTTTTAAGTGGCTATATGTGAAAATTTTCCAAATTATAATGCATAAATGACAAACATCCCACCTTTAATTTCTATCATTACCATTATCCTCTATTAGTTTTACAAATTTCTAAAATTCCTCATTTTCATGCATCAGATTAATGTATCGCGCATCAAATTATTGTACCTTGTGCATCAAATTGATGTATCTCGCGAATCAGATTAATGTATCTCGCGAATCTGATTAGTGTATCATGTATAAAATGTAATGTATCTTACTTAGCGATTAATGTATCTCACGCATCGGATTAATGTATCAGCGGTTATATTATTATATCAGTTTGAGAGATTTTTATAATTATAAACTTAGAAGGGACAAATGATAATTTTGCCTTAAAAGTATGTGATTTCTATCCTTTGCTCAAATTATAATGCACAAATACATATAAAAAAATGGCTTTTACGGACTTTATTACTTTCTTTGTTCCTAATTACTTGTTCACTATCAAATTGACATACCTCTTAGCAATGATTGATATAGTGAGCTTATCATTTTATCTTTATTAATTATAAAGTGGATGAATGAAAAACTTAAGATTTTCAAAAAAACTCTACCTTTTTTTAAAATAATTAATTGAAGGTATAATAGAAAAAAAATTATTTTTTCTTAATTTGTCAAAATAAATAAATAATTAGAGAGAAAAAAAATGAATAAATAATTAAGAGATGAAAAAATATTATCTTACTGGTTTCATGCCAGCTTAAAAATTATTACTATATGAAGTAAGCGATGAGGCAATTTCTTAGGAAGGTGCGTATTGCTTTGTAAAGACTTTGGAGTGCACCCTTTTATGGTTGGACTTTGTAATTTTGAATGATTAATTTGTTATTGATAACATAAAGAAAGAGTAGATTAAATTATTTTTTCTGAAACCCAACGTAAACCCTGTTTCACATTTCACATGGATACCAGCTTAAAAATCAGATTTACTTAATTGAGAAGCATTCTTTTAATATGTTTTAAGAGAAAATATATAATTACCTTATTAAAATAAGATTTGTTTTTTAAAAAGATAGTTAAACTTTATGAGTCTTAATATATATTTTTTAATTTTAGAATGTTATAAATATCTCATTTTTTAGCTATCTTCAATGGCAAGAAAAGAGGTGTAACTACGTACTTATAATTATCTTCCACATGTTAAATTATTTTTTAATCTTTATTTTTATTTTTTTCTTACTTTTTATTAACTTCATTTTCTTTTTCTTTCTCTCTCTTCTTCCGTCCTTCTCACTCTCTCCTTCTAGTTGTCATCTTCGTAAGTCTTCAACGAATTGTCATTGTTGTCGATCTTACGAAGTGGTCTATATTCAAGTCACAATTGTTATACCACTATCTTAAATTAAAAATTTAATTACTAACAAATTATAAATTAAAAAATAATAATCACTTTCAATTTATCATTTTTATTTATAAACTATAATAATTATGCACTGAAATTCAATCACAATGAAGGTAATAAAATTTTGCAATACTCTCGAATTGAAGAAATATCTTTATTTAGAAGCTAAAAAACTAATAACAATTTATCTGTTTTTTCAAAAAATAATAATGTCGTCGAAAGAAGTTTATTATTGTTTTTAAAAAAAATAATATTTAAAAAAATAAGGGAAAAAAAAAAAGGGGAAAAAAAAAAGCAAGAAGAGAAGAAAAAAAAAGAGTGAAGTAAATGGGTCAAGAAGATAGAGAAGAGGTGGTTGGTTCTTTTGAGTTCTATCGAAGAAGATAACAAAAAATAAAAAATTGAGAAAGTATACATTTTTTATTAAACAAATGCTTATATTAATATTTATTTACTTTTTGGCTCAATTCACTCTCTTATAGAAAGTGAACTAAATTTTACATGCCATGTGGGTACGTAATAAGACAACAAATATATTCTAAATAAGCAGGGAAAATGGTCAAGTATGCCTTAAACTATTCGAAAAGGTTTAGATATACCCTCCGTTTAAAGTTTGGCTCACTCATATCCTCACCGTTCAAACTTTGGCCCAGATATGCCACTTATGGGCGTTAGTGGATATACTCGACATATTCAGCTCATTCTTTATTCTTTATATGCCACATGAAATTGTCATGTCATTTATATAAAAATGGAAAGAGATCAATTATGCCCCTAAAAAATTCGAACACATAAACACCTAATTCGACCCATAAATTAACCTCTTTTTAATAAACTATCCGACCCATTTTCAACAAATTTATTTAATTTTTATTTTTTGATAAATTTTGAAAATGAGTAATTGATTAATAAAAAATAGAAAAAATATAAAAAAAATATAAAATTAACGCCAAATATTCACAAAATAAATATAGTAACCTCAAATTCAACACTTTTAATACTTTTATTAAATTTTTATTTTTTTCGATAAATTTTAAAAATGAGTAATTGATTAATAAACAATATGAAAAATATGAAAAAATATATATAAATAAATGTCAAATATTTAAAAATAAATATAATAACCTTAAATTCAACAATTTCAACATTTTTTTAATTTTTATTTTTTTGGGCAAATCTCAAAAATGAGTAATTTATTATTAAAAATAGAAAAAAAATTACGCCAAAAATCAACAAATAAGTATAGTAACCTTAAATTCAATCATTTCAATAAATTTGTTTAATTTTATTTTGTTTGGTAAATATTTAAAATGACTAATTGATAAATAAAAAATAGGAAAATATGAAAAAATATAAAATAAAAAAAATTATTGAAACTGTTGAATTTAAGGTTACTATATTTATTTGTGGTTTTTTGGCGTTAATTTTATAGTATTCATACTTTCCTATTTTCTATTAATCAATTACTAATTTTGAGATTAACTGGAAAAAAAATTAAAAATAAAAAATAATTGTTGAAATTATTGAATTGAAGGTTACTAGATTTATTTGTAAATTTTTGGCGTAAATTTTATATTTTTACTTTCATATTTTTCCTTTTTTAATTGATAAATTACTCATTTTGGGATTTGTCATGAAAAAAATAAAAGAAAGAAAAAAATTGTAAAATTAAAGGTTACTATATTTATTTATGAAATTTTGGCGTTAATTTTATATTTTTTCATACTTTTCATATTTTTATTAATTAATTACTCATTTTTGAGAATTATCAAAAAATTAATTTTTTAAAAAAATATTGAAATTGTTTAATTTAAGGTTACTATATCTATTTGTGAATTTTTTTCGTTAAATTTATAAATTTTTTTATATTTTTCATATTTTTTATTAATCAATTTACTCATTTTCGGTTTTTACCAAATAAAATAAAAATACAGCAAAATTGTTAAAAACAGTTCGGGTTGTTATTTAAAAGAAGGGGGGTGATTTATGGGTCCGAATCTCTTTCCATTTTTATATAAATTTAATGTGGTAAGGTCAAAATTACATGACAAATCCATGTGAAATTTAAAGAAATGAAAAATGAGTTGAATATGTCTATTATACCAACTAACCCCATAAGGGCATATTTGGGCCAAAAGTTGGACGGCAAGAGCGTGAGTAAGCCAAACTTTAAACGGGAATATATCTAGACCTTTTCGAATAATTTAGGAGTATATTTGACTCTTTTTCCAAATAAGAATAAGGGAGTAATAGGAGTATATGACCAATACAAAGTTCAAGTGTCTTTTTAAAAAGAGAAAGTACATAAAATCTCTCTTAAACTTGTCACCAAAACTCACTTTAGCATTATAACTTTATGTGTATTTAAATACCCCCTAAACTTACTTGTAAATGAATTACATTTCACCTTAGCGGCTAACGTGGCAATTTCAAAAGTTTTCGACGCGTTAAAAGAAGAAAAAATCAAAAAGAAAAAGAAATTGGTCCCACGTTATCTTCTTCAACTGCTCCTTGTTCATATCCTCTCTATCAAATTGTTTTTTGTCTAGATTCCCTCTACAGAAAAATTTCTTAATGGCAAAACGTGGCAACAAATTCAATGTTGCTCAATTGTAAAGGACATCACCGTCGCCCTTTATTTCCCGTTCATCACTTCTCCATAAGAGACCAGGTGTCATGAAATTATCCTATCTCGTAAAAATAAATTCATTTCTCCGGCGATCTAGACAAAACACTGGTCATACTCGTTTCCTCGGTTTTCTTTTATTTTTCCTAATTTTTTCTTTTTATTTATTTTTATTTTTTGTCAACCACGATAAACGGTCTGAAATTGTTTAGATCTGTCAACTTGAGCCTAATATAACAAAAATTACTAACAATTGTCATGGAAGCAGTGCCGATAGTTGTAGTTGATAACTCCAGCTTCAATGATGTTAATATTGTTATCAATGTGTGTTAGGAAAAATCAAAATTACTGATTCTAATAAATTTTGCAGAAACACGAATTAATTAAAGTTTACTGAATCAGTAAGAAAGAAGAAAAAAAATTTAATTCACAGAAAAACTAAAATCTGTAAAACACGTACCAGAATCTGGAAAAATTTTAATAAGAGAAAGATCAAATCCACTGAACTCACAGTGTCCCCTTAAGAAAATTATTCACCTCTAGTATCCGAGGTTTGATTTGGAAATATGACCTCCAAGGGTAAAATGGTCTCAATCACCAGATTATATATACCAAAAATTCTGGTGTCAATGAACCAGTCAACAACAGTAAAATATACGAAGTAATAGTTGTGCAGAAGAAGAAGAGATCAAAAAAATTCGTTAAGAATAATTTTGAAGAGTGATGGTATTTATAGGCAAGAAGAACATGCTCTGAAAGGTTGTAACACTTTCAGAATCCGTACGACCATTAATGAAATTTAGCAACCTTTCAAATGGTACTGACTGTTCCTGAAAGTTGCAACCTTTCATTACAGTCATGACGAAAATTCAAATAAAACAAAAAAGTTTTTTTAAAATAAAACGTGTCGCGCGCGGATCCGAGTCGGGTGGGGTTAATCAACTAAAAAGTTGAAACATTTCGGTTAATTTCAACTAAATAACGGAAAAATTTCTTTTATCAACTAATTAATTGAAAACAGTTTTGGCTATTTAATTAATTAATTAATTATTAATTAATTAAAACAAATTTTATCTAAAAAATAATCTTTCGATCGTTTTTCAAAGCCAAAGCCAGATCCAAAGGCGAGCCGAGCGAGCGACGACGGCGTAAGGGGGGTCCATCTTTCCAACCCTTTCAACAATTAATAGGAGTATTTCTATATTTAAACTCTCATAATTTTCTTTCTATCACCGATGAGGGATATTAAATGCCTTTTCATTAAAGTATAAGAAGATTTTTTAAGTTCCCAACTCTTCAAGTTCTCAACTTTTTCAACTTCCTCTATTTTCCTCTATTTCCCATCAATTCTTGCTACATACACAACAAATACATGTATCGCTTTGTTTCTCTGGTGACACACAATATTTATCAAATCATTAAAAATATATTGTGTGTGTTAATTTTAAATCCTAGGCTTGTAAGGGAGAAGATGAAACTAAGAAAAAAATGAGTACATAGTGGAAAAGAGAACAAAATATATGGAAAAAGAAAAAAGAAAAATGGAAATTAAAAACAACAAATGACATGGACAAAGAAAAAAAGAAATGAAAACTAATTTTATTCACTATATGACGTGTTGTCAACGTGTCATAGAGGTGGTGCTGATGTGGAGCGAGTGTATATCACCTCACAACTATAAAATTGGTATTGTATGTATAAGGTGTTATTTAATTTACCTGAAAGTTCTTTAAGGGGTGCTTAAACACTGTAAAGTTACAGTGCTAAAATGAGTTCTATGTACAAGTTTGAGGGGATTTTATGTATTTTCCCTTTTAAATAACATGTCTTACTTTAATGAGATAATTATGTATTTTCTAAAATTACTTGCTTCGTTTTCTAAAATAAAGTTGTGTTTTATCTTTTTCATTTTGTTTTAAAATAAATGACTAAAAATGAAATGACTACATCTCTAAATAAGTTTGATTTGTTAAGACGTGTGCACAAATTAAAGACATCGCTTATTTTGAATGGAGTAATAAATTAATTTTCTTGTATAAGTAGTATATTTTTATTTTTATTTTGAAATGAGTCGTTTAATTTAAAACGAAGAAATTAATAATGTGCTCAAATAGTTTAGTGAATAATTGAGCTTGGATTGCGCATTGAGATGCTCAATTATAATTTTTAAATCACACGAATGTTTAAAAATTTAATTTATGTTTCATTTGATTTGAAAACGAATCCTTGAAAATAACACCAGAATATTGTAGGATTATAATTAGTAAGCTTAATTTTTATTTATGAGTTGTCACAACATATAAAGTGTACTGACCCTCATTCTCTTTTCTTGGCATTATTTTCCAGAAAAGTTAAAACATTACTTCAGACTATTTTGATCCATTTTTTTTTATATTTAATTAAAATCCATTTAAACCTTTTGAATTTAAAAACACAATACATCTCATTTACCTCTTGAATAGAAAAATAAATTAAACCTTTTTTTGGAAGAAATTTTTTGTGGTGATTGGCTAATAAAATCAGAAAGACGTTTGATTATACATTTGACTGATCTTGTGAAGATAAGTTTGATTCAAATTATTATAGTGGGTAAAATTTTCACATTGTTGGAAAATATACTAGTGGTCTCTTTATTTAGATTTGGACAAAATTTCACCGTAATGTAAGTTAATGTCCGTTTGAATTGACTTATTTTAAGTGTTTTTAAGCCAAAATAACTTTTAAGTAATTTTGAAGTATTGGATAAAGTTAAAAAAAATACTTATAAACACTTATTTTAAAGTCAAAACAATAAAAATAAATCAAAAGCTAATCCAAAAAGGCCCTTACTCTAATGAAATTTCAACTATTACAAGATTTCTTGGAAATGATGATTTAGGTACGTTTTTGACGCTACGACATTTCTTGAAATTGATGTTTTGCACCCGTTAAATTAGGACATTGTACCATTTACCAAGAGAAACAATTCATTCATTTTCTTCAAATTAACTTTACTCTAAGTATAATGTATCCAACGGTTCATCAAGATTACGGCAAATTCTCCGGTGAAGGATATAGTCCAGGTCCAATGAAACAACCTTATGTTCCTCCTCACTATGCATCTGCCCCCGGCGCCACCACGGCGCTGTGGTCAACTGGTCTTTGTCACTGTTTTGATGACCCTGCTAACTGTTTAGTTACTAGTGTTTGCCCTTGTATCACATTTGGACAGATTTCTGAAATACTAAACAAAGGAACAACTTGTAAGTGTATACACATTATTATTTTTTAGATAAATTCATTTATTTGATATTTGATTACCAAGAATATGATGTTTGTGCTGTTTTTGATGTTAGCATGTGCGAGTAGAGGTGCATTATATGGTTTGCTGGGACTGACAGGATTGCCTAGCCTATATTCCTGCTTCTATAGGTCCAAAATGAGGGGGCAATATGATCTGGAAGAGGCACCTTGTGTTGATTGTCTTGTACATGTATTCTGTGAACCTTGTGCTCTTTGCCAAGAATACAGAGAGCTTAAGAACCGTGGCTTTGACATGGGAATAGGTAATTTTTATAAGTTTATACACCAAGAAAAGTATTTACATAATCAGATCACTAAGATTTATGGAAATTGTGTTGTAGGATGGCAAGCTAATATGGATAGACAAAGCCGGGGAGTTACGATGCCCCCTTATCATGCAGGCATGACCAGGTGAAATGTATGCTTTTGTGGTTGTTACTAAATTGGATTAGTATCCTGCAGCTAAATTAATTTCTAATGGCAACTCATTTTTTCTTGTAATAAGATGATTCAACTTTGACAAGTGTCTTGACAATGCTATCTCCGACTTCCTCTATGTTCTTCTGGCGATGTGTTCTTAAGTTTGATTTAGATTTATGCAAGATCAAACTCTTCCTACCAATGAAATCATCAAACATGAATCCATGAGCAACATATAGATAGATAGATAGATAGATATTCACATTAACGATTTGCTTGTAGGACCACAAAAACAGAAAAGAGATATAGAGAACAAACAAACTTAAGAACTAGAACAAAGGAAAGATACATAGCAGTACTGTACTATTTTTATACTTATCAGCGTACCAAGAAGGAAAAAGATAAACTGATTAACTTTCTAGCACAGCAATGACTTAATTGATATAGTTTGATTCTCCACGTCAACACCAATCAACTCTTTGGCTCTCTGGGCTTGTACCATCCAATCAGTTCTACTCAACACAAAAACCATGAGACATGCACAAACACCTTGAGCAGCCAACAGACCAAAGCAAAGGCCCAACAACCCCATCTTCATAACAAAGCCCAATACAATAGCTAGAGGGAACCCAACACCATAGAAAGATCCAAAGTTTATATGAACAGCCAAAGCTGGCCTTGCACTGCCCCTCAAAGCACCACAACCGGTGGTCTGTGGGCAGTTGCCCAACTCACACAACCCCACCACCGGCATTGCTGCTGCTGTCAGCCACAAAATCGACTCGTCGTCTGTAAAAGCCATGCCCCAAGCATCTCTAAATGTTGTCATACATATCATTACTAATAAGCTTGTAACTGTAGCACACAAAATTGCTACATGACATGAAGTCTTGGCTTTATCAGGCCTATTAGCTCCCAACTCATTCCCAACTCTTGTTGAAACAGCTAAACTTAATGCTGAGGGAAATATATAAGCAAGTGAAGTTGCCTGCAAGAGAATTCCCATAGTAGACACAGCCTCTGCAGCATTAAAAAGAACCCCTGATAACAAAATCATCAACTCATACCACCACCACTCTAAGCATACAGAAATACAGCTAGGGATAGCAAGAATCAAAATTGGTTTCCACCCTTCAAAGCATTTAGCTGACCAACCTTGCCAAGATTTTCTATGAACACCAGAAAAACTAACATAAAGAAAAAGAACCCCGAGGAGATTGAAATCAGCTATCACCACAGCAATAGCAACACCTTTAATACCAAGGCCAAGGTGATAGATAAGGAAATAGTTGATAGGTGCATGCAGGGCAAGTGAAAAAGCAGCACTGAAAGTAATAGGGAAAGTGACATTCTGAGTTCTCAAGTAGATTTTGAGAGGATTGATAATGGATTGAAAGAAAAGATCAGGGAGACAAAAGGACAGATAAGTAGAAGCAATTGATGAAATGGTTGGATCTTGGCCACAGAAAAGGAGTACAGGTTCAATCTTTATCCACAAGAGAGAAATGGGGATGGATGAAAATAACAGAATCAAGATTGTACGTTGGAGGGTTTGACCCATAAGAGACCATTGTTTAGCACCACAAGCTTGAGAAGATATAGCCTCCATACCCATAGCTAGGCCAGACAGAACAGAAAAGCCAGTGATATTAGCTATGCCAATAGACAATGATCCACCAGCAAGTGCTTCTTTACCTAATCTTCCCATAAACAACATTGATATCATTGATTTTCCATATACAAGCAATCCAGCAACAATGATGGGAAAAGCTATTGAATATAGCAACTTCACCTCCTCCATAACCTAGAAACATAAATTCCAATTAATCTCAAGATTCTTTCAAAATATTTTTTCTTCAAAAAGGGATTTTTTTTTCTTAAAAAAAAAACTAACCTCAGAACCGGTTGTTCGTTGATGAGTTTGATCTTGTTCATCCGGATTCGTTGTACTTGTACCTGTATAAATTGGTTTCAACATCGGAATACTGGGATCCATCAGCAGAGGCGTTGAAGCTGGTAGAGCCATCACGAGCGTTGAAGGTGTCGTGCAAAAGCTAATAAAGAAACGTTGAAGGACGATTAATTAATATAGAAAGGGATCATAAACATTCTATTGTTTTCCGCGAGAGAGAGTAAAGAGAAGAGAGAATTGAAGTACTAGTGAGTAGTTTCAACATCTATTTATTAAGGAAAATGTACATGGTGTTCAGATGTATCAGTGGGTGAACAGTTAGCTGCGGTGGTATAAAAATAGAGCGACTAGAGAGTGAGACAGAGGAAAGATAAGGTAGAAAGTGTACATGGAGAAAACCTTTGTCCTTTCTCTACTTCAATCCAAATCTTTGTTGGAATCCATGCAAATGCCAAATTTCAGTAACCTGTCATCTCATCTCTTCGTCATTAGATTCTTTGCCTTTACATTTCCTTTCTTTCTTTCACTTCTCCATTTTTTATTTCACTTTTCATACTCTAATCTAATCCTTCATACTTAGTCTTTGTGTTATAAAGGTAACAAGAAATCAATCAAATCTTGCGCAAACTGACATAAATATATCATTTTACCAAAAAAAGTACTAAAAGAAATATGACAGTAAAAATCTTTACTACTATAAATAGTATAGTAAACTTAATAGTAATTGGAGAAAAAAATGAACATGGAATGACTAGTTAGAATACATCATTCAATAAAAATAAATTAAAAATTACATCATTCACTTGGTAACAGAATCTGAAAAAAGAATGACTACCTGCCAAAAAAAAGAAGATAAAACCTCTAATAAATTGCAAATATTTTCTTTATTAATTTACTTCAAAATAAAAGAGAAGCTATGTTAAAGCACTTATATATAAATATCAAGTGGTAATAAATTTAGACTAATTTTTATTTTAATTATTTAATCTCAAACTTAATCTTGAATATCCCATTAATAAGCTCAAAATTTATATATATGGAGCGGCAATAAATGTTATTCCTGTGTTACCATAAACTCAAATTTCAAAGATCATATGCAATAATTTAGGGCCTCTCCCATCTAGGGATTTACAACATCTATGGGTGAGGATTTGATTGAGTAAGGAAAGAGCCATCGACGTATATGAATACTCTCAATGCATTACACGTGAAACACATCACTTGTCGTTGTTAAGAAGATCCATGGATGATAAGTATATATACATGAACTATTCAAACGGCAAAAGCAGGTCAAACTCTACGTTATCCTTGCGCCTTAGTTTGGACTAGAGTTAACAGAATTTGGTATTAGCTTAACTCAAACTCTTGCCTAACTTCCAAATTCTCAATAACCTTATTAATCATTGCTATATTGTCGTATTAATAAAACTTAAATACACTCGATGCTTAGCTTCTAGGCATTATTATAGAGGGCAAAATGGGCATTATCCAGATGCATGAACAAATGATATGGTGACACATAATATAAGTTTCCGTTTTGTTAAAGAATGACAAAAAGTCCCACATCGGTGGTTAATGAGATGGGTGGACTCCTTATAAGGCTTGGGCAATCCTCCACCCTTTGAGCTAGCTTTTGGGGTGTGAGTTAGGCCTAAGACCTAATTTAACATGGTATCAGAGCAGGGCCCGTCTCACCCGATGTTGGGACCCCCGAAATCAAAATTGCCCACGCACCAGATGCTAAGCACTGGGCGTGAGGTGGGGTGTTAAAGAATGACAAAAAGTCCCACATCGGTGGTTAATGAGATGGGTGGACTCCTTATAAGGCTTGGGGTGTGAGTTAGGCCTAAGACCTAATTTAACACGTTTATGAAAGGGTAGTCAGGGTCAGGGAGGGTTGAACGAACCCTCCAAAGACCGAGCCTAGGAGTGAAGTTCAGCTCAGAACGGTCACAAAATCCACATCACCAAGACCGGTGCCTGAGCCTCACTAACATAGCCTACCTAGCTCCGGAAAGGCAGAATGGATTCAAACTCCTTGTTATATTACGACACATATATGCAAGCAGTAATTATGTAATTCTTAATCAAGAATTTCTTATATAGCTAAAACGATTCTTATAGATTGTGAACACTAATTTGTTAAGAAATAAATGAATTAAAAATATAATGTCATTATTTGTTGAAATTGAAATATGACTATAAGAATATATAGAATAAGCTTATCATCCTGAAAATCACAGAGAGGTATATTTATCTGTCTCTTGCACCAAAGACTAGTGAAATTTAAATGCTGTGTTGCAACACCAGGTTCATATGAACCAAATAATTTCAAATGCAAAGTATAAATTTATGTATAAAAATCCACTAATATCGGAACAAATATAAATCTGAACCTATCATGTTAAAGGGGATTTATAATGTTATAAAGTATTAAATGTTGATTTTGATTTTTGAATACGACTTGCAACATGAATTATGTAGATATTATCATGGCCATGTGTTGGTATCAATATACTTTTCTTTGCTTGAAATTTAAAAGAAGCGTAGGAAACCAAGATGATGAGTCTTTCTAAATCTCAAAAGCAGTATGCATAGGTAGGACACCTTAGTTAAAGCTAAATTGTTGTATCAGGAGAAGTAATCCATGTCAAAGGTGCAGATGATATTTCCCCTTTTTGTCATAAAACTTTAGGGACCATGTATTGTCCATCTTCATTGTGTTCCCTTCTTCCCTTCCATAGGACAGGATCTATCTCTATCAATATCTCCCACAGTTGATGAAAGAAAGAGACGCAAAACAAACACTTAGACTAAATTACCCGGAACAGGCAATCAGATTTCACGTGACATTTTCATCAAAAATTGCTTTGCATGTCACCTTCAAATGTGGGGACCCAACCCTCCTGATTATTGCATGAAATTGATGATTCTTATCCTACTTGCATTAGTCATATCCCCAACTGCATGGATTTTCTTCCATCATTTATTGATGGTGCACTAAGCTCTAAAATATGAACCACTTACTAAGACATATTACTGGAGGCATGGGTCAAGTACTTGATAGCAACTCTTCCATTATTTGATACAATATGTACACAAGAAGTCTAGATACCAGTAAAACATAACCTCCTCAGAATTTGAGAGAGGAGGTCTACAGGTTACATGCGAAATTATACATCTCCCCGAGTTTTTTGCCCAAGGCAACACTTGTCTTATGAGTCAAAATATTTAGGTAACTTTTCAGTCACAAAAATTATTGAGCAATTCTACCTGATACTTGAGGCTAAGTTGAGTAACTTTTCTATCACAAAAATAGTTTAGAGACTCTGATGCAATAAAGTACAATTGAATGAGCATCCGTGAAAGGACCGCTAGTACTATTGGAAGGCAACTATTCGGCTACACAAGTTACTTTTTGGAAGGAATTGTAATTGTACGATGTGAAGTATTGTGATTGAGGGGATAATTCCTCTTCTTTTTGCCAATCCGATCAAAGAATGAACCTTTTTGTCTTTCCTATAAATGGTAAAAAGTGTAGATTGTAGAGTAAAATCACAACTGGAACTAAGCAATCAGCATTGGGAAGAAAACTACATAATTAGACTAGATCCAAATTTATTTATTTTTTTTATGACAAGGGAAACCCGCAGCCGCTATTCTTTGGGTGTGCACAAGATAAAACCCCGCTCCTATAAAAATAATAACAAGATCCAAATTCTTAAAGTGGAAGTCATTTATGTTTGGTTTTCCCTCAAGACTAGGCAAGGTTTAATTCTTGGAACAATCAAGTGAAGACACCTAGCAACCTTTCGCTTTTTTAATCCCATATTTGGTTTAGGAGATTAAGATCAAGTTAAGGATTGAAAGTTCAACTGTTTTCGAAAAACGTACTGGCATGTTCCAATCAATCATTTTGCGAGATTTATCAAGAATGTCGCAACTAATTGGGCATAAAACTTTACTCGGGAACAATTGAGCGGATCTAACTGTATATGAAATTAGACATCAACTAGGGAAACGAAAACAACCTGGTGACAAATACATCTTAACTTCCCACAAAAATAGTCTTGTTTTTCAATAGCATTGTTTCGCTTCTTTCTTCTTAGTAATTTCTTCCAACTCTGCATTTATAATTTTGTTCCTCCATCCCCATACTCACTACAATCTCTTCGAATGGGGAGAAAAGTTATATATGTACACAGATAGAAGACTTTGAGGGATCAAGAGTAAACCACAGCTAAATATAGTTAGCATAGTTAAAAATGTAGGTCAAAATCCAAAAAAAATCAGGAAGCTTCAAATGTGACATAGTAAAGCTCTTGGAGTCAAGATTTTAATGGGTTAATTATCTTCAAAGCAGACACAAAAGTAACCTATTTAACAGTGTGGAGAATAACCACCAGACCTTAAAAAGATGTGCTCCACATCTTGCAACTAATTCATTTATCTAGGGGGCCTGAGAAGGTCAATTCCAAGATTTTCTTAGAAAAATCGCAATGAAATTATTTGGCTTCAGACAATCTCCCGGTCCCAACAAATCACTCTTTGAATGGGGATAAAAGAAAGATAATGTAAAATATAGAAAACATGCAGCAAATTGACTAAGATAATAGTAGGGAATACATACTACTTAGTAAATAGATTGAATACGTTGTTCTCTTTTCTCTTTATACTATTATTCTTCTTTCCTTCTATCAACCTCTCTCCTCTCATAAAATTGGAATTACAATATCACAAACACTCAACACATTTACCATCTCTATGCCTATTACATGACCAATCCATTAAAGTTCAACAACAATACTAGAAGTCCTCAAGTTGAAATCTTGGAATTCCAAATGTATGGCCAATTGGCCATATCAGTTGGTACCAAAGAATATCAGTTGTCCCTCCCTTTTCTCATGCAATATCATGACGGAAAACTGTGACAGTGTGCCAGTTGTTACAGCTAATATAACCAAGTTCTGTGGCCTCATTTGTGAAAGATAGTGGAAATTCAAGTCACAGTTGAAAAGTAAAGTCATGAGAATGACATAAGCCAAGAATGAGAAACATTGGTCGGCAGCAAAGCATCACGAATCCCAAGGAAAACGGGACCCTTTTAAGGCATAGCCCCATACTAGGCTTGAACTCATGAATGCAACTTTCTAAATTCTAGTTCTAGCTACCAGTTAACTAATCAAAACTGGACTTCATGCATAAATGATCAACATTGACAAGGCCCAATAAAGATCTTACCTCTTGAACATCTCAATTGCTCTAATTTAAACCTACAGACAATTTGAATCTTCCTTAATTCATATTTCGTGTATAGTACCTTCAGACTAAAATGCACAGTTACTAAATCTGTATAGCCCTGCTCCTAGTGACATAGGCAAGGAGTTATATTACGTTAGAATTGATGAAGATGAAAATCAAATTCACCCCCTTCCAACCCCCAAGAAAAAAGCTCAGGCAATCAACCGTCATCTCATAATTGACAAAGCATGGAATAGGATCCCAATTCAACAACAGAACTCTACTCATGTAAGCCAATGACTGTCTGATGTAGTACACAGAAGTGGGGAATTATTTTAATCATATACCTAATTACTTGAAATCTCATGGTTCAGATGACATCCGTATGGCCTCATCTCTTCACAGTATCTCAAAAATCTGCTCAGAAGCATGTGCACAAGTTGACAAACAAACATTAATGAGATTATCAGTGAACTTCGAAAGAATGGAAATACGAGACAATTGTGCACATATGCATCCGCAAATGGTAATCAACGGGTTCAAATAACTCATAATCCCATTCCTGTCTTCACACTGATGATTCCATGCAATAAACAGCGAGAACCAAATTAAGAACTTACATTAATGGGCATTTCTGCTATGAGAAGGCCACTACTTTCTTCAATGCTTTTGAGAGTAACAACTTCGCCTCCGACAACCATGTTGATCACGATTCCATCTGCATATGATCCAGAAACTTATGTGCGTTCAAGAATAATAAAGCTAACATGACACTATACAATCAACTACGTAAAAATAAGGTAGGGGAAGGGAGTCTGAAGAAACGGGCTATTGAATGATATCTTTCTAAATTGACTCCATTGAATAAGAAGTATTATAAAGGAGATCTGAAAAATAATTATGCTCTGTTTTGTTTTTCTTTACTTTCATCCTCTTATTCCTTCTCTCAAGTCTAATCTGCTCTTTTGTCAAACAGTTCTATAGTATGGAAAGAGAACCTGCTGCCAAGCAAGTAGCCATGCGCCTCATATATGTTTCCTACATAAGAGCATAACAACAAGGTAAGTGCATTTGCAAGTCCTGGAGTACAGGTCACAAATACAAAGAATTAAATGCAACTGTCAAGTGAAGTAGACTATTTCTTCCACTATACATGTTTTTTCTAGGCCACTTCTTCGAGGATAATATTTGGTTCCTAAAGAACAGAAATGAGACACTAATACGATTTAAAGAATTAAGAAACAGAAGTTTCTTATCAGCCCATGATACATATTATACTCATAAAAAAGAGAACTGCAAAGCCGAAATACCTCAACAAATTCAATCCCCATAAACGAGTATATCGATTTAAGTGTTCCACACATATATTGGTTTTCAGCTACAGTGATTGATTTTATCTGAGCTGATTACGAACAAGTGTAAAGTGGAGCCATATATATGGCCATATTAGATATCTGTCTCTAAAGTAAATGGAGGCAGCATCTGGGCTGCTAGACCAAGCTTATGAGTCCCGTTCTTCATTAAGTTGACAAGGCCCAATTCATCATTTATCAACAGCTTACAGGTGTTGTGCACCTTATTAGTTGCTCGTGCATAGCATCTAGATGATATATTTTCAGCTGAAATCGGTGCTAATATATACTTACATTCATTCACAGCTTTGGCAACTCTTCCAGATGTTCATCTTCTGCATTCACGAATATAGAGACTACACTGGGGTGTTTATATTCTTCACCAAATCTCTCTCAAATTGATGAATGATTTCAGCCAACATGGTATCAAAGAAAACTTAAGATCGGACAAGACATTTATGACAATTTCCTTCGATTGACGTTAGGGTTTTGCAATCACAGCAAACCTCAAGTCAGGATACTCCGGAGCAATTAATGGTTTTCTTTCATGTTTAAGACTTAAAAAGTCTCACTAGCTGTTCTTGTTCACCTTTGGTTCTTGTTGTTCATCATTATTACTTCTCTGCCTAATTAGCATTTGCCAAATCCTTACAATTACTCATGTCCTATGAACCCGTTTGTATTACAAGTGTCGTTTCTATCTACTATTATCTAAAAATAACCAAGTTATTAATGACTGGACGAAACCAAGAAATAACACCTCACGTGCAAAATTATAAAATACACACATCAAGTAATCCTGGAACATGGTGGTTTGCAGTCTTTTGATGTAAACAGGTTTGGTGGATGGCGAAGAATCATGCTCACATTGCAGTGAACTAAGTTGCTCGGACTCTTCACTTTATGTGCCGCACCCGTGCGATACGACGTGGTGTGGGATCCATACGGGTTCTAGTCAATCAATTCTTGGTACTTTGAGCAAAAATAGATAGAGAAATTTGAGACAACTACAATGATTTCTGAAATCAAAACAAAAGCTAAGGTGAAACAATAAATTAGGCATATGTTTTTTTTATTGCTAAAAGATATTTGTATACAAAAGTCAGCAACCAGTAGATGCCTTCTACAGATCAACATCACTGTTGAATGTGCATTGAACTCAAGAAGTTTATCATGGCTTCTATATCATTTGTAATAGAATATTACACTAAAAAAAACAGTAAGAAGATGCATGCATACTTAAGAATTACAGATTCAAACTTGCTCTCCAAAATTCATGCATTTCTTTCCTTCCAAATACCCATATTACACAATATTTGGTGTCATTCTCTTAAAAGATTGTGCCTAGACATTAGAATTATCAGCATATTGATACTAAATTCTTACTTAATCTCACTTCGACTTCATTCCTCTTAAGAAAGCTAAACTTACTACTTATAAATTAATTATATTCTATTTATACTTATCCTAATATCCTCAGTCTCTAAAGTACTTGCAATACTACTTCAAACTCATGAGAGCATTTGCACAGAGTTCAAGCTTTTCGTTTTAAATTTGGAATCCTCGCGACCTAATCTAAGAGCTCAATGGCTCTAATCTGATAGTTATTCTGACTGTTTTGTTTATCTAGTATTATCATCATTTAAAACCTGGAGGTACATACCAACTCTCAAAAAATATGAATTTAACATGTACTGTCTATGAATTTACTTCTAGCAGAATTTTCTATTTCACTTTCTAACAAAGATAAATAATCAGCATGTTATGGGAGAATGCTTCACACCAGAATCCAAAGGAGGGAAATAATGGACATCAAAAGCTGGAAGAATTAAGCAGGCTCAGTTTACTCTGGTCAAACGGTGTCAGAAAGGAATAAGCAGATCTTAGAAATTTATGCTTTACTTGAACCTACTCTTTAAAAGTTAGCTCTCTCCTTTACTAAATTCCAAGCGGGTGAACAGTATTGTCGTTTCACACAAGTCCACTCGAGTGCTATGATCCAACAATTAAAAGTCACAACTTTAATTAACAAACCTTCAAGTCTCATGAGCAAGAGTTATTAAAATGCTGAAAAGAATGATCGATGAAATGTAAAGCCTGCAAGAAGAGTACCTTCTTTGTTGGTAGCTCATAATTAATCAAGATACGAGCATTAATAGGTGACTCTCCAGAGTTAACGAGGGGAAGGCAAACATCCGTGACAACTATCAAATGACACTTCTCCTCTTCCTTCTCTGTTTCCCCTGTATCCTGCTTGATCCACCTCATTGTAGCTTGACGAAAACTAGCTAAAACTCTTGCACGTTCTGCTTCAGGAAGATCACTGTACTGCAATTTTCACACATATACGTTCAATCAATCAACTAACCCTCAATCCCAACCTAGTTGAGAATCTCTATATCAATTCCCCTTTGTTAAGACAAATTTCATTTAAACATCACGTTGTTCATTCAATCAATCAGCCAGCTATGACTCAACTACAAAGTTAAACCCTATCTGTATCCGTTATATGAATCCTCTGTAATTATCTAAGTCCCATAACAGATTATCAATGTTGATTTAACACTTAATTTTAAGCCAATTTGCAACAAAGAGGAAAACGGATTGAGAGAGAACCAGAGCGGCGATTGTAATATGTGAGATACTAGAAAGAGCGGAGAAGACAGCGTCGAGCTCGTCACGTGTGCTGCAGCTAACTACAATAGGTATGGACCAAAGCCGGCCAGCCATGCCCAATAGATCCACCAAAGTCTCCTGTTTCATTTCAGTTTTAATAAGTATAAAAAGCTAATGGTTGACGGGATTGGAGAATAGGAAGGGTTACCATTTTGAACTGAAGTCTATCGACGGCGAGGTAAAAATGACGTTGCTGGCTGGAATTGAAGCTTGATGGAGAAGTCGATAATGGAGCTTCATTGGGCTCCATCAATGGCTTCTGAGACTTTTGCTGCGCTGAACAGTCGGTGAAAAAACTCAATTTCCCTACAGATTACGAATATTCTCCTCGAAATTCAATTAGTATAAAATACTTTTTCGGGCTATTTTCCTTTCTTTGCAAATTTTCCCCAAGTAGTTTGTACATATTTTAAGTATATAAATAATTTTTAAAGTAAAATAATCATGTTAAACACTCATATAATATAAAATATAACTTAGTCCCTTAATTTATCATGAGTATTTCATTTATACACTCAAAATAAGATATGTTTCAATTTAACACTTTAACTTCTAATAAAGTATTTTTATTATTTTTATCAAAATTAAAATAACATAATTAATATTTATCAAAAGATTTCGCACAATAAACTTCTCCGAATAACTTATTAGAGCATGTTTTGAAAGTTATATTACAATTGAAACTTGATATAATTAAGAAGAAGTATAATGTTCTCCAATTATTATTATTATTATTATTATTATGAATATTGTATAAATTATTAAAACATCATAATGTTTTGATAATTACAATAAGGAGATAATTTTTGTCTCTGTATATTACTAAATAATTAATATGTAATATTTGTATATTTCACATAATTTAAATTTCATTTTGTCAGTTATCACTATAATATCCATATTTATTTATTTTTTATCCATAAATTGTTTATGAGTAATATCAACAACACTTCTTTATATGATTTATATGAGCTATCTAATATAATGTGAAAGTAAGAATATATATGCATTAATAATAATGAGTAAATGTATTAGAAAGTTTCTTCTAAGTTTTATTAGTAATAATGTTTGCACTAATATCTATGAATATATACTGAGTAAATGTATTAGGAAGTTTCTTCTAAGTTTTATTAGTAATAATGTTTGCACTAATATCTATGAATATATACTGAGTAAATGTATTAGGAAGTTTCTTCTAAGTTTTATTAGTAATAATGTTTGCACTAATATCCAAAAATCATTCATACCTATTTTGACTCAAGTGCTTCAATTTAAACCATTTATATAGTCCTAAAAAAGAAAGAAACAGCTCGTTTCTACAAGTTAATTAAATGGTCCTTACGTAGGAAAAAAAATAGCCTCATTTTCGTAAGTTAAATGGTCCTGAGTGTGGGGGGAGGGGGGGTCCTATGTGAAAGAAATAGTCCCATATCTATAATTAATTAAATTATAGGAGTTGTTTGGTTTGAATTTAATGGGATTAGTCATGATAGAATAAATTATGTAGGATTAGTTATGATTGGATAAATTATGATAAGATTATTTTAGGGATAACTATATAGAATGACAAACTAATAATATAAAATAAATATAGTAACTACCCTTTGATTTATTTGTGTTCCATAACAAACTGTTTGTCAGCCCCTCTCTCTCTCATATTATCGCTCGCCTCTTTCGCTTTATACAATAGAATTGTATAAATTGTGTTTCTAATTATATAAAATGATAGAAAATTGTATAAACACGTGCAAGCACATATATATTCGTCATATACACTTATAATTATAAAATACAAATATTTATCTGCCAAGTCTCTTTTGCCTTTCTCGTTTTATACAAATTCAAATTGTATATAATTTATCACTTTCTCGTTTTATACAATTCGATTCAATTGTATATATTTTTGTCTTTCTCTCTTTCTCGTTTTATACAATTCAATTATGCCTTTCTCGCTTTCTCACTTTATACAAATCAAATTGTATATAATTTATCTCTTTCTCGTTTTATACAATTTGTTTTATATAATTCGTTTCAATTGTATATGTATAGCGAATTATACATATATGAGTTTGCAATGGAGCACAATTATGCAAATTTTGTTATACTATACAAATATGAATTTTATATTTGTTATATGTGAAAATTGCCCTTTTTATTGGTGTTTGTTTTGTTATACTCAAAATAATAAATTTTAAGAACGATTTATTTGTTTATAAAAACGTTATTCATGAATATAAAAGTGATGTAGGTTAAAAGATATATTTTTGCCATTTACTTATTTTATCTCGAAACAAGTTATTTCAAAATTATTATACCACCTAATGAGTAAAAACAAAAAGATTGCAATTTATATTTAATACTTCTTTTTTTAATCTCAAATCACGTGATATTTTTTTAATAGAATTCAGTTTTATCTCAATTTATGTAATGTATTTTATAGTGTAAATTTTGAATATAGCATAATATGTAGTATTATTATCAAGTTATGGCATTGGAGTTTCAATTTTATTTTGTAGCATTTAATATCTCACTCTATAGCATTTAATTAGTAATTATATTGTTAATTATAATTTACTAAAAGGATTTGTTATTAAAAAATAATTAAAAATTAAGTGGATAAAGTGATAATGAGTAATTAATTCTAATGCCTAATAATTCTGACAACATAAATGAAGTTGCTTTTTCAGTTATAATTACTGTGCACTAATTGAATATGCACGCCTGAGAATTTGAAGAGACTAATCTTTTATTGAGTTAAATTAAAGGTAGATAAATGATTAGCATTACAATTATTTTTCATTTCAAAATTTGTCTATTATTTTAAAATTTCTTTCAACATATAAGTCATTTTTTTCCAAGAATTGAAGATTATTTTCATAGCTACATATTTCACTTCTGATGAACTTTGTTTCAATTTTAATTAAACATGGTGGAAAGTGGAATTATTCGGGTTAGTTTTTAATTTTGATTTGTTTATTTTAATTATGAATTGTACGTTTGTTGTTTTTTACATTTATAACATTGTTAACTTTTTTTGGTAACTATATTATATGTAATACAGTTTGTATAAATAATTTTTTGGAAAGAAACAGTATGTTCTGTATAGCAAACATGAAGTATGAAGTTTATTTTATTAGTGAATGAAATGTATATGAAACATGTATCATTTGTGTATTAATTATATAGAAATTATACATTATATTTTACTAAAATAATATTTTAATGTTGTGAAACAGAAAAATACGTCGATTTTCAAATGGAGGGCATCATATATGATGCGTCTACTCTCTATATTGGTTTAGTTAATGCAATAATAACTCAACTTAATATAGACGAAAATATAAATTCTATAGAGATAAAATACATTGTTAACGATATGTGTCCCCCTATTACTATTCATAATGATGTTGGGGTAAAGGTTTTTCTAAATCAGAAAAAGGTTAATTTGGATTTCTTTTCAAAATATCCTCTGTGCATATCTTTGGTAGATGATGAGATGCATAATGAAGGTCGTAGTGTTATTAATACTGATATAATAAATTGTGATGTTAGATTGACAAATAATAACGTCGATCTATACTCCAATAATTCTATTCGTTTAATGGGAATGAATTTAGAAGGAGTTATCAATGAGAATAATGAAGATGGGGATGATATAATAAGTGACCATTCAAACCTATTTGTTGCTGAGGATCAAGTTTACAACAATAGGGAAACACTGAAGGAGGTTATGAGACATGTTGGACTTGTTGAAAAGTTCAGTTTTCGTGTTGAGCGTTGTAATGCATCAAAGTAAGTTTACACTACTGTATGGAACCTATTTTTTATTTTGAATTTTGTTGTTGTATGAAATTTAATTTTATATTTTCTTGATTTTTAAACAGTTATCACATGAAGTGTATTTCGGAGACATGTTCTTGGATGATGAGGGCATCTAGTTTGAATAAATCAAATTTATTCAAAGTTAGAAAGTATAATGCTCAGCACACTTGTTCTGTTAGAGACCGAGTGTATGCAAGACGTCAGGGGATAACTGACGTTGTAGCTGTCTTAATAATGGAGAAATATATTGATCCGTCTACAGCATACACTCCAAAGGATATATCTGCTGATATGTTGAAATTGCATAGCGTTTCGTTGACGTACATACATGCATGGAGGGCAAGAGAGAAAGCAATAAAATTGGTGCGCGGAGATCCAAAAGAGTCATATGCCAGATTACCGGGTAATTTGCATATAAATAATGAATTTAAATGTTTTAAATTTTTTAAATTAAAAAGTCACCATATAGTATATTCTGGTTTGTGTATTCTTTTTGTATGAATTTTGTATACTGCAGTAAAAAAAATTTTTTATTGATGATCTGAAATATTGTGTTCCTTATATTATTCATGTATGAAATTTGTATACTGCAGTAAAAAAATTTTTTATTGATGATCTGTAATATTCTGTTCCTTGTATTATTCATGTACGAAAATTGTATATTTTTTGTATGTATCCTTAAAATATAAATAAAATATGTATCCTTCTGGTAATAATTAATTGTTCTTTTTGTATCTATTAAATTTTAACTTTAAGAATTTCAGGTTATCTGTACATTTTGGAGCAAATATATCCAGGATTTGTATTGAAAATAGAAAGAAAAGAAGGTGATAAATTCTTATATGCATTTGTTGCATTAGAAGCTTGTATTAGAGGTTGGGAGTATTGTAGGCCTATTGTAGTTGTTGATGGGGCGGGATTAAAATGTTCGTATGGTGGTACAATGTTAACGGCAAGCACAATGGATCCGGGAGGTATTTTTTCATCCTA
The DNA here is from genome assembly GCA_022817965.1 of Solanum lycopersicoides. NCBI lineage: Eukaryota > Viridiplantae > Streptophyta > Magnoliopsida > Solanales > Solanaceae > Solanum > Solanum lycopersicoides. The sequence continues at coordinate 80,724,696 of CM040619.1, forward strand.
TTTAATTTTCAGATTAAGTAATATAATAAATTATTTTATAAATTGTACTTGATTTGTGTGATATTTTTAATAAAATTTGATCAGGTCATATACTTCCGTTGGCGTATGCGATAGTGAATTCTGAAAACGACGCTTCATGGTCTTGGTTTTTTGAACAGTTTAAGGAAGCGTATGGAGTTTGACAAAATATGTGTTTTATGTCAGATAAAAATGAAAGCATATGGAAAGGGACTGCTACTGTATATCCCGAATCAGAACATTATGCATGCATATATGGCATCTGTCAGTAAATGTGGTGAAGAATTTTAATAGAAATACTGAAGATCTGAAGATTTTGCATGTGCTTGTCAACCTTTAATATGTAAGAATACAATATTAGCATAATAAAAATAAAACATATAATAATTATCATAGAATTAAATTGAAATGTGACTTTAACTAACATTAGCTTTGAGCTCTTTCAATTCCGCCTTAACTTGTTCATAACATAGTAGTAAGTTTGATATGTATATTAAAATCTTTGAAATTTTTTAATAGTAAATTTTCATTTATACCTCTGCAATTTCTGCTTTCAACTCAACGTATTTTCCTTCAACTTCAACGCCCTGATTTGCCGATGTTCCTTGCTCTTCATAATCTTGGTGAGTTGGAGACTGATTTAAAATGGTCTCATTCATGACATTTAACTCTTATTCGGTAAAAATCATATTTCTGAATTTATGCTATATAAAATAAAAATATCAGAATATGCAATTATTTGTAATTAATTTAATTACATTCAATAAAAATTTACGTGATTGCCATGTGTTCTGAAAATTGTTTTCTTCAAATCATCAAAAAAAATAACGTCATTTTTTGTCTTCCAGTTCAAGATACGCGGTGTGCGATCTGAAGCATGGATAGCAATGGTGTTGTCAAATGGATGACAACACTCATAAAATCATACCTGCAATGCTATATGGAACTGGCTAAACTTGAATGACGAAGATTTTTTTTTTAAATTTTGACTGCACGCTTTAAGTGTTAAATTAAAACACTCATTCGCCCATGAAAATGTGGCATACTGGCCAGACTCTACTAAATCAAAATATAACTTGGGAATGGTTGTTTTTGAAGGGTCTGATGCAGTAAGGAGTGACGAAATGAAGTACAGAATTCCAATTTTTAACCGGTCATCTTCTTCCCAAAAGTTTTCTAATTTAAACTTATTGTAAAAATTTAACTTTTGGACTTTGTCCATGTCTCCGAAATTTTCTGCAATTAATCTATTTGGAACAGATGGATCAGAAACAAAATCAGAAATTGGACCAGATTTTAGACCAGTTACAGCGACAAACTCTTTTAAGTCAAAATGTAACTCTGTACCATTTACATTAATAATGAACATGTCATCCCTGTCATTTTCAGATTCAAGAAGAAAAATATGGCGCAACAATTGACATTGGATTTTTATGTTATGTAAATCATAAAAATATCCAAATGGAGTTTCTTGTAAAAACTGATTGAACTTATCCTGACCGAGGAAGGTCAACAAATCAGCGAACACATTCATGTTGATACATGAAGATAAATGTGTTTGAATCTTCTTCTCCTATAAAATTTGTAAAACTGAATTATTACTTTTTATATATTATAAAACTATATATAAAAAATCATACAACTATATACCACAAATCATTTCATACCTAAATCATACAAAAATTTCATACAGTATTCAAACAAAAAATAATAATATTAATACCACAGTTTCATCCACAATGCATATAACTTTATATCATAGTTGCATACACAATTCATACACCTATACGCTAGATTTCATACACAATTCATACAATTAAATACAATTATTAATAACACTGTTTCATCCACAAAGCATACAACTTTATATCACAGTTTCATACTCAATTCATACACGTGTACGTTATAGTTCATACACAAATCATACAACTAAATGCCATAGTTCAATTTCAATTTATACAACTATATGTCACAATTCATACACAATTCATATACAATTCATATAATAATAAAATACATTTTCGATTTCAAAAAAATAAAACTGTAACTTTTGAAAAAATAAAATAATACTCAATTGATATATAAATCATACAAAAATCATGTAGTACGCTATTGACAAATAATATAAAAAAATAAAGACACGAAAACAACACATTGTAAATTGAGTTTTGAAATAAACTTTTTACTAACCTTATCAATTTTTTTTTATTTTTTTGTTGAATCTCTGCATCTTTTTTGGAAGACTTCGTTGTTGAACGATCAATTTAAACTCCTTTTGATTTTTTCGATTTTGTCTTTTCAACAAAGTCAGAATCAGATTCTGACGAAGTTACAATTTCTTTTCCTTTCCGCTTCTTGCCTCTTTCGAACACCTCTTTGGGTTTTTTTCCCTTCGATTTCTGAGTTTGAGATTGTGACAATATATCGAATGAAGAGCATGAAAGTCATCTTCCTCATCGACGATTCTTTTACTTTTCCTTAGATTTTGACTATCTTTCTTCGACATTGTCTATAAAATTAATTGGGAACTGATATGAGATTTTAGTTTGTGTTTTAGGATGAACTGATATGAGAGATTTTGGGAAAGATGCAGATTTGAGAAGATGGCAAAGTGGCTGCGTTTTTTATTTGATTTGATGATTGAGGCGCGATTTTTGGGAAATATGCAATAAATTCAGGCGTGGGGAGAGGTTGAGTGTATTGGGGAAAGATAAATAGTATTGGTTAATATGGGGGTGGGTAGTTATTGGGTAATTAAATATTAATCAATTATTTAAAATAAATCCTAATTTCTAGATTTTATTTTTTAAAAGGTAACTATATAATATGAAGTTTAATTAATATTTAATAAATAATAATTTATAAATTATATTATAAACATTAAAAGATTTGATTAATATTTAATAATTTATTATTTATATTAAAAAATTATTAATATTTAATAAATAATAATTTATAAATTATATTATAAACATTAAAAGGTAATTGATTAATATTTAATAATTTATTATTTATATTAAAATTTAAAGGTAATTTATTAATATTTAATAATTTATTATTTATATTAAAAAGTTTAATAGGTAATTGATTAATAAATAATAATTTGTTGATAAAAGGTAAGTGAATAAATGAAATTAATTATTTAAACATAATAATTATTAGTTAAATAATAAATTAATTTTTTTTAATTAATATATTATTAGTTAATATGCTATAACTTGATAATAATATACTATAACTAGTTTACATTTAATAATATATTTTTTAATTAATATATTATTAATTGATGTGCTATAAGATGATAATATTATGCTATGAATAGTTCATTTTTAAAAAGTATGATTACAACTTGATATTTATCCTCTTAAATGTGTGGGATGTTAATTTTCTTATTTTATATTGATTAAAATGTTTTTGGGTAAATTGATTAATAAAGAGAGTTACATTTGTGTTTTTTTCTGCTTTTTTATGAGGCATTTTTATATGTAAGACTATAAGGTGGTAGTATATATGATACAATTGTAATGTTTAAAATAAAATTTAAGTTGATATATATGATACAATTAAGACAAATTTTTAAAGAAATTAACTTAAGTCATAAAATTTTCATATGAATATATATAAGTTGAAAATTTCAAATAAACAAATTGTTATTACAATTTAGCACACTTTAATTTGATATTATTATAATATAATAATATTTTAAATAAATATCATATTAGATTTGAATAAAGAAATCTCAAACGGCCATATGATCGGAAAGGAAGAGCCAAAATGGTGCAAAGGAAATAACTTCAAATCAAGAGGATTAGCGGGCAGCAAAAACACACTGTTGATGTGTTAAAAAATTGCTAACTATCAATCTATCACTTACATGTGTTTATGAATTGGTTCGATCGGTTATTGGTCAGAATTTAAATAAAAATTGTTTAATTAGATTTTAAAATTATAAAATCAAATCAAATATAATATACATTTATCAATTTGGTTGATTATTCACATACATAAATTTAAAAGACAATTCGTTTAAAAGATGGAAACAAAACAATAAATCATCTAAAACGAAAAAATGTTAGAAGTTAGCAGGATTAACATTACAAAATTTTCGATCACCTAAATTTACTGAAAATAGAACTTCAAATTCACCATTTTAGTCTAGAATAAAGAGACAATATCATTTTTAGTCCCAACAAAAATTGTGATACACCGATATACACAAAATCAATAAAATATATATTTTCGTCAATAGTTTTTCTTTCATAAACAAATTATAAATTAAATTCAAATTATAAATTAAATTTGTTGAAAACATAGATATTTAAAATTGTTCTAAAATAATATATTATGCATATATAATAATAAAATATAAGTATACGTGTTACAGTGTAGTTATTTATTTCATTTTTTGAACAAACCCAAAGAATGTCGATTTCTAAAAGTCTAAACTCAAACTAAAATTGATTTATTTAATCGAATTTGTTCGTTTTTTCAATTTGGATAAGTATTTACTGAAATCATGAACACCCACCAATAACTTATAAAATAAAAGAAAAGAAAATGAATAAATTTCTACTACACTCGTATTTATATTTATTCAATTGGAATTGTAATAACATTTAAATGAAGTTAACTTGAGATATTGGCTATTAATATTTGTATTGTATTATTCATCTCATTTTAATATAAATCTAATTATAATATTTTTTTTTTTGGAATTTTCAATTGAAAATATCGTGATTTAACCAAAAAATTTATCATCACATTAAGTTTTTCTGACAATAATATGTTATATATAATATATAAATGATAGTATATAATATGTGTTTACCAAAATCAATTAGATATATCCAACTATTATTAGTTTTGAAAAAATGAATGAAACGATATACTTACTAATTGTGCCAAAATGGCCAAAGTAAGGAGTGGAGGGCCGACATTGAGAAAATCCAATAAATATTGTGGATAGATATGTAATTATATAATAAATTTGGGGAAGAAAAGGAAATAAGTAAACGATAATCCCTAATGTTTCGGTCGTTGTTTCACCCCAATTTTCTCTCTCTAAACAAAAAAAACAAAAAACGAAGAGAAGTGATCTCTCTATTGCCCGACGACTAAGAGCAGTAGGGCTTCTCTAACGTCATTCACTCTCTCCCTCTCTCTATATCTCTAGACGCGGCGCACGTTAAACATCGCCGTCATTTATCTTACGCCGTCGGAGGTAAGCTCATTGTCGTACGCCTACCTGTTCATTTTCATCTGATCCGACGACCCGTTTCTGACCCGCTTTGCATCCAAAACCTAATCTAGCCACTAATACTGTTCAATATCTGTTCTAATCGATTTGTTATCTGTAATAATAAATTTATCCCCATTAAACTATTACTATCATTTTTTCGGTCTTGATTTGGGTCGGAGTGGGTACCTAGGGTTTTTGTTTTCTTATTGGATCAATTTTTCAGTGAGATATTGGGGCCGATAAACATCTTTTAGGGGCTACAGAAAACACTGTTATACATACTTTTGATGCGTTGTGGGTTTCTGATATGGCCAATCATGGCGGTGTTGGGAGCAAATTCGTCTCTGTGAATTTGAATAAATCATATGGGCAGTCTTCTCATCATGATAATAAATCTTATAGTGGTTCTTATGGCCCAGCCGCCGGTGTCGGCCGTGGGCGGTCTGGTAGCGGAGGTGGAGGGATGGTTGTTCTGTCAAGGCATCGGAGTACTCAGAAAATTGGGCCGAAATTATCTGTTCCACCCCCCTTGAATTTGCCTTCATTGAGGAAAGAGCATGAGAAATTTGATTTATCAGGATCCGGTGGTGGGACATCAGGAGGTGGTGGTCAAGGAAATGGGCCGAGGCCATCATCTTCTGGTATGGGTTGGACTAAGCCTGCTGCTGTTGCATTGCAAGATAAAGATGTAAATACTGATGGTCAGGTTGTTGATGGTTTGGATCATACTGGGCATGGTATTGATGGCATCAACCAGGTTAGTGGATCCTATATGCCCCCTTCAGCTCGTGTGAGTGGAATTGGAGCTGCAGTTACTGGTCCTGCTAAATCATTTCCTTTGACAGTTGAGAAAGTCTCAGTTCTGAGAGGTGAGGATTTTCCTTCCCTTCAAGCTGCATTGCCTGTCTCTTCTGGACAGGCAAACAAACAAAAGGATAGTTTGAGTCAAAAGCAGAAGCAGGTATCTGGTGGTGAAGGGTCATCTGATGAGCAAAGAGACAGTTACAACATGAGTTCGGTGGTTGATATGCGTCCTCATGGGCACTCTTCACGTCATGCTACTGGAAATGGCCTGGCAGAAAATGGGTATGAAAGTCATGGTTTGAGCAGTGCTCGCAGGGTGGATCAACCTCGGAAGCAGGAAGATTTCTTTCCGGGGCCACTTCCATTAGTGCGGTTGAATCCCAGATTTGATTGGGCTGATGATGAACGTGACACTGGACATGGATTTGCAGATAGGTCCAGAGATATTGGTATTTCAAAAGTTGATAACTATTGGGATAGGGATTTTGATATGCCTCGAACTAGTGTTTTACCCCATAAACCTGTTCATAACCAATATGAAAGGAGGGCTTCTAGAGAGACGCTGACTGGGAATGGGTTTTCCTCTGACCAGAGAGGTGACAGTTATAGCAGGGATCTGAGAACACCTAGTAGAGAAGGAAGGGAAGCAAGCACATGGAGGAACTCAATTCATTCTAGAGATGGTAATGTTCCATACATCGCTAACGACAGAAATGCTGTTAGCTTAGGTGGATCTGTTGTTAACAAGGATTTAGGGAAAGATAACAAATATGTTCCGCCACATTTTGGGGACACTGCTCGTGATGGAAGTTTTACTGGAAATCAGGATTATTCATATGGAAGGAAGGACATGGGTCTTATTACTGACGGCAAACAACGCTGGAATCATGCAAATGAAACATCCAACAGTCGAGGGGTTGAGCGCATGACTCAAGATCGCCTTGGGAGTGAACTGTCCAGCAGATACAGGCGTGATGGATTTCAGAACATCGCTGGGCCAAAATCTTCGTTCTCATCTGTTGGGAAATCACTGCCTCTGGGTGACCCTGTTCTGAATGTGGGCAGGGATAAATATGTTTCAAGGGGCGAAAGGCCATACAAAGAGGATCCATACTTGAAAGACTTCGAATCTGCAGGATTTGATGAAAGGGATCTCTTTTCTGGAGGACTTGCTGGGGTGATCAAGAGAAAAAAGGATGTAGTTAAGCAGACTGATTTCTATGACCCTGTCAGAGAATCCTTCGAGGCTGAATTAGAGCGAGTTCAAAAGATGCAAGAGCTTGAGCGACAACGAGTTATGGAAGAACAAGAAAGAGCATTGGAGCAATCTCGAAGGGAGGAAGAGGAGCGACTGAGACTGATTAGAGAAGAGGAAGAACGTCGGCTAAAGTTGGAAGAAGAAGCACGAGAAACTGCTTGGAGGGCAGAGCAAGAGCGCCTTGATGCAGTAAGAATAGCTGAAGAGCAGAGAATTGCGAGAGAGGAAGAGAAAAAGAGGATCTTCATGGAGGAAGAAAGAAGGAAACAGGCTGCTAAACAAAAGCTTTTGGAATTGGAGGCCAAGATAGCCAAGAGGCAGACTGAAGTAACAAAAACTGATACCTTAATTGTCACTACTGAAGAGAAAATATCTGCCATGAGTAAGGAAATAGATATTTCAGGGGCATCTGATGTGGATAATTGGGATGAGAGTGAAAGAATGGTGGAACGGTTAACAACTTCAGCATCTTTTGACACAGCCGTTTTAAGCAGATCTTCTGATGTAAGTTCCCAGCACTACTCCTCTCGAGAGAGTTTCACAAATTTTCCAGACAGAGGAAGACCTATTAATTCATGGAGAGGGGATGTATTTGAGAGTGGAAGCAGCTCACCAATGCATCTACGAGACCAAGATATTGATCATCATAGTCCAAGAAGGGATGTATCTGCTGGAGGCAGAGCAGTCCCCAGGAAAGATTTATCAGGTGCAGCTGGATATTTGGCTTCTGGAAATTATGCCAAAGGTGGGCGAGAAGGATATACGGATGAATTCAGCCACCGGAAAGAGCAGAGGTGGAATGTTTCTATGGATGCTGATCCATACATCAGGAACAGGGACATGGACACAGAATTTAATGATAATCTTGCAGATAGGTATGGTGATATTGGTTGGGGGCAAGCTCGTTCTCGTGGCAATGCTCGCTTCCCTTACCCAGATCGGCTATATCAAAATTCTGAAGCGGATGAACCTTATTCCTATGGTAAGTCACGGTATGCAGTGAGACAGCCACGGGTACTTCCTCCACCCTCACTCTCTACTATGCAGAAAACTTTTAGGGGTATGAGTGATCACCCTGGTTCATCAAACTTTGTTGACAATGAAAGCCATTATTCTCATCCTCGGGGAGGTGAATCTACAAGGCAGACGGGCTATTTTGGTGGACATCCATCTGAACTGGTTGCTTCCCAGCAGGAGAACGCACTTGCAGAAGACACAAAATTGAATAAAGATATGACCCCAAGATGTGATTCACAATCTTCTCTATCTGTCACAAGCCCCCCAAACTCTCCTCCTCATCTCTCTCATGATGAGTTGGATGAATCTGGGGATTCTCCTTCAGAATCTGTTGCGGCAGCAGGTAAAAATGCAAGTCTCTCTGGATATGAATGCACTCTCTTAAACGATAATTCTGCAAAGGATGCCATGATGGCTTCCAGCTCTCTCTCTGCCATGGAGGATGAAGACTGGAATGTGGAAGATAATGGTGAATTACAGCAGCAAGAAGAGTATGATGAGGATGATGATGGTTATAGGGAAGAGGATGAAGTGCGTGAAGTTGATGATGAGAATCTTGACCTGAACCAAGAATTTGAAGATCTGCAATTAGGTGAGGGAGAATCATCTCACAATATAGATAATTTGGTTTTGGGTTTTGATGATGGTGTTGAAGTTGCAATACCCAGTGATGATTTTGAGAGGAACTCACGGAATGAAGAAAGTGTATTTGATAGACCTGAAACCTCTGAAGGTGGATCTATAAATGGGGTTCAAGTTGATGAAAAATGCCTTCATCCTGGTCAAGGGGGGGCCCCTGGGGCAAGTTTGGATAGCTCTTCTAACAGGGTCCAGGAAGCTGAAAAAACTATGCAAGAATCTGAGTTTAGACAGAGAACTGAACCTCACACTTCAGCAGCGTCACACCTATTGGATGGTATTGATGCTTATTGTGGCCCTAGCCTATGTGCTCAGCAAACTTTCTCATCTGTTGGCACCCCATCTTCTGTTGGTCAGACTAGTGCGTCAAGTTTAGCTTCTTCTAGTCAACCTGATTTACCTGTTAAGCTTCAGTTTGGCCTGTTTTCTGGTCCTTCTTTGATACCTTCACCAGTACCAGCCATCCAAATTGGTTCCATTCAAATGCCTCTTCATCTTCATCCACCAGTTGGTCCATCCCTTACTCATATACATCCATCACAGCCTCCTATCTTCCAATTTGGTCAGCTCAGGTATTCATCTACTGTCTCACAAGGGATTCTGCCAATCACTGCTCAGTCGATGTCTTTTGGTCAGCCCAATGTGCAGGCTCATTACAATACCAATCAAAACTCGGGATGTTCTATGCCTCCCCAACTTTCTCAAGATACTTCTACTTCTAGTCTGGTGAAAGTCAATGTTCAATCTCTTTCAGCAAATCAGGGACATGGTTTTCTAGTGAGACCTCATGACAGTAAGCCAGTACAAGGAAGTGCAGAAAGTAAAGCTCTTACGGCCAACATTGCTGGGATTGCTGATGCTAGTGGTAGAAAACTTATCTCGGAGTTAGATATCCAAGTTGAAGCTAAGGGCTTGAATAATGCAGATAGGCATGTGCAGCCATCTAAGGAGAAGGGATCTGATGGCAACACGTCCTCTGTGCTGGGATCAATTCAGTCAGTTTCTAATGAGAGAAATTCTGCTGGGGGCAGGGCTCAAGGCCAAGCATACAGCAACAAGGGGAAGAGATTCACGTATGCTGTAAAAAGTTCTAATTCCAGGTCATCTTTCCCAACTTCTGATGGTTCTTATTCTGAGTCAAGTAGATTTCAAAGACGACCTCGTCGGACAGTTCAGCGAACTGAATTTCGAATCCGCGAAAATTCAGATAGTAGGCAATCATCCAGCACTAGTTTTTCTAATGACTCTGGTCATGGTGATAAGTTAAATCAGGGTGGGAGAGCTGCCACAGCGGTTCTGGCAAGAAGTGGATCAAAGAGAGGCTCCTTTTCTAGTAAGCTACTGAAGCAAAATGTGGAGTTAGATTCTAAGTCAGCAAATGTTGATTCTCAGGAGGTTGACGCTAGTATCAAGCCAAGCAAGGATGACGGAAGGGCATCACTGCAGAAAAATCAGAATATTCCTCACACTGGTGAGGGATATCTAAAAAGGAACATATCTGTTGAGGATGTTGATGCTCCATTGCAAAGTGGTGTTGTACGTGTTTTTAAACAGCCTGGCATAGAAGCACCCAGTGATGAAGATGACTTTATTGAAGTCAGGTCTAAGAGGCAAATGCTGAATGATCGGCGAGAACAAAGAGAAAAAGAAATCAAGGCGAAATCCCGTGTTTCTAAGGTATCTCGACTTACCCATGTTTCTAAGGTATTTATGCGATGTTATTTGTTGACTTTTTTTAATCATGTTCTCAGCCTCCACGCAAACCTAGGACAACCAGACAGAGTACTGCAATTTCAACCAGCCCAAATAAAATCTCGACATCTGTGGGTGGAGAAACATCAAATAAGAGTAACTATTCAGATATTATTGCTTCAGAGGCGCAAGGATCTGCTTATAAGGATGTGTCCACTGGATTTACTGCTGTGGTGTCGCAGCCACTGGCTCCAATTGGAACGCCTGCAGGGAGCAATGGATCTCAGGCTGATAAACAATTTCATACAGCCAAGTATGTTTCTCTAGAAGCAAAATATAGCCAAAGAACCTCTTGACCTCCTGAAATGCTTATGTGGATGTTGTTTGTTTACTTCTACAGGTCGCACCAAACCACCTCAGGTGGTGGTGTTTCTGCTGGTGGAGATGACCTTGAGCCAGGGTTGGTGTTTGAGAGCAAAAAAAATACAGAGAATGTTACATCACCTTTAAACTCTTGGGGTAGTGGACAGATCAATCAACAGGTATTCTCTTTTGTCAGGTGTTGTACCACTCCATAACTGTGATGTTTAATGCAGCCATGTATGACCGCTTCAAGTTAGATCACTGTCATTTCTGTTATTAAATTCTATTCTGATTGAATAGGCTACAAAAAAGTTGATGCTGGAATTGCAAACTTGATTGTAAAAAACGTAGTTTCATTGGGCACCTCTACTCCCAAAAGTTTCCACTGTGATATTTTGCTTCCTTGTTTTTCCCTCTGCTATTACTTTATTGATTATTATTTTTCCTCTTGCAAACCCAAAATTAGAGTTGACTAATCTTTTCCAAGTTATCAATATAGTATAAAAAAATACTTCATATCTGAGCCAAAATTCCAAACCATTTCTTCCTTGAACATCAGCTAGGTAATGTTTTATTTTGTGACTGGATTATGTTATCCGTGTTTTCATAAATGATACTAGTTATTCACAATCTAACCCTTAGTTATTGGTGGTGCTATTGTTCGTTGGTCTTTTGTTTATTAGATTGTTGACTATGAGATCTCTATTCGTTATTTATCATTGTTCCTGTAATTGTTGGCTCCAAGAAATTTTCTGACTCACTTTGGCATAGGTTATGGCCTTGTCACAGAGCCAACTTGAAGAGGCCATGAGCCCTGCTAGGTTTGAAGCACATGCAGCTTCTGTGGGAGCTCACAGTAGTGCAGTCACTGAGCCCATCTTACCATCATCATCCATCTTAACAAAGGACAAAGCTTTTTCTTCTTCTGCAAGTCCAATTAACTCCCTGCTTGCTGGCGAAAAAATTCAATTTGGTAACTTGCCTAGTCATCTCATATGTATCTCAAGTTATGATTATTTAATATGTATAATATAATCCCCCCTCTTACCAGGTGCTGTTACATCCCCAACGGTCCTTCATGCTAGTAGTCGTGTTGTTTCACATGGGATTGGAGCTCCAGGGTCTAATCGATCTGAAGTACAAATTTCCCGTAATATTTCTCCAGATGAAAGTGATTGTACCCTTTTCTTTGAGAAAGATAAACGTGCCAATGATCCATGTCTAAATGTACAAGATTCTGAGGCTGAAGCAGAAGCAGCTGCTTCTGCTGTTGCTGTAGCAGCTATCAGCAGTGATGAAATTGTTGGGAATGGACTTGGCTCTGCTATTTCAGAAGCTAAAACTTTTGAAGGTACTGAATTTAGAATGCCCAAATATTGCTTTGTTTATCATCTGATGGTTCTGTCAGTTGCCTATATTAATCAGTTTGTGTTATGGCAGGTGATCAGCAAGTGAGCAGCCAATCAAGGGCAGAAGAGTCTCTTAGTGTATCTCTTCCTGCTGATCTCAATGTTGAAACTCCTCCGATATCATTGTGGCCGCCCCTACCAAGTCCCCAGAATTCTTCGAGCCAAATCCTATCTCATTTTCCCGGTGGCCCGCCTTCACATTTTCCTTTCTATGAGATGAATCCCGTGTTGGGTGGTCCTATTTTTGCCTTCGGTCCACATAAGGAATCGGGTGGCTCCCAATCACAGTCGCAGAAAGCTACTGTGTCTAGCTCAGGTCCACTTGGTGCATGGCAACAATGCCATTCTACGTTAGACTCATTCTACGGTCATCCAGCAGGGTTCACTGGCCCTTTCATCAGCCCACCTGGAGGTATCCCGGGAGTTCAAGGTCCGCCGCACATGGTGGTCTATAATCATTTTGCTCCAGTTGGACAGTATGGCCAGGTTGGATTAAGCTTCATGGGTACCACTTATTTACCTTCTGGAAAACAACCTGATTGGAAGCACACACCCTCATCCTCCGCAATGGGTATCACCGAGGCGGATATGAATAACGTAAATATCGCTGGTTCTCAGCGAAATTTATCGAATATGCCTTCTACCGTGCAGCACCTTGGCCCTGCTTCATCAATAATGCCCCTAGCTTCTCCTCTGGCCATGTTTGATGTTTCTCCTTTCCAGGTAAGGAATGCCATATTATCATTGATGATAACAAAAAAAGAGTGCTTGTAGAATCTTTCACCCCATCATAGTGGAGTATATACTTGTCAATTTTAGTTGCTCACTTCTTTTTTATTTTAAAATAATCATAATTGTGTTCATTTCTATCATCATCTTGTGTAGACCTATTGATTAATTTCTAAGAATATGGACTCTGTTATATGATCTATTAGTGCAAGTAGTTCTCTCATATAACATTTTACTTCGCTTTTTGTTTCAACTCAGTCTTCACCTGAAATGCCAGTCCAAGCTCGCTGGTCTCATGTCCCTGCATCGCCTCTTCATTCTGTTCCCATTTCTCACCCCTTGCAGCAGCAAGCTGAAGGTGCATTGCCTCCTAAATTTGGGCACGGTCATTCTGTTGATAAGTCATTGAGTACCAATAGGTTCTTGGAATCTCATCCTCTAGAAGCCTCTGATGGTACCCCCAGTTTTAATGTTGCGACAGTTGCCAACGCAGCTCAGTTTCCTGTTGAAATTGGTCTTGGAGATTCCTCCAAGTCAGGGGCTACTGGTTGTTCTGCTCAGAGTTTGGCCAGTCAAAGCTCCTCTGGATGTGCTAATGCAGAAACTGGCAAAATTGATGCTCTCAGAAATGGTGTCAGCAACAGTGGTAAAGATCAAGGTGTCAGTGGTTTCAGAACGCAGACCCAGCAGAAGAATACCTCTGCAGGCTACAACTATCACAGGGGTGGTGGAATGTCTCAGAGAAATATGGCTGGAAATGATTGGTCCCATCGCAGAATGGGTTTCCATGGCAGAAATCAGTCCTTGGGTGCAGTTCCATCTACTAAGGTGAAACAAATATACGTGGCTAAGCAAACCCTTGGTGGGACAAAAACCACGGGATGAGAAAACCACATGGATGTTTAGTGATCTTGATAGGTAAGGATCTGTTATTGAGTATATGTCAGTGGGACAATCAAGCTAGTTCTGGTGCCTTCTTGCATTTATGGCCTCTGAAAATAACTTAATTTGGACTTTAGATAATTGGTTGGTGATTATAGTGATCCTCTCAATTTTGTCCGGAATATGGATTTACTAAGTTGTGGTTGGCTACTGAGATTTGAAATTAAACCTTGTGCCCGGCTGTTATCTGCAAAATTTCCGTCATGTGCTTATTGCTTTGGCTTCCATTCTTTGAACAAGCTATTTGTTAACATTAGTAGAATGCTCTTGTTTTGCCTGGAAACTGAAATGTTTGGAACTTTACTCAGTCATCGGCACTGTATAATGATAACTAAGTGGTTGGATGCCTGCTAGATTAGATCTACAGTACTCGAGCGTACAATTGATTAATGCAGGGACTAGGAGTTCTCTTAGTACTGTTTTGTTGCTGCAGTTCCTTTTGAGTTTTTAGTCGTAAAGTTGTTCTCTTAGTACTCTGTTTTGCTCAATGAGAAATGATTTTTCTGCATTTAAGGGCAAGCCAATGGTTATCTATATGAGATTCCAAGGCCTGCAAGTAATGCAATCTGAGATTGCGCATGTCAGGTTTCTGGGTATGTCTCACGTCTCAATTGTACCAAAAAGAATCTTGTGTTTTTGTAATAACAGACAATTTAACTTAAGATTTTTTTTTTTGTATTCTTAATAAAAATGATTTATAGTAATGCAAATAGTCAAAGAGTATTTTTTATGTCACAAATATCACTAGTCTCCCTCTTTTAAAATTTGTGCCAACTCAAACAATGTCACCTGCTAGTTTAAGCGTCCTAACAATTACCAAAATGAGTACCAAGTGAAATAGTTGAGCTAACTCGGATGGAAATTTGAAATACACATGAGCTAGTTTGGTTTCGTGCATTACATTTTATTTCTTTTTAATTAAAATTTATGAAACAACATGTCTACTGAAACACAACCAATTGACTGATAACTAATAGATGGATTGAGTTGCAACCAAACAACTCATTATTTCTTCTACCATAAGACGATCGCAAACCTTAACAGAGGTTTTTGCGATTTGAACTAGTAAATTGGGTTGGAGAAATAGTTTTTTGATAACAATTTTATCATCTTAAGGTCGATCGAGATGTACCTTTTTTTATTAATATTTATCATTGGATCTTCTTAGTCAGGTTTGGAGGTAAGGTATGAAATCACGACCTACACATCTTCTGTTGGATTTCCCCCCAAATTGAGTAAAATAAGTGAGCCTCAATAGTATGTAAATTACAAGGAACTAACTATATGCAACCACCTTAACAGATGGTTGCTTCCCTCTTCAAGTTATACCCTTAACTTGAAGCTAAGTTAGTATTTTGTTTATCCCTAGCTACGCAGTTGCTTTTAAAAAAGCTGAAATAGTACAAGTCGATCATCACCTAATACAAGAATTCTAGACCCAAAAACCATCAAGTATGAAACAAGTTCATCTTCGTATTAGACAACATCTGCTGCACAACAAGTCAGAATTTCTTTTCATATATACTCTTGCTTATTTGCTTGAGTAATGAGTTCAGCCTTTAGCTCTCAGTATATATACGACTTGCACTTTTACACTCGTACGTGAAAGTTCGGTTGATCATGTAAGATTAAACCCATCATGTTTAGATGAGGACTACACTTTATCTATCATCAAAACTTCATTAGATTCAATAAAAAATAAGAATTTGTTAATTAATAGATATCAATTAAAAATAAATTTATTATGAAGAAAAATAGACTTTAATGTGGCATGAATAAAATGACAATTTAATAGATTTTTTTGTTTATAATTTCTGAAAAACATAATAATAGTTGAATTATTTTATCAATTTAAAGTAAATGTAGTAGGCAAATTCTAAAATGTTGATTTTTTGAGGGAACTAACTTCACTCATTTTATATTTTTTTAGGACGAAAATAAATAAGTGATTGCAACCTTAACAGTCGAGTACAATACTTAAACAAGAAGATATTTTCTACCACTCCGTACTAGCCACCTAAGAGTAGTCAAAGAACAAGAAATAAACAACAAAAACAACCTGCAAAACAAGAAAGAAGATATTTTTCAGATAAAGACAAAAACCATAATAGTAGAATTTTTTTTAAGACATATCCTGCGTGATAAATTTGACAAGTCTATCATCTTCCAATGTGGCCCAAAAGTCATCACCAGTATCCATACTGATTTCACCATCATTATTATTATTATTATTATTATCATCAGTAGCCACTGCCGCTTCATCACCATTTTGGTCATTTTCATCTTCTTTCACTATTATCATCGGGGTACTGTTGTCGTGATCATCAATATATTCTGAAATAGGAAAATTGGTTTTCGCCTTTTCACCTCTAAATTCTACGGCTTTTTTGTCATAAGCTCTAGCAGCATCTTCAGCCGTAACAAACGTACCAAGCCAAAGTCGTTGGGCTTTATGCGGGTCACGTATTTCGGCGGCCCATTTTCCCCATGGTCTTTGTCTCACTCCCCTAAATTCCTTCTTCGTATTCCTCCTCCTCCTCTGCTTCTTCTTCCCGCTCTCCAACTCCACGTGTGCTGGATGAACATTAATACTCCTACGTGGCATTGAATTATCTGACGTGGCTGCATTTTGAACTTCCCATAAAAGCTGAGCAGCTTCTCCATCGGCTCGACCATCAGCGGCGGCTCCAGTGAAAACATGTTTGAGAGCTGACACCATGTAGTGAGATTCTTGTTGATGAGTCAGTTTGTGAGTAAAAGTGCATAAATTATTCATTATTTCCCTTTCTATAAATAATAGAAAAAAAACTAAAATGAAATTACTCTTGTTTGTTGTTAATGATGAGAAAAGAAGAGTGTGGGCGTATTTATAGTAGCTAAGTATTTATAATATAAAAAAGAATAAATTATTGTGTTTTGGGGTGAGGTGGAACACTAGTCAGACACGAGGTTGACTTTGATGTAGGCCACGTACACTCTACTCTCGTTACTTGAGCTCAGCTCTTTAATGACGTGCCTATTTTTGTAAGATGTGACAAAAACCACTTTACACTTACCAGCAAACCATTCTAATAAAAGAAATGTAGTATTCGCAGCTTCTAAAAAATAATATATATAATTAAATACATTTGGAACCTTCTATTTATAGGAGGAGCTTCCTTCATTCGGAGGTATCTTAGGAACATTCTACTTTAATAATTCATCTTAAGTACTAAGTAACTTGTTTAATTCATCTTAATTACTAAGTATTTGCAACGAGTTAAACGTGCACTATTAATTAATTAATAGCTCTCTTAGTTGATTTAGAAATTAAAATATAATTTATTCATTTATTTTTATTAATTAATTAATTATATTCAGTTTTCAACGATTTCTCAAAGGAATAAAATTTGTTATATTAAATATGGTAGGCCAAATTTATTGGTGGCCCTCTAAAATTAACATCAATTTTTACACAAGCATTTTAACAAGACTATGTTCATTTTAGACACTTTAAGTAGAATCATATTATGTCATTTTGACACTTTTTGCTAAATTGACATATTGAGTGTGTTTGGTGTTTTTCAATTTTCCCATGTTTGGCTGGAACAAAAGTTTTGGAAAATATTTTCCAAATCAACTCATTTTCCTCAAAATTAAGGAAAATGACTTCCCTTAAAAAAATTAAGGAAAACATTTTCCAAAACTCTCCTCCAATTTAAAATTATATTTTTTTTGGGAAAAACATCAATTTTATAAAAATATATTCAATTTCAAAATTTTATTTTTTCACCCGATCCCTGACACCCCCACCCCCTACCGGCCACCCCCAAAAAATTAATTTTGCTTTTTAAAAATATTTTCAACTTCAAATTTTTATTTATTAACCCCCCACTCCGGCCATCCCCCACCCACCCCAACCCCCCAAAAAAATTAATTTTGTCTTTTAAAAATACTATCAACTTAAAATTTTTTTTTTTTCACTCCACACCAAAAAAAAAAAAATTTTATTTTTAAAAATATTTGCAGTTTCATAAATTATTTTTTACTGTAGTAAAAATAAAAGATGTCTCTCAAAAATATTTTTCATTCATAAATCAAACACTAAAAATCATTTTCGAAAAATATTTTCTACTCACCAACCAAACAGGAGAAAATAAGTCAAAAACCTACTTGTTTTCCAGAAAAACATTTTCTAGTAAAATATTTTCCATGAAAAAATTTCCTCCATACCAAACACACCCTTTAACATTTTAATTAGGAAGAATAATATCAAACAAAATTAAAATATAATATAATAATGCATGTGCTTAGAGAAAGTAATATCAAACAAAATTCTACTAATCCATAATGATAATATATGCATTATTTTTCTAACACTCACTACTGAATGATCTTTACAATTATATCAAATATATATCAGACGAGTAAGAATTACTAATTTTTAGTATAAAATGATTTTACATTATCTTAAAGATGTCTGTACATGAATAATAACTTCTATACATATAATATATTTATTATAGATAAGACAAGTTATATATATTATATTATATAATATAATAGTAACATGTAGTAGTAGAAATGTATACTGTATTTTATTTTGGTTGGGTGTGGGAGCGGTTAGCCATTTTTATGCCACTTGTATCTCCAATCTGCTGAGCCCAAGGAAGTGTGACATCAGCTGAATTAACTCAGTAGCATGTCAAATATGCACTTGACAACACAACATTCTCGTATTCCTAGAATTACGACATGTAATTATCGAAGGTTCTAGAAAGAACGACAGATGGAAGCCTCTACACAACATTATCATCTCATTAAATATAAAAGCTTCCTTTACCCACAGGCCACAATAGTGGTGAAGTTTTGTCTGTTTACATTAAAATATCAAACAGCATTTTTCATCTATATACTTGAGTGGACCTAAAATTTTCGAAAATAAATTAATTTTTATATGACTAAAATATGTTACAAGTATTAAATACTTTTTTATTTAAAATATATAAGTGATATTTTTTATTTTTTATTTTATTTCAAATAAATTATTGTTATACATCATCAAGAAGTATTACAGCTATTACTATACTTCTTTTCCTTTCAAATTAACGTTAATTTTAAGACAGAAGCTGCATCATTTCTTTCCTTTTTTAGAAGGTCTAAATTAAAAAAATGATTTATTTTAAAATAAAGAAATCACCTTATATGTGGTCTTAAGTATCCATGCCATTCATGTATTTGAAACGGTGACATTATATAGGATATAATGTTAATGTTGATCGTACTATTATCATTCGATAAATTTCATTT
This sequence comes from Solanum lycopersicoides, assembly GCA_022817965.1. Lineage (NCBI taxonomy): Eukaryota > Viridiplantae > Streptophyta > Magnoliopsida > Solanales > Solanaceae > Solanum > Solanum lycopersicoides. The sequence continues at coordinate 80,744,095 of CM040619.1, forward strand.
AGTTTTGATTAATACTATTTTATGACGTCACACTTCGATAATAATTCTTTGTTTCAATCCTTCTATTTTAATTTTGTATACATTATTTTATGATTTTATCTATATCCTACTACTTTCTTGAAGATATTTATAAATCTAAATTATTTGCATCGAAGCATTATCAGGGGCGGCTCAATGTAATTGGAGGCCTAAAGAGAAATTTCAATTCGCACTCTAAAATATAAATAATTTTTATATATATTTTATTCAAAATTTATTTTTCTTACACTATTTAAATGAAAACTATCGGTGTATAATATTTTTTTCAGTTATTAATTTTAGGTAAGATTTTATCAACTCAACATTAAAAAAACGTCATTTCAGTTAGACAATTATTCTATGTATTGTTAACATAATGCTATAAATAATAAGTGAATATTAAATAAAGATAAGAGTTAAAATCATAAAATTCGACTCAAGAAGTTGAGGACTTGATATATCTCATTTTAATATGTTTATAGTAATGATTAAAACTAAAATTTAAAAAGAAATAAAAAAGAATTTAAAATTCACTTTTTTCAACACTTTTCATTATTAATTCTTATTTTTTATAAGTACAAAAGAGAAGTTAAAGAGGATAAAATAATATATTTTTAAAAAATTATACTTTCATAAATAACCAATTTTTTTTATAATTTTTTCAACACATAATTTATTCTTGATAAATTATTTGGGGCTCCCAAAATTTGAAGCCTAAGGCAAAGAACTTATTTTCAATACCTTAGAGCCGGCACTGAGCATCACTATCAAATTCGTTCCAACTTCTATAGTATTCTTCTTAAGTTGGCTATTTGACTAAATGACAACCAATTTCCAAAGTCAAAAAGTGTTTTTATTTTTCAAACTTCACAATATGATTTTGTAGTAGTTTTCAAAGGGCCATAAAAGGCATGAATGCTAAATGTCAGAATCCGTAAGTTTCACTGAGACACTTTATTAAAAATTTAGACCTTCCTACGCCAAAGTTGTCAATTCACTAGAAAAGTTATTTTACGTCTTTTACGCATAGTCAACTTATGTTGTAAATTTTTCACGTGTTCAATCGATTATAAAAAATATTTAGAAAGCTTTTACTATTATTGTTGGTATAGCTAAATTTTATAAGTAATAGCTTTTACATTTTTTTCTAAAAGAAAAGAATTTAGGCCGCCTTAAATGTGTTGTCGATTCTTTTCTTGTTTGTATAAAGTAGTATGTACGAGGGTAGAGGCGATGTCAGAATAAGAGGGTCAAAAATATGAAAAAACAGACAAATGGAATAGCCGAAGGATGGTCGACATCTATTATATATATCTAAAAAATTATTTTAATCATATAAAAATAATATAAATTTTCATCGAACGGCTTCGGAAGACCCCCCTAAAGCTATGGTGGCTCCGCCACTGTATGAGTGCGCAGTGTAAAATATCTAAAATTGAATTATTGAATTAAATATAAAAATGTAGTAATTAATTCGCTATTTAATATAACATTCAAAAGTAAAATTTTAGAGTAACAATATTCAAATTTTATATTTGGGATGAAACATTAATATCATTTAATATTCGATATTTCTCGAATACCGAATTATTTACGAAAATTATATATCAATAGGTCCATTGCTCATTAGAACAAGTCCAAAGAGAAAGTTAAATGACTAAACATAAACAACGTCCCAAATGCATATATTTAGTTGTATCAATATGTTTTTCTTGACAATCTTCTTACTTATTGATCTTCTATTATATCGGGTCTTTACATAGAAAAATAAAAATAATTGGAGCAATAATCTTAACTTTAGATTACAATGGGGTACAACTTTTATATGGTATTACCAAATACCCTACCGAAGTTAGATTTATCAATCATTGAATTATCGAACCGCAATTTATAGATTGTACTATTTGATATCTACTTTTAACTACCAATAAATGAATCACCGAATTCAAAATTTAAAAATATTGAATCGAATACCGAATTAAGCCCACCTCTACTCTCTCTTTTAAAAAATAATTTTTATTATAATCTTATATTAAAATGTATTTGGTCCAGATTTGTAAACTTATGGATCTTTAAAATGTTAAATTAAAAAACTTATTGTGATATAATAAAAAGAAGAAATTTTTCTATTAAGAAAAGAGTGCATATAAAAAAACTTTTAGTCCTTAGCCACTCAAAAGAAATTGAAGTAAATGAGAAACAACCCAAAAAAAACATACATAAACCTAATTAAAGGATGAGAAGAACATATCCTGTGTGACAACTCCATCATCTTCCAACTTCACACAAAATACTCATACTACTTATTAAATAAGAATTCACCTGAAATTTGTTGTACGGAGTTGTTAATGATTAAGTTATAGATTCTGTTTTGACTATTGCTGGAGTGAGCTGGAACACAGGGTTGACTTTTACGTAATGAACAACTACAATAATTACTTGATGTGCCTATTTGCCATGTGATTTAGTCAAACAATTTTTCCTCTTGACAGCAACGCATCTTCGTACGTTATTAAAAAAATATCTTCCTAGGTTCTAGAAAGAACTTTCTAAATTGGAATCTTCTCTAATTTTTATTACAGTTTCCTCTTGCCTATAGTCCATATTAATGGGATCGTTGGGTATCTTTCTTAAAAAAAATTATTAGATGTAAATAAAATATTTATCTTTTATGATTATCATTTTAATTATTTTAAAACTATTTTCATCATAAAACTGAGAACTTTTGAACTAGTTGGATTTTAAATTAATTTTGTTTTGGTTGGCTGAAGGCTGTGTAAGGTGCTGAATCAGCCTTTATGCAATTTGTGCATATAAAACTGAGTTGACAACGTAACATTCTCGTATTTAGGAAGTAGAAAACATGTCATCCTCGAAGGTTCTAGAAGGAAAATGTAAGAGCTTCTATTATGGGTTGTTTGTTATGGGAGATAGTATAGAATAAAATTATAATTTATATGATGACATCTACATTGCTACAGTAATATTTTAAAAGCATGTTGCTTTTAAGAACACTATGCTACAGCCCACAGTAACTTCAATTTAAGATTTTAAAACGACAAAGTATATCATTTATTTTTAAAATAATTTTTTTTATAGTATCAATAACATAGACAAACAAAAGATAATTAATTCTATCATCACAAAAAAAAAAACATTGTGAAATATCCATAAAACAAAATATAACAAAAAATTTGAAAGTACAATAATGGTTGATAATTAAACATCGTCAATACATAAATTAAATTGTGCAACTTTTTATTAAGAATAACAATCTTCATCATCTTCTTCTGGTGGATGAAAGTTGAGATCCGGACGACGATACTTCACTACAGGAACCACATCATCGCGTATAGCTCTTCCTGCTTTTGCTTGTTGTTCTTTTGCAATATTGTCCCCAACACCCTCCTCTAGTGTTACAGGAGCAGCAATAACAACCTCTCTTCCTTGTGTTGTTGTAGCCATAGGAGAAGATATAGGAAGATCAACAGTCAACTTTATTGGGGGAATTCCTGTATTTATATTTTAAAATCGTAGTTATAAATAAGTAGTTTAAATTCAATAAATAAAATGAGTTATGATTTCGAATCTTTTCTTACTAGAATAATATGAATTTTGATCGGAGTGCATCCTATTCCCTTGTAAAAGTTGAGATGGAAGAGTATCTTTTCGTGTAGAATAAAATGCCTGATCTCTCTCGTTGTAAGTAGTGTTAACCGTTTTAGTTGGCCCTGATGTGCGTGATCCCTCACCAAACACATCACACAATCGCTTACGTGGAGTGTATGTGCGTGATCCATCACCAAACACATAACGTAAACGCTTAGCCATAATCCGAATGTTCTCTTCTATTTCTGTTTTCTTTTGTTGCTTTGCAATAGGAACAGCTGCAAGATCTACCTCTTTTTCCTTTGTTGCATCCTTTTTTGTTTTTTCCTCCAAAATCTTCTCTTGTTCACCCTTTTGAGCTTGATCATTAGTAGATATTTCCTTATTAGACACTAGAGAGGGTTGTAATTGAACTCCACCTATGGGAAGATTAACAGTCAATCGTATTCCAGGAGATCTCTGAATGTTCTCTTTTATTTCTGCTTTCTTTTGTTGTTTTGCAATAGCAACAGCTTCAAGAGCAACCTCTTTTTCTTGTGCTGCATCCTTTTTTTGTGTTGCCTCATGTTTTGCTTTTTCTTCCAAAATCTTCTTTCGTTTTTCCGTTTGCGCTTGATCATTAGTTGATATTTCCTTGTTAGACACTAATGGAGGTTGTAATTGAGCTCGACCTATAGGCAGATCAACAGCCAATCGTATTCCAGAAGAACACCGGATGTTCTCTTTTATTTCTGCTTTCTTTTGTTGTTTTGCAATAGCAACCTCTTTTTCTTGTGTTGCATCCTTTTTTGCCTTTTCCTTCAAAATCTTCTCTCGTTCACCCTTTCGCGCTTCATCATTAGTAGATATGTCCTTGTTAGACACTAGAGAAGCATGTAATTGAGGCCCACCTATTGGCAGATCAGCGGTCAATCGTATTCCAGGAGATCCTGTATTAATATTTTAAATAACTTTGTTATAAATAAATATATTGAACTTAATAAATAAAAAAGTTATGATTTTAAAAAAATATATGTGTGTGTATGTATTTTTTCTTACTAGAGCCTAATGAATTTGGATTGGACAGCATCTCATTCCCAGTCGAGATTTGACAATGTGGATGAATGTCATTTGTTGAAGGGGCTTGATTTTTTTCGTTGTACACGACATTGTCTATTTTAGTTGGTCTCTTAATTGGAATGGGTTCTCCAACTGCTGATCTGCGTGATCCATCACCAAACACATCACACAATCGTTTACGTGGAGTGTATGTTGGGCGTGATCCATCACCAAACACATAACGCAATCGTTTAGCCATGAATAGGATCTTATCTTCTACTTGGGCTTCCTTTTGTTGTTTTGCAACAACCTCTTTTCCTCGCGCTGCATTTTCCTTCAAAATCTCCTTTGGATCGTCTTTCTGTGCTTGATCATCGGTAGACCCATCCTTGTGAGGGGGGTGTAATTGAGCTCCATGTATGGGTAGATCAACTACCAAGCGCATTGAGTCAGTCAATTTTATGGTGCGAAATCCTGCATTTATATTTTAAAGACTCGGTTATAAATAATAATTTTAAACCAAATAAAAAATAAAAAAATGGAGTCACATTAATTCTGATTTCAATCCTACCTATAATACCGGTTTCACTTGCTGGATGAGGAATGACATCAGTTGAAAAAATAGGAGGAACAAAATCATTCTCAGTGCGATTGAGATTGGACGAAGAAGTGCCTCTCTTATTCTTCATCTGTCCAAAGAAATAAAAACAATCATATCACCATACAAGGAAATACAAATAATTCATTTGCACATATTCGAATTAATTGAAAACACAAAATGAAAGCAAAGTTAACTTTCTACTTAAGTTACTTGGACTTGGGTTTGAATATCTGATATAAGTGCGGATTTAGAAATTAAATCCTCTATGAACTAAATTTTAAGATTTGGGGATATAGATCTGTGTTTGGATACATGTACAAAGAGTTATAAATTTATATTATGAAATATTATGTGAAAAAATCTAGGAGAAAATAATGATTAAGAAGAGAATCTTGGAAGGAGATAAAACTAAAGAGAACAAAAATAGAAATTTATATATCCAAACATATTCTATTTTCTTCAATTTCACATTAGGTTTTATTTTAATCACATACATTATTATATCTGTAAAAAATTTCTCCCTCGGATTTGATCGACGTATTAAAGTTGGTTGATCAGAATGGTACGGATCCCCCACACACACATTGTATCGACACGGATACACCAAAATAAAAATTCGAGCAACTTAGCAATTTCCATATAGATGATAACCAAATTAGAGAAACTTACATTCTTTTTATCCTTTGAAGACCTTTTCTCAGTTGAAGCATCGTCAGATTCTGATGATGAAGCCATATGTGCTTAATTTAAAGAAGAAGCAAGATTAGTACTGCTTATGAGTGATGAAGTGAGAAAAATTAGTGATGGAAGACTTCTATTTATAGCTCTTACTTGTAATCTAGTCATTGATGATTTGTTGACCCTCTTGTAAAATATTATAAGATTTACTTGCCATCAATTTAATTTGGTATATACATTTATTAAAATTCACAATTTGTTAAAATTGTTTTCCCAAATCAGTTAATTAAGAATTATTACATATTAATTGAATTACATGCGAATTGGAATAATATTTGACAATTATCAAACTTCTCCCTTCTTCCTAATTAAAATGTTAAAATGTATATTACAGCCTTTTATCATCGACTTCTTTTTTACTTCATTAGAATTTATATTTTTTTTGCTTATTTTAATTCACATAACAATTCTTTTGTAAAAGCATAATCATTATGTTTTTGAACTAAAAAAAGAGAAATATTGATTAAGTGTATAGGCTAAGGATATCTTATTATGATAAAATTAGTTTCATTTGTAATAATTAAAAGTTAAAACCCCAATATTTATTTATACAATTGGAAATAGCATATATTAATATCCATATAAATACATTTCGATGTAGGAGAACAAAAAAAAAATTAATTAAGGTCACATTCTTAAAGATAGTAGTTTGTTCCATCTTAAATTATTTAAATTATAATTTATGTAATACTTCATCGTTGTCAATCAAAACTAATTTATTTATATAGGCAATAGAAAATATCTCTACTATTTATATCACTTGACTCTCATTTCATGGATACTTATTTTAGTTAGTAGTCCAATTATGAAATCAAAAGAATTTTTTGATATTCTTTTATTTCTATCTTTAGTATTAAATAACTGCATAAAGTAATAATAGTAGTCAAATTATCAAAAATTTCAAAACATTATTAATAATATTTTTTTAGTTAAATACACCTCTAATTATTTATTTTAAGAGATGTCATATAAAAAATGTAGTAGTAATAGAGTGGAATAAGACAAAGGAATATGCATATATACATATACACACCTGTAATGCATATTATATTGAAATAATAAATCATCACAAATAATATACAATTTGTGATAAATCACAAATATATTATTCTACTTACAATATTAATGAATTAAGGAAAAAGTAATAAATACCTATAATATTATATATATATATATATATATATATATATATATATATATATGGAGAGAGATAAAGAGATATTATATATATGTGATATAAAAAGGGTAAGATGGACAATACATAAAATAAAGGAGGAAGTTGATTATTATTCAAAATTGAGGAGGGAGTTTGATTCTAAAAACAAAAATGAAGGATGAAAATGATTTTCACAATAAAATTATTACAGTATTTCCTATTATCATATATAGGGCCCCATCTATGATAATATATGTTTTGGTTCACTGACATGGTCAAGAAAAAAATTGAGAAAAATATTGAGTTGAGAATAACTATTCAATATTTTTCATTAACACATTAACAATTAATATATCACAATTCAAAAAAATAATAATTAATGTTTAGTATATGAATCATTTGCATTAACTATGATTCACACTTGAGCTCGTTTTCTCTAGTGCTTCACAAATTATAAAATGAGGATTCTAGTATAAAGACAAAAAGAAAGAAAAAAATAAAAAAGGCAGAAAAAACATAAATTTTAGTTTGATGACGCAAACAAATAATAACAAATGAAGTTTATCAAAGAAATTGATAAGATACCTGAGATTTTGTATTCTGTGTTATTGATTGTGGAGATTTGAACGCAAAGAATATTGTTTCTTCAACATTTTATCGGACAGTAGAATAATCTTTCAAAGAATCTGAATATAATGAAATGATTCATGCACTCTTTAACAAATTAAATTGGTGATTTTGAGCTTTTCTTTTTCAACTAATATTGTAAATATCTTTTAACATTCTAAAATGAGAAAATAAATGATTAGTCATCTTAATTTTGAATAGTGCCACATAACAAGGATCCTCTTTTCTTTTTTTAACTAATATTGTTAATGTTTTTCAACATTCTAAATAAGAAAATAGATGAATGGCTTTCTTAATTGGAAAAAAATCAAATATTATAAATGTTTTTTAATATTCTATAATAAGAAAATAGATAATAGTCATCACAATTCCAAAAAATGCCACATCACCAAGTTAAGGATCCTCTTTTTCTTTTGAATTAATATTTAATAATATATTTTAACATTCTAAAATAAGAAAATGGATAAACGGTTATTACAAATTTCAGAGAACGTCACATTATCAAATTAAGAATTATCTTTATTTTATTACCAGGTTAATGTTCCTCTTTTTTTTAAAAATTAAAATTAAAAATCTAATATAATAAGCATTTTTTAATATTCTAAAATAAGAAATAAATAATAGGTCATCTTAATAACTGGGCTAAGGATCCTCTTTTCTTTTTTTGACTAATATTTTAAAATACTTATAACATTCTTAATAAAAAAATAGATAAATGATTTCAATTTAAAAAAATGCAACATTACTAGGCTAAGAATCCCCTTCCTTTTTATCTAATATCGTAATTGTTTTTTTTAACATTTTAAGAATAAGAAAATAAATAATGAAAGATAATCTTAATTTAAAAAAGCGTCACATTACCGGGGTAAGGATCCTCTTCTATTTTTTTAATCAATATTGTAAATGTCTTTAATATTGTAAAATAGGAAAATAAACAAATGGTCATTTTAATTTCAGAAAGGGTCAAATCACCGAGTTAAGGAATTGTTTTAAAAAAACTAATATTGTAAATGTTCACTGACATTTAAAATAAGAAAATAAAAAATGATCATTTTAATTTTAGAGAGCGTCATATCATACTTAAGGATCTATTTTTTTTAAAAAATAATCAAAAATAAATTATATATAATAATATATGAATTTGTATGATATTAGTAAATCATCTCATTAAGTATAAAAGAAACACTTTTGCAAATATTATTAGCATTGCTAATTTTATGTGCTGTGGAATAAAATTTAAATGTTTAATCTAAATAAGTTTATATATTTTTGTGTGGTAGCTAATAAGTTATTTATCTAAAGTAAGTTAAATGGGGTGTTTACAAATTGATTTAAATTGATTATTGGTAAAAATTAAAATAAAAAATTATAACCAAAATCAACTTAATCGCTTACAAAATTATCAAAGTCAAACTCAATCAAACTAAATATGATATTCATTTATCAATTTAATTGTTATCTGTTTTGATTTGAGTTGATTTAGTTAAAAAATAATTCATTCAAAATGTGATAAAGGTATCACAATTCATTCAACAAAAAAAATTAAAAAAAGAACTAACACTACGAGACTTATAATCACTAAAGTTACTATTATAAAGCTTCAAAATTCAATATTTTATCTTAGAAGAAGAGAAATGACATTTTCAAATCCACAAAAATTAAATTGATACTCATGTTATACATACATGAAACAAATAAGATAAATGTTCTCACCTTAAATATTTTTTATATCATAAGTAAATTTCTAAATAAATTTTCATAAAAATATATATTAGATCTTTAAAATTGTTTACAAAACAATATATTCTGTATGTATAATAATAAAATGTATGTATATAATCTGTACGTTCGATTTGATTATTTCTTCAATTTTTTAAAAACGAAATCATCACCAAATATTATCGATTTTTAAAAATCTTGAACCAAATAAATCGAAGTCAAATAAAAGTGATTTATTTAATCAATTTGTTTGATTTGATTTCTTTGGTTTGCATCAATTTTTTTTCAAATCTTAAATACCTCTAGTTTTATGTATGCATTTTTACGATAGTAAATTATCAAATTAAATATTAAGTGAATACACATAAATATTATTAATATTATATATATTAAAGTAGTCCTATCGCATAAACTTCAGAAATAGCTAGAAAAGTTCTTTTTTTATGTATTTAAGACCATTAGTATTTCTTTTTTTTAAATATAATATATGATTGCACCCTCTTTTTAACAGTGGAGTACATTACTAAATACTAGAGTCTACAAGCTATTGCCTACCACTCCTTAGTAGCCACGCAAATGAAAACGAAAAAACAAACCCAAAGAAATAAAAGTAATTTTCATCATAGAGAAAAACCTAAGCCGAACCTATCTTGTGTGATCCATTTGACAAGTCCATCATCTTCTAACGTCTCCCAAAAGTCGTCTTCATCACCATTTTGTATACTACTACTACTATTTTCACCATTAACAGCCACGTCACCACCATTAAGGATTTGTACTAATAATTCTCTCTCTTCTTCCATTACTACACTAGTCAACTTGTTAATCTCATCATTAACCGCAGTAGCAGCATATTCCGAAATAGGAAAATTGGTTTTCGCCTTTTCACCTCTAAATTCTACTGCTTTTTTGTCGTAAGCTCTAGCAGCATCTTCAGCAGTAAGAAACGTACCAAGCCAAAGTCGTTGGGCTTTATGCGGGTCACGTATCTCCGCGGCCCATTTTCCCCATGGTCTTTGTCTCACTCCCCTAAATTCCTTCTTCGTATTCCTCCTCCTCCTCTTCTTCCCCTTCCCCAACTCCACATTAATGCTGCTCCTACGTGGCATCGAATTAGCTGACGTGGATGAACTACCACCCACTAGCATTTTGAACTTCCAACAAAAGCTGAGCAGCTTCGCCGTCCCCTCGGACGTCGCCGGCGCCGGAGACAACATGTCGGAGAGCTGACACCATGTAGTAAAGTTCTTGGTTTTCAGTCATTTGTGTGCGAGGGAATAACTGTTATTTTCTTCAAGTAGAGAATCTTGACAGAATCTATTCATTTTTTTCTTCTAAAATAAGCTGAATTTTGTCTGTTGTATATGATATATAATTGTGTGCTTATTTATAGATTTCGTTTTGGGTATATGTGGCTGAGGTAGAGTGAGCTGGAATACTTGCTGCTGCACACCAAGTTAACTCAAATGTAGGCCCACGTAAAGAGCAATACTGATTACTCCACGTGGCTATTTAGGGAAAATTTGGCCCATGTCATATATTCGTAGGTTCTGTAGTTAAAGAGGAAAAATATCTTCGTAGGTTCTGGTCTGTTGTATATGATATATAATTGTGTGCTTATTTATAGATTTCGTTTTGGGTATATGTGGCTGAGGTAGAGTGAGCTGGAATACTTGCTGCACACCAAGTTAACTCAAATGTAGGCCACGTAAAGAGCAATACTGATTACTCCACGTGGCTATTTAGGGAAAATTTGGCCCATGTCATATATTCGTAGGTTCTGTAGTTAAAGAGGAAAAATATCTTCGTAGGTTCTGGAAAGAACTTAGGACTTTCTATAAATAGAAGCTTCCTTCATTCGGGGGTAACAACTACTCCGAATTGGACTCTCTATTTCTAATAATAAAATAAATTTTGTAATAGTGATTTCAACTACTATAACATAATATTAAAATATAAAAAGAATAACTTTATTTATTTTTTAATCCGTTTAAAAAAAATGATCTCATTTTCACGTGACATGTTTAAAGCCACAAGATCAATAGACGATTTTGTAAATTTGATTTAACTTTAATTTAAGATTACAAAATGCAAAATTTTCATTATTCGTATTAAATTAAATTAGGATATTCTTTGTAAAACGAAGAGAGTAGTACAAGTTCCTCAGCTGGCCTCTGCAATGTATTAATTGAATTATAGTGTATCCTATTAAGAAGAATATTTTAGATATAAATTTTAAAAAATCAAATATTTTTTAAAATTATTCTCTTACAAAATATGAAGCAGTTAAGAAATATCATTAAATAAAGGGTAAAAAAATCAATAATTGTCTTACCATTTTGAATAATTCACTTAAAAGTTTCAAACAATTTATTTACTCCCACCGTTTCAAAAAGGATGACCTAGTTTGATTTGGAACGGAGTTTAAGAAAAAAAGAAGACTTTTTAATCTTGTGGTTCTAAATTAAAGTTATCTCAAATGTACCAAAATGTCCTTTAATCTTGTGGTCTTAAACATGTCACGTGGAAAGTTAAAGTTAAAGTGTTGCCAAAAAGAGAAATGAAACTTTCTTTTTGAAACAGATTAAAAGAAAAATAGAGACCTTTTTAAAACGGAGAGATTATATAATATAGAGAAGAGGGAGTTGTAATTTGGATTTAAATTATTTTTAAGTACAGTTAATACTCCTTCTGCCTCATATTAATTAATCATTTTCCTTTATACATATTAAGAAATCATAATAAGAAGATTATTTTATTAATTTACTCCTTAAAAAACTTTTTGTGAATTATATAATAAATGTGAACACTTTTAAAAATAATTAATTGCAAGGATAACATTAAAAAATTAATTATTATTCTCTTGTTTTAATAAGATAACAACTAATATGAGACTAAGACATTCTTATTTGGATTGACTCTAAAAAATGAGCTTCTAAATCAAAAATAAAAAACCAAATTTAAATAACTTTTAAATTAAAAATAAAAAAGTCGAAAATCCTACTTTTAACTTTAACTTATTTCATTTTTTAAAACTTATTTTATATTATATTATTATTTCCAAAAGGTAAAAAATTGACTATGTTCATCCAAACACCCTCTTAATTTTGGAGTTGGATTAGTTCTTGGCTGCTGAATCACTAACTGCATACCACGTGGTGAGCAACATTTTATGCCATCTTTGCATCCATTTGACGGCTTTGCTAAGCCACGTAACACCTAGGAAGTTGAGTCCGTTGTGCTGAGTTGACGTGGCTCTTACAGACTAAATTGTGATTCTTAATTAGTACTTCTAGTTCCTAGGCAAATATACAGTTCACACCGCAATATTTGTAGAACATCTAATCTCATCCTCGAAGGTTCTGGAAGGAAAACGTAAAAAGGGTTATTTATTGAAGGAGATGACATCTAATTGATTACTAATATTTTTAAAGCATGTTATTATATTGTTATAAAGAACACTATGCTATAACGCAAATTTAGGACCATAAGTATATCATTATCTCTTATAATAAAATTAAATAAATTATAGTGTCACTAATTTGACAAGCAAAAAATGTTTACATTTTGGCTGCTCTGTTGTGATTTTGAAATTAAAGGAAAAAACACTTTAATACTATCCTACCCTTAATCGCTTCTTTTAATTTCTGTTTCGTGAATGAGCATGTTTTATCTATTTAAATGTTCACTTCTAAATTAAAAATATTGATATTATTTATTATTTTTAAATGAATTGAATATTCAATTCATTTAAAATGGATAGATACTCGAATATACCCACATTGATTACGCATTGTGCCACGCCTACTCAATACTAGTACAAGATATTTTCTACCACTCCTTAGTAGCCACTCAAACGACAAACAAACGAAGAATAAAGATATTTTCAGACCCCATATAAAGCCCTAAGGCGAATAGAGGATCACAATTACATATTTTGTGTGATCCGCTTGACAAGTGCATCATCTTCTAACGTCTCCCAAAAGTCGTCCTCATCACAATTTTGCATACTACTCCTATTTTCACCATTAATGACTTGTATTAATTCTTTCTCTTCTTCCATTACTACAGTTGCCGACTTGTTAATCTCATCATTAACCGCATGAGTGGCAGCAGCATATTCTGTAATAGGAAAATTGGTTTTCGCCTTTTCACCTCTAAATTCTACTGCTTTTTTGTCATAAGCTCTAGCAGCATCTTCAGCAGTAAGAAACGTACCAAGCCAAAGCCGTTGGGCTTTATGCGGGTCACGTATCTCCGCGGCCCATTTTCCCCATGGTCTTTGTCTCACTCCCCTAAATTCCTTCTTTGTATTTCTCTTCCTCTTCTTCCCCTTCTCTAACTCCACATCCATGCTGCTCCTACATGGCAAATTACCACTACTAGCATTTTGAACTTCCAACAAAAGCTGAGCAGCTTCACCGTTATCGCCGGTACCGGAGACAACATGTCGGAGAGCTGACACCATGTAGTAATTTTCTTCTTCTTGAGTCAGTTTGTGTGTGAGAGTACAGCATTCATTCTCTTGTTGAAGTAGAGAATCTTCACAGGAAATATTCATTCTTTCTTTTTACCCCTAAAATAACAAAAACGAATACTCCTGAAATTTGTTGTAATAGTATAGTAATGATAAGTTGTGAGCTAATTTATAGATTTCGTTTTGACTTTTTGGAACACTGAATGTACACGAAGTTGACTTATATTTAAGCTACTGAATGAGTCTTTATCTGTTTTATTTACAGTCAAATAGTCAACTGGGTCTTTCCAAGTAACAGCAAGGCATATTTGTACGTTCTATAGTTACTTAAAAAAGTATATTTTCGTCGTTTTAGGAGCTTTTGACATTCGAAGGTGACAAACCATCCAAAAATCGAACTTTATATTTCTAAATTTTAGAATATATTAATTAAATTGTTGGGGTATGATGATAAAGTCAAATATTTTAGACATAAATAAAATACTAGTATCTTTTTGTTTATTGAACATCTAATTATTTTTAAGTTAGTCTCCTAAAAAAAGTTAGTAGTAATTAAAAACTTCTTTGTCTGAAGGATAAATACGAAAAAAGTCTTAAGTCATAATTAATTTGTTCAAACTCTGAATTACTTATTTTAAATTATAAAAAAAAAGTTATTTTATATTAATTGTAAGTAATCCTGGTAATAATGTATATTACGCAAACTCTTTTACAAACACTTGAATTAGAGCTTGTATGACATGTTATTGGGAGCCCAAAAATACTTATTGTGAGGGAGAGAAAGTGAAAAAATAAAAAGTAGTTTGGCAAATTCGTAAAATCGCTTTTAAATAAGAGCAGAAGCAATTTTACCATTGTTGAAAAAAGTTAAAAAATTCTGTTTTTAGAAGAAGCACAAGCAGAAAATTAATTTTTTCAAGACTAAAATGTCCCTTTCGTATATATTGTTGGGTGGTCTTGGGACTTCTCAACCCAAAAGTTAGCTCAAAGATTGAGGCTTTCCCTCACACTTATAAATTGACCACCAGCCCCTTCCACTTTCGATGTGGGATAACTCAACAATCTCCCCCTTCACACATCAGGCCTTGGGCTGGAGAGAACGACAACCCAGTTTCTCCCGGTGGGATGAGACTTGTTGACAACCTGGGCTCTGATACCAATGTTGGGTGGTCTTGGGCCTTCTCAACCCAAAAAAGCTAGCTCAAAGGTTGAGGCTTTCCCTCACACTTATAAATTGACCACCAGCCCCTTCCACTTCCGATGTGGATAACTCAACAATCTCCCCCTTCACACATCAGGCCTTGGGCTGGAGAGAACGACAACCCAGTTTCTCCCGGTGGGATGAGACTTGTTGACAACCTGGGCTCAGATACCAATGTTGGGTGGTCTTGGGCCTTCTCAACCCAAAAGCTAGCTCAAAGGTTGAGGCTTTCCCTCACACTTATAAATTGACCACCAGCCCCTTCCACTTCCGATGTGGGATATAACCCAACATATATTTGGTTAAATTCCATTTAATAATTATATTTCTTATTTTTATATAATAAATTTAATATTTTTATTTTACATTTATGTGTTATTATTTTACGTATTATTTCATAGAATTAGAAAACAAGAAGAAGGTAACAATAATATTTTTGTAAGATTAGAAATAAGAAAAAATAACAATTAAATGTTTTAACGCTTGATGTATAATATTGATTGAAAATTTGAATATGAATAATTTAATAAAATAAAATAAAATTTTAATGTAATTTCTTCTAATCAATGTTTAAACTAGTTTTTTATTATAAAATAGTCTTAATTAAAATTACATTAATACTTGTCTTTAATTGTAATTTAACTCTCAAAAAATATAATTTACTTATGAAAAACACTTTTTAAATAAATTAGTCAAATACTATTTTTTTTTCTTTCAAAAAATACATTTCTGAAAAACTATTTTTTAAAAAAAGTATTTTCGAATATAAGCAATTTTTATCAGTAATGCTAAATAAGCTCTTGCTTTTGGTTGGTGTCTAAGCTGCTGAATCACTAAATGCATGCACACACGGTGAGTCAGTCAGTATGCCATTTGTACACCATCTGACGAACACTGAGGAGGTTGATCAGTCCGCTGTGCTGAGTTGACGTGGCTCTTTCATAAATCTCAGACTACATCGTGATTCATTGTAGTTTGATGGCAAATATGGATTTGACACCGCAACAGCCTCGTATATACGAACAAGAATATGTTGTCCTCGAAGGTTCTGGAAGGCATACTTAAAAGCTTTTTTAAAAAAAAAAAATTAGTATCCCAAAGGAGAATATATTTTTTTATACTACAATTAATAATAATGTACATAAGACAAACTATATACTAAAATAGTCAAGCAATTTTGTTTTGGTTGGTTGTGTATGCTGCTGAATCAATAACTGGTGAGCCAGGTTTATGCCATTTGTGCCACTGAGTAGCTCTAAAACTGTACATTGTGATTCTTTCTAGGCAATATGCATTTGACAATGCAACATTCTCTGTATTTAGGAATTGCAACATGTAATTATCGAAGTTTCTGGAAGGAGGCCTAAAAACTTCTCTACTAGAATTCGCACTAATTATGCAAGTTTACCCTAACTAATTGAGGTTACTCTTATTAGACCCGAATCATGGGTTTTGAACAATTTTCACATTTAGCAAATATAAAATATATATTGTATGCTATAATTATAGTTTGTATAATTGCACTGGAGCATCAGATTGTATAATTAGATGTGGGCATCAGTTTTGTATAAAATCTCCGGGAGCCTCTTGTTTGTATAAATCGTTGGTAGCCTCTTAACTCAATTTTATGTGTTTGTATATCTGCATAAAATTTGAATTTGTATACAATTGAATCAAAATAAAACGTTTGTATGTCAAATCTCTCTTTCTCTCTCGCTTTATACAACACAAATTATACATTGTATTTTGTATAAATTGCGTTTGTATAAAGCGAGAAAAAGAGAAAAACAAAAGAGTACTGGGCAGGGGAAGATTTGTATTGTATAAACTATTAATGTACAAGACGAAGATATATGTATTTGCATGTATATATATAATTTTCTCTTGCTTTATACAAATAGTAACACAATTTATACATTTGTGTTTGTATAAAAATGAGAGAAAGCGAGGGAGAGAGAGTGGCGAGCGAGAATTTCAAAGAGAGAGGTGAATGGCAACAATGTGTTACGGGTCATAATTAAAATAAATTGTGGTTAAAATATTTAATTTGAATTGATAATTTGCTATTATATACAATTTTTCCTTTTTTATTTTATGAGTATAAATTTGAATATACTACTTAATTTATAAATGTTAGGTATATATTTGATTAAGAAAATTATATACAACAGGTAGTTTTATTTGTATATAATGATAAACTAATAAATCAAATTAATTGTTATAACCACTCTTTGATTTAATTGTGTTCCGTAGCAAACTGTTTGCTAGTCACCTCTCTCACTCAAACTCTCGCTCGCCACTCTCCTCTCTCGATCCATCTCTCGCTCGCTTCCTCTCACTTTTATACAAACACAAGTGTATAAAATCTGTTTCTATTTGTATAAAGCGAGAGAAAATTGTATAAATACATATATTTTTGTTCCCCTCTCTCCCCTCTCCCAGATCTCGCTCGCCACTCTCCCTATTCTCGCTCGCCTTTCTCGCCTCTCTCGCTTATACAAACAGAAACGTAATGTATTAATTGCGTTCTGTTTGTATAAAGCGAGAGAAAACTGTATATACACATGCAAATATATATATTTTCGTCCTATACACTTGTAATTATACAATAAATAATACTCCCCTGCCCAGTTTCTTATGCCTTTTCTCTTTCTCGTTTTATACAAATTCAAATTGTATATAATTTCTCTCTTTCTCATTTTATACAATTCTTCAATTGTATATTCCCTGCCCAAGTCTCTTTTACCTTTATCTCTTTCTCATTTTATACAAATTCAAATTGTATATAATTATTTTATACACTTATAATTATACATTTCGTTTTATACAATTCTCTGCCCAAGTCGCTTCAATTGTATATGTATAGCGAATTATACATTTATATGCTTGTTATTGAGTGCAATTATGCAAACTTTGTTATAGCATACAAATATGAATTTTATGTTTGCTACATGTGAAAGTTACCCTTTTATTTACAAACAAAGGCGGGCCTATGTAGAATGGCATGGGCGCATGCATACACATATATATATTATACCTTGAGAAATGAATGTATATTTTCTTAGGCTCGCTATGATACCAAATAAATTTGATGAACAGGTTGAAATCGTTGCATTTCGAATCTCATTTATTGATCCTCTCATCTTTGGGTTCACCTCTATTTGCAGGATTTATCTTATATAATGATATTTACCGGATATTATATCTTTGAAGCATACTTTTTTAAAACACAAACTAAATAAGTATAATAACTTGAAAAATACCTTAGAATCATGTGGTTTCTACTCTTTCTTTCCGGTATTATAATATTGATGGCCTTTTTATCACATAGTAGTTCGATAACCGTTCTCTATTAAAATAAAATCCTATTTTGGTTATTTAAAATGTAATATCTCATCTATCATACTCTTCTCTTGAAATTTTGATTTTACAAATGTAAATTGATTAAAGCATGACAATCACGTCTAATTTCACTTTGAAATTAAGCTGGCTATACTTGCCGTGCATATCTTTCTTCTGAATTGTTTGTTCATATCACATTAAGAACTCTTTATGTACAAAAATGTAGAAATATTTGTTTTCTTTCTTTCATTCAGTGGTAAAAATTAGCCTGTTTATATATGTGTGTATATATTATATACATATATACACAATACAAGAGATAGTAGACATAGATATGATAAGTGAAAACGAGGAGGACAAGCAACTTGTAAAAAAAACAAAAAGAAACTTTTTTAACTTCAGAAATAGTACTACTAGTAGTTTGCGAAGCTGGTTTTCCTCATCATCCTCATAAACTCTTCTGCACTTACTTCTCCATCACCTATATAACAAGATCCAAAAATCTACATCAGTATGGATTCATCTAAGGAAAAATTATTGTGAGAAAAGAACTTACGATCACGATCTGCTGCCTCTATCATCTCTTGTATTTCTTTTGCGCTGAAATTTTCACCCAACTCCTTGGCTATTTGCTGAATATCAGCAGCAGATATTTTCCCCTGCATTCTCAAGATACATTTATTATTACTATATAAGGGATTCAGAACTGTGTGGATAATGAAGACTTACATTTTTATCTTGATCTAGTATGTTGAATGCTTTTGCGAGATCCTCTTTAGTGTCCCTCTCCCCTATCTTGGCAGTCATCATGTGTACAAATTCATCGAAATCAATTGCACCACTACCATCCTTGTCAACATCAGCAATCATCTGTTCAACTTGCTGAAAACAAAAGACATGTAGTATTAATAAATCATGCTAATCCAAAAGAGGACGGGATTGAAAAATTACCTCCTCTGTCATTTCAAATCCAAGGGCCCTGCAATACAAGTTACATTAGCACATAACTTAGATTGATTTAAGCTTCAGAAAAGAAATTACCAAACCTCATAGCAACATTTAGCTCACTGCCATCAATAGTTCCTGAACAATAGCAGTTACAAAAAAAATACTACATTAAAGACAACACGCACAAAAATCTGTTAAAATATGTATTAGGATAGAAACAGTACCAGAGCCATCGGTGTCAAAGAGCTCGAATGCTTCTTTGATCTCTTGCCTTTTCTGCTGCGTAAGCCCAGGGTGACGGTTTCTAGTCTCCTTTCTTGACATCTTTCTACTTACGCTTGCCTAATGATAAGATACACAAGTAGGCAAAATACAGTTTGTTCACAAGTAAAAGAAAAAATAGACAAAGAGATTTTGCTTTCATTTGAAGTGTGTAATAAAACATGAAAAATCATAAGATGTAACCACAACATAGTTTAACACATTGGCATCTTCCATAAATTCACAATAATATTGCTCGGTAATCAGCCACAGCATAAAGATCTCTATCTAAATACTACTTAATAGTTTTTCTTTTTTCCGCAAACAAACCTGAAACGTGCGCCTAACTCACAAATCATGTGTTACAATCTTACAACTAAACTAAATCTCCCCAATTGTACTACTGCCAGCCAAAATTTCATTTGAAAGAGTAAGCCATTGAAGAGAAAAGAAACGTGCAGATAAACCTTTCATAATAACCTTATCTACTAAAAAAAGTCAGAAGAAATCCAAGATAATTATGTTGACCCTAACCAAAAGGTGCTAGATAGATAGGAAAAGCGAAGCGACATAAAGAAAGCAAATGGCCTAATGTGTAAACCTTTGCCAAAAGAGTCTCTATCAACAAAATTAATATAGCAATCTGCAAAATTACTTATTCTAGTGTCACTGTTCTCTGAATCATCAATTTCCAAGTCATAATATCATAAGAAAATATCTTCACTATACTAAGAATATTGACCAGGATAACTCAGATTTTGGTCAACATAAACTTATCAAAAGATGTTGTTGGTCAAATAACAAGCAAAATATAAACAAACACAGATATTTGCATCCAAATCAATAATCATCAAATTTTCTTAAAAACAAATTATCTCAGTCGAACGACATTAAAAATATCCCTCTGAATGAGTAATTGACATCTGCTTTTTATAAATTTTGGGGGTCTTGATTTTAATCAGCAAACATAGAGAATATTAAATTGGGAGATCCATGAAGAACACAGCCAATTTTATCCTATAATTAGGTTGCAATTTAATATAATTTTTCAAAATGAATAAAAAATCATTAAGCATAAAATATGCCCACTTTGCAAGCGCATTGCTGCGACGTAATGATGATCTAATATTTGTGATTAATAAAACATGGGGGAAAAAATGATATTTTTATTTTATGAAATAGAAATTATAAAGAAGATTTACCATAATTTATATTGGACAATCTGTGTCGCTGTATGTATATGTTGTCTCCTTTGTCAGATGTAATGCAAACAGAAGAGTCGCTGAGAGAAGAAGAGCGTTTGATATTATTCAAGTGGAGAGAAGAAATATTTGAAGATCCGGGTTACGCTTAATGGGCCACTATTTATTAAGGATTTTCTTGCTAATTTAGCCAGCTGGCTATTCAAAAAAAAAAATATTAAAACATCCATCCGCTAGATTAGATTAGTTTCCAATGTATAATTTAAAAAAAAATATACATTGCAGTAATTAATTATATTGACGAACATTTGAATTAAAATCTTGACTGAGGTGTAGGTAAATTGTATAAATATAGTGTATATAAGTGGTATACATTGCAACAATTTATTTCTTCAACGAGTTAAGTATTTTTTTTTAATTGTCACCTAAATTTGTTTTGAGATGTGAATTCATCTCGATGCTTCAAGCTATTTGATATATTTACTTTAATTTTGAGTTGAGACAGATCACTGTTCGGATTTTAAAACTTGAGCTTTAAAACTCTTCAATGACAAATTTCAATGGACATTAGTTCAACTCAAAACAAAATTTCTGAACAAGGACTTGATAATGGTAAAATATCAGAGAGAGGGTTAAAAAACAACAAAGGAAGGCGATATAGAAAACAGAGGATGAAGGTAAAAAATAAACAGAGAGAGAAGTAAGATGAGGAGGGAAATGAACTTAGAAATTGTATTTACAGTCGACATATCCAAAATTTTATGTAGGAAGAATTCGATAAATGTAAATTTCTGAGGATATTTTCGTTTTGAAAAAATTATATTAAATTTTTTCACGAGAGAAGCTATAAAATACTGCTTCCAATAAGCAATGGAAAAACAATTTCTGTAGCTACTGAAAAATATCTTCTCTTTTAATTTGTTGCAAAACTTGGCCAATACCAATGTGTTTAAGTTTACGTGAAATTATTTTCTTATTTCTATGTTCCGTGAAGAATTGGACATTTTTATATTAAAATTTGGAATGAATTTGATTTCATGACAAAAGAAGTTTTAATAAAAATCTTGGTGCCACATAGTATTGTGGTGTCTCTAAAACTATAAGTTTTGAAAAGTCTTCTAATCTACTGTATACATAAGGATTGAGTAAATTTTTCTTTTATTTTAGAATGTCATATTGAGTCGACTCGCATCACCTGAATCAAAACAGAATAAATTTTTAAAACAAATTCTTGAAAACTCAATTCAAACATACTATATACCTGGACAACCTAGCTTCAAGAAGCATCAAATGCACATGTAACAGGTAGAAAATAGTTCAGATAAGAGTAAATTATGTGAAGGGCATTTGAACGTGAGTAGTATACTACAACAAAAATGATCATTAACGGCATTTAATTCTTAATTGCCGCTAAACATGTATTTTTAGTGACAATTGTCACTCTTTATATATATCCCTAAAGCCTTTAGCGACATTAATTCTAATGACACTTAACTAATGCCGGTAAAGACTTTAACACAGTTTATTAATGTCAATATTTATTATCGCTAGAAGTTATTTTTGTTGTAGTGCATACAAAAGACCACAATAACAGTTTGAGCATATTATTATCAGTTATGGAATCAACCTAATTTTAGAAAGGTCAAATGTCAACCTCACAACATAGTTGTCATGATGTTAATTAAGACTATGACAAAACTTGTGCTTCAAACAAATTACAAAACAACAAAACTTATCATGGACATATAATATCACAAAGTAAAATGACAAATGTGTACACAATCTGTCTTATGAAAACATAAGAAGCTCTTTTAAAAAGACATTCAGCTCAAATGAAATGCTTCCAGACCCCTAATATATATCAAACCAAAGTCACAAACAAGAACCATTATTATTATGATTATGAGTTTCTGACTAGACAAAGCAAACCTGAGTGCTGCAGCAATTGCTTCTAACTTGATAGCAGTTTGTATGTATATATATATATAATTTTTAGTTGGGTGTTGAGGTTACTACTCTTAGTAGTAATATAAACCCTTTAATACTCATACTAATTAAATTCTCTATTTATTTTATTCATAAACATCAAACTTGTAAATCCAAAGGAAATTACTAAATCAAAAGGGAGAAGCTAATTTACTCTGCTCCAACCTCTAACACATAATTCACCAACTTCACCTCAGTTGCAAACCTTGCTGCTTTCTCCGGCCGTCGAAGACATTTTCATCCAAGGACCATTATAGTCCACAGTTTTCATCATTTTACCACGTCCACCACAAGTCTCAATATTCTCATCCGGGTCCCTTTTCTTCTTCTTTTCTTTCAGCAACACACCAAATAGTTTCAGAGTATCACCCTTTTCGTCATCGTCTTCTTTATCATCGTTGTCACTATAACTACCCTGTTCTTCTAAATCTTTAACACCACCAACCTCCTTAACCAACTCTTCAAGGCTGGACCCCGATGGGGTTCCTTGGCTCATGATACGGTTGATCATATCGGGTGCAACCTTCACGTACTGGCTCAAAAAAGCAACTAACTCATTGCATTGTTTCTTCGCCTGCACCAGCTCAGAGCTCAGCATCTGGTTGTCTTTCTTTAGCTTCTCATTCTCATCCGACAAGTCCGTGAACTGGGACAACTTTCCCGGAGTGTCCACAGATCCCGGGTTCTTGGAGTCAGGGGACGAGGTCGAACTTGAACCTATGTCATCCCCAGAATTGTCCGGAGATGCTGAAGTCCCGGCTGCCACAGACTTTCCACCAGCTGGGGTTGATGTCACGGTCTTCCGACGGCGTATTGCTGTGAGGAGCTCTTTCTGTCCTCTTTTGAAGTTCTCATTGGCGAATTCCCATTTATCAGGCACAATCTTTCGAAAACCATAGGTGTTAAGCTGTCGAACGAAGCTGGAGAAATTATTGTGCTTGAAGTATTTGGGCAGCAAATCCTTTGCAAATTCAGCAGTTTTCCACACCACAAAGGTTGTGCCAATTTCATTCCAAGATATCACATCGTCAGTGGCCGCATCATCCACCATCTGATACGTCTTCAACAGAAACGGCGCCGGCGCTGTTCTTTGCGACATCCCCTCTTTCTCTAAATCTACCCAAATTTCCCCTTTGGGGATTTTACTTATTAATTGACAAGATTCTATAAGAAAATTTATTTTCTTAAAAAAAAATAAAAATTAGAAGGAGCAATAACTGAAAAGCAAAAGGGCAGTAAGAAATTCCCAATCCCAACAATAGAAACCGAAAAGAAAGACTAGAGAATGAACAATATTATTTTTAGGACGATTGATGATTATCTTAGAATCTTCCATTGGCTACAACTTTGCCAATCTTCACCAACAACAACACGACCATAACTATCTTTTTCTTTCTCTAAAACTTGATTTTTTTTCTCTCTCTTCTTCAAGGTTTGAAAATGGATGAGAGATTAAAAGAATGAGAATAGCAAATTTAATCTGTAGTAAGAGGTTCTAGAAATATTTAGAAAGACTTTTCGAAGAGAAACGATTTAGAAAATACGCGCTTTTGTCGCATAGTGACAGGTGACCTCTTTTTTAATTAAAATTAAAATAATGAAATGCACTAGAAGGAAATAGTGGGTGAAGGATGGATTTTAATTTCTTATTCAAGTTTTTTCTATAATAAATTGATAGATACCAACAATTGATAGATAAGTGTTTTGTGTTTAATTTCGATTCAATTCAATTAATTAGGTGGTGCATATTCATATTCTTCAATTGGTGAAGTTTATTTTCTTTTTTGATCTTTTGGGTATTGGATTTTCAAACTAATCTTAAAATACTGTGTATTTTTTTGTTCTTTTTGTATGATTAAAATTTTGACAATATTATAACTTTGCAAGTGGATGAGTTTTCTCCTTTCTCACCTAACAAACTCCAATTTGCTTGCACGCTTAATGACTTTTTTCTTTTCTTTCTTTCCTAGGGCATTCTCAATTTTTCTTATCTCTCTCTCTAGAAACATTAGAAATGACATAAATACTCATGTGAAAAGTCCAAAAAGAGATAGAATATATATCAATTTTATTCTTGTTTTTACAATTAGAAAGATAGTTTTATCTTATATTAAAATGTAATGATATCGTAAATTTTATTTTTGTTTTTAACGATTAGAAAGATAGTTTTGTCACTCTGATATCATGTAAAAATATGATATTTGGGCCTAACTCAACCCAAAAGCTAGCTTATGAGGGAAAGATTATCCAAGTCCATATAAGGAGGCCACCAGTCCATTCTCAACCAATGTGGGACTTTTACTCACTCTAACATTATCATCCTATATCATTTTATTTTCGGTGATTATATGACCCTCCTTTGGATTCACTTATATATAGAGAAGAAAAGGGTGAACTCATGATTTGAAGACTCTGAACACACTAATATTATCTTAATTAGTATTAGTGTTGTCATATTTTATCTACTCTAATGATCATGTTGTCATATTTTATCTACTCTAATGATCATGAGTTCTGGCTGGGCTCGAACCAAGGTCGGGAGGGCGGATTCTTTCCATAATGTGCATGCTTGGCATTATTTTGACGAAAATGTAACACGTAGTAGAATTGGAAGAATTATGTAGTAGTTGTAGAAGGAAGAGGGAGCTTAGTGCGTAACGTGAGACTTTATGTTTAATCTTTGGATAGGTTACGATACTTTTGAAAAATAATGACGAATTGTTGGCCGCCAGTATAGAAGTTTATAAAAAGGCATCGACTTTAAGGACAATTTTTTTGTTATGTGAAAGAATTATTATTTATTTATCTTGCTACAAAGATAATAGGAAAATGACAAAAATAATATATTTTTAAGGTAAAATTATCATTAGTCTCTTATAAGTTTATAATTACAGAAATTCTTCAAACTGATATAATAATATAAGCGATGATAATTAATCTGATGAGCGAGATACATTAATTGTTAAGTAAGATACATTACATTTTACACATGATACACTAATATGATTTACATTTTATACACGATACACTAATATAATTTACATTTTATACATGATACACTGATTTTATGCGCGAGATACATTAATCTGATGCGTGAGATACATTAATTTTGATGCGCTGATACATTAATATGATGCGTAAAAATAAAGAATTTTAGAAATTTGAAAAACTAATAACGGATAATGGTAATAAGAGAACTTAAATGCGAGATTTTTGTCATTTTCCCCAAAATTATATGCTATTATTATTACGTACTTTACCATCACCACAACATTATGACAAATGCCAGTTGCTCCAATTAGGACATGCTAGTGATTAGCGAAGATATCTAGCCAGAAATCCATGGTAAAAATCTATACTAGATATGGATATAAGATGTATAGTGTGTTTGTTATGAAGGAAAATAATATTTGGAAAATATTTTTTATTTTTTTATATTTGATTGGTATAAAAGTTTTGGAAAATATTTTTCAAATCAACTTATTTTCTTTAAAATTAAGAAAAATTACTTCCCTTCAAAAATTAAGGAAAACATTTTCCAAAATTTTCCTCAAATTTTAAATTACATTTTTTGGCGGAAAAACAATAATTTTAAAAAAATATTTTCTATTTCAAAAATTTATTTTTTCACCTGATCCCTGCCCCCCGGCCAGACCCCCCCTCAAACCCCACCCCCTCCCCAAAAAATTAATTTTGCTTTTTAAAATTATTTTCAACTTCAAATTTTTACTCCGCGCAATCCCCCGGCCAGCCCCCCACCCCCAACCCAAAAAAAATTAATTTTGTTTTTTAAAAATACTATCAACTTCAAATTTTTATTTTTTCACTCCTACCCCCTCCCTCTGCCCCCACCCCACCCCCACCATCCCCATAAAAAAAATTAATTTCATAAATTATTTTTTACTATAGTAAAAATAAAAAATGTCTCTTAAAAGTATTTTTCATTCATAAATCAAACACAAAATTATTTTCGGAAAATATTTTCTACTCACCAACCAAACATGAGAAAATAAGTCCAAAATCTACTTATTTTCCAGAAAAACATTTTCTAGGAAAACATTTTCCATGGAAAACATTTTCCTCCATACCAAACACACTCGTAGAGTTATAGTTTAATTTTGCTTTTTTAAAAATTAAATAGAACCACTATATTTGTTCTGTTTCATTTTTATGATAATAGATAACAATAATAGTAATTGTTGGCTAAGAGAACGACCACAGTGCTGGGGTTAACCAACGATTCCCAAAGGATTAGATACAAGTATATAACGAGCTTTAGTTTAAATATGTTTTTTTTTAAAAAAACAGATTTCTAGCTTTATTATTGTAGTGAATAAACTTCACTAAAATTACTCGATGAATAAAATTGCCATAAAAAAATTAATTCATCGACCCATATTTTTGAAAGTTATTCAATTTGATTTATTTGTACACCAATTAAATGATTTCATTTTCATTGTCTTGTTCAAATAAAATAAAACAAAAAAGGCTTTACACAAATTTTACAATTATGTACGTTCGAATTTTTCCAAAAAAAGTACAAGCTTATTTCCCTGTAAATATGATAGTTTTTTCTCGACCTTTAATTACATATACAGAAATAATAATAGTAAATATATTTTTTAAAAATATAGAGGTTTGAGTTTAACATGGTGTAGTAAAACATAGCGTCATGATGACGTTATTGTTTAAAGAAGAAGACTAATTAATGAAAATAGACAGTTTAATTTCCTGCCGCTTACGTATATGCTTCTATTAATCTCTTAATAGTGTAGTTAGGAAGTAGTCTAAATAAAAATGAAAATTATATAACCCTTAAGAGAATTACTAGAAAACTTTCATGTCCTTGCAATTAATTAGGGTTAGGTTTAAGTTGCATTCACTAAACTTGTACATTGAAGACTTTAAGCCAAGAAATATGAAAGGCAAGAATATCCTACCACATAATTATTGCAAATAAAAGCTTACTTAATTGGTTAACTAATTAACAACTTCCTTATTCAACCTTTACGTCTCTTTTTGTGTTGTTTCTAAGAAAACGACCAAAAAAGACATTAAAAGAGATGTTTATTAAGTATAATATATTCCTCACTTTAATTTTGACATATATATTATCCCCAATGGTTTAATTTCCTTGCCGTAGGAATGCAGGTATTAAATAGTCAAATATGAAACATGTTATACCAGATTGTTTACTCTAATTTTATTTAAATTTTTTTAAAAAAAAAGGATATTATATCAAAATTATCATGAAAATAACTTATGGTTGTAGGTATCTTAGCTCATCAGTAGAGGAATTGAGATTTCTTATCTATTTACATGAATAATTTTTATTTTATTTTTAGATTTCTTATAAAAGAAAAATTAAAGCTGATAATTTTTCAAATCTCTTATAAAAAAAAGTTATAAAACTAAAAACAGACTAGATAATCATATCCCTTAACTAATTTTATGGTGCGAAGCAAGTACTCCCTCCATTCATTTTTTTATCGTCCACTAGTTTAGAAACAGATTTTCACTTTTATTTATGAATTTTAGCATATAAAAAAGTTTCTCCCTATTTTATCTCCAACACTAATTAATTACTCTCCAAATTATTATTAAAGACTTAAAATTATATATTAATTAACAAAAATATTCATGTTAATTATTATGTCATACAACACATATAAATTTCAAAATAAACGAGTAAAAGGATGGAAAGAGGTAATTAAAAAACATAAAGTTGTGTATGCCCAAGTCCAACTTTGTTATCATAATTGAAAAGGAAACTAGGAGTGTTCAAAATTAAAGTGTTTCTCAAATTGCTCTACAAAATTAAATTTAAATTTTAAAAAATAAAAGAGATGTGCCACATGGATTATCAATCATCGAAAAAATAGGCGATATATATGGGATATTACATGTTCAAAAAAATGTGTTTTAAGGAAGTTTCCATACAAAATTTGTTTATGTGAAAGTGACCCTAGCTACTCACTCTGCCCATACAAATCAAATCATTCAAACAAAGAAATCTAATAAGGAGGCCACTAATAAGTTAGTTGTACACTAGGATTTGATTGGGTAAGGTAACACCGCCAATGCTTTATTTCTAGATCATTTGAAATTCAATTTATAATCCAAAAATTCGAATGTCAATTCACATTTCAGGTTGATCTAAAATATGCGCAGCCATAGAGATAGAAGAATGTGGTGGAAGTGATAATGAAGGGAATGTCAAATTCGACAAACTACATACAATTATTCTATTCTATAAATTTGAATTTGAAAATGAAATAATTTCTTCATAACAAGTGTATGATATATATATTTTTTGAGTTTATTCGGCATAAATTCAAATTAGTTGAATCAATAAATGTTGAAATGCAAAAATAGCCTCTATTAGGGTGTGTTTGGTACGGAGGAAAATGTTTTCCATGGAAAATGTTTTCCTAGAAAATGTTTTCCTGGAAAACAAGTAGATTTTGGACTTATTTTCTCATGTTTGGTTGGTGACTAGAAAATATTTTCCGGAAATGATTTTTAGTGTTTGATTTATGAATGAAAAATATTTTTGAGAGACATCTTTTATTTTTACTAGAATAAAAAATAATTTATGAAATTGAAAAAAAAAATTAAAACAAAATTATTACTTTTTTGGAGTGGTGGTGGGGTAGGGGGTAGGGGGTAGGGGGGTAGGAGTGAAAAAATAAAAATTTGAAGTTGATAGTATTTTTAGAAAACAAAATTAATTTTTTTTGGGAGTGGGGGGTGGGTGGGGGATGCCCGAGGGGGGAGGGTAGGAGTATAAAAATAAAATTTTGAAGTTGAAAATATTTTTAAAAGCAAAATTAATTTTTTGGGGAGGGGTTTGGTGGGAGTGGGGGGCTGGCCGGTGGGGGTGGTGGGGTCAGGGATCGGGTGAAAAAATAAAATTTTAAAATTGAAAATATTTTTGTAAAATTAATATTTTTCAAAAAAAAAAATAATTTGAAATTGGGGAGAGTTTTGGAAAATGTTTTCCTTAATTTTTAAGGGAAGTCATTTTCCTTAATTTTGAGGAAAATGAGTTGATTTGGAAAACATTTTCCAAAACTTTTGTCCCAACCAAACATGGGAAAATTGGAAAACATTTTCCAGAAAATGTTTTCCTTCATACCAAACACACTCTTAATCAAATTAAACTCCCCTAATTTTCTTGGTCCTATTTTTAAAAAATAATCATCATTATAATTTTTAAAAAATTTAAACAAATTAAACTCCCCTATTTTTTCTTACAAAATGGGTGTTATTTAATAAGTTAGTGTTTGAACGCCACAATTGGAAAATTCAAAAGTTAAGAATGAAGACTTGTTGAATTCAGTAGGTAGTTACGTCCAGCTTTACATACAGTATTTAACTCTTCAATTTATTTTTCAACATTATTTCATATCTCACATTGGCTGTTATTCCTGGTCAATTTGGAAACCAGACAGCCCTATGAGTATAAATTCCTTTTTTTCTAGGTAATTACTTCATATTTTAACAAACGGCTCGATTACAAAAAGTTTTTAATTCATTCATTTATTTTTACCATATTATTAGAGCTTGCTTATATATATACTAAACACATGCGCTCGTGTATCTGTTATATTTTGTCACACTTTATGTGACACAGATACAATTGAGAGAGTCAATTAAATTTTAATATGATTTTTAAATACTTTAAGTTATTAATTATTGTAATTTATAGTATTTTTACGTAATTTTAAATAATATGTGTTATTTTCTTTGTCCCAATATATGTGGCACAAATAAAATTTCAAGAGTCAATATGTTATTAATTAGAGCGTGGAACCACACAGGTGAAGCAGACATGTTGGTTGTCTCCTGAGTTGTTAAGATGGAATAACTAAAATATGAATAAGAAATATGTTTACGTATACGCAATGTCAAAAGCCTCAAATCAATAAATAAGTTGAAAATAATTAAAGACCTCTACTAATTAAAACACAAATTTTCAAGAAGAAATCTCGTAAATCAATTAGTAGATGTAGATATCTTTAATTATAAAAAATAATACTCCCTCCGTTCACTATTAATTGTCATACTTTCCATTTTAAAGTCAAATTATAAAAACTTTGACTAACAATTTTCAATATATATTTCATCATATTGATATGCAAAAAATTGCAATATAGTCTTTGAGTATCTAAATTTTTGTTTAAAATATCAAATTAATGTAATCTAATTTAAATTTAAGAATTAATTAAATTGACTTTTAAAAAATGTAATAAGACAAATAAAAAAGCTGAAATTAAAACAGAAATAAAAATGATGTTGGCAAAGTTTGAACCCCAGACCTTCGGGTTGAAATGTCAAGCCTAATCCAAAGGCCAGATAGCTGGTTATGAAAATAAGCACACATGTTGACCATCAGCTGTGTGCTTATTGCCACTTATATATATATATATATATGCTGAATCATTTTAATTTCATTCAAATTTAAAATTTATATAACGACAATACGATATAAAATTGTGATAAAAAAGTTTCCATTTTATGTCTTGATTTAATAGTTTGTTAGTAAACAAATTAACCAGAGATGTTAAAATACCAAATTAGTTCTTGTTGAGCCTCAAAGTATTGTACCAACTGATGAACATTTGTATGTATTTATGTAAGTATAGTTTAGCGTCACATCAATAAAATGTCAATGCCCCCCAATATAAAGAAGAATCTTTTTTTTAAAAAAATTCTAACGTTTTTTAGTTTGTTTGGTATACCAAAATAATCGATCATTTGCATGAGATTTTACATATTATGTTTAATTCCTAAAACACCCTTGTATTGCGTTAGCATTACAACTTTGATTTGGTAAGCCAGAAAACTACGTCCTATCACTTCTCTAGTTGTTTAATTAAAATATTAACCTTTCAGTCGGCCATGGAATATATATATATATAACACGTACGTGCAAGTTGATAGTTATATACATAAATTATAATAATACTATAGTAATTATAATCTAGCATTTCTTCAATGATTTAAATTACGCGAATGTGTTTCCGATCCCGTTTGATTTGTAGAATAAAGAATTTACTTTCCGTCAATTTGACCACCAAATAAACTTAGGCCTTAAAAATTATATATATATATATATACTCACTTTTATATTAGTTGATCATTATATTAATTATAATTTTTTAATATTAATTTAGCATCTTATTAAATAAAAAAATTATTAATTAATTTTTTTCAATATTATCTTTACAATTAATTCTTTGTGAATTTTTTTTTTCCGTAAAGTTTTAAGAAGTTTCTTTTAGTTGTGACTTAGTAAAATCATTTTTTTATTTATAATTATTTTAATATTGTGTAAAATGATAAATGATCAATTAATATAAAATAACAAAAATCGATGGTACATATAGTGTCGGCAAGTTTTGTTTACCACGTGTGAAACGTTGACTCCGAAAAAGATATTTTGAATAAATATCTTAATGAGTAAAATTAGTCCATAACTTCTAATGAAAACCATGGTAATTGCCTGAAAAATGTTAAACATTTTTAAGGCCTAAGTTTATTTTGGTGGTCAAATTGACGGAAAGTAAATTCTTTATTCTAATATATATATATATATATATATATATATATATAAATCACTAAAATCACATGTATATGCAAATAAAGAAAGTAATTAAAGATGCAATTTGATATGAGCAACTTTCATATATAGCAAATAAAAAATTTATATTTATATGCTATAGCAAAGTTTGCATAATTGCGCTCCATAGCAAACATAGAAACTGTATAATTCGCTATACATATACCGTTGAAGCGAATTGTATAAAATGAAGTGTATAAAACGAGAAAGAGAAAGACACTTGGGCAGAGAATTGTATAAAAACGAAGTGTATAAAACGAATTGTATGATTATAAGTGTATAGAACGATTATATACAATTTGAATTTGTATAAAATGAGAAAGAGAGAAAGACAAAAGAGACTTGACAGGGAATATACAATTGAATCGAATTGTATAAAACGAGAAAGAGAGAAATTATATACAATTTGAATTTGTATAAAACGAGACAGAGAAAAGGCATAAGAAAATGGGCATGAGAGTATTATTTATTATATAATTACAAATGTATAGGACAAATATATATATATTTGCATGTGTATATACAATTTTCTCTCGCTTTATACAAACAGAAACGCAATTTATACATTTCGTTTCTGTTTGTATAAGCGAGAGAAGCGAGAAAGGCGAGCGAAATTAGGGAGAGTGGCAAGCGAGATCTGGGAGAGGGGAGAGAGGGGAACAAAAATATATGTATTTATACAATTTCCTCTCGCTTTATACAAATAGAAACAGATTTCATACACCTGTGTTTGAATAAAAGTGAGAGGAAGCGAGCGAGAAATGGAGCGAGAGAGGAGAGTGGCGAGCGAGAGATTGGGGAGAGAGGCGACTGGCAAATTTTGGCAAAAGTTTGCTATGGAGCACAATTAAATCAAACCCTAGCTACTCCATTTATTTTAGATTATTAGTTTGCTATTATATATAATTATCCCATTTTATATATTATCTAGCTTAGGACTTTCCACTTCTGTTTTTTTTAGTTAACGGTCAGAGTTTCAATTTCCGAACAAAGAGAAAAGACCTCAATTGTAAGTATAGACATGTGTTTAATTTGGTCAAAGTAAAAATATACTTTCTCAAACTATTTTTATTCGTCTCATTTTATTTTACGAAAGTTAATTTAGTTAATTGTTGGAGCTGAACTAAATTGGATTAATTTAATATTGAAAATTTTAAATTGAGATTTTAGAAAATTATATAAAAAACACTTTAAGTTGCAATCTTCATTATATCAATACAATGAAAAAAACATCTTTAAGTGATGATCAAAGTTCATACAATTAACCCACAATAAATAATACGTGACGAATAAAAATAAATAGAGTTCGAAGGGACAAATTTATAGCGTGCCTTTACGCTTGAAAAGAAATATGGTCGCTACCTTTGCTCCAATTATAAGGCCCAATCAAGCAAAATAATTGTTATTCAATGACCATTTGTGTATGTGCTAGGGATATCGAGAGGTTAATTAGTATCCATATATTTTTTCAGATACCAAATATACATATACATAAATGATCTAGAAGAAGAATTTAAAATTCATTTGAACCATATTTTAGTCAACCTAAATTTATCTATGTGAAAAATCTATTGAAATTGCTGAAAATATTGAACTATGAAACCTACAACACAGATAAAGTGGTGGACTTGGTGTATATATAGTTGAAACCCGACTTCTAAAAGCTCAGACAATTAAATCTTAAATCCACCTATGTACTCTTGATGGTTAATGACCCTGCGTAGACATTTTGCAAAGGTTTAATTCGGTGGTCCTTAAAGTTAATATGAAATTTCGCTTAGACGTTTTAATCAAGCGTTGTTTATTTTAAACTTCTCATGTCGATTTTTACTGTGTCATTTTGACAGTTTTTAGTTACATGGCTTAGTGAGTGTAATACACTCGTTGGTGCGTGAAAAACTAGTGATTTGTAATTTTTTTGTTTGCTTCTTTCTTCTTCCCCATTTTCAGCCCCCATTTCTGCAAACTTGCAAACTTAAACACCCAACTATGATGAATATAAATAGTTACAATAAAATAATAAAAAAAATGATGGATAATTTTTTTATAACTTTAGAAATAAACCATTTCAAGATTTAAATATTAAATTATTCATGAGATCCTGTGTAGGTCATTGTGTGCCAAGATGTTTTTGCAAAAAAGGAATTTGGAGAAGAAAATCGGGGGATGAACAGGGGTGCGCTTCTGCAAGTTGATAGGCATTTGGAGAATGCAATTGTTGTGTATTTTTCTGCAAATGACTAGGGTGCGTAGGGTGGGTTGTGTGGGCAAATATCGATATGGCATTGGCTTATTGGTTACTTTTTATTTTTACTCAAGAATTATTGTTCAAGTATTGTTTTGACACAAATAACAAATATCGCCGTTTAATTTAAAATAAACCTCGTCCAGTTAGGGTGTCGAAGTGAAATTTCTTGTGAAACTATAGATTAGGCATTTAAAAACGATACAAAGAGTTTTTATATTTTTTTAACATAAATAGTTCAATGTATATACATGTTTGAAAACAGTTACCACGTCGAACACTAAACACTGATAGTTTTAAATTTGGTAAATGTCTCACATGGTCTTTAGACGTGAAAACTATTTGATAAATAACTTATCATATTTTGATCTATTGAGGGATAACTTACTTTCTCGATCGTAAATTACTTTTGACTCAATACCAAAACATTAAAAACGGATCAACTATATAAATGTTCATTTCCCTTGTTATATAGGCCTGTCATCTAATGCCATCAATGGCAGATCTAAGTAGAGCAAAGGATCGTTAAAAAATTAGAGTAATAGGCAAATGGAGTTCAAAAAAAATTCTGTTATAATTTATATATTATCTCCTAATGCTATAGGAAAAATTAAAGTGAAAAGGCAAAATGGGTTCAAATTTTAGTTTAGGTCACATATCTTGATCCCATGTCATGTGTGTCAACCTATTGTTCTTCTAAATCTTCTTTATATAAATTATTCCGCCACTTTATCCCCCTTCATTTACATGAGTGAAGCATTTCCCAAGTTCTAAGTACATGATATTCTCACAATAATTGTAACCTTAAAATAAGGTTCAAAGAGTCAAAGAAACTCTCCCACAGAAATGCAGCAGATGAACAACACACATAGAGTCGGTAATATAGTAATTGAACTAGCTTGAATTGATGGTAAGTAACTAGTAATCAATAAGTAATGAATACCAATATTTCACAAACACAAATCAGAATGATAAAATAAGCACTTTGCTAGCACATATGAGATATTTGCATAATACAGAGGAAAAGCTTGAAGGAAGAATATCAAAATCCCAGAAAGCAAGGTCCCTCGACTAAAAGAAGAATTGAGATGTAGTAACTTCTAAGCATCAATGCAAAGAGAACCGAGAACGCTTGGCAATTATCATATTCTTTCTTTAAGCTCACAATAAAATGCCATTGTATAACAAATCAGCTAAAGAAACAACTTTTTGATATTTTCTTAGTGCACAAGACAATCTAGGAAAGAAACAAATCATGCCAAAGAGAAAAGTGAGTGTTTCAAATTAAAGAAAAACAAGTCATGTCCCACTTGCTGGATGATGTTACAAATGATGGAAATATCAACAAATAAAGCTACTAGCAATTAATTAACAAGAGTTTGTTGGGGATGGACCAGTTGTATATGTGGTTGCAACACAATCATCATACTAATAAAAATCATATCAACAGACTATTAGTCGCCAAGATTGAATAGGTTGATATTCAATCAATCTTAACTATAATTAAGTATGAGTTAATCCTTTTTGCCCTGAAAAACAATAGTACTGGTACACAACATATTACCATCATCTTCTTATTCATTCAATATATGCAGCATCCATTAATACGAAGATTGATGCACCACACACGCAACCACCTGTGCCCATTGCCGCAACCTTGTCTTCACTGCCTGTGGATTATCTCCTACATTCATTTTTTTCCAAATATTAGCAACCAGACGTTCAATTTTCTATATCTCGGTGTAAAATGATGCATAGATATTCAACTCAATAAAGAAATTAACAAACTCAGGAATTTTCTGTAATCGAAAGGTAACCACATGTCAAAATACTTGAAATTGAATAGGAATGAAATTTGTATGGAACATTCTAATATAAAAATTGAGGCGTGATTAATATGATTTGAAAATAATGAAGGTTTTAAGAATTTACCTGGAAAGACAATGGTGTGGGGACTAAGGGGAGGAAGGGTTGACTGGCAATCGGAGATGACCGATGATACAGAGGAAGTCTTTGAAAGAGTGTCGGTGTATTGTTTATTCACGGCGTAAAACAGGTCATAGGCCGGAAAAGTATCAGACAATCGTTGATCCATTTCTGGCGAGTCAAATCCAAACCCTAATTCGATACAAGCCTTAATCTCATCAAAGTCCTCATCGGTAACGCTCTTGCTTCGCCGTTTGAGGCAGCTTCCATGGGTACCCTTCCGCCGTTGCCACGCCTCGTCGCGAAACGTGTCCGGTGACCAAGATTTCTGTTTGTACAAGGGAGACATCGCCGCCGACGAGGGTTGTGAGAGGGGTGGTCCTGATAGCGGAGCTGCGGTGGTGTGTGACATGGAAAAAGCCCGACCAACCCAACCCCTATGAGAGGGTGGAGGGGAGCTCCGGTGGCTCGGGCGTCTAGGTTATTGTGATTCAAATAGGCTTGAAAAAATAATTTATATTAGGAGAGAGAACGAAAATGGGCCCACATGACATCGGCTTGTGGGCCTTGCACGCTAGGTATTCGTTGGTCCAACTCATAATGATGTTTTTCTTTAATTAGTCCCTTGCTTTTGTCAAAGTTACCCACTAATCTCTTGTAAAATTGGCAACTCAAAAAGAATATTCTAGAAAAATAAAGTCTCACTAATTCTCTAAAATTTCAAACAATTCATTTAGTTTGTACTATAAAAAAAGTCTGAACAATTTGATTAATATAAATAAAAGGTATTATATAAAAAAATATATTGATTTATAATGGATTAAGTACATACATTTAATGATAATTAATTAACTTAAATAATATAATATCGATATTCGAAAAATAATCTATTCATCTTACATAAGATAAGATCATAGAAATAAGATTTGTATATGCATTATCCTTTCTAAACTCTTTTTGTATAATTACTTGACGTATTATTGTAAGATAATATTAATATTCAAAACACCATTTAATGATGCGTAAAGGATAAATTTGTTAATTATTAGGTGAGAAATATTTTATTTACATTGTTATCTTCTTTTTTTTTTTTTGGAACAGACATTGTTATCTTTTTATTATTATAAGATGATTTATGTAATATTTAGTACAAGTAATTGTGTTTGATAAGATATAACTTTAGTGCATGTTTGTAAGATTATTCAATTATAAAAATAATTACTTTAGTGCGTGTTTGTAAGATTATTCAATTATAAAAATAACAACTTTAGTGCATGTTTGTAAGATTATTCAATTATAAAAATAAAGAGAAAATAGATAAATACCTCCCTAACCTATTGTCGAATTATCGACTACACATTTATACTTTGCGGGAGTTTTTTTATCTCTTGAGTTTTTTAAAACAAAATATATATCACCCTGAAACTAGACAACCACATTCTCAATATATAGTGATGCACATTCGCGCCAGTTTTTTTTTTTTATCACTTTTTCATTAATTACAAAAATATGTATACTTTTTTGTTCCTCCTTCTTTCTTCTTCTCTTCTTTTTCTTTATTTATTTGTTTTTCATTCCTTCAATTTCAAATCACTCACCAACAAAAAAATTCAAAGATATTTTTATTATCATTTTCTTATCATTTCATAGCATCCTTCAGGAACCTTGACAAGCTTGATAATTCATTTTTTTTCTTTTTTCTTTTTAAAAATTTTTATTATGTTATTTCTTTGTCCACGACATCAAATTTGTAATATTTTATTTACGATTTTGCGATGTTTAAATTCTTGGTCTTCACCAAACAACAATAAAGATTGAATATAAGATTTGATGGTTGATGTATGTTACTAACCCAAAATTGGTTAGAAAGTGGATTAATGGTGTTGATATTTTGAAATAACTTGAGATTTTTGATTGAATATTTGAAAAAAGTTTTGATTTTTATGTTTAAGTTAACTTGAGTAAAAAAAATAAAAAATGGATGATGACCCAAATTATATACCCAAAACTCATGTTTGGTTGGTTTATGAAATTCATGATCGAAAAATCTATTATATAGTCATAATTGTTTTAATTGACTTGATTTCTCCAGTAATTTAAAAAAAATCTAATAATAGAATGAATTTTTATGATGGAAGGTGTTTAATAATTCTATTTTTTTTCTGATTTTGTTTTTGATGATTTGCAGCGTTAGTTTGTAGAAACTAGTCAAGCAAATTCTAAAAAATATTAAAAGATGGACAAAAAATATGATTAGTGCAATTATGGTGGTTCAAGGTGGAAGGAAATGATGGTGGGGTTGAATGTTGAGTAATGAGAAAGAGAGGGAAAAATTAAAAACAAACAAAAAACTTAAAGAGAAAAGTAAAAAAAAAAAAAAAAAAAAGTTAAATTTAAAAATATTATTATAATATTATTTATTAATTCTGTTGACTTTCACATGCCTCAAGAGAGTAAAAACATTTTCTATGTGATGTTAGCATCTAAGGGTATAATTATTTTGTTTTAAAATAGTTTAGGGGGTGATAGAATTCCCATGAAATATAAGTATCTAGTTAAAAATTCAATAATAAATTAAAAGGACATTTGACTATTTTCTCAGAAATAAATGATTGCTTAGGTGGGTTAACATTGAGGATTTCATGATAGCTCAACAACTACTATCAAATATGTGAAACGCAATTAGGATAGGTACAACTTCCATATATCACAATTCACAAACATAATAGGTACAACTTCCATATATCACAATTCACAACATAACAACTTTATTGATACTCTATTATGTAAAAAGGAAAAAATATGTTCACACTTTATAATCATCTTATTATTATCTATAACCATACATTATATTTTTTTTATACACTTATAATTAAATGATACAAACTTGTTAATTGCTACTGATAATTATCTTTTTAGCCTTTTTTGTTATATACATTTTCCATTTGCAGACGAAACAAATTAAATTGGAGTTATTAAAGTTTAAGGACCAAAAATTTGAGAAATAGCGATAGTTCTAAATCATTAATGAATTTTTGATTGGACGGATACATATGCATACACGAATTTATATATTTATACTTATTTAAATAATCGATTTTCATAGAAAATAAATTTACTAAAATATATAAGTTTATGAAATATCTTTAATTTAATTTTTTATATAATTCTTAAATAATTTAGTGAGTGGTTTCAAGGACTTGTGACATGTATCTTATGTATATAAGACTACGCTGATACACTTATTTTGTTCATCTTTACTAAAAAAAATAAATTATCCAATAATATTTGTCTAGTTTGAAAAATAAAGAGAAATTTTATTCTTTTGTATCTTATCTTTTCTATTGAATATTATTCACGTCTAATACATTTTAAGGTAATTTTTAATATATTCAAAGGGTGATTTAATAAATACTATCGTATTATTTATTGTTTCTTAAGGCGTGTGTCAAGTTAATAGTGGACAATTATTGTTGGATTGATAAAATATTTGATAAATCGCTAACTAGAGTTAGCGGACGAGTGTATAACGAGTTTTTTTTAATGAAAAACTACTTAATTATGTATACATCACCACCATGTATACTAATCTCACCTCTATTTCAAACAATTACATACATTATCGTTTGTAATATTTTATACTATATATTTTAAAAGATATGGCCAAATAGTCATATCTTTACATTTAAGCACCTAAATTATGGCCAATTAACAATTAGAAGTTTTTCTCTCTCTTAAGCAGTATACCCTTAACAATCACCTTACCGTAACACCACTTAGCTCTATCATCTCTCTTTCCATTCGTCCTATCAAATCACGTTTTCATCTTAACCTATCAAAATCGAATCTTGGTAATCAACATTATAGGTAATAGTTTGTAAGTATTGTAACATTATTATCCTGTAGTGTGGTATAGAGTTCTTCCTTTTCACGAATCTAAGATATTAAACTTCAATTAATTTGATATTTTTAGCATGTAACTTGAATATTCAAATCTAACATATACATGTATCTGACGAGTAATGATACATGTATCTAAATGACAAAAATATGACATAGAAAGTAATATGGTGATGTCGGCAGTTGTTGAAAAACTCACAATCGCAAGGAAAAAAAATAAAATGATGCTAAAAAAATGAAATTTACAATTAGAGAATTAGTTTGGTTTTATGATTTCCTAATTTTAGAAAGACTTGTCAAAGTTGATACACTAAGAAATGTCAAAGTTGATACACTAAGAAATATGTAGATATGTTAGAGTTGCTAATTAAGCCTCAATATTAGTTACAACATATTTAATTCAAAAATTAATAAAACATGTATCTCGAATATTTAAATTGGTGGATATATATATCTAACGAGTAATGATACACGTCAAATGACAAAATTTGGTAGAAAAAGTGATATTCGAAACTGTTAGGACTCATAGTAATTAGGTTCTAAACTTTGACAAGTCTTTTTTTTATTAGATGTTTGAAATCAAAATTTATTTAACCTACTCTATCCGCCCACTTTTAATTGTTATGATGTGGTTTTTGAAAGTCAATTTGACTAATTTTTAAAATTAAATTAGACTATATTAATTCGATATATTTAAACAAAAAATTTAGATATTCAAAAGTTATACGAAAAGTATTATAAATTATAATTTTGTAAATATGATGAAATATATAGTTTAACTCTAAAAAAGAAAAACATAACAATTAAATATGAACGTGTTAGTGAAAACTTACAAGATAACAAAAAATACAAGATTACAACTGAAAATGAAATGAAGAAATAAAATCTCTTCAGGCTGAGGCGCGGATATCTCGCTCTCTTTAAGGAGATTCAAGCCCACTGCAACAAATGTTTTCACCGGTCCAGCAGTAGTACTCTTTGACTTGTCCCCTCCAGGATACAACAACCTTCACAAAATATAACTCAACAACTCTGGACAAGAGTTGAGTCCAAAGCTCCACAAAAAAGAACACCTCCCTTCACTAATAAAAACTTTCTTTTTGATCAACTTTTTCACTCTATATTTTCTCTTGTATGTTGTGTCTTTTAACCAAATGAAGACCATCACTATTTATACTATAAGAAGTCTTTCTAGCAATGAATAGGAAGATAAATGGTGTAGTAAATAGTGAAGACAATGGCTTTAGGAGTTACATAGATTACAAAGAATAATGAAAGAATAAAGAATGAAATCAAGTTTGAAGGGTAACAAATCCACCAACGTGCAAATTTTACATTTTGTCAATGGCCAACGTTCACCAGAAAGCAGCAAAGTGCATAATGCCTATGGTCATTAATTGACACTAAGTGATTAGGCACAAATGCATGTAACTCCAACGTCTATATTCTATCTTCATCGTGGCACAATGGATATTAAGCCTAAGACATTATTATGTGAGACAATTTAATAATAAATAAATATTAAAATGCTCAAAAAACTAACAGAACGTAAAAAGTAATAAAAAGCCATCAGTTTAGCAAGAATTCAAGAACAAATCTCAATTCTTAACCAATAAATCGCGAAGAATTGTCACATTTCCTTTTTCAATTCAGTTTTTTTACAAAATCAATTTTATAAATCCATCCTATATTTAAGAGTTATACATTTTTTTTAAAAAATTAAGTCAAATAAAATATATTTCCTATAAGAGAAATTGCTATTAACTTTTTTTGCGTAATTTCACCGCGACAAACAAAATAAGAACGCGCTAATCACCCAATATATAAGGTTATTAATCGCAGGGCAAGAAAGTGAGGGAGGGAGGGTGTTAGGGTTTCCAATTCCGATTCTTCACCTGCAAATTGGGACCGAAGAAGAAAGAGAAAGATGTGGCACGAGGCTAGGAGGTCGGAGAAGAAAGTTCACGATATGATGGACGCTGCTCGTAAGAGAGCTCAAAGACGGGCCATCTATCTCGCTAAACGCCGTGGCGATCCTCAGCAATCCATTCAAGCCATCGGCTCTCGCTGTCGTATCTACCGCGACGATGCTCTTTACCAAGCCACCGAGGATCAGCAGGGAATGTATGATCTTCTTTTCATGTTTTTGTTTTTCCGTTCAAGTCATTCTAGGGCTTCACTCTGTTGACACTGAATTTTATTATTTGTGTTTGAGATGCTTCAATATGGAAAGTTTCATACAATTGGAATGCAAGAACCAACAAGTACAATACAATACAATGAAACATGGTAGATATTGATTATTCAATTATTGTATAGAAAACAGACGACATTAACTACACAAGGATGCATGTTTGCAGTGAACTGACTTTTTTACTTCTTTATACTTGTTTGGTGTTTACAATTTAGGTTCTTAACTTCATGTTTTTTTTGTAAAGATAATTCGTTTGGTAAATTTCTGAATATATTTTCTTGTTATGGTCCGCATCTCACTGGCGCAGGTAAGGATTTTGTTGGAATCACCATCTTAGTTTCATTGCTTTCAAGAGTTGAAATGTACAGGCCTACGGTAAAAACAATAGTCTAATAAATAAGGATATTAGTAGGCAAGTCATAATACCACTATCTTGTTTTCAAGCTCATATTGTTTGATATTATACTTCTATATGCCTCTTCTTTCTCCCGATGAAATCAATCATCCTAAAAGTATTGTTATTGTGCTGAGGAATTTTAGTATCATGATTTCCTAAGGTTTGGTGTTTACTGATCCAAAGTCATCAGAACATTTGAAACTAGTTAAGATTTATGTGGTGATGCTTATCATTCTCTTTCTGACTTAGATAAAATTTACATGCTGACAATGGTTTCATTATTTTTTTAAGTGCTTATTTCTTTATATATGTATCAGGATACCTTGGAATGGGAAACAAGACATTTTGATCGACAGGTCACTCCACAACTCTTACAGTGATAGAACACTTTGTCATATGAGATTTCGCCTTTTCATATAATTGACATTTGACTATTATCCGACAGATTTGATGGCCGTGCTCTTCTTGATTTCATTCGTGATCCTAGTTCCCGACATCGTCGGGCCCCAGAAAGAACAGAGGAAGAGGAAGAACTAGAAGAGTTTGTTAATTTTCAGCGTTATCGGGATTTAATTAAGCATCGGCGTAGAGGATGTCGGTACTTTTTTGTTTTTTTTTACTATCCTTACATTTTGCTATTCATTATAGGATATTTCTTTCTTATTAGGCTTTTAGAAATAGTTCAGTGAATTTTTCGGGGACACGTTCTCTGCCCAAGTTAACACTATGTATTGACAGTTAAAGATGAAGAGGGTATGCAACATGTTAATCAGGAGATGGAGGCTAAGACCACTGCACTTCTCGGCTCTGACAGGTTTCTATTTTCTGTCCTTATTTTTCACTTCAGATCGTTTGCCTTTTA
Source organism: Solanum lycopersicoides (assembly GCA_022817965.1). Taxonomy (NCBI): domain Eukaryota; kingdom Viridiplantae; phylum Streptophyta; class Magnoliopsida; order Solanales; family Solanaceae; genus Solanum; species Solanum lycopersicoides. Next base: position 80,788,167 of record CM040619.1, read on the forward strand.
GTGGCCATTTGTTCACTCTCCCTACTCTGCAAAGAGCTGAAGATCAATAAAATAAGAAAGGAAGAAGAAAATGTGAGAGTTTTCTATTCTCCATAGCCTTGGACCAAAGTGAAGTCTATTGGTTTAACCATTTGATTCAAACTTGTTGATCATTGCATTACTGATGTTGTGTAGCGTTCTGAATTTTGTTTGCTTTAAGTTGTGTCTACAATGTAGAAACTAGTGCTTAATGTTTAATTAGTGCATAATCACTCTTTTTATTGTTTGAGTTGATAATCACTCATAACTTAAAGATATTAAAGAACTCTTTGAAGGAAGAGTTGCACAGTTTGGCCTTTTGAAAGAGGAAAATAATGCTTGAGGGGGTGGATCGATGCGGTGTTGCTCCATTGGCCCCCCTGTGGTAACATGATGCGGTGTTGCTCCATTGGCCCCCCTGTGGTAACATGGAAAGTGAGAAATAGTGGAGGAATTAATGGAGATTTGGCAGCACCAGAGAACACACAAAGCTTTGAAGCAAATCTGGAGAACTATTCCGCTGTGCATATTCTGGACTATCTGGCTAGAAAGAAATAAAGCTTGTTTTGATGGGCAAAAAGACCATATTTCTAGAGTTAAAAACAAGTATTTACATAATTTGTTTTGTTGGTGTAGATACCTCTGCTTAAGTTGCAAGTACTGGGTTTTCAAACTGAGATTTTACTTTCTGGGTTTACCAATTACCAGATCAAAGAATCCCAACAATCAAGGAAGGGGAGTAGTTTCCTTGATAATATACATCAATATATGGAGTTTTTGGAACTGCCAGGGAGATGTTGTAATTGATTGTACGGATATTCCCAGCAGTCTTTTGTAACTTTTGTTTTTGGTACCTTGGTACTTGGTCAATAAACCTTTACCTTATCATAAAAAAATAAAAATAAACTAGTAGAGTGTTTGAAGGGGTTGACAATGAGTTTGTGCGATTGAAGATTAACCTCTGGTGTCTTGTTTTGGTGTACCCATGAGATACCTATCTGTATAGAATTTTGAGTTTCTTTTCTGCCTTGTTTATTATTAATATTCCTAGTAAAGAAAATCACACTATATAAAAAGTATATTGAACATTCTTGTTTGCTACAACCTAGATGTCTAATATTCATCAATTTCATGTGCGACATTTCCTATATTATAATGTATGGTTTTTACTATCTTTCACAACTATTAGTATTTTATTTTTCACTTTCTATCAGCTTTTATAATGTGAAGGCAAAAATATACTTCTTTGGATGGGTATTGTCATTTTTTATGCTTAAATAAATGTTCACTATAGAGATGATAAGTTAGTACAGAGTTGTACTGGTAATAGTTAGTGTCTTGAATTGTTTCAGCTCCGAGTGTTTTGTGATTAATTAAAACTTGTTATATGTTTGTGGGTTTTCTTGGTGGTCTGTGATATAACACTTCTCAACCGGGTTTTTACATTATATAGTCTAATTTGCTAGGCACTTGTTGCTTTCTAAAATTTCGGTTTTTCAGACCTCAGCTTTCTCAGCCTCCAGTGAGCAAGGGGTCGTATTCACAAGTGGGTTTCTCATATGATGGAGAGGGGAAAGATGAAGCTCACTTTTCGGATGGTGAAGAAGAAGATGAAGATGACGATGATGATGAGGAAGAAGAAGATTTTAACAGTGATGATAGCAACGATGAAGTGATGGAGTCAATTGCCAAGGATTATGGTGTGAAAAGGTATGGATGGCTTGTCTACATGGACAAAAAGGCCAAGGAGGAAGAAAGGAGGCAAAGAGAAGTTATTAAGGGAGATCCTGCAATAGTAAGTTGGCTAAATGCACACTTGATAGTTGCAAAATTTTAGTATGCTATCAGACTAATCATGCCTCTGCAGAGGAAGCTGAGTCGCAAAGAGAGAAGAAAAGCTTCTCAACTAGAAAGGGAGAGGGAAAGAGAAGCTGCCCGTATTACCGGTAGTAGAGTTCTCCATCATGATCCCTATCGGTACTCTAGTTCTTTTGCATCTATCACACTTACTCGTGTATACTTTAAGTCAGGTTGTTTGACTTGTTTGATCGCTCTGTTTTCTCTACCTCTTATGCAGTGAATCTCGTCGAAGTCCGACATATGAAGCTTATTCACGTTCCAGAAGGTTTCTTATCTTTTGTATTTTATTCATGCACTTTTAAATGGCCAGTGGTCTTCCTAATGTTGGTTTAATCATTTTTCCATCTGCAGATCCAGGTCAAGGTCTATCTCATACTCCCCTCCCCATTCAAGGCGCTACGAACGTGGAGGCAAATCTGATGATATTTACCAAGGCAAAGAGAGAACTCCGAAGATAGAGTATATTACTGAATTTGGTGGCGCAGATGATGATAACAAGCCTAAAGTTGAAGGATATTCTCCACCACCATCTCCTCCACCTCGAACTGATCCATTAAGCCGGTCGGAGCACTTGACCTTTAATTCTTGCAAAGCTAGATTGGACAGTCTTTTCTCTGCTGCAGCTTTTCATCCATTTGTTAGCTGAGGAACTTAATGTGGTTTAGAATATATCACCATTTACACCTGTTCGAATAACTGTCAAGGGGAAGAGGGAGCAAGTCTCCTTTTTCACTGTTCAGTTTGCATGATAACATGAAACATTTCTTGTTTAAAATCTCACTTTTCTGCAGGCCATCAACTGGTCGTATTCTTGAGGCCCTCCATGTAGATCCTGCATCTGGGGTATCTATTGATAAGGATAAGAGTGGCCAAATGTTGAAAACACCAACAAGGTGCATATTCTAACGCCTTTCCACTTTCTGGTTATTTGACTGTTTGTTCTTTCCCTTCCCCACATATTTGTTTGTGCTTGTGTATGAGTCTCCTTAAAAAACAAGCCAGTTACTAATTTGTCCTTTTTTGGTCTTGGCAGTGCGTCTTCAGCACTATCAAAGTTGAACAAGACAACTAGTACTTCAAGCCTCTCTAAACAGCAGGGTGAAAAGAAGGAAACACCTCAGGAGAGACTTAAGCGGATTATGAGCAAACAATTGAACAAACAAAGTATACATTACTTCATGTGCATCTCAGGAGTGAACTGTTTGTCTTCAATAATGTGCTGCATGCAGCAATATAACAAGAATTAGGACTTTGTCTCTTCATTTTCTTTGATGAAAAGATGATATCATGTCTCTTCTTTTTGTATGATTATGTGGGTCATATTGTTGCATGCATGTTTGCATACATTGGGTTGTACATTTTACCTAACTGATGTGTTTTGCAGTCAAGAAAGATACAGCTATTGAAACTGCCAAGAAAAGAGAACAAGAGAAACAGAGGCTTGAAAAGCTGGCAGAGACGAGCCGCGTAAGCCGGTATCGTCGCCGAAGCCGTAGTAGAAGTTACAGCCGTTCCCCTCGAAGGTACTAATGCTCAGCCTTTTTGTTATACTGTTTTTGATGTGTAGGAGAGTTTTATTTGTCGGAAGCTAATAATGTTCCTTACCTTTTCTCCTTGTTTCTTCATAATTTAAAGGGATTTCTGAATTTGTTGATTAGAAATTGAGTGATGCCTGTCTACAAGTTGCATGCTAGTGGACTAGAGGCCGTCATTCCCGTCTAGAATGTTTGCTCGCCTATTCATGTAGGAAACTTTTGTAATTTTTTTTACGGCTAACCTATTGTAGGTTCGGTGGTTTGGTGGGGGAGTAATTAAAGAGTAGATGAATTAAAATGGGTTGAGATCATATTGACTGTCCAAATAATTCGGTACTTAGGGTTAACTTAAAACAAGATTAACCTACCTTTAAACCAAAGCTATCTTCAGTTGTTGGTTCACTTCTGTTCCTTGCAGCAAGCATGCATGCCCAGCTCCCTTCAGCCTTTAGTCTTCATCTGCATCTCCATCTCTCATCAGTTTTGCTTTTGGTGAAACTTTTTCAAAGAGTTGAAATCAAAGCTGCTCTTGATCTGTCAATATCAGAAATTTGAGATCCCTAACCTACTTAGCAGAAGACCAATCCCGGACAAACTGTGCCTCAAGTTTTTTCTCCATGGATTGTGTGATATTGAGGATGTGTTTTCCGTCTGTTGGGAACATGTAACCTTTAATAGAGCTGGCTTAGAATTGGACGAGGAGTGATGCCATTCAAAAACTGGTCCTTGATCTTCTGAAGTTAAGTATTTGAGTCTGTATTTTTTTTCCTTTTCTTTTGGGTGGTGGGGGTGTAGTCGAAGTAATGGACTGAAAAGGGAGTAGGCACTTGTTTGTTTTTCTTTTAAAATGCATTTGTTGTTGTCTGATGGAGAAGTCACATTTGAGCTCGTAACAAAGTCAAAAAAAATGACGAGTAGAGAGTTGATTTTATTTGAGACTGCTTAAGTTGAGGAATTCCTATAGTGCTGACGGAGAAAAATACTGCTTAAGATAAGGAATTCCTATAGTTCAGACGGAGAAAAATAAGTCACTTGTTTCATTTGTTGGTGGACTCCTAGATGTAGAATCAGCAACTAATTTCCAAATGTTCTTTTAGAACGAAATTAATGGTTTGTACTGGAAAATGACATTCTATAATTAGTAGTAGTACTAAAAATGTTTGAAAAACTTGTACGTGAAGTTGGGTGTTTCAGTTGAGATTCTTTTCTAATCAAGAAAAAATTTATTGATCCTAATAACTTAATGTTATGTATAGTGGGATAGAGGAAATGTCAAGGAAGTGCAAGAGAACATTATTGCTTATGCTTGCATTCTTGGGGAATGCAGACCAAAGTGTGTGGTTAGATAGTTGTCGAGTGTTTGCTGAACTATTCTGCAGTTTCTGTTGATACATGGGCATGGATGTAGTTTTCTGTTTATGATTCGAGTTGGACGAGTTGAGTTATGACCTGTTGCTACTCTATACTGAACTTAACCCACTTGGGCCAAGCAAAAATATGGATGTTCAGGTAGATCAGTTCAATTACTCAACCCGTTTAACCTTCCCATTTGGCACCTAGTCAGAAGACTTCTTGAATCCTTCAGCAGCGTTTGGTTCCTCAGTTTCTGGCTCGGAACAAGCTTCTAACATTGCCCAACTAACAGAAAACATCTTTAGAAGAAAAATTTGAATAATATTTAGCAGTGTCTATAAAATGTTATGTACTAATCTTTTTCTTTCTCAGGTTATCTAGTTTTAGTTCTGCACTCAAATTGAATAATATTTAGCAGTGTCTATTCTTCTGTTCGTTTTTTTGTAAAGAAAAAGTTGGTTGATTTTCTCATCATAAATCTCTTCTGTAAAATGGATGAAGGCATCGACGTAGCCGGAGTCCCAGCAGAGAAAGTTCTCGTAGATATCGCTCACGTTCAAGGTCTGGCTCACGGTCGCGCACTCGCTCTTGCTCACATTCGCCTTCGCATTCTCATTCTCACTCTAGTTCACGCTCTCTTTCTCGTTCCATTTCCCGGTCTCGTTCACCTCGGTGAGTCCCGATTGTGTTTTTGCCTTTTGGTTTTAATGTGCTAGATGACTTACATGAGCTGATATTGCAGTAGGAGACGATCAAGATACTGATACTTCAGGCATGACTGGATGCGTAAACCCGCTAAAGGTGAACGAGTGTTAGCTGTGGGCGATATATATTACTGATGTATTGTTGTACTGGTAAACTTACAGCTGAAGCTGAATTTGGGTTGATGATGTGAACTTTTATTCCTGAGTTGTGTTTATTGTTAGTTGCTTTTTGAACTTGCTGAAGAATATTTAGCGTGACAATTATATTATTTCAGCTCCTTTAGTAGGATGATGCATCATTCCAGAACTTGTGCCCTATGTCGATAACCCCTTAGATACTCCATCCGTTCGTGTTCACTTGGAAGCAAACCAGTTTGGGCCAGTGTATACATACTTGAGTATCTTTCATACATCTTATAGCTGGTAGCAGGTGATACAAGTCAGCCATTAACTTAAATTATTGCGTCAAAGCAAGCAGACTCTTCCTCGATCTGTTAAGCGTCACTAGTCTGAATCAAGTTTTTTTTGTCATATCCCATATTAAAACATGAAGAGGATTAAACTTCACTAGTTACAACTTCTCTTGACATGAAAGAAAATTAGTCTGTAATCAAATCAGGCATTTCATTCTAAACTTCACTTTTAAGATGCATTGAGATTTCCATTTTGACCATTTTATTGATGCGCTTAATATATATATACAACTCGGTTAGGTACATATATTACATGGGAATTAACTTGTAAGTAGCGAGTAAATAATGAAGATACGAATGTTTCTTGATACAAAATTTGAAAATCCATGGTAGTAAATTACATCTGCATATTATAAATTTCAATAAGTCGACATTGTCTAGACAGGAACAAAAGGGTTTACTATCCCAACTCATTAATGATGCAGAGAATTATAACAGAGCTTGAATGCATTAAAGATCGAAGTGTTTGGGAGAGATATATTATACTCATTTGAGTAGAGTCATTGATTCAAGGAGCAGCAACCCCTCCTATCAACCTGTCCTTAGATACCCAAAATAAGTATATTGAAGGGGACTAAATGAGCACAAATCTAGATGTAACATCGAAAAACTTGTATACATCGCCCTCCGATCTGATATTTAATCCTCACATTAGTATCAACAAAAAACAACTACGATCAAATATCGGCAAGAATCCTCCCATTGTAAAGAAATGATCTCAACTTGATTGCCCAGCAGAAAAATCTTATCTCAACTTGATTGCCCAGTACAGTGCCCGACACATGTGATAGAATGATCCGCAAGTCAAGAATGCGTATTACTAAAGTCCAAGCCGGCATATTGGGTTTCTTTTGATGAGACCTAGATCCACCTGCAAAAAGAAAAAGCTCAAACATTGACATCGCTGAGAAATTGTACCGCAGTTAATCAACCAAGTGCCAATTATACCTTGGGACCAAAAAGATCTCTGATGTTGTCAATTCCGTAGAGAATCATGGTGGGCCTGGTGCACGAAGACAAGTATAATAAGCTTCAACAAAGCATGTGAACATAATTTCATTACATGAAATGCCCAATAAAGATTTTACACCATACCCCAGGTAATTCGAATGACAGATTCATGATACATTCTTGTCAACAGTGCAATCTAAACCAACAAAGAGACCATATCTACCCTCTGCTCCCCTCCCTTGTGATAATTCAACCACAATCAGCTACTCGGGTCACATTAATTACCAGCCCATAGTCCCTTCTCTCTCTCCCTCCCCACCCCCTTAATTCTCTTTTCTATCTTGGTCACATTTCAAAGTCCTGCAAATAACTGCAGCTACACTAAGCCAGAAGACTTACAATCTGTCAACTAGCAAGAATTGCAATAATCAGTCAGAAACTATTGCAAGCATTGCTGAGAGAGAACCTAAGTCGTTGAGGCTTTCAACTTTTCAGCAGTTAACAATTTGGAGCGACACCAAAAACCAACTGATACCTTTTACTACTCTTGGGACCTACTTCTGTTATGCCACAAACCTCTCCAACTTGCAACTAAAAAAGCATGCAAATGATCCAGAGTTCAAACCTTGAGCATTTAACTATCCCGTGTTTGCACAAGATAGATGCTTTGCAGGTACAAATTAAACTTTGAGTGAAGAAAATAATACAAACTAGAGTGGCTTTACTATGGTTAAAAGTTCTCCTTACAGTTCAATAACTAATAAGTTCAAACATACAAACAACTCCCACTTATATCAATACCGCCCAGCAACATAGGTACAAGAAGTTAGTTTTAATTTATAAATAAGAACATGTTGCTGCTAACAGATCGTATACCTCTCAAGGGAAAGGCCCCAGGCAATAACCCGAACATCTTCTGGCAGACCCATAGGAAGAAGCATTTCAGGCCTAAACATACCAGAATTTCCAACTTCCACCCATTTCTTAAAGCCTTCATGGTAGCTGACAAAACAAAAGGATATGACATTAATGCTGAGTTGAACAATTGTGTATTTACATTAAAGATCCTACTACAACCTGAAAATTTCCATGCTGGGCTCAGTATAAGGGTTATAAGCAGGTTTGAACCGAAGCTTGGACATTCCTGTAATTAGAAAAAGAAAAGTAAACCAATAATTATCCCTCTCATAATTAAGAGCTCATGCAAATGAGTTGGACGTGATATCAATGCAAGCTTTATCTTTTCTAGGAGACCAGGGCTTGAGAAGACATTGATGTACTAAAAATAGAACATAAGCACGAATACAATCACAGTGGTAGTTGGTTACCTAGACGAGAAAAGAAGTCATGAAGAACACCAATCAGGTCACCAAGAGTGAGTCCACGATCACATATTAAACCTGGAAAAGAAACCATGACAATATGTTCATGGAACTGTTAACAGGAACAAAGTGTAAACAAAGAACAAGTTTACTTACAGTACTACCTAACACAGAGTTCAACACAAGTAGTAAGAGCTATGAAACGAATAGAATCTAAAGCCACATATTGGCGTTGTAATCACCTACAGTACAGAATAAATAGTATAGAGAAGTCTTTTGAGTTAACGGAACGTGTGTATAACATTTGGTTTACAGCATAAAACTCTGAATTGCTAATTAAAGCTTTGTATAACAAACACAACATTTGGTTTTCAGTATAGAACTAGCGGATAACTTATACAGTGGTTAGTCTGTATCAATCTATACTTTGCTAACACCACTCATGCGAAAATTTATGCATGAAGTGGAATAAACATATCTAAAGACCCCTTAAAGTTGACAATCTCTAAAAAACAATCTATGTAATGTAATTATTATTCACTATATAACAATTCCTACATCATTATTCATGTAACGATCCTTGTATAAGTATGTGAATCAAACTGCACCCTAATTATCATACGTCAAGAGGGGTATTGGCTCGTTGATAATGTGCTGTCGTAGTAAGCAACAGAAATACTCTTCAGTGTTCCCTACTTTTCCAACTTAAAACGGAAACCAAAGCAATGTTCATAAAGTATCTAAAGCACAGCGCATTATAATTCCACTATGAAGAATTCAACCAGTAGTTGGGACTTGGGATGATAAATCAGTTTTGCTGGCACTTCAAGGACCAGTGTCTATCTGAGCAAAAGGTTTGGTACCGCGGAAGAACAAGAGAAGAAAAAAACATATCAAGGAACCGGAAAACATGAATGACACGAAATTTGTATAACTATATAGCAACCTTCTATCTGATGAAATTCAGCAAGATGTGTTCGATCAACTGCTTCATTTCTGAAAACACGATCAATAGAATAGTATTTCTTGGGGGCGAATGGCTTCTGCAATAATGTATAGCACAGGTTTGAAATGCAAGAAGTAAAATCAATATATGAAACTATGATTCTGGATATGGTGAATCATTTGGACCTGCGCTAATGCATACAACATTCTTGACGAAACAGCAGTAGTGTGTGTCCGCAAAAGATTCTTGTTCGCTTCCTCTCTTTTCCAATCATACCCATATCTAAGCAAGAAGAGCTGTTAAATACTGAGTATAGAAACGTCAAAACCTTGACAAGTGTGAGTGACATTGAATATCATACCCCCTAGATTGGTAACCACCAGATTCATGAATTTCTTTTACCCGCTCAACATAATCTTCTGGAAGCATCTTTGTAGAGGAAGGCACTATATTCAAACAAATAATTCATTAGAAGAAACTCAGATGAGGCAGTAAAATGTAAACTCAAACTTACCTTTCAAAAAGAAAGTATCATGTGAATCACGGGCAGGGTGCTGTTGGGGCTGGAAAAGTGCATCGAAGTTCCAAAAGCTGCAAACCACATTAACATATACTTTTTTGACAAGAATTAAAACAAATACTTATCCTAACAATTTTTACTAGAGAACATGACAGTGCACAAATCACCATTAGCTATACACCAGAGAAGACTCCTAAATGGATTACATTGTGAAATGTATGGTTTACCATCAGTTTGAGCTTGAAAGCTCATGAATATTGAGTAGCTATATTTTACCATCCATCTTCAATAAATGTGATTGTTTATCATCAGAAGCTCATGAATGTTCCAACATGAAAAAAATGGTATTTAGAAATTGGTTTACAGAAGAGGTACTTTGAAACTGTTATGTATTAGGAAGTAGGAACTTTCGCAAGTAAAATGACAACAGCCAAAACATGTTTCTCTAATGGAGGATAAAGTGGGCTTGACTCAAAATACTTACATATCAACCTCTTAACGAAGAGTCATGCAAGAAGATGGGACCCTCCAATTATTCAGATAAAAGTAAAATGACTAGGAGATGCGCCATTTTCCTAGTTCAGTTATTTCATATAACCTAACACCTTTTTACTTTGGGAAGATGTTCCATCAATTATGAAGGGCTCACTTGTATTTATGACTGAGGAAAAGACTAACAAAATAAATAATAGCTTACCTGCTTTCGACATAATTATTCGTGGGCATCTCCTCAAACCTGCATAATTCAAATGAAATGTCGCACTTACAGTCCACTCCAGAGAATTTCCAAATAAATAACTAAATATATATATAGACACATTCATTTATACACATGCATTTATACAGTCTCCATATATAGACACGAGAAAAGGTCATTTAGTCATACCCCATATTAAGAAAAATCGTTTGTACCTGCCGCCTAACCTGCAACAAGATGGTAAGATTTAATCAACACGCGAGGGAAGAAAATTTGGCCTCAGTTAGCTAACAGAAAAAAAATCAATTTAAGGCCACAGCAACAATCAATAATGAAAAAGGGAACCAAAACACGCCTTGAGCAATGGATGAAGATGGCCACCTTCAACTGGCTGACCTTTAGCACTGAAGTTGTACTCTTTAAATTCCAATTCCTTCCAGTCACCCCTTCAAAAGAACAAGCAACATATGTTAATTAGAACATAAACTAAATGCTTCGTCCATCATGGAATTAGTGGATCCCTACTTAGATTAATTATTCAAACACGTTAGTTTGTATGAAATAAATATTGAGTACTCCGAAACCATCAGTGAAAACTGCATATTGCAATTTTTCCCATTTACCCGCCCCATCAATTTGTTTTGTTTTTTAAACATAAAAATAGCAAGTGCTGTCCACTTTTTTGATTAGTAATTGAAAAATAGACCACATCTAAAAACTGGTAGAAATGTGGAAGTAAAAACTCTAAAAGCTAAAACACAAATAAGCTCGAGCCTCGAGCACATTGTCTTGGAGTTTGAAAATCCTACATGTGAAACTCCGGGACAGTCGAAACTCTGAAGCATAAGTACTAGAGTTCGAATCTGAAGAAGAAGATAAAAAAGTACACTTTCCTGGAGATTCACATGTAGGGACTTCTCAAACTCAAAAACAATGTCAAACTCCATCAATTTTTGGAGCTTGATTAAATTAGAGCATTTACCAACTGCCTTAGCAATTGATACAAATTCCTATTCAGGCATTATCCTAAAGTTGACTGTCACATTCCAAAATACTAGTTTTTCCAGTAATTTAACCCGAGCTGTGCGCATGACTAATAGCTATCTTTTTACGAGGAACTAACAGTTTTTTTCTTTCCAAATGAGTCGGAAAGTTACCTCTGTAAATTTTCTCGAGTGAGATCAGTCGCTACTCTTTTCCTTTTTGGGGCATATTCGGGACCTTTTCTTACGGAATTTCCTTTCCAAACCCTAGAAAGAGCAGCAGTAAGAAACATATTTAAGAACCAGCATTTGAACATGTATTAGGATAACTGTGAGATTACATCCTGTAAACGTCAAGTGCTGGAGAAAGGATATTAAAGAATAGATAATTACTGCTGAATTATTAGTTTTCTTCGCTTTAGAGCATCAATATCCTCCTGATTGACAGCCTGCAAAGCATTGCTTTGTTACAGTCAAATTGATTAATATAATAGTCAACTAGCTACAAAACCATAACTAATTTCCTGTGTGGGAGGAGAGCTATTAGTAGAGATGAAAGGTGAGCAAAAAGTGAAGGGTTGGGGAATAAGATAACCACGGGCTACAAACTATATACCTCGTCATTTTGTATCCGCAACAGCAAATTTTTAACTTTGTCATCAGCATGTTGGACCTACATGAAGTCAACAAATAGACTAAAAGGCAGCCCTGTAAGAAGTATCAAAATAACCACATGTTGATGTCACCTTGCTGCCTCTACATTATAGCTCTCAGAGACCTCATTCAACATATATGGATAAGGAAAGGAAACAGTAAAACAAAAGAAGGCCCCGTGCTTTAAACTGAAGTAGCTGGCAAACAAATAACCAGCAACAAAACATAGAAGGAGAAACAGAAAAATTCTGGATCCACCAGAAGGGAACAATTACTGTTTAATAATATTGAATATAGGATAGAATGACACGTTATTATTGATAAAGAACTGGTACTAAGCAAGTAATAAAGGCTTTTTCAGACCTTCATAGTCATTGTCAGGCATGAGGGGATTCCTGATAATTTGACTACCCTAGTCCCCCAAGCAAGAACCACTGGGGTTCAAGGAATAGATAAACTGCTATTCATCATTTAGGCAAGGTCATATGATGAGACTAGTCCATTTATCTCGCCTCTTTTCTCTAAAGAAAAAGATTATATCAGAAGGGTCACGAAAAAGACCTTTCAGCAAAAGGGTCGCTACTCATAGATTTCCACATATTTTGCTCTCAAAAGTATTTGAGACACTTGGGTCCTAATCTTCAGGATGGTTGTAAAGATAGTTTTGCACTTACAAGCTCAAGTAGAAGGGATAGGAGAAGAAAGTCAATTGTGATAGTGTGAAAAACTTTAAGTAGAATGAGGTTGAAAACAAAATAAAAGTTGCAAAGACAGGAATACTACTACATATCAAAATGAATTACGCGTGAGAGGCAGAGACAAGCAACTCCAAATGAGAGACGATCAAGCAACAAAGAAGCAAGCTTAACAAGGAAATAATCTTTTGGTACATACGGTTATAAAATTTTGTTTTAGGCAAGGATTGGGAGAAGGTACAGTTTTTCATCAATTGAAAAAACTGTGGTCATAACAAGAATGATATATTAGACATACAGAGGAGAATGAGCAAAAGTACACTTCCGATAAAATAAAATAAAAGGAGCATAATTGAACTCCTATGCAACTGCCTACTGTACCTTCCTTGAGACATGTGTCTTTGCCATCTCCACCCACTTGTTCTTTATAGCTTGCTGGCAACCAATTTTATAAACTGCAGGATCCAATTTTTTCTGCATCCAGATAGGCCATTAGTCAAAAGAGAGCTCACAAATTAAAGAATTTTGTAATGTTTGATGTAAAAGCAATCTGAAATAGCGCATGAAAAAAAAAACTTAGTAAATACACTAAAAAACAAATACGCTGCAACCTGCAACTCTTCCCGCGCAATTCCCTCCGGTGGTACTGCTGAGAAAAGCTGAAATTCAGGAGAACCTACAGCAGCATAAGTTTTCCCCTCTTCAGTAAGCACCCATCTCTCTCTCCTAATGTCCTGCACAATTCAACAAATTCAAATATTATTTCACATTCGTTCAAGATAGTTATATTTCTCACTATATTAAAAAGAGAATTGGCATCCAATTACAACTTTCAGACCTTGATAGCAATACTCAAACTACTCAATTACATCGGAATAATTGAAAAATTACAAGTAACTAAGGATAGAGATAAGAATGGAGATGAGAAGCTTAGACTCAAAGAAAGGGGATGAGAGCACTAGACATTTTTTCCAACAATTTGCATAAGCCTATTTTCCCTGGAATGTGCTACTTATTAACCTGGATCCCACACATAACCCCTTAATATGGTATTGGGCTGCTTTGCTATAACTGGTCTCGGCTCATTCATAACAATACCCCCGACCTCAATAAGAACCTTGTCCTCAAGGTTCGAGTAGGCATAAGCATCCCCTAGTACAGTAAGGTTGGTAAGCAACTTGGTTGGCAGCCTGGAGTATTATGGACATGGTTGCATCATTCTTTCTTAGCTGCTGATTAACATGGCAAAGATGTGTATTAATATGAGATGTTGTCCAAAAGAGCAATGTACCTAATGATGTAACTCAAACTTGTCGAAGCACTATTGGCAGACACACAAGGGACCTTTGTCATATTTTCTAGCCACAGATGGTTAATAGGAGCTGCAATGCCCTTCTCATTCCATTCTTCCTTAATTGTCACCCCGAAACAGTCGTAAATTCCCTTGTATAGTTTTGAGAGTCTACCATCCTTGAGCTACTCGTCCTGACTTTGGATCAACAGTTCCACACACTCAATAGAGGCAGCAGCGGTCTTTGATACAGCAGCAGAAACTCCACCCATGAGAAAGTCAGTGGCAAAAGCTGCAGATCCTTTCTCTTGAGGAGCCTGCACCAACACAGGTGATGCAGTTGAGGTGATCCATGATAGATCCTGAGTGGTTTGTCCTCTCTGCAGTCCAGCGTATGGGTAGTTTCCATAATCAAAGTGCCTCTGGTAAAGAGCAGGCTGAACGCCCCATAGCGAGCATGGACATCTTGGGATAGATTTGAGCTCAAGTGCAACTGGTTAGCTGCCTTCTGGAAAACAGTTGGGTGCGGGTTCATATCTTCCTTTGCAACGTTAAACAAAGTCCTTCCTTCACCCAAATGTAATTAGTACTGTCAAATAAAGGGATGCTTAATACTTTTACCTCCCACACTTGTATCATGCTAACAAGCCGTGATATAGCGAAGATGCAGCACTGATGTTTGTTGGAAGTTGGCCACCAAAACATCATGTTTTACTGCATAATATTCACTGAAGACACGTGAATATGCTCTTAAAAGACATGTTAAACGAATTGCAGTTATCGAATGCCGAGAAGCCCTTGAACCAGTAGGACTTTACTCACCCTAATTGTCCGGGATCCCACATTCTACTCATATGATTTGAATATACAAGTAAGAAAAACATGTCAACACATCCCAAAAATAGTAGTTCCTACACGTTCTCTATATAAACGGTTAGAGCCATAACCCGAAACCTATTCTTAGATCCCATAAACCAAGATCCACTGCAGTGATGGGAATGGTTACAATATGCAGAAGGAAATTGGCAACAAGATTAAATGGAGATTGACTCAAAATATGCTGACCACTGAATCCCCCAATAGATTTTCTATTTCAGCGGCAAGAAGCAATCCAACAGAATGCATCGCACTTGTCGATATAGCACTCTAATTCTCCAAAAAGTATTTATCAAGAAATAAATCTTCCATATCCACTGTAAATGTCTCTAAATCAGTTGTCGGTTTAGGAGAGCCACTACCATGAAAGTTAGCAACTACATACCTCGTTAGCATATCTTGTTCGAGATGTTGATTAGATATCATGGCTTCTCAACCAACGAGAGGAACTAAGCAAGTTGCAAATGGATATACTATGCCAATAATTTGCACATGCAAGCAAGAGTACCAGATGCATCCTTTTGAGGAGATTTGTCAAAAAAAGCTACATTATCTTGTAAAGTTACCTCATCCACACTATCAGATCCTTTCATATCCATTAACACCGAAGTTAGGGACCTTATCTATCATTAAGTTCAGGAATGCCAGAGCTTACAATTGTGTATGAAAATTTCATCGAATACCTGACCTTCGATGATGGAAGAAGGTTCATGTACCAAATTTAATTCTACTGATTTTACATTCCCAATTTGAGGAGTGCCCAGGCGGAGAATTGCAATCTCAACATTACTTCCAGTAAGCAATGCCAAGGAATCCACATGGGTATAGTGCCCAGGCGGAGAGTTGCAATCTCAACATTACTTCCAGTAAGCAATGCCAAGGAATCCACATGGGTATACTTCTCAGGCAATTTCTCGAACATATGGACTGCCTCCGTGTTTCCACTTGTGAAGTCATCTTCCAAGTAAGATGAATGTGTGACATTACTTAGATCTACAACTGCAGCGGAGAGGTCATCGGAAGAACAAATGTAGCATAAAGCACATAGTCAAAATAGGCACGTGAAGTATCTGCCATACTCACTGAAGCTATGAAGGTTCGTTGTGGAAATTGCATGAGCAATTTTTCCATAATATGCTTCCAATCAAAGAATTGCTTGTTACGATGCAGCCAAGTAAACCAAGTAAGAGCTTCACCATCAAGGTAGAAACAAGGAAGAGGTAGCCAGTCCTTTTTGGGGGGAACCAAGGTAGTTGAAATACTGCTCGGCCCGAAGAATCCAATCCTCTGGGTCGTTGCCACCACTAAATCGGTCTAATACCACCATTATCATTTGGAGTACGAACAATGAAAGCACCAGTGTAACAAACCAAATTTCTCACAATATCAAAAAAAGAATTGGAATACAATTACAACTTTAAGACCTTAATTGCAATACTCAAACTACTCAATTACAATGGAAATATTGAAATAAAAAATAACTAATGATAGAGAAAAGAATGGAGATGAGAAGCTTAGACTCAAAGAAGGGGATGAGAACAGTAAACATTTTTTCCAACAATTTGCATAAACCTATTTTCCCTGGAATGTGCTATGTATTAACCTGGATCCTACACATCACACCTTATTATGGTGTTATGCTGCTTTGCTATAACATTTGTACAGATATTTTTACATAAAAAGGCAGAACGAAATTTTTATCAAAATCAGTACCAGTATGTTACTGCGTAGAGTATAAACTAGCTGAAAATTACAGTTTCTCCACTACATCCTCATGTCTTCCATAAAACCATGAACACAAATCAAATTTCTACCTTATAGCCCCGTACTAAAAGAATAAATTATGTAAAGCCTATGCTATCTTTCCCTCAGAGAACATGTTTTGTTCTTCTCCAGCCACGCAGTCCAAATAATACGTAATGGGGGAGTGATCTACCAAAACATCATCAATCAGGTTCTCTGACTCTGCGGGAAAATCCGCAAGCGTCTTATCTCCTTTGACATAACCCAAGGTACTACAAAAAGACTTTAAAACAGTGACCAAATTTCAACACTTGATTGCAATGGGGGAATGAATGACTGGTCTTTTCCATAGACTTCTCAAGATAGCGCATTTACGGCATAGAGAAAAAACTGAAATTTGAAGTTTATTATGAGTCAAACAAGCATCCCTAGCTGCAACCTAACCAAAAGAGGCAACTCGGACGAAATAGAACGAAAATTCAACTAGTGGAAAGACGAACAAAGTACCTGAGCATCCACGAATCGAAATCCATGGAGTCTGCGTATGACATTGAGGATCTCGTCATGGCCAAAACCAAAATCTTGAGCAAATTTCGCAGAATTTGAAATCTCATCGTTGTCTTTGAGATATGCCAATAGAGCGTCTTCAGCTTCGTCCGCCATACTCTCACTCTCTCTAGGGTTCTGTTAGGGAGAAACAAATGAACGGCGTTATCTGTTAGGGAGAAACAAGTTAACGGCGACTTTGCTTTAACAACTTTCAGGGATGGGTTTGGTTTTAACAGAGGAAAGAATCAAAATAGTCCCTAACCTTTGGGTTAAAGACCCAAAATAATTCTTGAGTTTTCATATATAGCACTAATAGTTTTTCATGTTTGCAATATTGGTACACTTTTGATCCTCCTTCAAAATTTTATCTATTTTTTAGTATTTTTAGGGTAGGATCAAAAGTGCACCGATATTGAAAACATGAGGAACTATTAATGCTCCATGTGAAAACTCAAGGATCACTTTGAGCCTTAACCCAAAGGTGAGAGACTATTTTGAGTCTTTTCTCGTTTTAATACAAGGTAAAAGACTCAAATATGCCATTGAACTTTTAGAAAAGACTCATTTACGTCATCAGTTAAAAGTTTGGTTCATTTATGTCATTATTGTTAAAGAAAAAGCTCATTCATGCCATTATTTTTCAACAATAGTTTTGCAATCATTTTTGACACGTGGCCAATTATAATTCGGTCACGTCATCAATATTTTTTATTTTTAAAAAAAAAATTAATTCATCTTTTATTTAGAATTTTGATTTTTTTATTTAAAAATTTAATGACGTGGTCAATTATAATTCGGCCATGTCATCAATTTTTTAAATAAAAAAAATTAATTCAATTATTTTCAGAATTATGATTTTTTTAATTTAAAAAATTAATGACATGGCCGAATTACAATTGACCACGTGTTAAAAATGGTTTTGCAAAACCACTTTTAAAAAATAATGGCATTAATGAGCCTTTTCTTGAACGGTAATGGCATAGATGAGCCAAACTTTAAACGGATGACATAAATGAGCATTTTCTGAAAATTCGATGGCATATTTGAGTCTTTTCTCTTAATACAAGTTCTGCTTTTATCAGTTATGTACGATATATAAATTATATAGTTTATTTTATATATTTTTTTACAAGTTTTATTTTATTCTGTTTAAATATTTTTGTGTGTGTATTTTTATGATTGCGTTGTCTGTTTTTAAAATAATTGTATCGTGTGTTTTTAAAATTAAATTTTATTTTATTTAGCTTTAATATTTTTGTGTGTGTTGTTTCATGATTGTGCCGTGTATTTTAAAATTAAACTTTTATCTTATTTAACTCAAAAAATAAACTTCCATCTTATTTAGCTTAAAAATAAAATTTCTATCTTATTTAGCTTAAAAATAAAACTTTCACCTTATTTAGTTTAAAAATAAAACTTTCATTTTAAGTTTATTAAAGTAAGAGAATTTTTTTATTGTTAAAGTTATCTATATCTTAATTGATATATAAAATATAATTTTTAAGTGAGTAATAAATTATTTAATTAAAAATATGTATTTAGTAGTGGGATGAACATTTTAAGAGAAATTAATATATAAATAAATCATAAGAATTAGGTAAAATAAATGCAACTTATAATATATTCATAAATAGAAATTGTATTTATAAAATGTAATTTTTTAATAGGAAAATACATTGTCATAAGAACAACGACAAATTAAGGTTGTTATGTTATTATAAATGTTGTTAAAAAATATGTTAATATACTCAAATATAAAAGTGGTGTACAAAATAAAGTTTAAGAAGCTATTTTTATTATTTTACATACTTTACTCAGCAAGTTATCTTGGCATTACTATTCCACCCATAGTGAAAATAATGAGATATTTCGTCATTTGTAATCAAATAACGATTTAAAAACCACTAAAAAATTACCTTAGGATTAATACTCCTCTTATCCATAATATCAAAAGACTCTTGAGGGTAAAGTTACTTCATTTAAGAAATAAATAGTACCTCCCCAAATAATTAAAAGATTTGAGCATAATAAAAGGTTTAATTCAAATACTTTGTTCGTATTACTAATTTTAATAATACCAAAAAATAAATTAAAATTATGTGTATCGTCTTTTATTCGCCTATATACTAGTATTAGCAATAATTGTCGTATTACTCATGTCTCATGCAATGTCAGGTCATTTTAATTATGTTATTATTTGTTATTTTATACTTCAAATAACATATTATCTTATTATAGTAATTATTGTGTTATTATTTGTTGTTTTTGTTAGAATATGTAGCTTTTGTTATTGTTTGTTATTGTTTGTATTTCTGCTATTACTTTTTTTAATGGACTATTTTAGAGTAAAAAATAATTATTTAAGTATATCAAAATAACAAATTTAAATTTGAGTTAGAAACAAAATTTATGTACACTAGCACTCTAGCAGCTTTAACATTTCATTTTGTAGAACTATGTTAGACGTTATTGCAATTTAACTAGAAATGGTGTGAGATTTAATTTCACTCCTCCTAACATAACTATTTATTTATTTTGAACTTTCAAGATAAATAAATATAGAATTCAATATTTATATCCAACCGCCTCCCAACAAATATTAGTACTCTCCTGTCCCATTTCAAGAATTGTTTGAGCTCACAAAAAATATTTCTAAATTAAACTTAAAATTGTTTTTAATTTAATTCTCAAAAATATGTATTGTGTGATAATTAAAAGGAATTTATTAGAAGTTTAATAAAGTAATACTACTAAAGATATCTCATGGGCCGATACGTCTTCCTTATTCTGAAGTTTAATATTTAATAAGGCCTAACTTCAGAACGCCGGCCCAAACTTCATACTATTGGGTCTAAAGTTAGATTACAGCCCGTTTGGGAGGCCTTAAAAGATTGGTCAAATTAACTTAAAAATCAGATTTTGATTTATTAGAGTATTTGACAATTATCAACTTCTTTTAAGTCAAAAACTTTAAGCCAAAAATTAAAATCTTAAGTCAAACAAGACTTATTTTAAGCCAAAAACTAAAAACTAGGTGAGTTTTTTTTTTTTGGGATAATTGTATATAATAGCAAACTAATAACCTAAAATAAATGGAGTAGCTAGGTTTTGATTTAATTGTACTCCATAGCAAACGTTTGCAAAAAATTGCCAGGCGCCTCTCTCCCAAAATCTCGCTCGCCACTCTCCTCCAATCTCTCCCTCGCTTCCTCACTTTGTATACAAACACAAGTGTATAAAAATTGTTTCGAATTGTATAAAGCAGAGGAAATTGTATAAATACATATATTTTTGTTCCCCTCTTCCAGATCTCGCTCGCCACTCTCCCAAATCTCGCTCGTCACCCTCGCCTTTCTCACTTATACAAACAGAAACGAAATGTATAAATTGCGTTTCTGTTTGTATAAAGCGTGAGAAAATTGTATATACACATGCAAGTACATATATTTTCGTCCTATACACTTATAATTATACAATAAAAATACTCCCCTGCCCGATTTGTTTTGCCTTTCTCTCTTTCTCGCTTTATACAAATTTCAAATTGTATCTAATTTCTCTCTTTCTCGTTTTATACAATTGGATTCAATTGTATATTCACTGTCAAGTCTCTTTTGTCTTTCTCTCTTTCTCATTTTATACAAATTCAAATTGTATATAATCATTCTATACACTTATAATCATACAATTCATTTTATACACTTCGTTTTTATACAAGTATCTGCCCAAGTGTCTTTCTCTTTCTCGTTTTATACACTTCGTTTTATACAATTCGCTTCAACTGTATATGTATAGCGAATTATACAGTTTCTATGTTTGCTATGGAGCGCAATTATGCAAACTTTGCTATAGCATATAAATATGAATTTTTTATTTGCTATATGTGAAAGTTGCCTTTTTTTTTTCAATTGATGTTGACCAAATATATTATCTTTTTGCCCTTAATTTTTTTTTAATTATTATTATTATTATTATTATTATTATTGTTAATATTATTGTTATTATTATTATTATATTATTGTTGTTATTATATTATTATTTATTATAATTATAATAATTATTATTATATTATTATTATAATTATTATTATTATTATAATTATAATTATAATTATTATAATAATAATATCATCATTATTATTATTATTTTGTTATTACTATTATTATATTATTATCATTATCCTTATCATTATCATCATTATTATTATTATTATTATTATTATTATTATTATTATTATTATTATTATTATTATTATTATCATTATTAATAATAATTTGTGATGATAAAAAAATATGTGAATGATAGGAGATATTATTACTTATGGATATAAAATATAAATTAATTTTGTTTTAATATTTGTTAAGGATAAAATCTTAAATTAATCAACTTTTTATCATGTTAACAACTTTAAGGGTATTTCAGACATTTTGGAAAAAAAAGTGTTTATCAACACTTATTTGCTAAACACATCAACAACTTTTTTTCAACTCCAGCACTTTTATCCAAACACATAACTACTGTTTACTTATTTTAAAAATAAGTTTCAGCACTTTCAAAAGTACTTTATAAAAGTTACTTTTTTTAAGCCAATCCAAACGGGCTTTAAGAGTCGCTTGGATTGATGTAAGAAGTATTTTTTGAATGTTAAATTTAAGGGAAATTTTTCAAAATGTCAATATTTTAACATTTAAGAGGGTTCATTAACAACACTTTCAATATTTAGTTAAAATGTCAAAATTTAACTTTGTTATGTATCTTATTTATGTTCTTATTATTTTTTTTTTTTAAGAATACAATTTTTATATAACTAATTAGAGGAATTTAGGGGAGATAATTATTTTTAAAAAGGAACAAATGCTTAAAGTCTCATGAGTTACAATTTATCAAAATATATCAACTTTCATCTCTTTCTTCTTTTTTTATGATGTTCTAAAAAACACGCCTTTCTCCATTGTTCTAAAAAAAAATCCAATTTTCTTAATCTTTTTTTGTTTCTAAATACTTTTATTTACCAAAATAAATATTCAGTTTTAACTAATTATTGTTATGAAAATCATGAAATTAAAGAAGTACCACATCTATAAAATTTTAATATCAAATTTTTTCACTAATTATTGTTATGAAAATCATATAATCAAAACATTTAATATCGAATTCTCACTAATTATTGTTATGAAACCTTATGATAATACATTATACTTTTATCTATTAAATTTAAATTTTTTTAATTTAGAAATTTGAACGCCTATAAATTTATCTATTATTTGGCATACTTTTCTCACAGTTTATTTATTTTATTTTTCAGAATTTTGTATCCTTACTTAAATCGTATTTATTCCAATATGTATACCATTTGTATATGTATTCATTCTAGTTTTCATGTTGTATTTTGTATAATGAAACTTGTATTTCTTTATTAGTTTGTATATGATATCTATGTCCAATAAATATGTAGCTATTTAAGAAATACGTTTGTATTCGTATATTTTTTCACTGTGTATTTATTTTTTTCTTCAGAATCTTATTTCCTTTTTTAAGACGTATTCATTCCAATATGTATATTATTTGTATTTGTATTCGAATACAAATACAAATAAACTAATAGAAAGTTGTTCTTCCTATAAATAAAATACATAACTAATTGACATACCTTTGGGTGAATACAAATTAGGGTCAAATACAAGATTCATAAACTATTCAACATGAATTTTTTAATAAATACAAATATTGATAGTATACATAGTGATTTGAATACAAATTAAAAATGAATACCAAATTCTAAAAAAAACTATAAATATAAAACAAACTAATAGAAAATTGTTCTCCATGAGTAGACGAAGATTCTAAATTTGCATTCTGAATTTGAGGAAGGTTTCGCACACCAATTGGGTCTTGCAAATGTTTTGACCCTCTTTCTTCCCTCATTTTAGCAGCGGATCCTACATTATCCTCTATTTCTTGAGTAATAAATAATTAAAGGGTGAAAAATCACTAGAAATTGGTTGATTAAGATGGATATCTCTAGCTTCTTGGATTCAGCCATTGGAGAGTAAAACCTAACGGAAATTAAAAAATGTAATTTTTTTTTTAAGATTTAAACAAAAACAAAATCAGAAAAGAAATCTGAAAATAGGATAAAGATTAGGGATACCTTAATCAAAGAGATTCTTGTTGATCTAATTTTTGATAAAAAAACAACCAAAATATATGGCAGCGAAATATTGACAACTTGAATGTTGGAGATAAATCAGAAAAGATAAATATGAGAAAGAGAAATTTCTTTTAATGGGAGAGAGAATTAACAATTTAAAAATATAAATATGAGAGAGAATGATTTTTTTTTTAAATATATAGAATTAATTGAAAAAGGGAGATAAAATAGAAAGAAAATTGGGATACATAAAGTTTTTAAAATAATGACATTTTTTACATTATTACTACTATTTATTAAGTATGAATATTTTTCCTAAATATGTTTTTTTTAACTAGTTAACTAATTTTTCCTAAATTTAAATGATTTTTAAGTTTAAAAATAAAAAGTAGTAGAGCCCATTTGCATTGTCATGTTAATATTAGTTGTTTTATTTTGTTACTATTTGTTATTTTTTGTACTTTTATTGCAATTAATCGAGTCTATCGAAAATAACAAATGTACATTTGAGGTAGGAATAAGTTCTACCCACATATACTAGTACTTAAGCAACTTTACACTCCGTTTTGTAAAATTATATTAGGTATGTTGTTATAAAACAACTAAAAATGACGTGAGGTTTAATTTCATTCATTCTTTGAAAAACATAATTGTTTCTTCTTTCAACTTTCAAAAATAAACAAAGCTCAATATCTATTTTCATCAGCCTCCCAACAAATATAAGTACTTCTTCACCCATTTGAGCTATCGTTTTAGCTCACAAAAAATATCTCGAAATAATTACTCATATCATTTTAATAACTTAAAATTAAAATTGAAAATTATTTCATCTATATCGTAAACATTAAAAAAGTTGTTCTTCCTAATTTTGTTTAATTATCAGTTTGCCACCCATGCATAGAAACATGCTTGGTTAATCTAGAGCATGTTTTGTAAATAAAATTTATATGCATATAATGTCTACGTGTTGTGTGTTTTACTCATAAAAAAATCATTGATTAATTTAAGTAACACTATAAAGTTCATTTTGTGGTTGGGAATAGCTAATCAATACTCTTGCCATTCAATTTTTATTTATTTAATATTTACACAATTCACTATATTACTTTTTGCATATAAAATATATAGATCATGAGTCAGAACAAAAGGCAATTACCACACGACCGGATAAAAAGGGTACCACTTGTATTTAATTACTCATCATAGTTATAGTTTGCTATAATTACCACTTGCGACTAACATTATACATTAATTATGTGGGCTGACTTCGAGTTTGTATAATAGTCACGTTTGTATATGTATAATTCGCCAGGATAAACATATAAATATGTATAATTTACAATTTTTTAGCCTATATACATATACAATTCACCTCTCTCCCACTCTCCTCCCTTTCTCGCTCGCCTCTCTCCTCCCTTTCTCAATCTCGCTCGCCTCTCTCCTCCCTCTCCCAATCTCGCTTGCCATTTATACAAATGTATATGTATAATATACAGTTATATACATATACAATTCACTTCTCTCCCACTCTCTGCCCTCTCTCGCTGTCCTCCCTCTCTCGATCTCGCTCGCCTCTCTCCCCCATCTTTCAATCTCTCTAGCCATATATACAATTATCTAACCAATATACATATACATTTCACCTTTCTCCCACTCTTTTCCCCCTCTCTCTCCTCTCTCTCCCAGTCTCGCTCGCCTCTCTCCTCCATATAACATTTAGCTACAAATTGTAATTATCAAACTATAGCTATGAAGAGTAATTAATTATTTTTAAGTGGCTATATATGAAAGTTTCCTTATAAGTTCCAAACTTCCAATAATGTTTTTTTAATGTCATAGTGAAAAAGCAAAAAAAGTGATGCCTCCTTTGCTCAAAGTCCATTAGAAGTTTTCAAGTTTGGGCCATTCACATATCAAACTAATGGATTCCACCTACAATACTCTACGCTATATTTCCATACTCTTTAAATTGACAATCACTAGTTAGGCTAGAAAAATTATTCACAAATGGCACACGTTTATTATTAGAAAAATTATTCACAAATGGCACACGTTTATTATTTAATTAGGTATACAATACGTCTCTTGATAGGTAGATCTGATTTTTTTAAGGGAGTACACTATTACTTTACTATATATCATTAATTGTTAATTTATATTAGCCGTGATATTAAGCAATTTAATACATAGTTATTTTATCTCTGTTGATGTTTGAACCATACCACACTAATTAATTATCACTTTGAGTGACCATTGAACACACCCTTAATTAGTTGATCTTTTATGTAATCATTGTGATTATATTTGTTATATATCCAAAAAGTTTGGGTTTGTCCTTGATAAAATATTGTTGTGTTGCTTTTTTGATGTCCCTATTAATCTAGGCTGGTTTTCTATTTAATATGGTGACATTAAATAACTACTAAATATTAAAGCAATTGATTTCTCAAAGGATCCATATTTTCCGAAACCTACTTCTTATTAGATTATATTAGGTTTTGATTGTTATAGCTCTCGTATATTATTTAATTTTCAATGATAGATTTATCCCCACAGATTCTAGCTCTCTTGATGATTTTTTTTTAAAGTTCAATTATAAACAGCACATGGAAATGTGAATCTTTGTAGGAATTTTCTATATAATTCTCTCTTTATTGATATATATATATTTTTAAAAAAAATGGGATTGCGTTAAGTATACCTACCAAATGATGATTCATTATGTTATTAATGTGATCATTATTTAAAGGGAAAATTATATATAATGACATACTAATAAATCAAATTAATTGCTATAATTACTCTTTGATTTAATTGTGTGCCATAGCAAACTGTTTGTCAGTCACCTCTCTCCCTCAAACTCTCGCTCGCCACTCTCCTCTCTCGCTCCATCCAAGGGCGGCTCAACGTAATTGGGGCCTAAAGCGAAATTTCGATTCGCGGCCTACTATATAATACACTTTATATGCGTATTTATTCAAAATTTATATTTTACACTATTTAGATGGAAATTATTAGTACTTAATATTGTTTTTTCAGTTATTAGTTTTAGGTAAGATTTTATCAACTCAACATTGAAAAATATTCTTTAAGTGAGACAATTATTATATGTATTGTTAACATAGTGATATAAGTAAACGTTGATAAATATTAAATAAAGATGAGACTAAGAACCATAGAATTTGACTCAAGAAATTGATGACTTGGTATAACTCATATTAATATGATTATACTCTAGTAATGCTTGAAAATAAAATTTTAAAAAGAAATAAAAAAGAATTTGTAATTAATTTTTTCAAAACATTTTTCACTATTAATTCTTATTTTTAACAAAGTACAAAAAATGTTAAAGTGAATAAAATAATTTATTTTAAAAAAAATTATACTTTTTATCATAAATAATTAATTTTCAATAAAAAATTTAACACTTAATTTAATCTTAATAAAAATTTGGGGGCCCCAAAGGCAAAGGCCTTAAAAGCTAAAGCATAGAGCCGCCCCTGGCTCCATCTCTCGCTCGCTTCCTCTCACTTTTATAGAAACACAAGTGTATAAAATCTATTTCTATTAGTATAAAGCGAGAGAAAATTATATAAATACAGATATTTTTGTTCCCCTCTCTCCCCTCTCCCAGATCTCGCTCGCCACTCTCCCTAATCTCGCTCGCCACCCTCGCCTTTCTCGCTTATTCAAACAGAAACGAAATGATAAATTGCGTTTATGTTTGTATAAAGCGAGAGAAAATTGTATATACACATGCAAATACATATATTTTCGTACTATACACTTATAATTATACAATAAAAATACTCCCCTGCTCAATTTCTTTTGCCTTTCTCTCTTTCTCGTTTTATACAAATTCAAATTATATATAATTTCTCTCTTTCTCGTTTTATACAATTCGATTCAATTGTATATTCCCTGCCCAAGTCTCTTTTGCCTTTCTCTCTTTCTCATTTTATACAAATTCAAATTGTATATAATCGTTCTATACATTTATAATTATACAAATCGTTTTATACACTTCGTTTTATACAATGCTCTGCCCAAGTCTCTTTCTCTTTCTCGTTTTATACACTTCGTTTATACAATTCGCTTCAATTGTATATGTATAACGAATTATACATTTATATGTTTGTTATGGAGTGCAATTATGCAAACTTTGCTATAGCATACAAATATGAATTTTATGTTTGCTATATGTGAAAATTGCCCTTATTTAAACCGTCAATATTTTACCTATGTATATATCTTTACTGAAGAATAAGTTAAGTCTAATATTGGATCCAATTAATTAAACAAAATCTATACTTAATTGCCCTCTATGACCACCTCAACCACACCCTATGTTTGAAGATTAATTAATTATACTAAGATCAAGATTTGTACACAAAGTAATGTACTTAGAAGTTAAATTGACAAGGGTGGATTATATTTGGCCATATTTTCAATAACTCAATCACTACTAAATGAGATGTTCTTACGTGTGAGTTAATCAGCCGTAGAACTCAAATGAATGATTTAATAAGAAAAATAACGTAACATAGTGAGAAATCGCCATCTTCGATTGGGCAGTTGAGGGTCAGCAATTTACATAAATATACGAAGAAATTGCGATATATAGTGGAGCCCCTAATCCTAATGACCATGGCCATTAGATGGATCACCCAGATTTTCAAAAGTCAAATCAGAAATTTTTTAATTTATTGTTTTTGAATTTTAAAATATGATATTTATTACTGTTCGAGTTATAAATTATTTATATCTGTTAATTACATGGGCTTTTCGACAGAAATACATTATTTCAATCAAAGTTATTGAATTTTGCTGATCTAT
This sequence comes from Solanum lycopersicoides, assembly GCA_022817965.1. Taxonomy (NCBI): domain Eukaryota; kingdom Viridiplantae; phylum Streptophyta; class Magnoliopsida; order Solanales; family Solanaceae; genus Solanum; species Solanum lycopersicoides. The sequence continues at coordinate 80,816,321 of CM040619.1, forward strand.
GAATTATCATACATTCAATCCCTCCCTAATGATCATCTTGTTCTTTCGAATACAAGAGTTTCTTAGAGTATTTATGTATATATACAGAAAAACACATTCTCTTAGTTATGTCGTGTGAAGTTAATAAATTACTTTCTTCGTCTCAATTCATATAACATGATTTGATTAACCATAAAATTTAAGAAAAGTTAAAGACTTTAAAATTTATGATTTAAAACAAACCTTAGATATTTATATAACTTTAAATCACCCCATTTTTCTTGACTATGAAAAATAAAATAAAAACAAAATAGCTTCCATTAGTATTTTGAAATGACAGTTGGTGTTTTATTTTTCAACGTTATATATATATATAGAAAAAGAACATGGCAAAAGTAAAAAAAAAAAAAATTATGTTGCGAGTTGCATGTAGTGGCAGGCAAAACATGAAACCATTTTTCAATCCATCGTTTTAAAATGGTTACCAGTTTTTATATTTGTCAAGTTACTAACGGATTGAAAGTTTTAATGTGCAGATAAATTCAATAAATTACATTATTAATTACAGAGAAAATGCATATGTATCCCCAATCTCTAAGCTCTGAGGCGAACCCAGAATTTAAAGGTTTTGGATGCACCAATATAAATATAGCTCAAATATAAGGTCTAAGTTAAACTTAAACTAAAAATAAGCTTAAGCGGAATTTGAACCCTGGTCTAAAGGGTGGTATTTCTACCTTCTACCAATTGCCCAAGAGCACTTCTATATTTTTTACAGGTGCACTGTTGACTTTATCTTACTTTCTACCAGTTTTTCAAAATAGATATACATATATACATATGATTTTTTTGGAAGTTACCGGGTGCACGTGCACCCCCACGGCAAAGGATGGGTCCGCTCCTGTCTGAACTTATTTTATAAATAATTTTCTACACCTTTTCGATCTACGTGGTACTATCTTGTCCGCCCAGCACGTGTTGACATTTTATTTCAAGCTAGTATCACGTAAGCCGAAAAATGATAGAAAATTATTTATAAAATAAGTTCAGGAGGTAATAGGACCTTAGTGTAGTATAAGTGTGTCTATGAGATTTTAGACATAGGTTTACTTATGCATTTTCCCTAATTAAATAAACTCAACTTACCTATTTTTATTTTTACTACATCCTAAATATTATTGTACGAAGGATAAATTAACTTTTGGGCCTGTCTACGGTCCTCTTTTATCCAGGCCTACTAGGAGATGTTGTCAACTGGATCAATGTTTGAAATGTAACCGTTACTGTTCATTTTTTTTAATTAAGTACTAATAATCTCATTTTATTGTTAATAAAAAATTTAAATGTTTGAAGTACTTAGAAGAGTATTAAAAAATTGAGCACGTGAATTTGTGTCAGGCAAAACATTGATACAACGACTTGTTGTAGAAGTAAAATTGTTATTACAAAGGACGGTTAGGTGATTAGAGAATTAATGCTAGCACATGATCAACTAATTCATGTGAATCTTTCCCAAAAGTGGCTCTACAAATTACTCCCCCCGGTTTATTCACTAATTAATTCCAAAAATCCTCTGTGTTTACAATATGATGTGGAATTATATACTACCATCCCATGCCCATTTAAATACTAAATATTTAAATTGCAGATGATATAATATTACGATTCAATAAGGAGTAAATCAAAAATTAAAATAAATTTAATTCTGGTTATTTATAACTGGTGAGTAATCTTGAACTTTTGATCCCACCGCTCCATCATGAAAATTTTAAGTTATCAAAACTTTAATTTTGACTTATTGACTTTGAAAGTTGCTCAATGATAAAGGGCGGTAAAAAAGTTCAAGACGATTGATTTTCAAAGGTTACTAGTTGTAATTTCCTTATTGGACCATAATATCATACTATAAAGAATTTTTTAAAAAATATAAACTGTACTAAAAAATTAGCTTTTGATGAATATCGTGAGCATAAACAATAGTATAAAACTATAACTATATCTGTGGATGATTTTATTATTGTGCTTGTGCCAACCACGACTAATTCAGAACCAGCTGAGCAATATGATTGATCGATCGATTTAATTACTACCTAATATTTTTGTCTAGCAATCAAATAACTATCACAATGAATTGATGGAAATTTGCAAGATACTCTTCCTTATCCAAAAGCTATTCCTACTCCTTTTTACTGTACTTCTCTTTCTTCTTTTCTTTTTCATTCTTTCAGAGTTGTTATTATCAGAAAGAAAAGGGAAAATGTAACTGCATCTTCCTTGCACACATGGGATATGTTTTAAGAAGCCTTTACTTTTGATTTGAGAACTTTGCTTTATTCCAATCTGATCAAACAACAAAGTATCCCTATGACCCCATTAAATTAAATTAAATTAAATTAGAAGGTGATGCTCCCTTTGTATAACTTTAGTCTTCTATTTGGTTCCCTCAAATCTTTTTAGATATAGGGTATCTATCACATTTAGCTACTCATCTTTTTTTTCTTTCAAGGCTAATGATATAGACTTGGCTAGTCATCTAGAGAGCCCTTTCAATATTAGATTAGAATAAAAGGCAATCATCACATGATCGGAGAAAAAGTACAATGCATGTGTAGTATTCTCCATCTTTTATTTAGCTGGTCTGACTTTAACTTGACATGAAATTTAAAAGAGTAATTTTATTTTTTTGAATATTGTGTCTTAAATAAAGATGTGTAGAATGTATCAAAATAAATTTAAATATTGTGATTTTAAACAAGCTATATGCAAAGTTAAAATTAAAGAGTTATCGAAAAAAGAAAAAAACATTCTTTCTTGAAGCGTGCTAAAAACAAAAGTAAAACAAGCAAATTAAACTGGGAGAGTAATTTACTTTTAAGATTATCAGTCCATATCTTAATTTCTTTGATATCATCCTTTGCTTAACTCAATTAGAAGTTTGTAATTATGATCCTTTAGATATAATAAAATTGGGTTCCACCAATGTACGAGTAGGATGTGTTAGCATTCTTGAAATTGACAGGCACTATCGAGAATATTTAGTTTCGAAATCTTTTCTGTAATTATCGTTAGCTAATATTGTACTAATATATTTAGGAACTTTTCTTTCTTTATTCCTTTAATTTACTTAGTAATACCCTACTAATCTAGGTTGGTACTCTATATATATCTAGCATGATTTCCTATTAAATAAAATACGTAATCAATTGCTTTCTTGAGAATCATCTAATATGTAAGCCTTTCGTATTGTTGAGGTTTGTTACTTTTTCTAATTAAAAAAATTAAGTAATCAAGGGCAATCCATATTTTCCGTAAAACGACTTCTCTTAGGCTTTTAAGGAACCATTATTCCTACTGATCTAGCATATTAGTTTTTTAATTTTATATTGAAAAGGTTGTCTCTGTTGAACCTTTTCAATAGCGGGCTAGAGTTATGCTTTTATATATATATATATATATATATAGGAGAATCATTATTATTTTGTATTTATATATATTATTTTATATAAATTTAATTAGTCATATATTAGTTATTTACATTTTTATTTGGCTATAAATTAATTTATAAAGTCACTCTTAAATTATACAGATATTAATTTAATTAATTCATTAATTTTAGGACGGTTGACGATGCACATGCAAGGCTGAGTCTCTTTAGGATCTTATTAATTATTATAAAATAATATAATATAATATAATTCTTTACTCTATATATTGGCTAAGAAATATTGCAAGTGTGTTAGGGTCCACCATATAACATGATTCTACTAGTGTAAGTGTGACCATCTCTACTTGATTATGTATTATTATTGCAAAATTTTATTAATAATGAGTTGCAAAGAAATTTAAACTTATGATTTCAGCTTTACTTTGGTCACATGTTAATATGTTTGATCATCTCGTTTTTGAAAGCTTCGAACTGTTTGGATTGGTAGATTAAAAGTAGATGATCAACATTAATTACATATATTTGAATAAAAATGAATAATAAAGTTTAAATAAATACTCTCTTTGTTCCTATTTACTTATCAAATTTTTCCTAATTTAATTTTCCTAGTTATTTTTTATAAATCAAAGAAGGACAATCTCCCCCCCCCCCTCCTCGCACGCCCTATTATATTCTCAATTTATTACTCCCTTCGTCCGGTATTATTTGTCATGGTTTTTATTTTTAGAGTCAAATTATAAAAACTTTGACTAACATTTTAAGATGTATTTTTTTCATCATATTAATATGCAAAAAGTTCGTAATTTATAGTACTTTTCATATAGTTTTAGAATATCTATTTTTTTTGTTTAAAATATCGAATTAATGTTATCTAATTTAACTTTAAAAATTAGTCAAATTGACTTTCGAAAAGCGCAACATGACAAACAATTCCGGACGGAGGGAGTAACATTCAGTCAATGTCATTGAGATATGTAGTGAGTAAATATAGTTGGGACCCTATCAATTAATAGGGATAAAATGATAAACTTATTATATTAGTCATTGTTTTTCTAATAGATGTATCAAGTCAAAATTTAACAAGAAAAAAGAGACAGAAGTAATATACAATTAATATGCTTGGTATAAACATATTAACATGATTGAAAAAGTATTAAAAAGTTGAGAGTTGCGCGGAGTGTACTAATCGAATGGCCTTACGGGTTAAATCACTGCCAAATTTTCTTGTGAAAGGTTTAGAAGTGATCAAATTAAATTCATCTGTCTTTTCCTTTTAGAAAGTGATAACTAAATGGATCATGGTGACACAAATTTGGCAATAATTTCAAATCATTCATTAAATGAAATGCTCTTTTACGTGTGAATTAATCAATATTGGTATCTCATAAATAAGAAAAGCAACATAACATTGTGAAAGATCACAATCGTTGTACCTAATTGGAGAAGAAAAAATGAAAATACTAATCAATGGTTAAGGGGAACAAATATGTATAGATTTTGGGAGGACAAAAGGAAACAATGGATCCCACTATTGTTCCATAATCTTCCAAAATCAAATAATGTAATGGACCCCTATAGATAATTCATGGCCATGTAAGCACTAGAGTTTTATCTTCTTCTTCCAAATTGTTTGCAAAGGGTTTTGTCTTGTCTCCTTTGGGTTGTAGATCTCAACTACAACTTTAATATATGTGAAATATTTTCATTGATTTCAATAGTTCCTGTATAGCTAGTAGCATAAGGGTTGTTGTCAAATATTTCTAACTTAATGCTCTTGTTTTCTTACTGAATGTGTGTTGGAGATCATGTGATGCTTTTATTTGCCTAAGTGATATTCATGTAAGACAAAAGTTATATTGTCAGCAAACAGACATATTATATACATATATTGTTTTGTTATGGTTATAAAATCTATTGACTTAGCTAAATGATAAACAATTTAATACGGTATCAGATCAGATAAGATCAGATCACTAACTGAAGAAATATTTAGCAACCTAATGTGGTTGACTTTTATTTACGTGCTTATCGACCACCACATGATCTTGTGGTACCAAAAAATCTACTTTAGCAATACTACGAATGATTCAAGCCAAAAAGTATATATGATATTTAAAGGAATTAATTAACTTAGTCAAAACAAATAAGTTTAATAAGGTCACATCGATCCACATGTTATGTCGTACAATATTCTCTTCACCATAGTCAAGCTTAATTTCATGGGTGCATGTAGTCAAATTTGGTCCAGACCAGCTAGCTACCAATTATGGTTTCCATTGAAAATATTGCTCATATGAAGAATAAAGACACAAGTAAAATAAATAGTAGTTGCAAATTAATACCAAGTTTAACCACACTTTATTACATGGTTTTTTGTCACCCATGCCTAGAAACATGGTTGGTTCAGGTATAGATCAATTGAAAAGACATTGATAATAAATTTAAATAATATCAAATTAACGATCTTTTCAATTTGTGAATAACTCATAAATAATATTTAATGGTAACGACTACCTACCCATTAATTATTCTTTTCGTACCCTTTGTGTTTTGCATCTTCTCTAAAGTTAATTAAAGAGTCCGATAGAAATTTTAGGTACCTTTTCTTAATCAATTAATTCTTTCTTATAATTATATATTATTATAATATTTCATCATCTTATCTAAAAGTCTAAACTGTTATAGAGAACATATTTTTCTTATTTCATTATACTCTAAACACGCCCTCGAGAATCTAATTCTTTTTTCGTGGGTCAAACATTTAAAAATTCTTTTTTATATAAGTGGCGGCGAAATTTGATGCCAGTGTTGATAGTATGTTGAATTGAATAACTATCTTCGTAAGTGATGGATGAGAGAGAAAAAAAGAGAAGGGATAATGTAATATCTCCCGTGCACACACGAGATCTATTTGATCAAAAACTTTACTTAGATGAAATGAAAACTTTGCTTTATTCCAATCCGATGAAAAGCAAGGTATCCCATTAAATAAAATGAAAGTGATATATGCTCATTGGTCAACTTTAATCTTCTATTCTCATATATATATATACATCTTTTTACTCATAGGTTTGTACCTATCCTTTCTTAGGCAAGACATCTAGCTATAAATATATAAGAACTTTCAATAGATTAGAACAAAAGGCAATCACCACACGAGCGGAGAAAAAGGAGTACCACTTGTATTTATTTATACTTTTAGGTTATAAGTTCCAATAATTTTTAATGTCTTAGTGGAAAAGCTAAAAAATGATGCCTCCTTTGCTTAAGTCCATTAGAAGTTATCAAGTTTGGGCCATTCACATATCAAATTATTGGGGCCACCTATACAACGCTCTACGCTATATTTCCATACTTTTGAAATTGACAGCCACTAGCTAATTAAGCTAGGAAAAAAAATTCTTACTAATATTAGTTTATGAATAGTTTTACTAGTAATATATATGAGTAAATTATTGTTGCAACAGTATGATGATAACATCTAAAAATTTAAGATATTACTTAAAAAAAGGAATGTCAATTATTCAATACGTCCCTTCATGAATGCCTAATTTTTAAAGATCAAACTTTAATGTATTCATTGCTCACTTCCACCAATCGTCATATTGAATAACTCGACCTCACAATAGCTTTGTAACCATGATACCACTGATTGGACACACACCCGTAGTGGATCTTTTATACGCAATTATTGTTGTATATATATTTAGAAACTTTGCGTCTGTCATTGATAAAATATCATTTCATTGTGACATTACTTTATGATGTCCCTATTAATCTAGGCTTGTCATTTTATCTATAAATATGTTCACATTAAATAAATATTATTCTAACAAGTACTTTCTTAAGGATCCTTATATTTATGCATTTTATAGTTCAAATCATGCTGTGATTTTCTAATAAATAATGAAGTGACGAAGCGCAATCCTTATTTTCCGAAACCGACGTTATAATTAAATATATAGATTTGCAATGATAGATTTGTTCCCACAGAGCCTAGCTCTCTTTGAAACATTTTTTTTTAAATATTATAAGCAGCACATGGAAATATGAATCTCTGTAGGAATTTTCCGTCATTATTGATATTAAAAAACCAGTTTGGAATTGTGTTAATAGTATACCTACCAAATGATTCATTATTATACAATTGCGACTATCATTAAAAACATATATATCATAATAATAATAACAAATCATTACTGAAGAATAAATTAAGTCCAGAGGATTTAATTAATTAAAAAAAAAAATCTATACTTAATTTCCATCCATGACCACTTCAAACGACCCCCCAAAGACTGAAGCTTAATTAAATTAAGATCAACACTGTACACAAAGCCATATGTTAATGATTCTATTTGTCCAATTAATAAGTTCATTTGTCTTTTCCCGTGAAAAGTGATGTTTTCCAGCGAACAAAATTGAGAAGAGCGAATTATGTTTGGCTAAATATTCCAATTATTCGATCACACTTCTAAATGAGAAGTCATGTAGCGCGATATTAAGTGAGTATAATCAATAATATACCCAAATAAATAAATGATTTAATAGAAAAGAGCAATGTTACATATATCGAGAAATCGACATATGTAGTTCCATTGAGGAAAGTCAAATAAATATACGAAGGGATTGTGACTAATCACAAGTTATAAGGGAAGAGTAGCGCTAGATCTGGAGAAGACAAGAAAGCAATGGCTCTCCACTACGGTTCTACAAACTCACAAAAACAAAATTAAGGAGTGGACCCCCTAATGCATGCCTATTAGATCAGTAGGATTTAAGGACTGGATCACAAAATATAGATTATTTATATATATTAAGCGGATTCTTCAAACAAATACATCATATGCATATACCAACGATATCTATATTGAATTCTATCAGATCTATAAATTATACTCGTTATAATCCATCCGTTCTAAGGATTCATTCTCTTCTTTCAAATAAAAGTGTGTTTTGCCCCTTCAGTGTTGTTGATATTGACTACATTGTTTGTTTGTGTCAATTCATGGACTAATTTTATATAGCTTGAGCCAGATAAGGTCAAAAAGTTCAATCAAATCTCTTTTGATAATTATTTTTTTACATGTATAATAAATGTTAAAATCCCTTTATTAGCTAATGAATTAAATGTAGGGCAAAATAATATTATTACCAATAACGTATATATAGGCGTAATTTTGTATACGGCTTATTTATGTCTATATTTCTGAAATCTAATGTTTGAAGCCAATAGAAACTACTATACCTTTTGTCAATATTACGTAGCGCAACCTATAAACGTTGACTTTTATTGCCTGCTTAGTTAATTACTGACCAAATCAAATGGGCCAAATAGTGTATAACTAACTCAAACCGATTTTTTTTTACAATAGGTATGAATGGCAAATCGTGTATATATATTTATTTAAAGATTTAATTCTTAGTGAAACAGTTAGTAAATGTCGTGTCAGCACCTTCACATGCAATTGCTTCATTATCTCAATCACTGTATAGTATGGGAAAACAAAATAGCTTCTATTTGAAACCACGACAACCGTTATTTATCTTTCAACGTTATACAAAAATATAGCAAAGCAACTTTCGACTTGCATGTAGCAGCGGATTCAACATTTCCAGTAATCACCATTGAAAAATAGAAATTTGATGATTAAGATTTAAACTTAAATTAAAATTAATTATTAAGTCAAATAGGAATCAAAAAATTTCTCCCTCCCTATATATATATATATATATATAATGTAATTTTTTAATAAAAAAACTTGGATAAACACATCGCCTCCTCCTAGAGGCTAGATTACCAACGGATTGAAATTGTTTGTATGTGGTTAAATTCTTAAGTAAGTTAATGAATGGCGTAAATATAATAAAAACAAATTTATCTATTTTTCTTTTGATAAATTAAAAGATTCCATTCGGTACATAAATAGTATTAGTAAAATATTATTATGAGGGGTATATTAACTTTCGGGCCTGATTTACGTCCTTTTTTGGGCCAACTAGGAGATGTTGTCAATTGAATCAATATTTGAATTGAAAAGTAACCGTTAGTGCAAGTATTTATTTTTAATTAATAAACGTAAGTACTAATCATCTTAATAAATTTAGTTTACTGTATAATAAATGCTTGAAATACTAGTTGGAGATTATTAAAGAATTGAACACGTGAATTCCTGTCAGACAAAACATTGATCCAACGACTTGTAGAAATTAATAAAATTGTTACACTTATATAATTTTGAAAGTGAATAGAGTTATTACAAAGGGCGGTGGTTAGGTGATTAGAGAATTGCTAATACTTCATGGTAGTCTCGTGCCAGCAAATGATCACTTTATCTACTTCATGATTTTATTTTTTTTTGCCAAAAGTTACTTCACAATTATATTACATCCACCGATATTATTATACCTATATACCCCACCAATCAAATTCTCAAATACAAAATTTTAATACATATCTTGAACGTGAATAATATAATATAAAAAGTAATATTTTATTCGCATCCAAATTTATATTCACACTGAGGTGAAACTCAATTTTGTAATCCATTTGCATCGTAATCAACTTAACTCTCTTTTACTTACATTAGCTTTGTCCGTTACACACTTCTTCATCAATTCACTTTATCTTGGATAAAGAAAAAACAAAGTTACGCTTTAATATTACATTTAGTCAACTATTTTATTTTCTTTATTCATCTTTTAAGGGTTTTAAAGTAAATGAAATCCTTTTTTTAACTTTACCCTTGACAGCTAATAAATTTCTATAAAGAAGAAAATCCACTACTTAGAAACTATTGCGTCAAGAATATATATATATAATTTCATTTATGTAATACTGAAAAATTAATCCTTTGTGGAAATTTCGTAAGTTAGTGATACACTTCGTTAATTAATAGCAGTAGTTCTGTTTTTTATTCAATTGTCTCAATTTAGAATTCCATTTACTTTGGGTAGAGTAGATTAAGCTAGAATTGAAACGTGATTAAATTGAAATAGTCCAAAGTATAAATATAAATACTAATAGAATGTTGAAGGAAGTTACCTCAACTTATTTCTCTTGGGGAATTAAAGAAGCACGATTTGCGGATAATTTAAAATCAAAAAAAAGATCTATATTATTTTAAAAGTTGGGTTAAAATTGTAATTATATAAATTAAAAAATTACGTGAGATTTAACTTCTTTTTTTTTTAACCCTTTCTAGATAGGAGCTTTCATCTCTTTTGCTTTCTTGGTGACTCGAACTTACAATCTTCGTATTAAAAGTGAGGAGTGCTTATCTTCCGAGCAATTTCCTCACTTGTTTCTTTATTCAACTTAATAAGAAGTATAAATTCGTCCCATTTGACCTAAAAATAAATAAATAAATTACATCAAAATAGTTTTCTCATTTTGATAATTCAATCCTATAGATGAAAGTTATTTTTAATCATACCATCAACAATAAAAAAGTTTTTTTAATGCTGATCAATTCTAATAATATTCTATTAATTTTGGTTAGAATAATACCCACTCTATTTTAATTGTCTATTTTATTTTTCATTTTGACTTTTTTCTATTCATTAAAATAAAATACAAGGTAATAGTTTACTAAATTATCACTATTTAATAAAACTAAATTATTTCCTTCCTCTTAAATAATGTGCTATTATTCGTATAATTGAACACAGCTGCTAATTTGATCTTGAATTATTAAGATAATAATTATTTTGGAATAATATTTTTTGACTTAAAATGAGACGATAAGTACTGAAAACACGAGGATCAGTTCATTATGAAGTAATTAAATGTTCTTTCTGTTTAGAAAATAAATTCAATATATCTACTCCCTCCATTTAATTTAATTGTTTTGTTAAAATAATTTTTGTAATTTTTAAAAATATGTTAAACACACTAAAATGTTATTTATTTTCTAAATTTAAATATATTAAAATTAAAATTTAAAAATTATCAAGAAAATAAAGCAAAAACAAAAAAATTGAAAAAGTTTTGCGGTGCATACATTTTTTTTTTTTTGAAGAAAATAAAATTTCAAATGGACTACAAAATAGGTTGTCTTCAACACGACAACGTGCTGTTCCCCTCAAAAGCTGCTCTCTCTTACGTACTTATATTTATTAACCTCAATGCTAAATTTTATTTATCCCAATACCCACCTCTAACTTAAATAGTATGGTCCTCAAAAATACAAATTTCTAAATAAATTTTTTTAGCCTTTTATAGACTAAAATAAAATACATGTAGAAATTGTACTGTAAAATGTAAAATATAATTCTTCCACAACAAAAATATAAAAAAAGATTCTAAGAAAAGAGGATGCCCATTATCCATGTACAGTAAATCATTTTCCATATATGCCAAATTAATTATTTTACCATATTTTACGTTGTTCCAATAACTTATTTTCCTTGTACGATCTTTTCTTTAATAAAAGTAAATCATTTTTCCAAATGTTCACCATTTCATATTTTTCTGATATAAATAACAAGTAATCACACACCAAAACTTAAGAATATATTTATTTACTTCTTATTTTTATATATTTCATTTCTCTGTTTGATATTGAATTGTAATATGCTAGTATAATTTTCTTTCTATTTATATATACCCTCAATAATTATATTTACAGGAAGATATTTTTTTGTTCCAAATATAAAATAATCTTTATCTTGATTTATGCAAATACTTTTATTAAGATACCATAATATTTGAGCATTTTAATAATCATTCCTAAATTGGTGAATCAACAAATTGAGGGAAGGTATTAAAACTTTTCTTTGTTTAAACAATTGGACTCAAGTTAATTTAGAAGTTAAGAAAGGACCAAGAAAAAGAAAAAGAAAATTAGTGGACTACTATTTTTAACTTATGATAACTTTTTCTTAAAATTGCTTCTGTACCCCTATATTTGTAAAATATTGTAGGGAAGTCAAATTAAATTGAAGGTGTAATTAATAATATAATGCTGTCATTTCCATATAATGTATAAGGAGAAAAGAAAAAAAAAGGAAAAAGAAAAAGAAAAAAGAGGTCTATTTCCAAAATCTTTAAAGTGGGACACCACTCGAGAAACTTGCTATAAATATCCTTAACTTTCTTTTAAGATCCAAAAATCTAAACTTCTCCTTTTCCCCAAATTCACTTCTCCACCGTTCCCACACACTCGCTTTTGCTTCATTTCCCGTTTCTGTTAAACCATTACCGGTAATCGTGGTGATAGGATTTTTTATACTCTTCTCCGGCCGGATTGTTGAAGTTACAATGGTCGACGTAGACCGGAGGATGACCGGGCTGAATCCGGCTCACTTAGCCGGACTCCGCCGTCTCTCTGCAAGAGCCGCCGCTTCTTCTCCGTCGACTCCGATGCCTCCTCGGAATAGTCTCCTTTCGTTTTCCTTTCTTGCTGATAAAGTTATATCTCATCTAAAGAGCTCTGGTATTCAGGTTCAGGCCGGGTTGTCGGATGTGGAATTCGCTAGAGCTGAAGCAGAGTTTGGGTTTGCTTTTCCACCTGACTTAAAAGCTGTTCTCTCCGCCGGTTTACCCATCGGACCCGGTTTTCCTGACTGGCGCTCTACTGGTCCGGCTCGGTTCCAGCTTCGTGCTTCGATTGACTTACCCATCGCTGCAATTTCATTCCATATAGCTCGTAATGCTTTGTGGTCTAAGTCATGGGGTCCTAGGCCATGTGACCCAGAAAAGGCAATTAAAATAGCAAGAAATGCTCTCAAAAGAGCTCCACTTCTTATACCCATTTTCAACCATTGTTACATTCCTTGTAATCCTTGTTTAGCAGGTAACCCAATTTTCTACGTGGACGAAAATCGGATTTTCTGCTGCGGATTTGATCTATCCGACTTCTTTGATCGTGAATCATCTTTGTTCCAAACTTCAGATCCTCAGATTCTTTCAAAACAACGCTCTTTAAGTGAAAAATCCGCTGGTTCATCATCCACTTTCTCAAGAAGGAGCCTCGATACACTCTCCGGTGGTCGGACGCCGCGTTGGGTGGAGTTCTGGAGCGATGCTGCGGTAGATCGAAGGCGGAGGAACTCAAATTCGTCATCGTCATGTTCAACCTCACCGGAAAGGTACTTTGAAATGCCCAAATCCAAAATGCCTAATTGGGTCGACGAGTACTTAGATAATATCGGGTCGGTTTTAAAAGAAGGCGGATGGGCTGAATCGGATGTGAAGGAAATTGTACAAGTTACAGCTTCTGGATTCTTCGAAGGTGAAATGATATTGTTAGATAATCAAGCGGTTTTGGATGCTCTTCTTGTGAAAGCGGATCGGTTCTCGGATTCGCTCCGTAAAGCCGGGTGGAGCTCCGAAGAAGTTTCTTACGCACTAGGTTTTGATTATCGACCGGAGAAGGAGAAGAAACCGGCTAAGAAACTTTCACCGGAGTTAGCGGAAAGAATAGGGAAATTGGCTGAGTCGGTAACCCGTTCACGGTCATCCTCATAAGAATTGGTTAACCGGCTACCGGCAAACATCGAGATTCCTTTTTTCATGTTCTTTTTTAGATTTTCGAAACCTCGGGTTTGGTATATGCCTCTTTTTTGGTACAATTGATATTCAGACGCAAAAAAAAAAAAAAAACAAATACGCGTTGATGTATTATTATTAAAAAAAGTACAAAGAATTTGAAATATGGAAAAAATTAGAAGAAATTGTATTAAGTTCTCTGTTTTTCCGTATTGGAATATAAAACTTGTTGGTAAAAATGTTAAATGTTAAACAGCTGCAAGTGTTCTGGTAAATAAAACATTATAATAATAAAATGTAGTGGGTAAGGATTAAGGTGGCACAGGTTTCGAATAGGGGGAATGCACGTGTGTGACTTTATGAAGAAAAAGAGACGTTGCTTTAGGCCCCTCCCTTACGAAAACTTAGCATTGTAATTGTTCTATCTCAATTTATTTATCGTAATTTTTTTTATTTGATTTTTATCAGAAAATATTAAAATTTATATTATTTGTGGCTAAGAAAATACTATGAATCATATCAACGGCATATGATAGAGGTTCGAGTTATTTAGAGTAGAGAGGGTGGGGGCGTGGGACAGTGCATTGCTTTCGAGGTAAGCGATAGCTAGGCGACGGCGTCGTTTCGATAATTGTCAGTGTAATAAATGAGTATGCTCGTGCTGTTTGGCAAATTGTGCGGAGAAATATGTATATCTGTTTGGTTTTGGCAGGAAATTCAGTAAATAAATTTCTGCTTTTATTTCAGTTTTTCTCCTTCCACATTTAGCCCTTTTTCGGGATGCACAAAAGCCTATACATAAATTTAGAGTTTCAAAAAATAAGTGAGTTTTAAACATCCTTCTGTTTTGATATGGCCAAAAACATAAACAGATTGGGGTTTTTTCTATCTCAATTATGTTATTTTTCTATTGGATCATTGAATCAATCATAATTTATTTAATTTAAACAAATATCATATACTGATGTGAAATCAGATTTGTGAGGAATGTTGATAGAAAATACATATGTTTGTTCCAGAACTCATTAGTCCAATTGATAGTGAAAATGTTTGAAAATAATTGTATTTTACTTAAGTCATTTGAGCTCATTAGAAAATAAATGAGACTAGCACGAGTTGTCTTCAATCCTTCAATCAAAATCATTACAATTCGAACTCAATTGAAGGCATTTACAATATAAAAACCGATCAAAATTAACCAACAGTTTTTAAAAGGAATAAATTATGGGCTGTTCAATGATTCA
Organism: Solanum lycopersicoides; assembly: GCA_022817965.1. Classification (NCBI taxonomy): domain Eukaryota; kingdom Viridiplantae; phylum Streptophyta; class Magnoliopsida; order Solanales; family Solanaceae; genus Solanum; species Solanum lycopersicoides. Next base: position 80,831,478 of record CM040619.1, read on the forward strand.
ATACGAAAATGACGTAGTTGAGATACCTGAGAGAAAAAACCCAACAAATTTAAGATCTGTTTATGAGTGTCCATTTCGTGTAATTATGGAGCAATGGTTAGTTGATGTACGCATAAATTGATTTAACGCGGGCTAAGTCCGCGTACGTGTGGAAGGAAGTAGCAACTAGCAAATGAAAGGGAATGAGTATTCTTTTGAGTTGGAGAGTGGGAAAGGGATAGATAGCAATGTGTATAATACTTAAAACTTTATACATACATTTTTCTACTTTGGAATTTGGGAAGTGTTTTTGTATGAATTGAATATAATTGGGGCAGAGGAAGGCTGACACTTGAAAAACATCTCCTAGTTTGGCTTTTAAGAGACACAACAACAAGGTGCTACTTTGCTTTTGAAACCTTCAATTATTCCTGCTCTCTCTTTCTTCCTTTTCCCCCTTTTTTCTATTGCTTTTGTTTTGTTTGGTTTCTTCATTTTTAGTTGTAGTGTTGGAAGGTCTCTCTTTGTTCCCACTCTTCCAATTACAAATATATAGTGTTTACTTGTACTAATATTAAATTAATCTTGTTTACACTTTGTCTTTTTTATACTTAAAAACTCATTATCCAAGTCAAAGTGATGAGATTTTAACAAGAGATTGCTTGCTTGGTTTCCACGGACTAATTAGTCAACTTGTCTTTTACTAATTAAAAAATTTGTATGAATTATGTCCAACACCATCTTTCCCATGACATATCTACTTTCTTTGATATGTTTGTTGTCATAGAAATGACTTGTCTTAAATTTAGAAAGTTTCTAAATTACATAGATTATTGAATATATATGATGTGACACCTTTATGTTACTATTTCTTTATCTTACGAGAATTATTTTGATATTATTGTCTACCACTAAAATATATTGATCTCAACAATATTGGAAGTGAACCTAGAATAAAGTTAGTGACTTATATTATTAGTAACATATAGTAAAAATGACAATTTTTTTACGATAGTAAGTCCATTGTTATAATGTCCCTTCGAATTTGCTCAATGTCCTTCATAAATGTTCTCAATTGTGACCATGTGACATTTTGATGATTGAAAAATAAACTATTATAGTTTGTTAAATAAATTCAAGTAACTGATTTAAAATTTGAGATAGAGAAAATTAGCGGTTATCCCATTGTGTAGTTGGGAGTGGTTTAACAATAGGTAGAGAACCATGACATTACCAAAAAAAATGGTAAAAGAATTTGAATTTCAAACTTCAAAAATTTGAAGACAATAATGCAAAAAGAAAGAGATGTAGAAGACAAGCAAATTCAGTTAAAAAAGTGTTGCTGCACGTGAGTTGGCTTGTAAGATTGATATAATAGGACTAACCGTACGTCTAAAATGGATAGTTTATATAAGTGGTTGTGGTGGGGAAACACTAATGGTGGGGACTTATTTCACGTTCTAACATTTGTACAATTTTGTTAGTATTTTCAAATTCAAAATGGTGAAATTTGTGAATGTAATGTACCAAACAATCTGTTTTTTTATTACAGTTTCAGTGTAACACAATTTCATTTGAAAGGATTCTTTGTACTAGCACAAACATAATTGTCTTTTGTCAGCTGTACGTTACGATCATATATATATATGATACAGAGACAATAGCTTGGTATTATCTCCTTTCTATGCCAAATTATAATTACAAGACATTCCAATTAGAGGCTATAAAACATATTAATTTCCTTAAGTAGTTGATTTTTTTGTTGCTATACTTATAGCAAGGTACAAACAAATACTAAATAAAGTTAGTTAGCTAGTCGTCTCATGATAAGAGTATTTGTCTAACTTGATCTTTAAAGAAATTAGTGGTTTTAGTCTTTATATTGACAAATTCTGTTTTTTTTGTCCTTGATCAAGGCTGAAAATTCTCATAAATTTCAAAATATGATTTTAGAGAAAATCTATGATGTAACGCTAGTTAATAGTGGAATTGAACAAAGTAATATACATAATACCAATAGAAACTAGAAAAAAGGAATGATCGGGCAGGATGAAATGTGAGAGGAACATGCCTCTTTAAATTTATTTTTTTGATTTCTCACCCGGTATCCGAAGCCCACACTCTTTGAATAGTTGAAACATGACATCTTAGAATGTGTAGTTAAAGTTTTGATAAAGGAATATAAGATGTAGTCAATTCTAAGCTGAACAAAATCCAAGGAACGGCTAAAACTCACCAAAGCATGAAGATTGTAGTTTCTTATTAACCAGTAGGGGCCATTTTCCACTTTGAAGCATCCAATATTTACACATGTAATAAATAGTATATTATTATTGCATTTGGTACTTTATTAACAATCACACCATAACGGCATTCTTTAGGGAGCGCATCAAACATTTGTTAATACTAGGATTATATATCTCTACTAGGATTGTATTATACTAAGGAGTTTCCATCTTTATGTTTTCTGGGTGACTTAAATTTATTGTCTTAAAAAAAAAATTAAAAAATGCTTATCATCTGAACAAAACACCTTTCCCTTTCTTAATGTTTCTATAAGCTTTTATTTGACAAGTGTCATCATCATTTATTCCTAGGGGAAATGGTCACTCTTTGTTTTCAGATAGAATTATCAGTGTGTCATTTTATCACGAAAAAAAATATAAGTAGTGATCATTTATTTGCTTCGAGAGGAAGCCTATTCCAAATGGCTCCTCAATAATCATTGCTTATATCATGTCATAATAAAAGGAGACGTTAACTTAGAAAAAATCCTCTAAACAATGAAAATAACTATTGCTTTCAATGTGAGACTACTATGTTGTACTTGACTAAATTTGAAATTGACTGGTCTTCTAACCAAACAAAGGAATCCTTTCAAAGACTATAATTAAACGATGAAGAAAAAAATATGACGAGTCAAGTAGGGTAGGAGCCATTAGCCGTTGGGGTTTATTTTCACATGGAGATACACTTGCTTGACCCAATCTAAGTGTGGGATACAATAATTGACACACAAAGTTTACCTCTATTCTTAAAAATTGAAACTCTATTTATGATATTTATATAGCATGAATTATGTAATTGATGTAGTAATTAATTTTGAATTACCCATATCAGAAGAGAAATGTAAATTCAAAACACAAGTATTGTATGTGTCCTGATTTCTAAGTTATTATAATCTATCTATAAACGAAAATTTTGATGTCGGAGACAATTATTTTCGAAGAGGTATCAACTAATGTTTTTTGTTAAAAAATTATATCGGGTAGATTATAAATACTTATTAGCTTTTCAATTATATATATACAGGAATTTAAATTCACATACATTCAAATTTTAGTGTGAAAATATTGTTCATTTTGCCTCAGTTTATCCTATTTACGTATCTTTTTAGTCAGTCAAAAGAAAATGACATATTTTTACATTTAGTAAATTTTAACTTCAAGATGTTAATTTTATTCTTCATGAAATGATTTTTAATCACACAAATATTTATAATTTATTTTAGATTATTAAGTAACAAAATTATCCTATCATTCTTATTTTTTATGCCGAATCAAACTAAATATATAAATTGAGATAGAAAAAATAATATTAAATGATTTCTTTCTTTATCTATTGTTGAATGATTATGAGTAGTAAATGGTGCTAACGGTCAGCAACTGAATCTGAAACCGACCGTTGGGTTTCATCACATGTCAATTCACCGCCATAAAATGGTGATCATCATGTGCCATACTGCCTTCTGATGATGTGTAGAACCTAACGTGTCTCCCGTATTTAATTCTGGACATGTAATTAATTCAATTTTAATTATTGTGACAAAACGAGGTTTTCTTCTTTTGACCACCGGATTTTAACAAATTCCTTTCACCTGATTTTTACATACTTACTTACTTAGAATAAGAGAAAAATATATAAATTCACTAATTTGAACTTCAAAAATATTAGTACAATTGTTACTAGTAAAGCTATTAATTCGATTATATGAGGCGTTGATTTGTTATCTTTTGATTTTCCCATTTTTTTTAAATCTTTGGGGGATAAAATAGCAAGGGAATGGAGCATTAAATGAAATTTGTCATGATGTCTGAAGAAGCGGTGGATAGTGGCCTCTGTTTGTTTTCTGGTCCGTGAAATGTTGCAATAAATACTTTTCTTTCTTACAAAGTTAGTTATGTTCATAGCCTGCTGAATAGTAAAAATACTAACTAAGGCAAGTGACGCCATTTGCCTCCAATTGCCATGTGAACATGTTGAAAGATTTAGCAACTTATCACTTCTCAGGTTGAAGTAAAATAGAAATCACATTGTTTTTAGGTACACGTAATATCGCTAATACAAGACTACTCTATATATCCAAAGATTAATCAAAGGGAGTGCGGATGAAACATTAGGTGACTAGTTAACCTGACCATTCTGTTGGAAATTTGTTTATTGTAAAAGAGGCTTGCCTAGATGCGAGTTCGTGAATTCAGACGATGCAGTAGCTTTTTCATAAATTTTATATAAATACTATGGAAATTATGTACAATTTCTAATAAAATTGATTGACAACTCAATAATACAGTACCAGAAGAAAACTTAGAACCCTAAACTCCTAATACTGATTCTGCCCATAAGGCCCTCAGTAGTATGATTAAATAGATAACAAAAGCAACGTGACCATACTAAAGAGGCTTGCCCCTTAGTAGTATGATGAAATAGAAAACTTGTGATTTTCAAAACAGTGTCTGATAAAAAAAAAATGAGCTGACTATATCAGAGATATTTTTCGAAAAAATTCTGCAGTTCTTACATGAAGAGTTGAAAATTGGGTATATCTTCAAATTTGGAAAATTGAGCACTTCTATTGTTTTGCGTAGTCTACTAGAAGGAATTTTTTGAGCTGCGACCGTTCTTCTAAAGGTAACAAATATCTTATAGTATTAGGATAATATTTTTTATTCTTTGAAATATTTCATATCAAAGTGTAGTCACAAATTAATTTTACCAAATCAATCTAACGTGAACATTTTACCATAAATGTTTATTATATGCATTTGATATGTGAGTCGGATCATTATATTATATCAATAATCTTAACTAATGACTAGAGTTCATATGCTATTAATTATATTACAAAATAAGATATATGTTTTCGGACAAATTAGCAAAAGTAATAAATAATAACTTCTACTAAATTACTTATTAAAAATTTCTTATTATCTTTTATTTTATTAATAAAGAGAAATTAAACTTCAATCCAATATGATTTTTAGCTAATTGTTGTAACAATAGCAAAATAATTGCTAAAAATACTCACCTTCTAGTATGCATATTACAAAAAAAAACCTTGGATGAAATTCTTTTTTCGTCTTTCTCATCTTAGAGAATTCAACTTTTCTACACTAAAAAAGAAGAAAGAGCATAAAAATTAAATATAGAGCACAAGAAATAAAGATACAAGAAGTAGGAAAGGAAAAGAATAAATAAAAAAAGTACAAATTACCTAAGCAAAGCAGAGAGGAAAGAGCGATTTCTAAAAAAAAAGAGAGAAAAGAGTGTTGGAAAAGTGTTCGTGAATAATTCACATATATTTTAAATATTATTTAATAAAAACTTAGTTTTAAATGATAAAAAACAATCAATTCTTGGTTTGTTGTGTAAAGACACAAATATATATTTTTGGTATTTTGAGATTTCTTCTTCAAAATATCTTTCTAATGTCCATATCCTAATAATTATTTTGTAACTTAATAAAAGAAAAGAAAAAAATACTTAACCTCTTTTTGTCAATTTTTTTTCTTTCACCCATAACATTAATATGATTACCATATTATACTTCTAGATAAACCAAAATAATCAAAATAAGATGAAAAGAAACCCACATATCAAATATCAAATTTATGTTGTTTATTATGTCAAATTATCACCTTTAACAAATAAAAATATGATTGTAAAATTAATAAAACGTAAACATACACAAATAAAAAAATAAAAAGTTATATAAATCAAATCTCTACCGTTATTTTTTAAAGAATATAAACAACGTTCTTCAAACTAATCATCCAGCTATATAGAATTAAAATGTAAAAAATAGTGAATCGTAATTTTCTTTACTTTTTACTATTTTGAATTTCCTGGATAATTGATTTATTTGGACATAGCTTATTTGACCGGCTAAATTTAAGAATTCAAAAGTCCTTTTTTTTTTCTATACTCACAAAAATGTTTATTTATTTCTTTTAAAAAAGGTGTTTGTCTAAGCTTTTGAGTGAAAATAATAAATATTTCTGAAAAGCAATAAAACTATTTTTTAGTGTTTTTAAAAAAAAATGTATTTCTCCTAGAAAAACTTTTGAAAAAAAAAAAAACTTATAAATATCTTTATTAAATATAACATAAATTAAATCTCATCCAAATTACTTCTAAAATTCTGAATAAGCTGATTTTAGCCAAACAAACTGTGTGTAAACCAAATATGTTGTGCAATATGGACTATGGTCTAAACTTTTTCAAGGTTAATCAACTACTAACATAAACTTCGGAATTGGAGCATATAATTGTTTTTATAAAATTAGCAGTTAATTTTTGAAATTGAAGACTTGTTATACGAAAATATTTATGAAGTAGGCTCTAGACTATAATTGTATATATACATAGAGAAGTAGTAGTATATTTTTAGCAATGGTAGAATAAGAGACAATGACCATGACTTTCTCCAGATTTCTTTTGGAGAAAGCCAAATAATCTCTGTATTTTCTTCGATGGATCTTTTCTAAAACCTACAGTATACAAAATTAGCTATGCTTAAATTGCTCAATGCCTGATGTTTACTATAAAATGCTGTACAATTTCCCGTTTATATCAGGTCAAGCTTTACGCTGCCCCCACTGCTTCGCGCTCTTCCTTCCTTTCAGCAGTTTTTGGTGGAAATTTCATTGCTTTAACACGAAATGCTGCCTGCACATGATGGTTTTAAAAGAATAATGTCATTGCCAATGCCAAAGTTTCGCGTTTTGCATATCACAGAAGATACTTCGATGAATCTCACCTTATCAGAACCAAATTCGATAACATCTGATGGATGAAAACGTGTAGGGAAGTTTGGAGACGTCCGGTATCTTCTGCCTTCATTACTACATGATAACGCAGATCAATCGTAATTATTGTTTTCATAAAAATCGGATATCTAATAGTAGAGTTGTATACAGGAACAGATGGAACTTACTCTCTAACCCAGGTACCATGTTCACTTCCTAAATCAGTTACAAAAAATGCTCCGTCTTTGCATGATATTCGGGCGTGCATTTCAGATACCTGAGAGTAAAAAAGAAATTTGACAATTCAATCATGCATTCACCAGAAGAAGGTCCAGGATACTTAGCTATAGAATAATATGGCAATCACCTGTGGCAAAGGTAAAACTATTGATTTTCCAGGAATGTCTGTATGTGAGACGGACCTGAAACCAAAAGGTTGTCAGTGACTATTCTAATAAAACAATATCGCGTTATACATTCTCCCTTTACAGCCAAGTGAAATTCATTTCTTGTCTGGTTCACAGTTTTGAAAGTATGCGCATGGATTGGATGTGTAAATTAGAGGAGATTGATGGTGAAATATTTGCACCATAGTGTATGATTATGTCGAGAGTTAAGTAATAAAATGACTTGAACTATTTAAATCTTGTAAACTATGTGCCACAAAGACGTAACAGTCAGCTATGAACAATCTTAAATCCAATAAACCATAACCTAAAAGCATACCCGACAGTGCAAGGGACATCCTCATCTCTGCTTAAAACAATAGCTTCTAAACCAGAAGAGCCATTCCCCGCAGGTAAAAGTAACCACCTGAAAGATAAAAATTAAGCATCCAAATTAGCAAGCAAACTAGAAAAACAGGACATACATATAAATGAAATTTGTAAAGATTATGCTTGTCAAACTCACTCTGCATCAGTAGCACGCTCTAAAGCATCATCATCCTCAAACCATTTTCTCAATTGGTCATTTGCCTTCATCACCACAATAAAAGTGTATTAATACTCCCATAAAATTCATACTTGTTAATTATGTAACAATGGAAACCACAATTTTTTATGTGCATAATTCCTTAGTCTACATACTTTCTCAGATAGCCTGCAATGTTTTATTCTGCCTTCAAGCTTGTCCCTGCAAGAAAAAAAAAAACCGAGTCAAACGACTTAGTATATCAACTTCCAAGAATCCATTGAACTCATCAAGGATGAGGGAAAGCTCAACTTCTAATTTTTCCGAATAAAAAAGAACTAATAATTTGAAGCTCAAGTACAATAAAAGAATTTCCAGTAAAAGCTCTGACTAAACAGAATAATCATGAACCATTGAACTGTGATAAAAGGCAGGGTTCACCGCAAGAAGCATTTGAAGTAAAAATAAATATATGGCTTTGCGATTTCACTCTCCAGCTATAGGCTGATCACGTAAGTAAACCAAGATCATGTTTAAAATATTGAATCAAGAAAAGGCTTGCATATTCCCTACCCATTGCCTCCTAGAACCCAACTTAACATCAGAGGCATTCCCAAGTCAATAAAAACTCTTCCACCAACTCTTCCAGGATGTGGTATTCTATACTGCGTCAAAAACTGCAAAAAATAATAGAAATCCATATCATAAGAAGAGCTCTGCTAAATCAGACAACTTAGCTACTCATATTTCAAATATAGACAGATTTCCATACTGATAGTGGACCAAGTCCGACGCCAAGATAAGCCTTGTAAGTAGATGCCATGATTGCAGCCATTCTAGCCAGTCCATGGATGACTCCAACTCGAAGTTTTCTAGCACTTTCATAGCTGTGGATGAGGGAAATCATAAAAGGATCAGCTGACCGGCAGAAACAGAAACTGTTCAAATCAATTTATCTTCATTCAGGCAGTTAAAGCAGGCCTTCTTGGCTGGTAGTAGGGTGAAGTTAAGACTTCATCCAATTTCAAATGACTTTTCAATTATCATGAAGTCGCAACCTGTATTCAAGCAACCACTATACAGCACTTGAGCCAATAAATAACGGATTACCTCCTTAAAGATGAGATGATATCCACAGGGCTTCCAGACTCGGCACTTCGACTACATGCTTTGTCAAGTTCCAGTGCTAGTTGATAGCTATCCTGTAGTTGTAAAAGGAAACATTCAGTGGCTTACACAACATAACAATAATACCCTGCTTCTTAGTTCTTAGCAAGAAGGGACTAAGGGATACAATCGACCAATAATACCATGTTAATTAAGTGAAGTAAAAAAGGTTAATATAAAGAGTGTACCTCTATGGCCATGCATCCGCCTTGACCCAAATTAGGCTGCATAGCATGGACAGAGTCCCCAAGCAATGTTACACGACCTCTTCCCCAACTAAAGGTTGGCGGTCTATCATAGATGTCACGACGAAGAATTGCATCTTCATCTGTGGCAACTAATAGGTCTATAACATTGTCACACCATCCCCCAAATATTTTAAGCAATCTTTCCTTTTTACCTGCAGCATGAACAGATAAACTATTGAACAACCAATGTAATGACAATATGACTACAAATATTTCCTAACCTCTTGAGCATCATAGTGGCAATTTAAAGTGTCATGATACCATACTCATCTCATGCAGCGCTACCCCCCCCCCCCAAAGGTTTGTGATTCTTCTATCCAAACTGGTACTACTACAACGATTTAGTAAGACATGTCTTTCATCTACAAGTTAATAAACAGTTTCTGTGGTAAAGTAAGGACATCACATCTATGAGAGAAACAAACAATTGTGGTGCATCATTCTCTGAAACTCTTCAAAAAGGAAGTAGATGAGTAAGAGTGCACCTGCTTACCAAAAGTTAGTTTATGCATGAATCAGCACTTCATTCAAAACTTTCCAACTCACAATTCATTGAATCTATCTCATTCTAATCTTGAGTTCTTCTTTACCTTATTGCAGCACTATAATCAGGTCTCAACAAGGAAAAATCCTTGAGAAACCCCTTGGGTTAAATTAACATTACTTAACAAGTCAAGCATTCAGAAACATCTTCTAGTACACGTTTAAATCAAGAACTATAGTAAATAGTTTTAAGCGGCCTAAAAGCTTTTACCGTTTGTGGCATCCGCACCACCAGCTGGTTCATTGTAAAATGCATACCACTGCATCTTGCCTCCCCCCACATCTGAAGAAACAAAGTACTGTTTGTGGCCCAAAAAGACTCGGTACCTTCAGAAAAGAAATCTCAATTTAACCTTTATTATGAAAACATATCATGAGCAAAAAGGGACCAGCTAAGGACATGAAGAGGGAAAACACAATCCTATAAGTAAGAATATCATACCCAACTGTATCAATATCAGCTGGAACAAAATCTGCAATTCCAGTATAACAAGTGTAGCCAGAGTAAGTAGCTTCACTAGGTCCGAATAAATTAGTCCGTACCTACAATTAAACACCAACGTTTGAGATCATCCATACCAAGTCGAATTGACCAACAAAGTCTCACTACACAATAAAGACTCATTTTTTTTCAACATGGACCACAATCTCAAAGTAACATATGAACAAGTTACTCTATCCTTGTAATCAACCCAAGTAGCAATATTAGAAGGAAATAGAATGAGACTGATTTTGAATACCTTAGACCTTATGCCATCAGCACCAACCAGAAGATCACCTGTAAATCGCTGTCCATTCTCAAGAACCACACTAACCTGATTTCACACAAACATGAGAAGCTATAATGAAAATTGATTAGTAAGACACAACAATTAGCTACCATTGACACTGATCGACACAATCTTAAATAAAACTAACAAAAGTTCTAATCTTTCTTGATATTTTGAGTATAGCAGATAGCCAGATACCTTCTCTCCATCATCCTCAAAGTCTACAACATTACTTTCATTCATAATTATCTCCTCCCCAACAGCACGTGCAAGGATCTGCTGCAAAGTCATGCGACTGATAACTCTTGTCACTGGAAGTCCACGTTCCACTGCTGGAGTGAACGTATCAAACTTGCAATACCTGAAAACCAACTACTGTCACTGTGTGCAGTTCAAGAACTAAAGGAACTGTTCTCACAACAAAGCTGTTCATACAATAATGAGACTAATTTATCAATCTGATTGCAGGTAAAGATGGATCCTTTTCCGGAATAAGCTCGACAACTATGACTCAATAAACTTTTGACTAAATGAATTATTTTCCCTCAACTAATTTAAGTATAATTTTCTGATAGACTAAGTATTTCATTATTTTCTTCAATTATCCTTAGTAAAAGCTTATGTATGATTGTTACTGTTAATAACATGAAGAGTTTCTGTTCGGACAACCACACAAGTAGGTTCTGAGGAGGGTGGTATCCCTGACTTTTGATGTCGACAAAGGTAAAACATATCAGAGTAAAGCATAAACAAGCACCTAATTAGCACAAAGGAAATCATAGTGATGTGAATTTACCAGTTGCCAGAAATACCATCAACCAAGCCATTAATCCTTTGACCAGTGATGCAGCCAGCATTCATGATGTCTTCAGCAACATCCAAATCAATTGCTTCCAAAGCAGCCAATGCATTGCTCTGTATCTGAATTGGACCTCTATATTGTCCCTCTCCTCTGATAGCACTTAAATCCCTCTCAAACACCAACACATCAAACCCCTTTTTCTTTGCTGCCAAAGCAAAAACTAACCCACCGATCCCACCACCCGCAACAAGTACTTTCAACTTCTTCTGTGGAACCTTCAAATCACCGTTAACCCCAGAGTCACTCTTCTCTGTAGGAGTAACTGGAGCTTCAGCAAGTGTGGCTTTTACTTTTACTCTTTTAACCTTGTTGATATGCCCATTTTCGAAGCTCCTACAAGGTAAAGAATGATATAACTCTGCAGAAAAGTCCTTGGAAATCAATAAAGGTAGCTGCTTTCTTGATAAAACTGAAGTGGAAGGATGAACTGAAGTGTAAAACAGAGTTGAATACATCTTTTACTTGAACCCCAGTTCAAGAAAAGAATTTCTTCCAATGTATGTATGATTCAGTGAAAAGAAGATTTATTGAAATTGTTAATTAGGCCAAAGAAAGTGGGTGAAAGTGAGGAGATGGTGGTGGGGCAAGGAAGATTGATAACCAAACAAGTAATATATGATTCATCAGTGAAAAGAAGAAGTTAGATGATATATAGGAGTTGTTAATTAGGCCAAAGTTTGTTAGTTATGCATTTGAAAAGGAAGTGGAAATTTGTGGGTGATAGTGGTGGTGGGGCAGAGGAAGATTGAGAACCAATCCATGGTGCATTAAGCAGCACCAATGATGTAGATTCCATGGCCAGGTGGCTTCTCATTGTTGCTTCTTTCTATGACTAAGCTCAGCCAGATCTTTGACTCTTGTTCACTCATAAATGGTGGATATTTTGTTTTACCTGATTGACTTATGCATCTTTTTTCTTTATCCCTCCTACTTTATTTTTTTAGTCTGTTTTAATATAAATTTTTTTTTTTATATATTTTAGTTTCAGCTTTTCACCGATTTAAAGAATAATTTTATACATTTAGATAACTTTAATTTAGAACTAAAATTTTTAAAAATTATTTTTATATTTTAAATTTCATATCAAATCAAACTAGATCCTTCTTTTTACAATATTTTGAGATTTTGACCCTCAAAAAGTAAAATTCTTTTAATAGCTAGTATGTTGTATTTTTTTTAGGCTATATGTAGGAGAATCCAAATTAACCCGATAGTGGTCTAAAAAAGAGGAAACGATGAAGTTTGTATAATTTTAAGGATTGTTTGTTTTTAATTCAAATGTCTTTAAATGTCAAGATGTTATATTTACATCTAATTCTATAGTTTTTATTTCCTCAAATGAAAAAATTAATAAACCCACAATTTAAATATTCTATTCATATTAGGTTATAAAGTGATGGGATTAATTGGTGTTATCTAATAGCTAGTGATCATGTTAGTTAATAGTGGTGATTGTCAAACAATAAAGGTGAAGTTAATTGGTGATGGTAATAACTAGTAATTTTAGTAATACTTAGCACTGATGATGGTTGAAATAAACGATGGATTTTATAAGGATATAGTTGGTGTGAACATCTTGGTTGCAACGATTGTCATCGTTAATGATAACACGACTATAGTAATTGATAATGATAGTGATGATAATTGTGAAATAAAATAGTAGTAGAGTTTGTAAGTTTTGGAGGTAATTATTAGTGGTACTATTAATAGTGATTTGCATAGTAATTGTACAAAGATAACTCGTGGTGATTATTAAGTATTGAAACTTTAATAATAAGTCATCTTCACAAAAAAAATGATATATCTATGTTTAATAATATTAAACTGCTATTTCAAATAAAGAAAGATACATTAAATAATAAAATCATTAAAAAATAATCACACTTCGGGTTTTGTGGTTTCTTCGTAGGGCAGTAATTGTACAAACAAAATACCATAACATGGGGTTTAGGATATTTTGAAATTGACTAGCCTACAAAAACAAAAAAAGAACATTGAAAATAAATTAAATGGCACACACTGTAAAACGTAGTCCAGAACACAGCCAGAAAATAATTCGACAAAAAATAATATATTTCCATACTTATCAATAAAAATTGTGGTAAAATGCTAAATATTTTTTCATAGTTTATATTAGAAAAGTACTTCATCTACGAGTTTGGCCACTTAAAAAGAAAAAGGAGAGAGACCTTGTTGAGGGAAATAAAGACTGAATTTGGATATTTTGATGGTTTTGTGATATAAAATTTTAGACAAGTCATCATCCATGTGGTTTTGTTATAATAAAATAAAGCAATTATGTGGTGCAAAGCTAAAACGTCTCTGTTTCCTTGCCAAGATATTTTTTAGAAATGTCTTTTCTAGTATTATTCAAAAAATAAAACTAAATACTTAAGAATATAGATTTTTCTTTGGCTGAAATTATGCAAATTGAAGAATATTCATCAAAAATATGTTTTTTACGGAGTATTTCAAATCTATTTATTGATTTTATGGGTCAGAAGATAGAATCTGAACTTTACGATTTTTAAATTTGTCATGATATTTATAAATCTTAGAATACTCTAAATACATGTTAGACTCTTAAATTGTGATAGACTCCACGAAGTACTACAATTTCATCCTTCGATAACATGAAATCCTTATAATATCGATTACATAATTCTAACCTTCAAATATTTTGGGGTTTCCTTAAAATTTAAGAGAAATTAAATTTGAAATTTATAAGCATTAAAGATTGACAATAAGTATGTAGATGTTAGTTAAAGACTAATTGTGAGGGAAAATTACTTATGTCCAGAAGAGAGATGATCATTTCTTATTTCCCTTCTTTTAGTGGAAAATAATTTCCTTTTCTAGCAATTCTAATATTTACTTCCATCTTTGATTAAACAATTTGTGAGTGATAACTGAAAATCATAAAGTAACTTGCTATTTTACTTTAAATAATATTATTTGGCATTTAGTCCATTTCTTTCTTTTCCAAAAGAAGAACCAACAGATACCAAATTCTCCACTTGGTTGCTGAATGATTTTCTATTAATTGGAATTAATACTTCTGTTTAGTTGGAATAAGATTTTGGAATTTGAGGAGAGATTCATCAATTAGCTTTTACAGCTATATAATTAAGCAACATTTTATATTTTTATCAACTAATAATTAAATTCATGGGACTTCACTAGAGTCGTCAAAATGGGCTTGATCCGCGAGGCCGATCCAATCCAACCCTTGAATTAAGTGAGGTTGGACCTATTCTTTTGGCCCATTTAGAAACGAGGCTTTTTAGCTCAGCCTCACTTGGCCCGCTAGTCTCGGAGGCCCAACCCTCTAGCCTCAGAGGCCCATTTATATGGAAATGTTTTATCAATAAATATGTTAAAAACAATAAAAATCAAGTCTTTTAAACCAACTTGTTTTTTGTGGGAAGAATGATGAATGATGAACATTTTTTCGCTAAATCTTACGTTGATTATTATGTACATTCACCGAAGTGTGAGATTCATAAATAATTCTATAAGTATTCGTTGAAGTGTGTGATTCATAAATGAAAATATGTATGTATTGATGTCCTGTTCATAGACGTCAACATTCGATTCTCTTAGATACTCCTTCTAAGAGAGTAATATTGTTCATTTTTTTATTGAATGGCCAACCAGTTCCAACCTGCGGCCCGCTTAGGGATGGATTGGGCCACTATTTTACTGGTCCTTTAACTAAAAGGGTCAGCCTGCCCCAACCCATTTAACTCTCTAGCCCGTTGGGTTGAGTTGGGTCGGGCCAGCCCATTTAGACAGCTCTAAACTTCACATGTGCAATGTATTTTCATTTTATTTTGTTTGTTTATAGGTATCTTTTATTTTTGGTATAATATCTAAACATGACTCTTAATTTGGCGTTAGTTGGCAACTATGATCCTTAATTTTAGATGTGCACAAGTAGACACTTAAACTTGTATAAAATTGAACAA
Organism: Solanum lycopersicoides; assembly: GCA_022817965.1. NCBI lineage: Eukaryota > Viridiplantae > Streptophyta > Magnoliopsida > Solanales > Solanaceae > Solanum > Solanum lycopersicoides. The sequence continues at coordinate 80,846,955 of CM040619.1, forward strand.
ATTAACACATTTGTCTTACATGGCACCCTACATGGAAATTTTGTGTCATACGTGTAGTAGGACACATGTGTCTACTTATTCAATTTCATACAAGTTTAAGTGTCTACTTGTGCACATTTAAAGTTAAGGGTCATAGTTGTCAACTAATATCAAGTTAATAGTCATATTTATGTATTATGTCTTTATTATTATTTAACTTTTCAATTATTAACTAATTAGATGTGAGTTGAGTATGGTTTTAAAATTATATATGTAGCCTTGCTACAACACTTTCTTTTATGTTCTTTTCATAAGATGAGATTACTGTTCCCAAGAAAACTCATATCAACACTATAAGCATAGCTAGCCCTACACTCCATGGTAGCAGCTAGCTTATTCTAGTATATGACTTGTCTCTTTCATTTCTAGTAAATCATTTTTATAATGTTATTTGTTGGGTTATGTTAATTTCTGGTAAAAAAAAAAAAGTTGTCCATCAAAGCTTAAATTAATAGAATAAAAAATAGTAAAAGTGTCATTTCTGCAGATTTTGAACCTTTGTGGCAAAATTCAAACACCCTCTTTTAAAGACCTCTTTCTAGTATACTTACTATTAAGAACGTAAAATAAAATAGTATCATTTAATTGACAAAACTATTAGTACCTCTTTCAACTCAATGTCCAGTCATTTTATTTTATACATCAGACACAATAAGTTAAACTTCTTCATATACTTGACAACTTGTAATTCTTCATAAAAGAGAACTCATAATTTGTACCAAGTTCAAAGTTCGAATAGAAGGCAGAGTCTCATAAATTGGAAGATACTTAACCACATCTTTTAAAGAAAGTACTCCCTCCGTTTAAAAAAAATGATCTTCTTTCTTTTTTAGTATGTTTCAAAAAGAATGATCTTTTTCTTTTTTTTGGTAATAACTTTTCACGTGGCATATTTAAGATCACAAGATTAAAGGACAATTTTTTATATTTGACATTACTTTAATTTAAGACCACATGATCAAAAGTCTTCTTTATTTTCTTAAACTTCGTACCAAGTCAAACTAGGTCATTTTTTGTAAAACGGAGGGAGTAGCATTTGTTTTAAAATGATGAGCTACTTATAAGCTGTTTTTAGGAATGTATGGTAGGACACTAGGACCTAGGAATTTCTGCCTATTTGTTTGAATTCCTCTAGTCATTTAATTTAATGTTGGTATAAATGTCATCCACTCTTCTTCCTATATTTACAGGCCCCCACCTCAAAAATAAACAAAGAAGATAAGACTTAAATTTTAAAAAAAAAAAAATTAGAATGTGACTTATAGCAGTCAATAAAATTGATATAAAACCAATAATCTAAGCTTTGATATGCAAAATCATGTGCTAATAAAAAGTAATCACAATTGAAATAATTGATATGTGTCAATGAAAAGAAATGGAGGTGCAATGCTCCAAAAAGTATAATCCCAAATTTAAGCTTACTCACGTGGGAATGCCCATTTATTTTGGACAAATTTGTTTGTGCCAACCCTCACCCATTTCTTGCTTCTGTCGGTCCTCCTCTCCTTTTCCATACTTACGAAACTTCTCTGCTATTCCTTTTTAATGTTTTGTTCCGAGAATTTCGCGATCACGGAATTAAAATTTTTATTAATATAAAAATAATAATTATATATGATAAAGAGAATTTAAATAATGTAAAAAAAAATTATGTAAGGAGATTCAAATGAACCCTCATCCCTGGGTGCTATAGGCCCCAATCGTCAAAACATCCCATAACATACATTATTAAGTTTTTTGATTTTTTTCACACTAGGTGGTGACCCTTCTCCCATTTGTTTATTCCTTTTCTGTTTTTTTCTCTTTCTCTCTGGGTATTAAATTATTGTTTCGGATGTCACTACCAATACATTTTCTTCACACTCTGTATCCAAAGATTCACACTAGTCAGCTATGAGCAGCACAGCTCAAAGTTGGTAAAAGCCTGGACTCTTCTGCATTAGTAGTAGTTAAAGGTAAAAGCTTCACTTAATCAACATTTATTTGCTTTAAAAGTCTGAAACTTCTTGTGATTTTTTGCTTCTCCCCTCACTTTTCTCATCCTTTTTAGGGGTCCTGCAACATGCACTTTTTAACTTTGTATAATAGAGGTACATAAGTGGTAATAGGAATAACCAACTTTCTTGCTGATTGATTCTTTTTGCTTCTTCCTCTGCCCTTCTGGGGACGGAAGATACTGTTAATTAAATCTAGGGGGCTTGAAATCTTCTTGTGTTTATTAGATTTTAGGGAAAAAGGGGAGGGGATAACAACTTGAGAATCGAACCCTAGCCAACAAGACGAAGTTTAAATAGTCAACCAATTAAATGAGCTACTAAGTAGCGGAATAAAAATTTGTTCAGGTGTCAATTTTCTTTTGAATCTACTAGTAATAATTTTATTCCACTACTGGCAATATTTGGCCATTATAACTTTTCCAGTGGTCCTGACTTTGTGATGACTGTAACCTTTAAATTACTTAATTGCCAAAATTGACCACAATTTCAAGATTTAAGTATCTTTATACCTTTTTTGAGAGTAATTCTGTGTTGCTCAAGACAAAATGAGGACATACCTGGGTAGCATTTCTTTAATTTTGGATATATAGTGGTGGTGTGATAGTAAAAAGCCTAGTTTAGATTTATGGTCTTTAATGTTTTACCCAATTGGATAGGGTTATTGTTCCAAGATTTTTGTGGCATGCATTTTGCCATTATTGAGAATCATGAAGCAGAATTCTACTTCCTTGAGGAATTCGGGTTTATATACAAGCCCAGCAACACCAGAATATGGAGATAATAATGTTAGAGGATTTCAGAAGGGATGGAGTTCTGAACGAGTCCCATTGCCGACTAACAGCGGCAGGAGGCATATTAGTACCACTGCATTGATGCCTTTCAATAGTGGAAGGACAGTGCCTTCAAAATGGGATGATGCTGAAAGGTGGATTACTAGCCCAGTGTCAAGTTATGGTGTTTGGAGGGCTCCAAACGCACAAACCTACAGGGGCCCCAAGTCAAAAAGTGGACCGCTTGGGGCGCCTGGCCTAATGTACTTACCGAACTATTCGCCCTCTGTGCCAGTCCTAGAAAGTGGAGGTATAAGTAACTTCATTGCAAATTCACCATTTACAACTGGTGTACTGGTGCCTGATGGAGTATCCATTCATTATGGTGCTGGTGGATATGCTCAGAATAGTATGGCTCGAGCAACCAGTGCTCCCGGTCTGTCAGATTTGTTCAGTGAATCTTCAGTACCAAGCTCTCCAGGTATGCATTTCTTCCTGTTGCCTGCTTTGTACTGGTTGTCATAGCGCAAGAGAAGCAATAGCCTAATTCTGGTGAATCTTAATTTGTTGTCAGACAGCATTAGCAATAGCATCTTCAGTTCTTGCAAAAGGTCTTAACGGTCCTACTGTCTCTGTGTCAGGTTTAAATGTATTTAAGTCAACTTAGCTATAAGAGTCTTAGACACTTGAAAGGAGGAAGTTGTAGCCTGCAGATTAAGAATTAGGATCGGGAATAACTAATAGCTAATACACGGATCTTGAATTTGATGAGAAACCCAGCTAAAACAGAAGTTTAATTGAAGTTCAGTGACTGTCCTCATAAGTTTTAGCAGTGATGATGACAATAATCTCATGTAACACAAGATCAAAGTGTTGAGGACTTTCTATCATATGAATCTACACTTATGTGCTATATGACGGATGAAAAAGCAGTATGCAATTGTATAAACTGATTTAGATGAATAATCATCTTGTTATGCTAGGATTGCAAGTAGTAGTGTTGGTTCATCTTAAAAAATATGACTTTGACGCTTCTTGACTACACTCAGGCCATTTGTTTGAAGTTTGTTAAGCATTAAGTTTACCAGCAAAAGGCCATTGTTCAGTTATGAAACGATTTTTGAGAGAGAGATATGTCTTTAGTAAAGTACGCCACTATAATTTAATGATATTGTGTTGCTGATGAATCCAATGAACAGATGATGACACAAAGGAGCCAGATTCTGTTTCCTGTGCAGTTTTGAGGAGAGACATGGCAACACAAATGAGCTCTGATGGCAGTACACATACTTCTCCCCAAGAAAGGTCATCTTCAATCCCTCCTGGGGTGGAGCAGAGCAAGCAGCATTCTACTAAAGTCGAGATTAGAGACGTGCAGGTTGACAAAGGAGCCCCAATTTTAGGGCTACCTCGGAAAAGCCGGGTGAGGAAACCCAAGAAAGAATTACCAGATGTAAGTGCGCCTATTTCACCATGGGATGTTGTAGATGGAGCAAAGAGTATGACAAAGTAAGCATGCATTTCCGGCTTGTTTTTGCTTCTTATGTTTGCTAGTGCAGCTATCTTGTCCTTCCATACAAATATTCCACATTTTCAAGGGAACTTGACATGCCCTTATGTGTAACTCCACAACTATTTGGGCTAAGTAGCGAAATACACAGCCTTCACCTCACTTCTAGATTCACAAATATTGGCAGTACATATGTATACCTATAGTAGGTGCATTTGTCAAGGAGCAAAAACACTATATATGAATAACGGTTGTGCATTTTGTGAAGGTCGCAAAGAGAGGAAGCGAGGATCGCTGCTTGGGAGAACTTGCAGAAGGCCAAAGCAGAAGCAGAAATCCAAAAGCTTGAGGTCCGTTGGACATATATCCAGACACTTATACTTGTTTGAAAGAATAGGACGAGCATAAAAGAAGACTTAACTATTATTTGCATTTCAGATGAAACTAGAAAAGAGGAGGTCAGCATCCATGGATAAGATTCTGAACAAGCTTAGACATGCTCAGGTGAAGGCCCAAGATATGAGACGCGCAACTTCGGAGAGTCAGCCTAGAAGGGATTCCCACAGAATCATTCCATTTCGGGAGTATTTCAAGATTGCATCATTTAGCAGTTGCTTTGTTTGCCGTATCCCTTAATTTTGTGTACAGGCATAAGGCGTTCTAAAGTAAAATCCAAGTCATTGTAGGTGGTTCTTGTCAAATCTAGAGCCTCAGTTGTTCATGGTGATCTAAAGGAACAGACAACTCGTTGCTGACTGCTTTTATTCAGTATTCCACCTACTTTTGGCTATGTATTCAGGCCTTATCACTGTGTCTGGTGGAATTCTATACCATCTGATATCTCCACAATACCCAGAAAGAATACACATGCCAACACAGACTGGTTACGGTACACAACTCATAAAAATGCAGCATGTTCTAGTCATGTCCCTTACTAGAACACCAACATAATATATATTTCACTAGTCCAACCTACATATAATTGAGACAAGCTGGAAATCTTTTATTTGACGAAAATACCAAGCTGATTTATTTTTGTTCTTTTTTTTTTTTTGGGGGGGGGGGGGGGGGGGGGCAGTAGAAGCATTTAAATTTCCGATTTCCACAAAACATAAATACAGGAAACCACAACGGATTTCCAAGAAAACTCAGGTTTAAGTATAAAACATACTCAATTTGTTATGTTGCTTCACTACCTACTATGTTTCTACTTCTGGATATGGAATTAACACCCATTCTTTGTTTCTTCAATACATTTAATACAAAGGATCAAGCAGGAAGTGAATTGCACAATCCATCAGCACTGCTTTTTCAATTAAATAAAGGAAGTATTAGCAGCACATGTATTATGATGTCCACCTAATAATAAGCTGAGATAAATATGACATATCTATGTTGTCACCCATTGGAAATTCAGACAGCCTCTGACCTCCTGCAACACAAAGCTACAAGGGCCTGAATCTCATATCTGATCTTGAACGCCTCCTATCCAACCAGGCCAGCTAGTAGGGCCTGTACCTCATATCTGATCTTGAAGGTCTCCCACCACCCAGGCCGTAACCCCACTGTCAGAACCAGAAGAAAATCACATATTTAAAGGTTATCACCAGAGCTCTCATCTATTAAATTAAGGACTAATAATAAACAGGCTGGTCATAATATCTATGTGAGACAAACTTGGAGAAAAAAACAGAACGGAAAGGCATGATAAAGCATGACGATAAATTGTCGTCTTTTTGAGGATGGTAAATATGAAAATAGAAAAATTACTCTATTAGTTGAAATCACTGCACTGAAACGATAGGAAGATGCCGTAAACATGAGTGTTTTTTTCCATTCACATAAAAAGCATCACATAGCATTGTTGTGCATAGGTCAGTCAGTAAAGAGAGCAAATTGAATTATTGTCCAGGCAGAAGTCAGAACCACAGCTGAAAGACTCAGGAAGAAGGTCCAGTTATTGACCATTTTTCTGGCGGGAGAGGGGAGGATTGGAAGTTCAAAATCACCCAAAGAAAAAGTCAAGGTGGAAGCCTTTCATGGCAATAAATGTTTAACAATATAAAAGCAATTCTATCGTGGAGGTCAAAGTTAAAGACAAGAAAACAGAAGTTATTTGACTGGCTAAGTAGGGTTCAAATACTTACATCATCATAATCTAGGCCCCCATACATCCTTCCATAAGTACGCATAGGACCACCATATCCCCCATATGCTTCAGGAGGAGGAGGAGGAGGAGGATCCATCATGTAATTGTTACTTGGACCAGCATCATCAAGGGGAGTAGCAGAATCAATTGCAACCTAAAAGGCAAGGTAGAACTAGGAATAAGACTACTCATAGCATAACATGAAAGGTCACTGATATTAGTGAAGCCAAAAGGGTAACCCAAGCTAGCTTTACATTTAGGAGGGTAAAAATTCAGCATGTAAAAGTTCAAACTCCTGAAAAACCAACTTCACATTAATGTATATATTTTCGTTTGCCAAGCAAACAGTTAAAACTTTATCATCTTCTGAACAATGTTCTATTGGCCGCATTGCAGTACATCCAGGTAAATGGCCAGGTCAGTTTCAACAGATTTAAATTTTGCAAAAATCAGTTAACCTTTCAAACAAACTTATAATGTCAGCAGAACATCCTAGGCAATAGCCAGGGAGTTTTAAGATATCATCCATCAAGTGGCTCTAGAGTGGAAATAATTCCCCACATTTAGTCGTCAGGCCATGGATTTTCCTCATCCATGGTCTCATTTCAAAATCTGGTCAACTGATACTTCAAGGTCTACAGATTTCATTGGGGGTGGAGATACAAAAGATAAGGAAGTATTTTTTTACTGGAATCCCAAAAAATACCTGATGTCCACATATCTCATGAGGCCTTCGAGAAACACGATCTGCAACACCATCATCAGCAAATGTGACAAAACCAAACCCTCTATGCCCTGGTCTTCTTGGATCCTACAGGAGATGAGCATCGCCATCATAAGCTAATTAAACAATTTACTGAGTTACTTGAGACAAGATCTGTTACCCAAAATGAAAGAAAATAAGAGAATTTTTACCTTTGGGACATATACATCTAAAACACGGCCAAATCTACCAAAATACTGGCGAAGATCTTCAGTTGTTGCCTCTTGAGGTAGTCGACCAACAAAGATCTTCTGGCCCAAGCCACCACGAGATGGAAATCCTCCACCTCCACCTCCACCTCCACCTCCTGATTTATTTAATTAAATTCTTTTAGTACAAAAATTGTGTCAAATAAGAGGCATAATTGATGTTGTGTCATGCTTAAGATATATTTGTCATTATTTACTGTTCATTTTTGTGGTTTGCGAGCTATTGCATAGGAAAAGGGTAGAGGTTGCAGGATTCCCTTGTCATAAAAAAAATAAAAATTGTTGCTTACTTACTTCCATACATAGAACTAGGATGATCATATAAGGTAGGAGCACCAAGCGCACCATATCTAGTAGTTGCACTCATATATGCATTATATGCACCATATCCTCCTCCACCCTGAGACATCCGACTAACAGGTCTGAAATCCTCTTCCTGGAATCATCAGCAGAAAATGTAAATTTTAATGAATCATCACAGAACATGTGAAATTCAATGACATCTGGAATATATCACTGGAGATACATCAAAGTTCGGTTATGCATAACCTTCCTTGGGTGTTGCTCGGTCCACCACAATTGTGGAACCTCCCAGTTCGTGGGTGTCACTCATCAGATCATCAACTGATTCTGGGCAAAGAAACCAAAAGTGACTCAATTCAAAGGAAAATCATTACAAAACTGACAAGAAACTGCAGTCTGCAGAAGACATGATAAGCATGCATGTAGGGAACTTCCCTGCCTCTATCTGGGTGAAAAAGTAAAAACAAGGTGGTAGCTACCACATCCCTTGACAAAATTAAACGAAACTGATTCTTCTGAGACAGCACAATTACAAGACTTCTAAAGGTGATAAAAGATGTGTTGAAGTGGGTGACCATCTCATCTAAAATCTTAAGATTTTTAGAGAGAACACACTTTTATTAGTTAATTATATTCTCAACTCGCCCCCTCACGTGCGGGCCTGATTCTTTTTCATGGCCAAGCACGTGGAAATTCTTTTTGATATGGGTGGCGGTAATATTCGATCTCACGACCTCTGTGTGCATAGAAGAGAGAACACACTTTATTAGTTATACATGTCAGTCAAAATACCTAGAATGTATAACTAGACTGCCAGTGGAAAAGTTCCGGATCGGGTGGGGGTATACAAATTGACACCAAAATAACTAGCGAAAGAATCAAGGCTGAGATCAAATCAGAAATTATGCTGATCTACAGTAGAAACTCTTCAAATGTCAAATTCATTTCTCATCATCCCATTATCAGGCTCAAAATAAGCACCCCGAGAGACAATATACACAGTGTGGAATTAAGGGGGAAATTGTTGACCTCTAATTGTTTTTTTTACCGTAGTTGGGTCACGGGTTAAACACCTGACCAGTAAGCTGTTATTCCAAAATGACTAAAAATGTTACAATATCAAGAAAGTGAATTTCTTGGAGTAATGGATTAATGCATAAAGGTTGAAGATCTTCATATCTATAACAATTAAAAGAACTTATGCTGAATCAAGGTAAACTGATTGATCCAGATTTTAATAATTAACTGCACTAATTGAGCGCCTGTCAGAGTGAATGCACAGCAGACAGCTTCAGAGAAAAATATTGCAACTACAACACTCAATGTTTTCCCTCCCTAAAATATAAGATGGATACATAGGATTTTCCCAGGCAGTTCCTACAAGATACAATTCCTGCCAAAAATTAAGTTCCTATTTTTTATTAAAAACTGTTCCCAATAACTAGATATTAAGCAGAGGAATAACTGAATGTGGCCAGAAAATACCTGGAAAATAAAGAAGATAACTGCAAAAAATTAGGATGGGAGACATACCAGCATTTGCAAAAGTAATAAACCCAATTCCACGATGTCCCTTGGTAGATGGATCCTGCAGATTGGGTAACATTAATTAGTACATCATGAATCCTATAATTTAATGCCAGAACAAGACAGCACATATATGAAGTAATAATGACACAACGAGACAGGTGAACCTTTGGCATGTATAGATCTGTAATTTCACCGTACTTCTCAAAATAACTGCAAAAGAAAATCAAATAAGGATATTAAATTCTAATAATGAAACAACCAACCAGCTAGAAATAATCTTTAATAAAGCAATCCTTCACAAATACCCTCTGAAAGTAGCTTCAGACACAGACGGAGGAATCCTAGCAACGAAAATCCTGGTCACTTTCTTTGCAGGAGCCCTCATTTCCTCCTGCCAAAAAAATTAGTAGCATCAGTATTAGACCTTACAAAGTATTTAGAGGCACAATGATTATAAAATGGGCTTTCACTTGTTAAAATGCAATTTTCATGTCCAACCAAATGAAGAAATCAATATAAACAAGGATAACCATTCCATTTTAATCAACTCAAGCCACCGCAATATATTAATAGTTGGCCTAGATAGTATTAGTACAGCATTGGATGAAATACTAAAAGTAACAAAGAAAAGTTTTTTCATGAAGTGTAAGAGCAGTGCACCTTCGGTGTCGCCACTTTCACTTCTAGCATTCTGTTTCCAAGAAAGTGCTCCTTAGACAAAGCATTCTGCATCATACAAATCCATAAGTATAGGAATCAAGTTCGCATCAAAACCTCAAAATCATAAATAACTCTACCAAGGACGAAGAACAATGCCATACAATGTAAGAAAGTTTTACTTGAGGTTAGTATGCATATATGATTGCAACAATGACATGAAAACCAAATTAAAACCAAAATCACCTTAGCATCCTCAACTGTAGCAAATGTGACATAGCCGAATCCACGAGAACGACCAGTAGCACGTTCCTAGATGAAGATCAATACTCATTAGTCTTCTTCAGTAAGATGATAAGAAATTTAGCACCAGAAAGCACATTAACTTTCAAAGAACTAAAATGCAAATATATATTAACTATATAAACTAGACAGCACACTTTGGGAAATTAGTAAAAGGGATCAATCTCCTGATACACTGTTGATTTTATGTTTAAAATTGTCACGAAAGCAATCAATAAAATGATTGGGAAAACACACCAGAATCAAAATACACAAACATGGCAATGTTTGGTACTCCCTCCGTCCCAATTTATGTGAAGGTATTAGATTTTGCACGGAATTTAAGAAACAAAGGTAAACTTTTGGAACTTGTGGTCTAATATAAAAAATAGATTTTTGTGTGTCTATAAATCATATAAATCATTTCATTAGGGGTAAAATTGGTAGCTTAAAGTTGAATTGTTACTAAATATTGAAAAATGTCATTTTTAAAGAATGACTAGAAAGGAAAGAGTATCACAAAAATTGGGATGGAACGCAAGTTAAGGCGAAAGACGACAAGGGCAACAAGGTGCTCGCCTTTTCGAATTGAGGCGCCAATTAATATCAAAAACTGAAGATATTTAATGCATATATAAATAACAAATATCTCAATAGCAATACCATATTAGCAAATATTTCAATTCAAAAACTAACCATAGAACTTGAATGACTCAATAATTCATGAGACAATTGACGAGCAAGACTAGAACTCAAGAACTTGTATGAGTTGGACAGAAATTAAAATAGGACCTGGAAATGTTTCTATAAAAAGGCAGATTTCCAGTCTGCAGAAGTAAAAAAACAAGACCATAAAATAAGAACAGAGGAATGACTAACAGAGTAATAGGAAACTGTGCACATTGACCTACCAAAAAAAGAAGAGAAGAAGAAGAAGCAAAAAAAAAAAAAAAAGCTGACTATGGCAGAAGAGAAGCTGCAAAGCAGAGGAGAAAGAAGAAGAGTACCTAAAGGCTGAAGCTGAGGAGAAGAGTCACATGTCAAAGAGAAAATTGAAGAAGAGAATCGTGAGTCACGTTTATTTTTAAAAACCCTAATATTACCATTTAATTATCAAGCACGTTTGTATTTTTCAAAAAGGATAAAATAAAAAGGCAACAATGGTGCCACCTCACCACGCATCATTTCTCGCCATTGATCGCCTTTGCAAGGTCGCCACGCCTTACCAGTAATAGGCGCAAAACCTCTGGCCAAAGGCAATCGCATTTGAGAATCTGGTTTACTTTATCAGGAAAGAACCCAACGCAATCTTGAATCTACTAGACAATTGAAGAAGAGAGTCATGTGTCGTAGAGAAAATTGAAGAAGAGAGTCGTGAGTCACGTTTGTTTTTAAAAACCCTAATATTGCCATTTATTATTAGACGAGATTTTCTTCTGAGACCCAGTTCTCGTGTGCCCACCAATGTCGTTAACAAGAAATAAACCAGTTTGGGGCACGTTCTTGGTTGAATTCCAAAAGTGACATCTCTTAAGCGGATAGTTCTGCTAAATTTTCCAAGTAGTGAAGCAACAACCTTCTCCTAACAACTAGAACATAGTTTGGGGCAATGGAAATCCTTATGTTTTTGTTACACCATACATAATATAACAGACCTAATTTTTTCACAAGAAAGCTAAATGAACTAAAAGCTGCAAGCTGTGCACCAAACGATAAATATATGACCTCCTGTAACCCAGATTTGATATCTCAATTTCTGATATAAGCACAATTAATTAACAAACAAAAAAAGAAACAGCATTGTCAACACTAAAAACAAGACTGCACCCAGTCAGGTCATGAAAGTCTTTGGAACTACAGTATATCTGAAACACTGCATATCATAAAAGTCAAAGTAGCTTCGTAGACTGACCTTCATCACAATACAATCCTCTAAATCTCCATATTTGATCATATATTCCCTTAGACCTTCTGTATCCACGTCCCATGGGATGCCTAAAACCTAAAAATCAAGAAGCAATCACATTAAGATTACAACCAAAGACAAACATGCCTTGAAAATCAAGAAAGAAACCAAAACTTACCACAAGCTTCTTCTCCGACATGGTAACGAAAACTTGTCTGACAAATTGATTAGCGGAGAGTGGAAATCGTTGGATATACACTCAACTCGCTCTCGCGATCTCACCACACCTCTCTCTATAAATAAATCGCTCAAACAAGACGATTCTTCCTGCAGGTAACATACACACACCTCTTTCTCACACACAAATATCATCATCATCATCATATTTCAGAACAAACTCACCAATTTCTCTAAGATCTTCGGATACCAAAGAAATTAAAATCACAACGAGTACTAAATTAGATTTACGCGCTCCACTGACCTTCTTGATTCCGATTACCAAAACCCTAATTCGCTCTCTCACTCCGCTCCGCTCGGCTCGCTCGCTCTTCCTCGCGCCGCTCAGCTCCTTCAAACCCCAAGCCACTGCTCTTATCTGTCCCGACTTTTTTATAATACTATATATAATCCCTTCAGGGCCGAGGCTTTTATTAAATTACAATTATAACCCTTCCTGCATTGATATATAATCCCTCAATGGAAATTGTCTCACCATTATTTTTGGGATAATATTAAATATTTTCTTAAGTTTGATTTATGCAACAATAATCTCTCTTTCGATATGGTATCGTGACATGAAATCAGCGTTTAGACATGCGATGTTATGCTGATTTCATAACATGAGATTTGATTTCATATTATCCAAAAAGCATAATATAGAATTACATGGTGATTTCATATCATGATTTGAGATATTTTAATACAAAAATTAATCTACAAATTTATATTTTGTTAAAAACAACCCACATTTATATCTACTAATCGTTTATTTTATATGTAAATAAAATTTATAATCACATCATTATTTTTAAAAAATTATTATTCTCACCGACATAAAATTTATTATTCCCACCAACATATAGTCACTTTAACTCACACCAACCGATTGTTAAAGTGATGAAATATTATGGCTATAAACATGAAAATATAATTGCGGATAATATTGACCAACAACTGGCTCAAAGTAACAATGTTAGTTCGTCTTCTCAGTCACATGATTGATAAATGCAAGTTTAACTTGATAAAATTATTCGTACTATGTGAAAGATTATATTAAAAACTAGTACACTATAATTTTTGTTCTATTCTTTTTATTAAATTAAAGTTAGATGAAATAATTACTTAAGTAGAGAACAAATACTTTGTAATAATTTATTATGCGATTTTATAAAAATAATTATTTGATAAGATTGAATAAACAAGGCAAAATGGTCTAATGGACCATTATACTTGTATGCGTTTGTATTGTGAAACCTTTTACTTGACTATTTGTCAACTGAACCCTTGAACTCAATAAAACACAATTTAGTGAACTCCTCTAACCATTGACCAAGCTTATGTGGCATGTGAATGTCTGAGTTGGCTAAAATGTGTAACCCCTCCTATGAGCGAATGAATACATTTTTGGATTATTTTTTTTTTAACATATCTTTTTCATTGTTTCCCCCACAAAGTATTAAAAATATGAACAATAATCTTCATTAATTTACTCATTTTCAATTTAACTTTATCAAGAACACACTCAATCAACGCTTCCTCCAAAAACCAACTTAAATTTTCCACGTTAATATATTGCATCAATTTTCTTCATATCCATTTCACAAATTTCCAGAAAAATATGTTTTTGTATGAGTTTTACAATACCCATTTCAAAAAATTCATAAAAATATGTTTTCGAATCAGGCAACTTTCGAATATGATCCAAAACATCAACAAATCAAATGCCTCTTCATAACAAAATGTAAGTCTGTTGTTGATGCATCAGTCTTCTTTCCAGCCACGTCCATCGTGGACTCAGGTGAGGAAGAACTACATCGGAGATGTAGGATCTGAAGAAGCAATTTACGTCGACAGCACAGAACCGGTCAAAAAAATATTTAAATTATAAAACAATTAATTAAAAAAATCCTTCTTCTTCACCCACTATCCCATCTTTTTCAACTATTTTCATTCCATGCCAAACCTTTTTTTCTTCTTCTCCACAATTTATTAACATCAATTTATCATATCTTGAAAACATCTTGAGTCCACTGATTAACCGCGGAGGGAGAAATTGGGGAGGAAAACGAGGTGGGTGAGGGTGTGAGGTCATGGGTGCGAAGAGGTTTCTCGGCCAGATCTAATGGTGTGGTGGCTTAGGTTGTTGATTTTGTGAAGGTTGGAGGAGGAAATGGCGATAATGTGCGGAGATAAAGGCGGGGAAAGGAGAGAGTATGTGCGATTTCGCCGGAAAAAATAATGACGACAGCGGCATGTGAATCGCTAGAAACATGTGAAGTGTATGGCTAACCCAATAACAAAAGTTTTGTAAGGGGACTGGAGCAGGCTACCATGAGACAAAAGATTTTCTTTCTAAAGAGATTTGATTCGGAACAATGGCTTCTTGGTAGATGTTCGTCGTGAACCTTGAAAATTGAGAGAATGAAATGTATGGCATTTTACTTAAAAGAATAAACCAAAAATTTATTATTTTACCTTCTATTAAATAATTTTGGTTAATAATTTTTTTTTTAAAATTATGAAATAATTATGACATGACACTAATATATATGACGTGGATATGACATGTTATTTATGTAAAGGAGAGTGAGCTACACACATGGTTGGAGAGATTTAAAAGTCTCATTTTAATTAAGTTCAAGGGTTCAGTTGACAAATAGTTAAATAAAATGGTTCAGAATACAAACTGATACAAGTATAAAGGTCCACCAGACCATTTTGCCAATAAACAATTGGGGCTATTTTAATAATTTTACAACTTATGAGATTTTTATGTTTATGAGAAAATATACAACACAAAAATTTCATATCGCATGTCCAAACAAAACTTTAGTTTCATCTTATGATTCCATATCATGATATAATATCGCATGGTCAAACGGGCCCTTCATTTAAAAAGAGAAAATAGTCAAATCACCCCTCAATCTATAATCAATTTCACCGAGGTCATATTACCTCCCTAGATAATTTTAAAATAAAATATATATCCCCTTAAAATCGAATACCCAAATTCGCACCAAATAGGGATTTGCACTCGCCCTGCCATGTAATATTATCTTTTTTATATTAAAAATGATTATTTTTCTCTATTATATTTTTTCCTTTTTATATTTTTGTTTTCTACTTTTTATTTTTTCCCAGCTTTAAAAAATATTTTTTTAGATAGGATGCATTCCATGACTACTACATATTTTCAGACCTTTAGAGGAAACCCGATACCAACAAAATCTCGAAGTTCTTTATTGAAGCTTTATAAGAATGGGGAACTCCATTGTCGAAATCACTTCTGCTTCCATTACTAGTATTGAACTTGAAACAATGTTTTAAAAAATTACTAGTTAGCCGAAATAACAATACCGGTGTTAGTCAACGGAGAGACTAGTGTTGATTTTGATTTAACAAAGTTAACCTAATAAGTCTTAGAGATTCTTGCAACCATTTCAATAAATGGGTTTTAGCCATTAATTAGTTTGTTACCTAGAGATTTTTGTAAATATATTCTTTTAAGTTAATAGGTTTGTTACCCAATGAATTCTTAGCATTTTTACACTAAAGTTCCATCCTCTCTCTCCCGGTCTCGTTCGCCTCTCTCCTCCATATAACATGTAGCTACAAATTGTAATTATCAAACTATAGTTATAGAGAATAACTAATTATTTTTAAGTGGCTATATGTGAAAGTTTCCCAAAAAAGTAATAGCGTGAAATAAAAGAAATAAATTAAATATGTAATTATTTTTAATGCCTCTCACTCTCAGAGAAAGAGTGAAGTACACTTTTTTTGTCAACTCCGAATTTAAGGAGCTAATAATTATATTTTAAAATAGTGCAGGGAGGTTTTAGCATTTAGAGAGAAAATAATTATATTTTAAAATAGTTTAGAGAGCTAAATAATGAATTTCTCGTAAATTATAAATGTGTAATTGATAATATGATAATATATTAAAAGAATATTTGGCTATTTTCTCATTTAAAAATTACGACCACCCTCTCCAATATTTGTGGAAGCGTGGGTCATACTATCGATAATTAAAGTGCATTTTCTCGAAATCAATTGTAAATGTGTGCGTGAATCCTGATTGTGAACATAAATATTAGGGAAACTTTCACATATAATCACTTTAAAATAATTAATTACTCTCTATAGCTATAGTTTGATAATTACAATTTGTAACTACATGTTATATGGAGGAGAGAGGCGAGTGAGACTGGGAGAGAGAGGAGAGAGGCGAGAGAGAGGGGGAGAGAGGTGAATTGTATATGTATATTGGTTAGATAATTATATATTATACATATATATTTGTATATATGGCAAGAGAGATTGGGAGATGGAGGAGAGAGGCGAGCGAGACTGGGAGAGAAAGGAGAGAGGCGAGCGAGAGAGGGCAGAGAGTGGGAGAGAGGTGAATTGTATATGTATATAATTGTATATAACTGTATATTATACATATACATTTGTATAAATGGCTAGCGAGATTGGGAGAGAGGAGAGAGAGGCAAGCGAGATTGAGAGAGGGAGGAGAGAGGCGAGCAAGAGAGGGCAGAGAGTGGAAGAGAGGTGAATTGTATATGTATATAGGTTAAAAAAATTGTATATTATACATATGTATTTGTATATCTTGGTGAATTATACATATACAAACATGACTAATTATACAAATTCGAAGTCAGACCACATAATTAATGTATAATGTTAGTCGCAAGTAGTAATTATAGCAAACTATAGCTATGATGAGTAATTAAATAGTATAAGTTTGCTTAGCCGCGTAATTTTCCCTAAATATTATTTGATTATTTATGACATGAGGTTATATTATAATTTATAAATATATATTAAAAAAACCTAATAAAAGTATTGGAGAATCCTTCAATATTACTTGTTGAATATTACTTGCTGTTATTGAGAAAGTTTAGTCATATTTTGTGAAATAATAATATATATGTTAGCAAACTTCATATGAGATTTGAATTTTAAACTTTCTATGAGATTAATATTTTCTTAAAAAATATTTTCAATCATATTTTGAAGAGGATGCCTTTTTTTTAATATATAAATAATGTAATTTCAATAAGTATTCTACCATTTAATAAAAATATAGCCACAACTCTCAAATATCACAGAGTACAAATAACACAATTATTAATATTCAATACAGGGCAACTTTCACATATAGTAAATAAAAAATTCATATTTGTATGTTATAGCAAAGTTTGCATAATTGCGCTCCATAGCAAACATATAACTGTATAATTCGCTATACATATACAATTGTATGATTCTCTGGCCTAAATTGTATAATTCGCTGGCATCACCATACATATACAATTGTATAATTCACTGGCCTAAATTGTATAATTCGCTGGCAATTTTTGGCAAACGTTTGCTATGGAGCACAATTAAATCAAACCCTAGCTACTCCATTTATTTTAGGTTATTAGTTTGCTATTATATACAATTATCCCTTCAATATACTATGTGATTTTACCTTTGTTTACTAAATAAAAAACGGCTAAAGATAAAATAAAATCTTTTGATCAGAAATATAGATCAATAAATACATTATTATTATTATAATAATAGACAAACTTTCGCAAACAATCACTATGATAAATTTATATATGTTTCATAGCTATAATTTGCATATTTACGGATTGTAGCTACAGTTTGAGCAACCTCGTTTGTATAAAGGTACATTTGTATAATTTAATTGTTTTTATGTAAACTCAAAAAAACAAATTTATACTATTACAAACATTAGAAGTGTAACAATTATACAATTTCTGAATTATACAAAAGTTATACAAATTATATGATACAAATTTCTGAATTATATAAAACTAAAAGGTTGAGCGGCATAATTAAAACTACTGTAGATCGCGAATTATAATTAAGCAAATTATAGCTATCTCAATGGATAATCATGTAGCTTGCCGAAAGAGTTTAAATTTTGTGTGGGGTATATATACATCAATATATACAAATTTGAGTAACAAGCGTAATATACAATATGTGAATTCTTGATTTTAATGTAGGAATAGTATCCAATTTCCAATAAGACATCAAAGTAGAGGAGAATTGTCAAGATGATGTAGCAACACTGGTGAACAAATTAGCATCTCCTAAACAAACTGCATTAATATACTCTTGGGGACCATGAGCCGGCATGCCTGGAAATACTAATCCGTACAACCTAAGTGCTTGTAGAAGCGAGTTTTCTCTGTATTCTGCTCCATACAAATATGGAAGAAGAAAGCTTCTCACCAGCTCCCACAATGCATCCACCCTCTTTGATATTAGTGATCTCACAGAAAAGTAATTCCTGTCTGGTTCTTCTGACACAATCTATAAATAAAACTGATCATTAAAACAACAAACACATTCGCTCATAGATATTAAGTTGATTTCTCAGATGATCACACTCAATTAATAGCATCTCAGTTTCAGTGACTTTCTGAAAGAAAGTGACTTTCTGACATAATAAGTATTACCTTTCCTTCGTATGCTGTTATAGTAAAGGCATGTTCCGAAGTGTTTAAAAAGCATGATAGAGTCATCATAAGGCAATCTGGGCACAATATCATGACTGTAAACAAATCTGTAATATTCAATGCCATAATTCCTGAAATTTTCCTTCATGAAATCGCCAAACTCGGCATCACCTACTCTTGGCTGCCCAAATGTGTAAATTGCTTCCAATCTTTCCAGTATAAAAGTCTCGTTGTGAAATGCAAGAACTGCTGCAAAAAGAACTGCAAGCGCACCGCCTAAGCTGTGTCCTGTTAGGACAAACTTTGTTTGCTTATTTTTCTGAAAAAGGTCTCTTAGTTTTTCCCTGATTGTGTAGTATGCCAATGGGCATTGATCGTCTTCTGTGATATTGGGAGGCCATTTTTTATCTTTCTGTAAGCCCAGAGCTTTCATGAAACCGCTGTGGACCTTGCCCATGTCCTGGAATTCGTACCAAGATATGTCGAAATCTGTACTCCAATCATCTGAATTGAAGGGTTCTGTACCTCTAAATGCCACAACTATTACGTCTGGACAGCGAGTTTTATCATGAAATAAGAATCCTTGAGTTGATTTCTTTTCGTGATATTCTGCCAAAGCACAAGTTTATGTTAGAGAAACTCAACTCACCAACAAGGCTGGAAATTGTTCTGCGTTTGTTACACTTCCAACATTAGCCAATTGTACGAAAAGAGATGAAAAATGCGTTAATGTTATGTTAGCATTTGGCATATTGTTTAAACTATCCATTCTAATTAACTTGTATACTAATCTTACCATTCCAAAAATCATAGTAACCCAACAAATCCATCTGCCAAAACAGCAAAATATGTACATATTAGTACTAGAGTAAGACAGTAGTTGAACAAAATAGTGATTATCGTAACACGATTAATACTAACAAATACAGCACACAAGTTTTTAAAAAGTACTCTATTTTTTTTTTTGTTGGGCTAATTGAACTAGCTAACTGAAATGTGAGTTAGAGGACCTTCCATTGATCTTCAACTGTTGCTCGGATGAAGGCTTTATTCTCGTAGGCTACTTTTGATGCCACTGCAGAAAGCGCAACAATATACGTTTTATCCCCTGGTTTGAACTTCTTATGAGAATTCACTCTCTGGTCTATAAATCCAATAGTAGAGAGATAGCTGGCTGACTCTTTGTCTGGCATCTCTACCTTCCCTACCAACGATAATCCGGATTAATTTCAATTTACTCACAATAACCGTAAAGTGAGGGAAAAAAAATAGTATAAATTGAAGCAATTGGAAATGTCAAATAACCTTGTAGGATTCTCAACAATAACGTAGGAAGGCTTTGGTAACTAGCAAGAAGATTTAGGCAGCTCTCTGAAGTTGAACCTAAGAAAAACAGAGGCTTTGAGATGAAATGAAATGCTTTTTGCACGGAGACGGAGAGAAATATGTATCCTCGACGCTCAAAGGCTATCTCTTTCTCTGACCAAATTTCTATGAATTTCTTGCTCTTAAGATCCCCTGAGAACAGAATACGTATGAGATCCAAAAGACTTGTTTCATCTGGTTTCAATTGGAGGTACTTCTTGCTACTCACACGTTCCATGATGCGTCTGATTAATTAACGATGGTAATTGGAGCAATTTTTATTCTACTGAAATGAAGTAATGTCTTTGCAGATCAATCATTATCAAGTGCTAGCTTATTTATAACTAATGTGTACCAATTATTCATTTGGATCGACTTTATTTAGCTTAACGAAGTAGAAATTAGAAAGAGACTTGATTCTGTCTCTTATACTTTTAGAAATCTATGGAATTTGCGTTCAGGTGACACTTTAGCATCTTTCAGGACATATGCCAGGCCAATATTAAGTTCAAACTTCAAACAGGTGGCAATATATTATTATATTATTCTCACTCAATGTCTGTCTTTTGGAAATTCTATTAAGTCTTCCACGCAACCAATTTGAGAAGTCACATGAAAAGGATTCTAAGAGTGAAACCATGGAAATCCACTTGTCCACAATACCTGGAAGATCTTTTCCAGATCAAAAGTAGTATGTAGTAAATCATCTAGACTTATCCGATTAGCGCCAATAGCTTGTACATTGGAAAATCTGTTTAAATTATGAGTTTACATATATTAGTAGCAAAGTGGAGACGAAGATCCTTTAATTTCTTCCTCTCCAATTAAGAATATCCACCATTGTAACAAAAGTGCAAGTCTATATTCCATTGGATAAAATGATTTTTTTCACTTTGTTCTCCAAGGACTCGGTTTCAAGCTTCAAATCAGTTAAATATCTGATAATACATTGGTGCAGGGAAAAACTAATACGTAGGAATAAGAAATTCTAAAAAGCACACACTGGCTAGCTAATCAATTCATAATTATGCTGGGACTATGCCAATCTTTTGATACTTTGCAACGTCTTCAGTGGAATGATTAGATGATCCGAGCCTGGTAGAGTTAACATAATCCTGAGGACAATGAGCAGGCATGCCTGGAAATAGCAAGCCTACCACTCTCATGAATAGAAGCAGCCCACCTTCCTGATACTTTCGTCCGTGTACACATGGTAGAATACAGCTTCTGATCAGCTCCCAAGCTGCATTTAACATCTTTGGTATAAACAGTAACAGAAACGACCCATTCTTGTCTGGTTCTTCAACTAAAATCTGCATTATTCAAACAACATACTAGTTAGATCTTATTGTACGTTTATACTATAGTTTATTTTATTTTTGCATATGTAGAACACAACTCGAACTGAAAGCAATTTGCTCAAGATAGATTAAATTACATTTGCATGGACTCAATTTGTTTAAAAAGAGGTAGAAAAAGGTACTTACTTTTTCTCTGTAGAGGCTATTGTAATAGATGCAAGTTCCAAAGTGCTTGAACAAGAAAGTAGAATTGTCAAATGGCAATCTTGGTACCATGTCATTGCTGTAGACAACTCTATAGTATGGAACCTCATGTTTTGTTAATTGTTCCTTCATATACTCAATAAAATTTTCATCTCCAACTCTTGGTTGACCAAATGTATAAATGCCCCCTAATCTTTTCAACATCCAAGATTCCTCATGGAATGCTAATATTGCTGGAAATAAAATTGCAAGTGCTCCACCTAAGCTGTGACCAGTAACTACAAACCTTGCCTTTTCATTTTTCTCCAGAAGTTGTTTGAGCAATTTTCTTAAGAAATAGTAGGCTGGAGGTGGCTGATTAATATTATTAGTATCAGTTTGTTCAATTTCTTTGGGCCATCCGAGGCTCTTTTGTAAGCCGAGAGCTTGAACGAATCCGGCATGGACTTTGCCCATGCCCGGAATGTCATACCAAGAGAGATTAAAGTCGGAAATCCAATCATCAGAATTGAAGAATTCAGTTCCTCTAAATGCAACAACAATCAGCTCAGGGTCCACGCTTTTATCTTGAAGCACGAATGCTTGTGTTGTAGCTTTCTGTTGATAATCTGTTCAAATCCAGAAAAAAACAAAATAAGAAAAATTTAAGATAAGGAATAATTTGTTCCCCACCAAAACGAGACACTTATTGATGATATTACTTTTGATTTTCTAAACTCATATTAAAATTTCGATTAAATTATGATTGCATACCATATATATGGGTGCTCCCATTATGTGATGTGCACGTGATTGATGCTTAAATTAGGGGTAGGGTCCCACAACGTCTGTGAATTCATTATTTGGTCTCCTCGTTTTGACCCTTTGGGCAATTTGTCTCATGACCTTTTATTTTCCGCCAAAAGATCAATATTACTCATTCATCTTTAAAAAAAATAACTCAAACTCTCAATTTATTAATTGATGATAAATATGTTTAATTAGTTGAGTAAATATCACTAGTTTCGTTTCATAAGTTAGTAAGACTTCAAAAAAAATATTTTATTTTATCTTATGACAAGATTCATCTCAGTGATTGAGCTAGAACAATCCTATATTGATCAAAATGTAGGTTAAAATTACTATTTTTTTTATGTCAAACATTATGCATCAATCATTTAGTTATAAGAACATGCTTTCCTTTTCGATTTATAAGAAGTAAGGAAGAAACCGTGTTTTGCGGGGTTAAATATTTATATTTATAAATAAATTATAGATATACACGATAATAAATTGTTATATTAAATATGAAATGAACATGTGATAAATAGTAATATTGATAATTTTTATTTAATGTTGATTAAATTATTTGTTAATCTAATTTTGCTCTCTTTCATTTTTAGAGAATAACCCTAAAATAGAAAAAATGATTATTCTAGACAAAAAGAATTTTACATATAATTAGTAGTAGTATTTATTTTTATTAAAGATAAATGTAAATTATTTTAAAGCTCAAACCTATATATCTTAGCACAATAATAAAGAGGCTACTTGTCATAATTGTTCTTTTAAAAACAATAGTACAACTTATTTAAAGTGTATGTACAAAGGTTTAAATAGTGGTCCGGCTATTTTGTCCAATTAACTAAAGGAGAAAAGGCTTATGTACACATTGATTATGCTATTTAAATTTGGTATATCTTTATTATATAGTCTTATTATTATAAATCGGTTTACATATATTGTTAATGTTATAAATATTGCTTATATATATCTTTATCATTATAAAACGGAGAAAAAAATTTGAACTACATTTTTTTGGCTATGTTGTATTATAACTTTAATATCGATAAAAAAATATGAGGCATCTATACTAACTTTAGAGGAAAATGAGTGAAAAAAATAAAAAAAAATAGACAATCAAATAGTAAATTTAAGTTAGCTGTTGAATTAATTAAAAATGATTTAAAGTTATTTTTCATTTTCATTTGAGGAAAATTGTATATGTAAGTCTTTCCCAAGTCATATATATAACTGTAGAATATCTATAAACAATTTTTATAGTGAATGTATATCAGTCTAAATGGCAAAACTGTGAAATGTATCGTACCTTTTCCTATTTAAAAATAGTTATATATATAATGAACACCTCTAAGTATAACAGCTTTGAAGCAAAATAACTTAATCATACCCAGATATGTTGCTGGTTCAAACTCCCTCTTATAGAACAAAGATAAATTGAACTTTACTTCCAATTGTAAAATGAGATTATTTTTGTTGTTCTTACAAAATAAAAAGGGTAACTTTATAACATTATTTTCAATAATTTGAGCACTACTCCGTGATATAATCACTATGTTCGCAAAAGCTTATACATATTATTGTTAGGAGTAATAAATATCTTACCATTCCAGAAGTCAAATGATCCCACCAGATCCATCTGCATAATATTGAAACGCAAAATCTGAGCACATCCTTCTTCATTACTCCATTAATTATTAAAAAAAGAGAGATAAAATGGGTGCCTGAAAACTTTTTTATGTCTGACTTAATTTGTAAGAAAAAAATTAACAAAATTATTTTCCTTAAGTTTCCTAAAAATGGAAGTAGAAAAAATAAGTTAGCTCCTACCCTACCTCTCTTAGTTTTTACAGATAATACTCCCTCCGTTTAAAAAAGAATAATTTAATTTGACTTATAAAAGAGTTTAAGAAAAGAAAGAAATAATTTTTAATTTTATGGTTCTAAATTAAAGTTGTGTCAAATGTACCAAAATGCTCTTTAATCTTGTGGTCTTAAACATATCATGTGAAAAAGTTAAAGTTAAATTATTATCAAAAAAGGAAAGGAATCATTCTTTTTTAAATAGACTAAAAAAAAAATACGAACATTTTTTTTAAACGGATTGGAATAATTATTTACAAAAGCAGTAAGTAAAAAACTAGAAAACATTTTGGTTCACACCCAATATGTTTACCTTCCAATGATCGTTGACAGTAGTTTCAACATATGCTTTGTTCTCGTAAGCTGCTTTTGCAGCCATCATACTGATTGCCTCATCATATCTTCTACGTCCTCCAACATTCTTACTAAAGTCCAGCTCAACTCGTTTATCAAAATTTCCAATAAATGACAAGTACGCCGCTGATTCCTTATCCGGTGATACAGCTTTACCTACAAAATTCATAAATATCAGTACTACTTCATAAGATCTAAAAAAAAAAAAGTGTTGACAAAAAAATAATACGTACATATTAATGATTTGAAAAGAAGACGGAAGAATCCGCCATTGACGTTTTGAAGGTTAAGCCAGTACTCAATGGCATTGCCGAATCCGGCTAAAGGTCTAGCAGTTGCGAGTAAAATTTCTGGACTAGTATAGATAAAAATATAACCCATCTACGTGACAAAGGCTCCTTAGTCATTTCTTCATTAGGGCAGTCTACGAAGTCTTTTTGTCCCAATTTTTTACCTGAAAATAAAAGTTTTGCCAAATCTAATACACTACATTCTTCTGGCTTTAGCAACATATAGTTGCTACAGAAAGATTTGTTGCAATTATTGCTCGCCATATACTGCAGATCGATTATTATTATTTGGTAAAGTAATTTATTTTATTTATAGAAGAGAAGTGCATTCCAGCTTGGTAATGTATGGGTCTTATTTATACTACTAGTTAGAGGAGAATTATTGGAAACTTTGATTTCTACGCTCTTCATTATGTTTAGCTGAAAATGGAGACATAGGTGGGGTACAAAAATTGATGAGGAATAGAATAGGGTAAATGTAACTATGTAGATAAAAATTTAAACGTGTTACATGTGATGTTTTTTTTTAATAATAAAAAAAATCATTTGGTGAAGTGCAAAATCAAAAAGATGATTCTTCCTCAAGACTGCACGGTGGCGGCCGGTTCCTGGAAGCATTGGCAATTATAATTTGTTTTTTTTTAAAAAAAAAAAACTTAATTTAGAGAAATCTTATTTATTTAGTCGAACTTATTATTTTAATGGAAGGTATATATAAAACCAAGACTTATACTAACTTATATATAATAATAAGATTAATCGACTGCCTAACAACAATTGGATATTATCTTTGATATTAAAAGAAGAAAAAAGATATTATTACAGTATAATTTAATTTGGTGTTTGCATAGTAGGGCTATATGCCTTTTGTTTATTAGGCACAACATCTTGAATATTGGAAAAATTGATTTTCAAATATACCACTGATCTATTTTGTAAATAATATTATGATTATATTATTTAGTTTTATATAAGTACTTGACGTATGTATATTTACCTTTGATATGACAAGGAGGATGATATAAACCAACTGGATCTGAAACAACCTTTATATATGTTTTTTTCTCGTTAATTAATTTGAAATTATAATGATAATCATAGTGTCTGGATTAATTTTAATTTTAATATTTTAACTAGATATCAAGTAATTCGATTAAAAATCACATAAATTATAATTAGTTACTAATTACTAAAAGAAATGATCCATTTGTGTAATAATTTAAATTAAATTATCAACTCAATCAAATTCACGTGTCCTGTATATTGTTTGATAGATCTTGTCTGATTTTGGGCTAGTAACGTAATTCTTTATTATATATATATTATAATTATATATTACTGTTCCACCAACCTATTAGACTTTGGGTATTATTACATTTTAAATTAAAGTAATATTTAAGAGCCAAAATTAATTATAGCAAGTTGTTTAGATAATAGTATTTTTTTTATTCATTTTTTCTAGAATCAAATACATAGACATCGTCATGTGTGGATTATCCAATCAGGTGTAAACGTGTACACATGTGTAATGATTTTTTATCATTAGAAAGAAGAAAAAAAGAGGCTATCTCCCACTGATTATTTGGATTATCTTTGATATTAAGCAAAGATCTTTTTTTCTCCAAAGATGTGATTTTCTGGATACTTATTTGTTAAAAAATGAAAAAGAATAGTTCATAAAATGAATGATCTGTTTCGACAATCTCGAGTTTATTTTTATAGTATAAATTAGGCTCAATATTTAATTTTATAAAATATTAAAGTATCACTCATTTCATATAATTTGTTAAAAATTAGCTCAACTATAGTAAATCTGTCCAGAATTTTGAAAGTTGGACTTAGATAATTTGAAGTTGAGTTCAATCTCAACTCACCAAATCTTACCGTAATAAATAAACCACTTAAATATATAAAATGAAAAATTTTGCTTTGTTCTCCAAGGACGCGGTTCAAAACTTCAAAACAATTTAAATATCTACATTGGTGCAGGGAAAAACTAATAAGTACGTTAATTTTTTTTTATAAAAAACACACACTCGCCAATAATTATGCCAATCTTTTGCTACTTTGAGACGTTTTGAGTGATCCAAGCCTGCTAGCATTAACATAATCCTGAGGACAATGAGCAGGTATGCCTGGCAGTAGCAACCCTACCACTCTCATATATAGAAGAAGTCCACCTTCTTGATACTTCCATCCGTTTACACATAGTAGAAGACAACTTCTCATCAGCTCCCAACCCGCATTTAACATCTTCGGTAAAAACAGTAACACAGCCAAACCGTTCTTGTCTGGTTCTTCACCTAAAATCTGCAGTAATATTCAAAATAATTTGATACATCCATCCAATCTCTCTGGAGAAATATAAAAATAAAAAGATCAGAGTAGCGAATAATTACTTGTTTTTTGTAGAGGCTATTGTAATAGATGCAAGTTCCAAAGTGCTTGAACATGAAAGTTAAATTATCATATGGTAATCTTGGTACCATGTCATTGCTGTACACAACTCTATAGTATGGAACCTCATATTTTGCTAATTGTTCCTTCATATAATCAACGAAATTTTCGTCTCCAACTCTTGGTTGACCAAATGTATAAACGCCCCCTAATCTTTTCAACAGCCAAGATTCCTCATGGTATGCTAATATTGCTGGAAACAAAATTGCTAGTGCTCCACCTAAGCTGTGACCAGTAACCACAAACTTTGCATTTTCATTTTTCTCCAGAAGCTGTTTGAGCAATTTTCTTAGGAAATAGTAGGCTGGAGATGGCTGATTAATATTATTAGTATCAGTTTGTTCAATTTCTTTAGGCCATCCGACGCTCTTTTGTAAGCCGAGAGCTTTCATAAATCCGGCATGGACTTTGCCCATGCCGGGAATGTCATACCAAGAGAGATTAAAATCGGAAATCCAATCATCAGAATTGAAGAATTCAGTTCCTCTAAATGCAACAACAATCAACTCAGGGTCCACATTTTTATCCTGAAGCACAAATGCTTGTGTTGTAGCTTTCTGTTGATAATCTGTTCAAATCAAGAAAAAAAATATGAGGAAAATTCGGAAGAAAGAAAAAATGGAGGGTAAAATCCTACCCGATAATTTTTTTTGATATGTTAAAAATATAATTAAATATTACAGTATGTCTTCTAACATATTAAGTTATTAAATAATAAATTTTAAGTCACAAAAATAAAAATAATTTGTGAATAGCTTTTTAGCTTTAAAATATGCATGAAGATCTCCATGACAAGACATTTGATTCCCATACAAATAACAAAGAAATTGTTAATAGGTTGACTAACGACAATTACACTATTAGTATATTGTTGATGATCATCATAATATGATTAAAATATTGTTTATGATGATCGTTGCACCTAATTGGTGCTTTAATTAGGTGTCCGGGTCCCACCATTATGCTTAGTGGATTAGTTAGTCTCCTTCATATGGTTTTGGCCCTTTGGGCAATCTCGTGAGTTACTTTAAGACTCAAAATTTATCTTGTTATCATGATGCAACATGTATCACACTGGTTGAGATCATGAATAGGATTAATCTTAGATCAATCTTTTAATTTTTTTTTAATAAGATAATTTATTGGTTAAAATGTTCGAGTTATATTTTACATTAAATAATTATTGAAAATATATTTAACTTAGACTTTATATTATATACTGATAAAATAGATGTACTAAACTGTTTATTCTACTACAAAATAAAAATAAATATAATTTTTTTTATTATTCTCAATGTTTGCAAAATTTACACATTTATATCTTACCATTCCAGAAATCAAAGGAGCCACGAAATCCATCTGCATAAAATTGGACGCAAAATCTGAGCACAACCTTTTCATTACAAGGGGAAAAAGAAGAGAAAACGGAGAATAGAAAATGGATGTATTCAAATATTTTAAATTGTATATATATATATATATATAATATATATATATATATATATATATATATATATATTTTTAAAAAATATTTTTCTTAATAATTAGAACAATTTTTTTTTAGTAAAGATAGAAAAAAAACAAATTCAACAAATATCATTTCATATTGACTATCTCTTTCTCATATATTCTTATAGTTATTGCATAATTGATATACAATTATTTTAAGAATACTAAATTTTTGGTTAAATAAGTATCATCTATATATCTATATGGTAAAATATAGGCAGGGCGTGCGGCTCAACCAGATTATGAAACTGTGCTAGGTAAGATAAACTTAACTTTACCTTTTCTAGGGA
This sequence comes from Solanum lycopersicoides, assembly GCA_022817965.1. Lineage (NCBI taxonomy): Eukaryota > Viridiplantae > Streptophyta > Magnoliopsida > Solanales > Solanaceae > Solanum > Solanum lycopersicoides. Next base: position 80,876,190 of record CM040619.1, read on the forward strand.
TATAAACACATCAAATACACACAAAAAAAAAAACAAATCCACTTATTTTATGTTTTAGAAGAAAATATAACATTTTCATACCAAAAACACCCAATATGTTATATGTAAGGTAGGTAGTTTACCTTCCAGTGTTGGTTGACAGTATTTTGAATCCATGCTTTGTTCTCGTAAGCTGCTTTTGCAGCCATTATGCTGATTGCCTCATCATATCTTCTACATCCTCCAACTTCTTCAACAATCTTACTAAAATCCAGCTCAAATCTTTTATCCAAATTTCCAATAAAGGACAAGTACTCTGCTGATTCCTTATCCGGTATTACAGCTCTACCTATAAATCATAAATATATCCCGTAAAAGAGAGATCTAAGTATCACATAAATTGAGACAGAGGATATATATAATACGTACCTCTCAAGGAGTTGAAAATAAGACGGAAGAAGCCACCGTTGACGTTTTGAAGGTTAAGCCAGTATTCAATTGAATTGCCGAACCCTGCTAAAGGTTTTGAAATTTTGATTAAAACTTTCTGTACTAAAATGGAAAGAAAAAAAACCCATCTACGTGACAAAGGCTCCTTAGTCATGTTCAATTCTTCATTAGGGATGTCTACATCAACGAATTCTTTTTGTCCCAAATTTTTACTGGAAAACAAAATTCTTGCCAAATCAGATACACTACATTCTTCTGGCTTTAGAAGCATATAATTGCTGCAGAAGGACTTGTTGCAACTACTGCTCGCCATTCTGCAGATAAGAGTAGAAGGTTGTGTTTGAGGAGTATTATATATATATAACTGGAATTCATTCAGATTTCCATCTATTTGGAGGAGTATTCATTTTGACTTTTCCGAGGTGGTTTGAATTAACTTATTTTTAAATGGTTTTAAGCTAAAATTAAATAGCTTATAAGCAATTTTGAAATACTTAAATAAATTTAAAATATTTACAAACACTTATTAATTAAGTCATAAGTATTAATTAAGTCATAAGTATAAGCTAAAAACTATAAGTTAAAATTTTTTACTTATACCTTTTAATTATAAAGCAAAATTTCTAGATTCATGAATTTTGATCAGAAAGTAGAGAGACATATGGGGTACTGCTGGCCCCTACAGAAAATTATTTTCATGTCCAATCCTAATTAATTAGTCCCGTAAGGCTGTATGCTTTGTCTATATTAGCTAGCTACTTGATCCTTCCTCTATATTTGATTACCTGTTGAGTTATTAAGATTTTTGTGCCATTCATTCTAGTTTAATTATGTATTAATTTTCGTTATTTTATAATTAATCTAGAAAAATAAAAAATTTAACTCTATGTACAACTTATTTTGAATTGTAAGTTTTAACTTTTTTTCTTTTATCTAAATCATTAAAAAATAAGAACAAACATGTTAGTTGAACTAAAATCAAAATCAACAAGAAAAACATTTTCAGAATAGAAAAAAGAGTCTGTCCCATAAATTGACAGTATATATAGTAGTGCAAAAACTTTATAATTACAAAAATTCGTAAAAATGGATACAATAATATAAGCGTTGATATATTAATCTAATGTACGAGATATAGTAATTTGATGTGCGAGATACATTTTATACAAGATACACTAATCTGATGCGCGAGATACATTAATTTGATGAGCGAGATACTCTAATGTGATGCCCGAGATATACTAATCTGATGCGCGAGGTACATTTTATACATGATATACTAATATGATGCGCTAGATACACTAATGTGATGCATGATATACATTAATGTGATAAGCAAAAATAAGGAATTTTGGATATTTATAAAACTTATATGGAATAATAGATTTCTCTAATTAATTAGTAGAAATATGATAAGTTAGGTACCGAAATGGTAGGCATTAATGGGCGTTTTTGATTGTTTTATTTAAATTTGGAAAAATTAGGTGCTTAAAATTAACTAATAAAAATATGACTAGTTGAATTCTTTTTCTTTTTTTTTAACTACTTGCTCGTTTATTAACTTGCTATATATACTATTCCACCAAACTCTTAAACCTTTGACATGAGAATCAAAAGTTAATCATGGCAAGTTGTTTTAGGTAGTATTTTTTTTTATATATTCATTCAACTGTAGAAACAAAAACATCATTATGTGTGATGTTCTTTTATTTTCATTAGAATAATAATCAGTGGGGTGATCTCCTCTTGATTAATTTGGACTGTCTTCATCTTTTTTCAATAAACAGAGGGTAAATTGGGCCCGGCCCATTTTATCAATTCAAAATCATAAAACGAAGTGGGTATTTGGATCATCTTTGATATTAAATGAAGAAAAAACAGTAAAAATTAGGCAAATCACATAGTCTAAGGGACAAATTATTTTCTATTCCTACTGTTTCACTATTTACCGAAAATTCCTTTTTTATATTAATACGAATACTTAATATAACAAAACGATACTTAAATTAGAGCGGACAAATACTTTAATAGTTAGTTTGTTGTTATCAGTTACGGCGTAAAAAAAGGGATAACATTTATTCCACGATTCACATCCCTTCCAATCCAACGATTTTATTTCTATTTTTACGCCTAAAATCACTCCCATATATCAACAGTTACATCAATCACTCAATTTTTTAATTTTAAATCTATTCTCTCTCAAGTTCATCAATTTCAAGTTCCTAAAGAGGTGAGACTATTTTTTCATCAATTTTTTATTTCCAATTCTTCAGATTTCGTTTTTTTTTTATTAAAAAAAGATTAATGTTTTTATTTATAATTTTCTTATAGATATAAATTTTGCTCCTTCTTTTTAGTATGGTGCCTTGTGTATTTGATTTTGATGATGAAAACTTTCATTAAAATAGATCTAATCAACTCATTATGATTCCGATGATGATTATTGAGCTGAAAATAGATCCAAAAGGTTGTAGGATTCATTAACAATGGCGAATCATAATATTTAGAAGACGAAGTCGAAGAAGGATGAAACTTCATTTTTTAAAGCAAATGTGGAAGAACTTCATCCCTGGTGAGTTATTTTTAAAAAATTAGATATGTTGACAACAATGATAAATTATCATATTATTTTGTACCTTGCTTTAAATCTAACGAAATTATATAAAATCCTAATTTTGGTTCTTTTTGTTTTTGGGTATATTGTCACTAATCTATCAAACTATATAGTAGAAATTATTTCTATGAGATGTAATTTGCAGAATAGTGTATCATATTATAAAATAGTTTAACCACGATACTTAAATAACATATAATGAATATATGATGTTTCATTTAGTATCAGAAATAAAAAATCATCAAGTGGTATTGAGTATCAGTTACTATTATTATCATTATGTATCAACTAAACAATAAGATTTTTTGTAGTTACTATAAAGTATCATGTAATTAACTTTTTGTTCAAAATTTAATTCATTTTTATAATGTACCTGCAGAATGTTTATAGTGACGGTTGAATGTTTGTAGTTGCATTTGCTGAATTCTTTAGCGATGAAGTCAATATCCATCTAATGGTTTCTGAGTTGACTACCTTCGCACAAGATATATGCAACACTATTATGGAAGTACGATCTCGACAAGGTCAAGGTGGGATATGTTAGCGATAGCGACGATCCACTAAAGCTGAAGAGTTATTTCACTCCACAACAACAAGATGACTTGGTTCACATAAATTAGTGATTATGTACCAATTCACAGACAACTTTTGATGTTTATTGTTTTTAAGATACATTAACTAATATTTTGGAGGGTTTGTTATTTTTCAAGATACATTTTCTCAAGTTTTACAAATTTTTTAAAAAATTATTTAATTTGAATATAATATTTGATATTGTTAGTACCTTGTTATGTTTTGTCTATTATAAGTTATTTAGACATCATATATTTTATACTCTATATTAATTATAATATAGAGTATATTACGATTAATATATAATTGGTACTATATTATTAGCAGATACAAGATTTTTCAAAACTTTGTTATTTATATGATACACGATTATTTTTTATATAACAACATTTGGATGTATCACAACACGTAATACTATATTTTTATACTTGATACAAATCAGTTAATTTTCAATATATTTAGTACCTTTTAACATTATGTTTCTTATAAATTTGGTACAAATAAATGACTATAGTTAATACTATATTATAAGTTGACACAAATTTGTCAAATAATATATTATGTATATGATACACAATTATTATTTATCATACTTTCAATAACACAAATTGATGTGTAGAATAAATTAGCCAAAAAAAAAGTATATTAAGTATATGATACACAATTATTATTTATCATTCTTTCAACATCACAAATTGATGTGTCTCACAAAATTAAACCTGATACTATATATTTACAATTGTTTCAATCATCTAAATTTGCAATATATTTAGTATCTTTTGACATAATGTCTCTTATCCTATACGCATCACAACTCTTATCCGGTACATTTACAACACTTGATACTATATTATTCGATACAAATTTTTTTAAAGAATTAATTATGAAATTCATTATGTTAAACAAATCAATGCAATGTAATAGTATTTTCAGTACTTATTAGCAGTTACATATACATTAATTACTTAACCAATACGACATATATTTTAAAAGTAACTTTATATCAAACAAAAAACAATACACAATATGTATACCAGATTCACCTTATCAATAAAAAAATATAACCAGAACTGAAAAACGTAATATTATAATTTATTGGATCGAAAATTAGTAAGCTAAAAATACTTTTTAATGTAAACATTTGTAATAGTGAAAAGAAATGTTATAATTTGAAAATTATTAGATCTGAAAAAAACAAAGTACTCCAAAAAAGTATTGATCAAGATTCGGGAAGAAAGTACAAGTTCTTCGATTGTGATCTTTTTGTCCACATCGCCCATAACAGTTCATGTTTGATGTTAGTTTTTCATCTGGATTTTTCTTTCTTTTTTTCTTGATCTACTGGACATTCTTTTGTATCTTGTTGGGAAGACAACTTCTTTCAAAACACAATTCAAAATTGATCAATCACTTCTGTCAGACATTGATTTCATTGGAACTGCATAACACACTAATACATAGATGCAATTGTACCAAATATAAAATAATAATCTCTCTTGACACCAAAGGTTCAAGAAGCCAAAACAACATCCCAAACCAAAAGAAAATAAAAAGAAAAAACAGCCATAAAAAAGAATCAAACTTTTACTATTTTTTTTTTGAAGAAAAATGAGAAGGTTTCACAATTTAAAATTCAAAAATGTCTAATTCAGTTAGAGGTTTATGAAGACTGATTGGTAGAATTGTTAAACGTCCGCGTGATTCGTGGGGTTAATTATAATTTCCTTTTTTGATCTCTTTTTTTATGCAGTAAACTGATAACAACAATTTAAAAATTTAAGTATCCGTCCATTTTAATTAAAGTATCGATCAACAATATTATATATCCGAAATAATATAAAGAAAGAAATTTTTGATAATTAGTGAAAGAGTAGGGATACTAAATAACAACAAAATATCAAACTTAAACATATAAGATACGTTAATGTTCGTGTGCAACACATAAAAGATACACAAATACCTAAATATTTTATTAGTTGTTATATAAATAGACAAAAAAATAACGTATCAAAAAATATCAAACTGATACTTAAAATATTATCTACGAAATATTAATATTTATGTGTAATTAAGACATAAAAGTATAAAAAAAAATTGTGTTCCATGAGTGCAATGAAAATTTAAAATAAACGATACTTAAATAAAAAAAAAACAATCATCAAACTAATGAAAAAGATACAAAAATCAGGATGGATAGGGATACAAATGTACATACCGTAGATAGTGTTGGTCGAATAATCGAAGGTGCCGTCTTTCTACTTCTTTTTTTTTGAGATTTTTGGGTTTCGAAGTAGATGCATATTTGTTCTTTGCAAAAGTTCCCTTGCTAGAACTTGGATTTGTCATGACTATAGGATCGTGCAACGACTTACAACTCAAATCTTCGAAGATTTCAATTCTGGAAAAAAAAATTACAGAATTTTTAGAAAAGGAAAAATAGTGAAAAAGCAAAAAAGGAAAAAAAAAAGGAAGAAATTATAATGGAGAAGATGATTAAGATTCTTTTGAATTTCAAATTTACTTTAAATTTTTAACTGAAAATTTTAGGGAGGGGGGATTTAGGCGAAATTTGGGAGATGGAAAAGGTTTGTTTTTGAGTTTCAACGTAAAAAGTAAGTAAAGTATCATTGGGTGTAAAAAAAGAGATTCTTGAATTTTAATAAAAAGTAGGAAAATATTGAAAATAGATAAAGTACTATTGTACAGTTTTTTTCCAGAAAAATAATTCCAAAAATCGAATTTTCTATATAGCTATTTGGCATTTGCAGGGCAAATTAGAGTTGACTTTTTCAAGTTATGTTGATCCACTCAAGTTGGCACATGACAGAATACAGACCCTTGGATATATTGTATGATAAAAATCCCCATTGGAATATTTAAATATGAGGTGGTATATACAATAATAAGATGTCCAATATAATACTCACAAATAGAAGGGAAAAAAAAATAGTGTCTACGAATGTTAATCTACTTTGTGGTGGTATATATTTAACGCAACCATTTTTTACTAATTAATATATTCTGAATCTAAAGTTCCTATTATTGATCACTTTGGAGATGACAATTAATTTGTTTTGCTATTTTTCATTTATACTTTGAAACGAATTAATGAGGTTAAAAAGAAATTGGGAGGAAGGTACGGTAAATAGCCAGTCAAATATTGCATAGATCATACCCTTAATAAAATAATCTAAATATCTGTTTATCTCATTTATATAACTCCATAAAAAATAACTTACTCATAGTGCACTGTGAACTAATGCCCAATTGGTTGACTATTTTAACAGTTCAATTGGTTGACTATTTTAGAGTACAACTCTTCACTTTGTAATTTCTTTCTCATTTTTTATTGGGAAATTATATATAATGATAAATTAATATATTAAATTAAATATTAAAACCACACTTTGTTTTAATTATGTCCTGTAGCAAATTGTTTGTCAGTTACCTCTCTCCCTCAAACTCTCGTTCGTCACTCTCCCTCTCTCGCTCCCTCTCGCTTTTATACAAACACAAATGTATAAAATGTGTTTGTGTTTGTATAAAGCGAGAAAAAATTAAATATATACGTATATTTTCGTTCCCCTCTTCCAGATCTCGCTCGTCACCCCGCTCTATCGCTTATACAAACAAAAATGAAATAAATAAATTGTGTTTCTGTTTGTATAAAGTGAGAGAAAATTGTATTAACACATGCAAATACATAAATCTTCGTCTTATACACTTATAATTTTACAATACAAAATAATTATACAATACAAATATTCTCCGCTCAATTTTCTTATATCTTTCTCTCTTTCTCGTTTTATACATACATAAATTATACAATTGATTTGTATACAACAGTTTTCTTTTGTATATGAGCAAACTATACAATTGGTTTCTTTATATATGTATAACGAATTATACAACTTTTTTTTTTTTTGTATATGTATAGCGAAATATACATAAATGTTTGTTATGGAGCGCAATTATACAAACTTTGTTATAACATACAAATATAAATTTCGTGTTTGCTATACGTGAAAATTGCTTTTTTTCATTCCCCATCCCCAATTTTTTTGTTTTTTATTTATTAATAAAAGAACCATCATTTCCACAGAATAGACACTGCAAAAAGAACAGTATACATTTGATGAATTATTAAGGGTATCTAGGGTTTTAAAATGACTTACTATTGAAAGTGATTGTATTTCCTTGTGTCTTTTGTCTCCTTCCACTTATCTGGCCTCTGCCAAGGCCCCATATACTTCACTTCTGTCGATTTGTATTCATTCTCTTTTGTGTATTTCAACTTCTATCATGATTTTTATTGATTATTTATTCAACTTTTCTGTTTGCAAGAATTTTTCAACCTAATTTATACATATACATGATTTAAATTGTTTACACAACATTTGTATTGCTACTTTTGTCACATAAATAAATTTGTTATTTTTTCATATTTAATTGACTTAAATATTTTCAAATCAACTCAAATACTATGAATTTCAACTTTTACTTCACCCTTACCCCCTACCCTACCCCTGCAACCATAAAAAAAATTAAAGTATAATTTTTGAAAAATATTTTAGGGTAGAAAGTCTGGGTCAGATCTCAGGTCGGATTTTAGAATAGTCATTGTGGTCTCTTGTCCTAGATCAGATGTGAGGATTGGATCCTAGATCAATTATGGGACTTAAGTTTATTTTTCTAAAGAGCATTTTCTAGTCTCAAACCAAAAATAAAAGATAATTTCTGAAAAATATTTCTGTTGTCTTTAAATGTGAAGTAAAGAAAAGGAGAGTTATATTTAGCGATGGATCACCGAAAAATTTCTTTATTATTAGATGATTTGAAACAGTGTCACAGTAACACTAGTTTTTTTTCATTTACAATCTCTCTAAGTTCCTCCACGGCTTGTAGCATTCTCCGTGGAGTTGTAGTTTCCTCATTCTCACAGGCATAGAATATTAGTCCTTTTAGACAATAATAATAGAGCCCAAACAACAGAGCTTTGCTTTCAGCCCAATTTCTTAGTACTGGGCCAAATAAACATAGAATAGGCCCAATAGAGCCTTGCTTTAAGCCCTATTGTTTAGTACTGAGCTAAATAAACATAGAATAGGCCCAAAGAGCCTTGCTTTCAGCCCTATTGTTTAGTACTGGGCTAAATAAACATAGAATAGGCCCAATAAAGCCTTGCTTTCAGCCCGATTGTTTAGTACTGGGCCAAATAAACATAGAATAGGCCCAATAGAGCCTTGCTTTCAGCCCAATGAAAATGAAAATGCACAAAAAAGTAACACGCCCAGTGGGACTCGAACCCACAATCGCTTGATTAGAAGTCAAGCGCCTTATCCATTAGGCCATGGGCGCTGATGTATATTACTTGGATGGGAATTCAAAAAACTAAACAACCTGTTTTGAAAAGTGTTGGGAGATCCTTGATTTGAGAGCAATTTGATAGTTTTAGGAGTAGATAATTTGCATACTTCTAAAACTATACACGCTTATTATTCTAATAATACCAAATCAATACTTCAAGTCTTCAACAGAGGATAAGTGCTACCTTTGGTAATTTAAATTTTTAGATATTCCAAAGTCCAAAATTTCACATCTGATATTTAGTCCTATCCATATGTCATCAATTACTAATAACTCTTAGAGGTCTAAGACCCTACTTGTTATACAATAACCCCATAAATTTCGTTACACCTAAATACGACAAAGGGTATGAAAACCATATAATTTTTTGGTTGGCAGTAAAAAGGATATGTTTTGCTTCAATTATTGCCTTCCATAATAAGCTTGCTTAAAGGCTTAAAAGTGAAAAGAAATGTTGAATACCCAATCGATCAATTCAATGTGAAACTTACAAAATTCAACTCATTCTGAACGGATCAAATCCCCTATTTAACGAGGATATTCGTAGTTGAGCTTAACACATTTACATAGTTCATTAACCGTAATGAAAGATTCCTAAAACAAATTAACCTCTTATTAGTAAAACTAAGTGACCTTAAATCAAAGTGAATTTGTAAAAGCTGACTTGTTTTTCCTTCAATTTTTTGTAAAGGTGACTCCTCCACTGTCGGTTTAAAGGGATCATGACGCTCTCCATACTCCTCCTTTATAATACTAATAAATGTCATCAATCATCACACAGTGCCATCCAACAAATATCAAATTTCATATTATATATATATATATATTGTCGTAGCACCCTTCGAATCTTCTGGATTAATAATCACATACATGTATATAACATCCTTCCTTTATTATTCAACTCTAGAGCTATTATAATATATATAGTCGATTTCAATTTATTTCTTATTGAAGCATAATTGTTGTTAGTTATATTGAAATCAGCTGTGGATTCCTTCTTCATTTCATCTAGATGGTACATATTTTAGAAGTTTTTCTTTTGGGAGGGAAAAATAAATAAATAAAAGGGAAAAAGTAAGTTATCTTTTGGAACCACTTGCAGAAAAATACTTTATTTATGTTTCTTACTATTGTATATATTATCTAACATTGCTGATAAGAAATATTTAAATCTTATAGAGGATACGTCCTACCCAGTACAATTATTTGGAATATATAGACATTTTTTTTCCTATGACATAATATAAGATTGGTAGGGTATAGGGCTTATTGGCTAATTTAATGGGAGTACTTTACAAAAGAAACAATAAAATACTAAAATCAACAACAAATATGGAGTTGGGACTTTTTCCAATTCCAAATTGATGAGCTTCCGAGGATAATTAAGAAAACTTGCATAAACATATTATAATAAAAAAATATTTATTATTTATAGCAATTATTTATTTATTTTATTTAATTATTTTTAATTTATTTATAATACAAGTTTAATTTATATTATAAAGAATAATTTTTATTTAAATATAATACGAATTTTAATGATAGATAATTCATTTATCACACATTTTAATACACTTATAATATAATGTATCAAATTTTTACCAAACAAACATAATATATTTTAAAAAACAATTATAATTCATATATAATTCATATATATTGCATACATAATTCACTTTTAATACATATTGCAGATTTTACATAGTATTGCTATAAATGGTAATAAATAAAAAGTATTGCTAAAATCAGTAATTATTTATTAAAATGTACCAATTTATGTAATTTTTCTGATAATTTAATCGGATTGTTTTGTGTTAATTGTTGATAATTTTCAGACTCCGCTACGTGTGAGACTACATTAAATATATTATTCTCACATAGTGAAACTACACTATATATTCTTATTAATGATTTTTTATGATATAATTGTAGAGGTTATGTAATTTACCCTAAAATATAAGTTATTGCTGATTCCAAAACGTAGTGCGTAGGCCCCATTCTGATTTCTGATTATCTTCCCTGCATTCATTCCTCTGAGCATTTTTTTTTTGGTGAGATCCAAGTTATTATAATTAGTGACTTATTTATTCGAATGATTGTATATTAATCATGGGTAAAGTAATGCAATTTTGTATAAGCATATACGCAAGTTTTCGAGTAGTATAAAAACGTTGCTTCGTGTGGTGTTCTGATGATGCAGAATATTTCAGAAAAGCCGTAACTTGTAAGCAGAGTTTGGACTAACATTTTCATGATGTAAAATATAGTCAGAGTGTCTGTTTTACGAGGCAGTTAAATTTCCATGTTTGGTCCAAAACAGGTCATTTTCTCAACTTGAGAGGAGCAGAGGGTCGGTCCAACTAAATTTACTTCTCAAAAACTTACTAAATCGAGATCGAGATGCGTGCCATAGAAGCATCATTATATTCAACTAAAACATTTGTGTAACATGATCTTTCAGACGAAGTCAGTATTTGAAATTTATGACTCTAAATTTACCATCATCAAATTCATACTACATTTTAATTATTATACGTTTAATTAATGTTTAATATTAATTTTTGTTATACAAATAAATAATCTAAGGTAAAAAAATCCACTGAATTCGTCCTATAGAAAAAAAGCTTAACCTTTTGAGATCTTTTATATGTATAATAAGTTTTTAAAGAGGTACGAAACCGGATCTCCACATCCATGATGCCTGTAGCTAAATGTAGAAATGGAAGATGGCCTACTTTACAGGTAAGTTCATCTTTCTTGACTACCCCACTTCTGAAACCAGACTTGTTATCCTTCTGACAGATGTCATGTGTTGTGGGGTTACCCTTTTGAGTTTTTTCAACTTAAATTTTCTATCTAGTTTTTCATTCCCAGGACCATACCTCTCTTTTAACTCTTTAGTCATGGCTGCCCCTTTTTGGTTCATGCACCTTTACTCATACGCATTCCCCTTTTATATTTACACACACACAAAAAAAATTATCTACTTACTCTTTATTTCATCTTCACACTATGACTCAAGCTTTTGTAATTTGTGAAATTACCTTGTGAACTACTCTAAACGAAAAATAAATTAAAAAAATAAACAGAGTGGTGTGTATCATTGCGTATTATTAAGAATATAAAAACATAGGAGTAGGTCACAACTTGTCATATATATAATATGCACATATAGCACTGACAATTCCATGCTGTGCTCAAAAGGAACACTTCTCATAGTGGTATCCCCTGAATCCTTTTTAGCCCATCTTTCATTCTAATATTTCTATATATCCTCTGTTTTTCTTTTTCTTTTTTACCTTACAAAACAAATCATGGATTTACAAAATATTGCTCACTCACTAGAACTTGGATTCTCCAATAGCAATATTGAAATGATACCTTTACAATCACCACTCCATAACTCCAATTACCTAATGACTTCTCCTCCATCTAATTTCTCATTCATGGGCAATCCAATTGAAGAGCCCGCCGCGATGCCAATACTTTCATCCATCGATGAAATTATAGCATCGACTCATGGTAATGGAAATGATTACTCATGTTTACAGAGGAGGAATTCTATGGAGGCTATGAGGGAGATGATTTTTCGTATGGCGATGATGCAACCGATTCACATTGATCCAGAATCAGTTAAACCTCCCAAAAGGAAAAATGTTAAGATATCGAAGGATCCACAGAGTGTAGCAGCCAGGCATCGGAGGGAACGAATAAGCGAAAGGATAAGGATTTTGCAAAGACTAGTCCCTGGAGGAACTAAAATGGATACTGCTTCAATGTTAGATGAGGCTGTGCATTATGTTAAGTTTTTAAAGAAGCAACTTCAATCATTAGAGCAAGCCGCGGTTAATAATAGACCGATGATTTCTGGATTTTCAACATCAATGTCATCACCAGGGCCAATGAATTATAATTCAAGCTCTATTAGGGCATGCCAGCCTCATCCATCCATGAACTCTAGTGCACAAATGCTTAGTTAAAATAAAATGAAATAACATTTCTACGCAGCGTCCTGATCATGATCATGCTAATGATTAATGACTACTTTTTGTAAAGATTTGGTTAAATGGTGTGTGTTACTTTAATTTCCACTCTCATTCTTCAATTTCAAAGGCTAGTTTTAGATTTCTCAATTTGTGCAATGTTAACTTTGTGCAAGAACTATGCTAATTTTCTCTGTATCGTTCCAATATCATAAGGGACTAAGTTTGCCTTGTGTTTGCAATTCCAGTCTTGCGCTAGAAGCAAGGCAAATAGTGAGCAGAGTTGGACATTTTGGATTTAATAGGTGTGGGTTCTTACACTGTTGAGAGTAGATTGATTGATATTTTCTCAACGTGTTACTAGACTTTGTGTGACAAGACTCTTTCATTTTCCTACCGTCATAAATGTACGTTTTTCTATTTAAAAAAAATTGCTAATTAAGTTTTTCATAATTACATCTCGTTATAGCAATGAAAAATATCAACGTTGTTAGAAAGAATATTGTTGACAGTATTAAGATAATACATAAGAATATATCATCTTTGATTGACAAGACTAAAGGTGGGTCAATTTTTTTGTAATAGAAATGCAATTTGGCTTGGTATCTAATTAATATTGTGAGTGTTTTTATTTTCAATCAGACAATCGACCCAAAATAATTAGCTAGTTATAAATTAGAAGAATTGGTTAGCCAGTTGCACGTGAAATTACACATACAAATGTCTGCTCCTTTCCAAAAAGAAGTAAATCAAGAAGAACAACTAATGAGATCTTTATACCAACGAGGCATTTCGCTTTTCAGACCCACCTGTTTGCAACAACTTGGGGTGCTGTCTCACATATCTCCAACGACATTTTCTTTTGTGCACGTATACAACAAACTTTTTTCTTCTATTTGTTATTTTTCATGGACAGTCTTACTATTAAAAATTATGACATTAGTTATGAATGTATTGGTTATTGAAATTTCTTATTTACTATTTTCCGTGTTAATTCATAGCTAAATGAGGTTTTATTGTTTGACTATGAAATTGTCTGTCGCTAATTCTTCGTATTCTCTTTTATAAACCCTTTAGTTGTTTGTTTAATTAAGTAGTAGAGGTGTTGTCTGACGGTCGAGGTTTTTGATGTGGTGGTTGTGCAGTGAAAGTGGATAGCAATGGTGGTTTTGCGAAAGAAACTAGCGGTGTTGGTAATAATTATATTGGTGGCGATGATCGACAACAATTAATATGTGGTAGGGATCAGTGTTGGTGGTTGTAGCTTTATTATGCAGTCACAATATTATAGTCACGATAAAAATCTTATATTCACGTGAGTATTTAAATAATGACTTCAAATTTGTTGCAAAGCTTGCAATAAAAATGCTTATATAGAGCGAATAAGTATTTGAAAAAAGTAGAATTTTTTATTGTTAGAGTGTGTTTGGTATGAAGGAAAATATTTTCTGAAAAATATTTTCAATTTTTTCATGTTCGGTTGGGACAAAAGTTTTTGAAAATGTTTTCCAAATCAACTCATTTTCCTCAAAATTAAGGAAAATGAGTACCTTCAAAAATTAAGGAAAATATTTTTCAAAACTCTCCTCTAATTTCAAATTACATTTTTTTTTGGGAAAAACATCATTTTTTTTTTTAAAAAAGTTAATTTTCAAAATTTTATTTTTTCATCCGATCCCTGACCCCACCCCCTCACCACCGGCCACCCCACTCCCCCACCCCCCAAAAAAAATTAATTTTACTTTTCAAAAATATTTTCAACTTCAAATTTTTATTTTTAAACTCCTACTCCCCTCCCCCCGGCCAGCCCCCACCCACCCCCACCCCCCCATAAAAATTTTTGTTTTTTAAAAACACTATCTACTTCAATTTTTATTTTTTCACTCCTACCCCTTCCCCCTACCCCACCCACTTCCACCCCACCCCACGCCCACCCCCACCCCAAAAAGTAATAATTTTGTTTTTAAAAAATATTTTCAATTTCATAAATTATTTTTTACTCTAGTAAAAATAAAAGATGTCTTTCAAAAAATATTTTTCATACATAAATCAAACACTAAAATTCATTTTCGAAAAATATATTCTAATCACCAACCAAACATGAGAAAATAAGTCCAAAATCTACTTGTTTTCCAGAAAAACATTTTCCATAAAAAACATTTTTCTCCATACCAAACACACCCTTAGTCTCTAGCTTCTTTAGTTATTTGTTTGATTAAGTACTTAGGGTCGTTTGGTGTGAAGGATAATACCAAATAATTTTGGGATTAAATTATAGTACCTCTTAATTTGTATTCGTGATTAATAATTAGTAGCGGAATAAGTTATCGCTCCCTTTGGGTGGTATAATAATCTCGGAATAATTTATTTCGAAATAAAATAAGTAAATGACAAAAATATTTCTTTCAATCCTTTTGTTATATCACTTTTTACATTCTTGAATAGTATTTTTATAAACAAATAAATTGTTTTTAAAATTTATTATTTTGAATACAACAAATCAAATACTCAATAAAAATAATCTCATCATAACTTATCTCATTGTAACTAATTCCATCATAATTTATCCATCATAATAAATCTCATCATAATTTGAATTTCAACCAAACGACCTCCTTGTCAGCCTAACTTCCTCTTGTCAGAATAACATCTCCGGGCACCGGGTGAGAAAAAATTTATTTGCTCTTGGGGTCACATTTTTATTTTCTACTTGATATCCAAAATCCACATTGGGAGTGTCGCTTCCAACAAAAAAAAATTCATATTCAAAGCTCGAACTCAATATCTTCAATTAAAAATAAAATAGTCTTATCACTATACCGTAACTCAGGTTTGATTCAAGGTTATATGGAGTTAGATGGTGTAGTTTGCAGTACTAACACAAAATTAAGGAGGTAGAAAGCGTTCAATAAAATGTGTGAGTCCACAACATTTATCACGGGCGAAAAAAGTTGATAACCTAACCGCAAATGTAGCAGCAAGAATTAATGGACAATTGGTTGCACTATTACCAAGACAAAGCAGTCTTAATTGATGGACCCCTACAAACACGTACCACGTCTCACTAGCAAGCTGTATTCCAATTACACAAACACACATATTTCCATTTTTTTGCATACAAATCTCACTCATGGATTCTCCAATACTTTTCTTCCTTATCATCTTCTTATTCACCATTGCCAAAAATGCAGTTGTTATTGAAGCAGAAGTTGATAGATTTGGTTTAGAACAAGCGGTGAGTGAAGATTTTGAGTTGCCAATGGGAATTTCGTCTTTATACGAAGAAACAGAGGGTGATGAGATCCAGTTAGATGGAAATGGAAGATCTCTATTGTGGAACAAATTCAAGTACTACATTTCGTACGGAGCATTGTCAGCTAACAGAATCCCCTGCCCACCACGATCTGGCAGATCGTACTACACGCACCATTGTTATCATGCTACAGGTCCAGCTCATCCTTACACTAGAGGTTGCTCTGCTATCACTCGTTGCCGTAGATGAACAATTAATATGATCTTCTATTTATTATTTATGATCTATGCATTATAGTACCTTATTTGTCATTTGTGTGATATGGCTTGGGAATTGGGAGCTAGCTAGCTTCGTTCTGGTAGATCTAATACTTATCGACTGATATTTGGTGTTCTGAGATGGAATTCTTATGTCTTTGTTTAGGTAAAATTAGTTTCAATGTTGTTGCATTGTGTGTGTGTTTGCAAAGCTCCTATACACTCACTCTAATTTTCTCTTTCTATTCATATATGTTTAATTTTATTTAGCAATGATTTTGTTTCTATTACAGTAAGTACTAAGTAATAATAATACAGTAAGGGGTCGTTTGGTAGAGTGTATTAGAGAAAATAATGCATGCATTAACTTGATGTATTAGTAGTACCTTGTTTGGTACACTTGTCTAACCTATGCATAACTAATGCATGCATTAGTAATACACTCTATTGTGTATTCAAGAGTGTATTACTAATACCATCTATTTCTATGCATTAGTAATGCAATGGGTTCTAATGCATGTATTAACATTATAAAAGACACAATTGGCCTTAAATATTTTTTTTTTTATATCCTTTCCACCATATTTGTGGAGGGTAATTTTTCAAACAATTTTTTTTATAAAAATATTATGCAATGCATTATATTTAAAACTTGCATTAGATTAAATAATTACAAAACTATCCTCAAAGCCTTTTTTAAACATTTCCTAACATTTTCTTTTCTTTTAATTTTCTTTGTTGTCATGTGTTTTATTTTCATTTATTTTTCTATGTCTTTTAATTTATTGGTGTTTTAATAGACTTTATGACCTCTTAAATATATTTTTTGTAAAAACATAATAATCTAATTTCAACATAATTTAATAAGAAAAATTACTATTGTGGCGATAAATTTGATAAAAAAAAAATTCTTTTCCAACTTTTCACAAAAATATTTTGACTCAAATAGTAAAACTATTTAATATTATATTTGAAAAAAAATAAAAGAAGAAGAAGAGGAGTTAATGATGTTTTAGCAAATGACTTTGTTGCAACTTGCAAGAAAGTGTAAAAATAAATAAAGTGTGAAGGGTATTTTTGTAAACATATATTTTCAAATAGAAATTATACAAGATTTATTATTTCTAATACATCAAACCAAACAATGTATAAGAAATAATGCTTGCATAACTAATGCAAGTATTAATAATGCAAGCACTACTACTGCAAGCATTACTATTGCACCCTATTTTGCATTATTCTTATACACTCTACCAAACGACCCCTAATTTTTTACTTCTGCAACATACGTAATTAAGTACCAGCTACAAGTTCTAATGCACTTAGTAATTGGTAATTAAGTACTTTCATAAGTCTCATATTATTTGCTTATATTATTATTAAAAACTTTCACATATAAATTTTATGTTTGTTACAATGCTTTTAATTGGTATAATTCGCTACAAACTATCTAATTTTATATAAATTGTTTAATTTTGTATAAATTCATCATACATTAAAATTTGTATAATAAGATCGGTATTTGTATATTTTTAAGTGTATAGGACGAAATATATGTATTTTTATCTGTATATACAGCTTTTCGTTCGCTTTATTCAAACACAAATACATTTATACCCACTGTATAAAATGACTGATTGTATATTGAATATGGCTAATTGTATATCGAATCAGATGGAAAAAAGGGGATGTTTGTTGTGAATTACAATAAAAATAAACTATCACAATAACATTTAATTTGAATTAATAGTTTACTATTTCATACAATTTTTCCTATTATTAAATAATAAAAATATATAAGCCAAATTACTTGTCCATTTACAAAATAATAATATAATTAATTAAAAATATGAAAACTTTCGCTAATATTATTATGGGAAAATTGTATATAATGGCAAACTAATAAATCAAATTAAATGTCATAATCACACTTTGATTTAATTGTGCTATGTAACAAACTGTTTGTCAGTCACCTATCTCCCTCAAACTCTCGCTCGCCACTCTCCCTCTCTCGCTTAATCTCTCGCTCGGTTTCTTTCACTTTTATACAAATACAAGTGTATAAAATGTGATTTTGCTTGTATAAAGCGAGAAAAAATTGTATATATACATATATTTTCGTTCCCCTCTCCCAGATCTCGCTAACCACCCTCGCCTCTATTGCCTATACAAATAGAAATGAAATGTATAAATTGCGAATCTGTTTGTATAAAGCAAGAGAAAATTGTATATACACTTGCAAATACATATATCTTTGTCCTATACACTTATAATTATACAATACAAATATTTTCCTGCCCATTTTTCTTTTGTCTTTCTCTCTTTCTTGTTTTGTACATACACAAATTATACAATTGATTTGTATACAATTGTTTTCTTTTGTATATGTATAGAGAATTATACAATTAGTTTCTTTGTATATGTTTAGCAAATTATACAATTGATTTCTTTGTATATGTATAGCGAATTATATATATTTATGTTTGTTATGGAGTGCAATTTGGCAAACGTTGTTATCACATATAAATATAAATTTTGTGTTTATTATATGTGAAAGTTGCTATATTATTATGAGATAGTAATTTCAATAATAAAGCGGGAGGAAAGAAGACAAAAAGGGCAGGTGGCGAGCTGGCCCAAGAAGAGCTGAAATCTAGGCCCAATATGAAAAAGACACTTTAAAGCCTCGTTTTGGTAAATTCACGTCAAGTTCTGTGGTAAGACTCAAATAAAATTATGGAAAAATTAGTAAACTAGTCACAATTCTTAACTTAATTGGTAAAAACATCTACACTTTAAATTATTTATTTAAAATGTTAAAATGTCAATATTTTAAAAATAATTTGTATTCAAATACTATTATTTATCTTTTCTTTTATTTCTCAAAACAGTCCAACATTAAATATATTTACTATCCATTTAAACTTCTTTTAGACTTTAATACCATTAAATTTATTTTTATCTTTAAGATTTTCAATTTTTTTCTCTTTTACCATTTTCACCATTATTCTCTTTCTCATTGTTGAAGAAGAACTAATTATTCATGTTCATACCAGTTTATTCAGATCTATCGATTAATTCAAGAAATCTCTCAATACATAAAGGTATTTTTGAAATCATCATTTATTTTGTGAGATTTCGATTTTGTTTTCGAAATAAAAAATTATGTTGAATGTTGGATGGTATGTATCAAAGATTTTTCGTCATTTTTTCGATTTTTATATGAGTTTGTTAACATACTCATCAAATATTTATGCATTTCGGAATTTAGTATTTGAAACATTATTTTTTATGATTTTGTTTTCATATTTGAGATTTAGTAGATTGTAATTTGTAGTAATCCACATAAGCATTCATACAAAATATATTATTTGATTTTTTTTTTGTATATTCATATTTAATAATTTTGAATTTTGCTTATAGAGTTATTAATTTACAAATAAAACAAATTCAGATTTGAATTTGGTGAAAAAATTTGGAAAAAAGGAACATAGCAGACGAAGAAGAAGAAAGAGAGAGTCAAAGAAGAAGGTTGTGAAATTGTATTCATATCAGAATAATATTCATATTAATTTTTGTTTGTCAATTATTTTTCTTTTACTTATCATTTGTATTTTTATTAAGAACATTGTATTTCTTTTTTTATTTTTAGTCATTCAGATACGTATCTCATATGAATTTGTATTTCTTAAACATATATGTATCCTGTTTTCAACAGTTAATTTGTATTTTTGTAGAATATTGTATCCTGATTATATTATTTTACTATGTATGTTATCTGTTTTCCAGAATCTTGTATTCTTATTTCTTTCATAGTCAATTTGTATATTTTTTTTAGAATATTATATCCTTCCTCAACAGATTTATAATTTCCACCAAATATGTTATTTTCTCCCCAAAATCTTGTACCCTTTCATAAATCATATTATTTATATATATTGAGATACGTGTATATATACACATAAAATGTAAAAAATATTGGTATACAATTATAATGAAAACATAACAAAGGAAAGTTGATCTAATAGAATGAAAAATAATTTTTTTTTTAAATTGATGATGATGAGAATTTTAGGTGATATGTTCTTTTTTTTTAAAATATTATCTCACTTTTTCATCATACTATTTTTTTGTATTTTATATATTATTATAAAATATTCTAAATAAAAATTAAAATCAATAGAAATACAAATAAAATACATATTGAAATAAATACGAAATACAAGATTTTTGAAAAAACAAATAAATACACATGAAAAAAATATATGAAATACAAATATATTTTTTAAATAACTATAGATTCATTTGGCATACCTATTGGAATGAATACAAACTAATAAAAAAAGGTTAAAATTCTGGAGAAAAAAAAAAGAAAAAAGTTTGAGTTTTTATTTGAAAATGTAACTGATAAGAAAATTAAGGGATCTTTAATTTTTTTTAAAATATTCTCTCCCTTGATTTTCTCCCTTTTGTTATTAAATAATTATACTCTTTAAATAAACATAAATAATAAAAACATAAATAAAATACATAACAAATTAAAATTTTAATATTTTTATTAAATAATAAAAGTGTTGCTAATGAACCCTCTTAATTATTAAAATATTGACATTTTGAAAATTTTTCCTAAAATTATTGTGATTAATGGGTCAACCTCTTCAGTTTCACATTGAAAGATAATCAAGTTGTTTAATTTCTAGAAAAAAATTAGAAATATATACAAAAATAATGATCAAGAAATATGAGAAGGTGTTGATAATGTACTTGACGAAAATACAAATTGATCGAAAAGTAATTAGAATAAAATAAGTATAAGAGATAGAGATACACAATTGTTAAATCACTTAGGCTTCATTTTTTCATTAAATTAAGAGGTCTGAATCTGAATACACATATAAATATTAAGATTTGCATTAAGATTTAAGTGTTTTGATCTGAATATACATCTGAATATTAAGATGTGGTCTCTGAATACTAAATAATTAATACTGTTTGTTTTCAATATCTGAATGTACATGTGAAATTAACATTAAATTAATAATATATCATAAAAATTTCATTCAACAAAATATATCGCTTTTGATAAAAAAAAAGTTTTAAAAATTTTAATAATCATGATTTGAATTTTTTTCATTCAAAAACCTTGATAAACTCCAATACACCAATAGTGTTCTTGACACAGTCAATACAAGAAAATTATTAATATAAAAAAAAAATTGAAAGGATTTATGAAAACTTACAAGTTCAAGAAGGAAAAAATGGTGTTTGATTGAGAAAAGAGAGAAAAAAAATTTCCAGTTTTGAGATAAAAAAACACGTTTAAAGCAGAGAAGCGATGATTTATTATTTAAAAACTTATTAAATGAGTCTGAATGTTGTTAAGAGTCTTCTATAGATGTGATTCATTCAGACCTCTTAAGATCCATTAAGACGTTTTTTAAAAAATAATACAAATAAACTTAATGGGCTGAATCTGAATGATTCAGACCTAAAAACCAAACGTACTTAATAGTCTGAATTTAAATAATTAATATTCAGACCTCTATTAAATACAAACAAATGAGGCCTTAGGGTATGACTCTCTAGATCTTTTAAGCAAAACAGTGCCCGTTGAAATTGCTAAAGAGGTATAAATGCATGGCTTTTTAGTCCACGTTGACCCTTCCAGATTGTCTTTTAAACTCTTCAACATTATATTATATATTGAAAAGAAAAGGGCTACTAGTCAGTGCAATTGGGCTCAAAATTGATCTTTTATTTGTATACTTATTGACCAGTGGATTTGTAGTGTCAATCTAATCTAGATAAAATCAACTTTTCTTAGAAATATATCTAAAAATATTTTTATGAAGGATTTGATTTTATCAAGGGAGCACAATCTAACATGGGACCGCTAAGAGGGCGAACTTGACCTTTTTTTGGTTAATGCATTCGCACAAAGATATATAATAAAACATCAAATCAAACCACTATTAATATATATATATTTTTTTATGGATATCAGCCACATGCTTAAGTCTAATAATATTTTTTACTATATCGAACACATCCTGAATCCTTATTAATTTTTACATGGTATATTAAAAAAAATAGAAATTCTGATCAATATTAAATTTTTGAACTGATTAGTGCAATAGCTGCAAACAGTAAGAATTGAATCCACTGCATTTCCATTTGCAGGAAATACTTTATAAACTGCAGTCAAAAGGAGTACAATTGCTTAATTACTCGAATTATAATTAGGCTTTTCTAAAATGAATTACTGTTTTAATCTAGGGTCTTGCCAATGCCGGTGCTTTAGTGGCCACTTTGTTTCCGCACGTGTTTTTTAGATGATTTTTAAAATTTTGAAGGCACTTTTGTTGCTACTTGAGCGAATTCAGTGGCGAAGCTTGAATATTCAATAGGGGTTCAAAATTTATAGAAATAGATACGTAAAGTAATTGAAGGAGGGTCGACATTATATCATATATACATAAAAAATATTTTAATCATATATAAATGACATAATTTTCCGTTGAAGTGGGTTAAAGGTGGCTCCACCCCTGGGGGAATTATGGAACTAAAGTTAGGTATCGTAAGTTTAATTAATTAAACATGTGATATGTGAGCTACAGAAGAATAAAATTTAATTAATATTCAATCAAAATATAATTCAAGATACATGCACTCTATTCTTTTCACTCGGATTTGGATGCATAAATTAAAGCACCCTCACAATTCAAAAATTAGAATAATTTTGGCCAATGATTTTTTGACTTTGTACATACGCAACATTTTAGTTTGCTTCTATCCATAATACTATTTCTTTGTGCTGATCGATTGATTATAACATTAAAACTGATGTCCCATCACCCATGTTTTAATTTGTCTTCTTATTTAATAAAGCCTAAATAGAAAATGAATATTGGATGTATAATGGATACTTGAAGTAGGAATAACGCAATTTTTGGTTTGGCCTAGATTCTAAAATAGAGAAAGCAAGACACATATATAATATCTGAGATGGCCATTTCTCTTTTCTAAGAAAGTGACTCAAACTTTATTTTATAATTCAAGATATCACTCAACTAACAATAGTCACTCAATCAATTCAACTATTTTTTCATCAAACTTTCTTGAATTAATTTTCTTATTTTAAACTAAATTTCAAAAAATAAAAAGGTACCTATTTAACCATGGAATAAAACACTCCCCTGTTCCCACATACATGTAATATTTAAAATATCATCTGCATGAGATAATAGCTATATTTATTTTGTATCGACAGAGTCATTAAAGTTAATTTTAATTTTTCCACAAAGTCATTAAGCTAACTGGTTTCCCTCATTTTTGGTAAGCCATAAAAATGAGCCTTTTTTCCTCCCGTGTGTCTTCAACCGACAATGACGAGAAGCCTTACGCAAAATCAGGTGCCTTTGTCGGTGCACACAAACCTCTTAATTATTTCTTGCATTTCTTTTATTTAGGTTATATACAACCACGAAATCAACATTTTTAAACTTTGTTAGCAAAATTACTTTTTTCACAATACATTTTAATTATATACCTAGAAAATACTCCTAATATATAATGAATTTGGGGCCTGGGCCTAGAGTAAGTGTTTTACTTGTTTTAGGCTTCGGCCGATCTGGTAAATACCTGCAAATATTTTTTGGGCAAAGGACATAAATCATATATTTTATGGCAAAATGATCGTTTGTCTCTTATAAGTTTATAATTACAGAATTTTTTTTAACTGATACAATAATATAAGCAGTGATACATTAATCGTTAAGTAAGATACATAAAATTTTATACATGATACACTAATATGATGTACATTTTATACCTAATATACTAATCTGATGCGCGGGATATATCAATTTGATACGCTGATACATTAATCTGATGCGTGAAAAATAAGGGATTTTGGAAATTTGTAAAACTAATAGGAGATAAAGATAATAAGAAAACTTAAAGGTGAGATTTCTGTCATTTTTCCAAATTTTATTTGAAGTAGTACGAATTAACTTATTATAATCGAATTTCTTTAATTATATTTCTATCAATTTTTTGATTAGTAGGATTAACTTTAAATTTTTTTAGATAAATAGTTTGTTAATTACTTTGGATTCCCATGTAGTATTAATTCCGTATGAAACATGGATGAGATAACGCGTGTTCCCAAAAAACATTTTCACACTCAGTAACAAAATGGGTTCTTTCTCTTTCTTTTCACCGAGGACAGCATGTCCCATTTTCGTTTGTTCGATTAGGCAATATGCATATTTTTTCTCCTCATTTTGTCACAATTTGATTCGATACAGCTATTATAAAAATTAATTTATGACATAAGTATTTTGTCAAGCTATCTCCTATTAGATCATTTTGACTAACAAGTTTTAAATATCGAGAGTAAAATACAAAAAAAATTAATTGTCTTTTCTTTATATTAAAAGTAATAAATAAAAATAAGTAACAAGTGAAAGAGTATATGTGATACATTTAAGAACTAAGTTCTATATTACTGAACAGAATCAAATTATTTTCCATTCACAAGTTATGCTACTATACAGTCCACTTTGGAAATCATGTGAAAACAACATTGACCAAACGTGATCCATCAAGTGTGAACAAAATCTTGAATCTCTGTCAGTATGCATTCACAAATTATATATACAAGTATTAATTAGTAATTATTAGTATGCATTCACAAATTATATATACAAGTATTAATTAGTAATTATTAGTGACACCGTCTATGACTTACCTTGAATGATAGCACTATATTGAACATGCATTTATTTATTTTCAAAAGAATTATTTAGGAATATTAAACACGTTTAGGATGGTAAAACCATGAAACCCTTCTCTATTTCTCTATAATTTGGATCAAATGTATCATTATCCAATATTAAACAAGTGATTAGAAAATGATTATGCAATGAATATAAAACTGTCGGTTACCTTATATTTGCAATAATAATAACATCATATGAATTGTCGGTTGGGAATTAGTAGGTTGGGGGAAGTATGTTGGATATTGACTACACATTTCATCAATCCAAATTCAAAACTTAATAATTTCTTTCTTTCAACATTTGAATTTACCTTTTTAATAATCTAAAAAAGGCAGAAACCTTTTTAACTGGATTAGTAGGAGCTAATCTTCTTATATCAAGGTTAAATCTAACAACTTTAAACTCTTTTAATGATGGAAGTTGGAGGATTAGTCAAACTAATGAAACTTGCAATGCTTGATTGTGATGTTTAAAATGTGATGCTGCATGTTCATAATATGAGGCATATGAATTAATAAATAAGGATAATTAATTACAAGTAAAGTAGCCCCCGATTTCTCAAACGAACACGTATAAAAGAGACAAAAATTTCAATACACCTCAACAATCATGTGTTATCAAATTCGTGCATCAACTAATTGTCCATCTCAATTTATAGTTTATAGTTGAAATTATAAGTGTCCATTGTCAAATAACTTTTTTTTAAAGAAGAATGGTTTTTTTATATGTTTTTAAAATATTTAAAAATAATTAATTATTATAATAATACAATTTTATGCAATTTTAAATATATATGTTTAAATTTTTCTTTTACCTGAATTTAAACGTGTAATTTAAATTAAACAAAGAAAGTATATACTACTCACTATTAACTTTGCAAAATTGATATACTATTCTATCAACCATATTAGATAGGTAATTACTAACATACTATTTTGAACTAATCCCAAATTTCTTTTGAGATGAGATTTGTAGCTTTTACTTGCACAATGTAAATTGTTTACTAAAGAAAATATCTAGGCTTGATTGAGTGGACGGTTATTTGATAATGAAACGTGTTAAATAAATACTTATGTTAGGTTGAAATATCTTTCGCAAAATCACGTGCGCATTTTTTATTTTAATTTACGTATTAATTATTTTCTTTTGACAACTTGACTATTAAAAGAGAGAAAAAAAACTAGTACGCACATGTGTTCGTCACTACTTGTAAGAACATTAATTCATTTAATATAGCGATCAAATATGAAATTAGAAAATTAAAAGTAAAATAAAATTAGAAACCCCCAAACTCTATATATAGAAGTCAGCTTCTTGAAACAGAGCTCATTGCCACTTCTCTTCTTCCTTTTCTCTCAACAGAAGAAACCTTAAATTACCAAACTTCAGTTAATTAAACACAAAAATGGATTGGGTTAGAGGTGAAACAGTTGGCCATGGAAGCTTTGGCAAAGTGAGTTTTGTGATTCCGAGAAACCAGAGTACTCTGTTTTCTCCATCAATGGTGGTTAAGTCTTGTTCCGCTTCCTGTTCAGCTACTTTGATGAACGAGAAGATAATCTTGGATGAACTTAAGGGGTGCCCACAAATAATCAATTGCGTTGGTGACAGATACAGTTATGAAAATGGCGAAAAGCTATACAATGTCTTGTTGGAGTATGCTAGTGGGGGTGCTTTGTCGGATAAATTAAAGAATTGTGGTGATCAGAGGTTGCCGGAGTTTGAATTCAGGAAGTACACAAAGGGGTTACTCAGAGGGATTCATTATATCCACAAGAATGGTTATGTTCACTGCGACATAAAGCTTCCAAACATTCTTTTAGGCGAAAATGGTCAAGTCAAAATTGCTGATTTCGGATTGGCAAAGAGAGCGGAATCAAAGAAAGATGATAAATTGAGATGTGAATTGAGGGGTACTCCACTGTACATGTCACCGGAAATGGTGATCGGAGGCGAACAGGATACTCCGGCTGATATCTGGGCACTTGGTTGCGTGGTGGCGGAAATGGCAACTGGTAATCCAGTGTGGAGATGTTCAGACATAACTAAATTGTTGATGACAATTGGATTTGGTGATCAATTACCTGAAATTCCTCAAAATTTATCGGAAGAAGGAAAAGATTTTCTTGAAAAATGCTTGGTGAAGGACCCAAAAAAGAGATGGACAGCTGAGATGCTTCTAAAACATCCCTTTGTTGCTGATGAAGATGACACTGTTTTACTAAATTACGAAAGATGCAACAATGGCAGCCCTTCAACATCTCCAAGGTGCCCATTTGATTTCCCAGATTGGGTATCTAACAACTCTGCTGAATCCTCAGTAACATGTTCAATTACATCACTACCCTCACCGGCGTTTCAAGAATTGATGAACTGGTCTACATCGCCGACAGAGAGAATTCAAGAATTAGTGTGTGAACCTGAATCTGAATGGTCTACTTCTGATGGCTGGGTCAGCGTTAGGTGATGTCAATTATGTAGAAGAAAAAAAATTAGTCATAGATAATTCAGAGTTCTCTGAATATTTTTGCTAGCCAATTTAGTGATTAGTCTATAGGCCAATTTGTTCAATTTTTTTGTACAGAATACATACATGAATTTCTATATGACAACAATGGATTGAAACTCACCAAATTGTAAGGTTAAAGAATAGTACTTTTTTAGTTTCTTAATTTGTTATTACCTCCTACAACAAAATCAATATTGTTGATTTCGATGAATTAAGCTATTTTTTAATTGATTATCGAGTAAAACAAATTCTAATTCTGTTTAGCGTGAATTCGATTATTGTGGCACGTTTTTGTTGCGATTTGGGAAGTTAGCGGCTGTGCGGAATTGTGAAGTTTCCGTGGCTGTCTCTGTTTCCATGCACCTTCCTATTAGTTTGGTATTGGATTTTAGTATGTTAATGTGTCGTATTATGGCCCCTCCAACAAGTGTTTTCCAATTTTATATAACATGTAATGTGTGAGAGAGGGCATGCAATTTTAGTCAAAATTGAATCAAATACAAGGAATCATATATGTGCATGAATCCTAATTTTTTATTTTTTTACTTGTTCTCATCTTTATTAAACATGGGAATTGACCAACTTTTTAGGTTTATCATGAGAGTTGATTAAGATAACCATTCATATATGCTTATCCATTGAACTTGAACGCCAATTATCAACGTAAGTTCGGTAGTAAATATCCCTTCACCCATTAAAAAAAGTTGTTTGGAAGTAGGATAGTCTACGCAATTATTTTTCAAATATTCTAGAAAATACAAAACTAAATTCTTCTAATTAAATATTACAACTTGTTTTGGTAAAAATCATAGTTCAATAAACAAGACACATTAATTTCTCAATAATTACATCAGCACGTGAAATATAAGAATACTTGAATATACATATTTCAGTTTATATTTGAAAATTATTATAAATTCATTATTTTATGCGGATGATCCATTAGAGTTATCCAACAATTAATTGGATTCACGTGCGACCAAAATGGGAACGGAGAAGTAATAAGATTCAATTAATACAGGTATGTATAGCTAATTGGTAGCACGTGTGTTTATTTGAGATGATTATTTGTTCCGAGTATGAACGCAGTCAGAAAGTTGAAGCACAGTTTTGTTGTTAGTTGGTAGGGAAAAAGAAACCAAACTTGAAGACTTTCTAAGCACTTTCCATGTAGTTTACTCCTCATATTTATCTATACTAGCTACCCCCTCTCACCAATATATCATAGGCACCAAATTTAGTCAAATGTTGAATGAAATACAAGTATGAACATTGCTATAATTTGACTATTATTATTATTATTATTATTATTATTATTATTATTATTATTATTATTATTTACCTTTAAAGTTCCAACTTTATAAGACTCTGGTGGGTTGGGGGGATTGGGGAGTTGTCCAGTATGATTTCTTTTAGATATAAGTCAATGGAGTACTTCGATTTTGAAACTTTTCAACAAACATGTAAAATTCAAGATAGTACTATTTTGCTTGGTCAACTGCAGCCGTAATCATTACATGATTATTTGGACATTATATTAATGGTTAAATGAATATCCAATTTTATTTCTTATAATTGTATAGGGTTATTTTATAATTAATATTTTATTTCTTAATCATGTCAAATTAATCTCATCTGCGTTTGCACAGCAGAGAGACGAGATGCTACTCACTCAGTTCCAATAGATGTGACATTTTTTTTATTTTAATAGTTTATTTGAGTAATTTATAATATTAAATTTGATTAAGTGAATATCTTAAGATTAAAATATGCAAAAATAATTAGTTGTATTTTCCCATGTTAATATGAAAACAATATATCTAAAAATGGGGTCAAAATTTTAAAGTTTAATTTATCTATAAAAAAAATAATAGAAAATATCACATAAATTAAGATAGAAAAAATATGTATTTTCAAATTTCAAGTGATGTTTTTGTCCCTCAATATTACATGAATAATTTTTTCTTGCATTTCATCCCCACGTTTTTTTCACTTCTCAAACATCATTTCGTTAATCATTCAAGGGTTGTTTGGTTATTGGTTAGAGTTATGTAGATATTAGCTATGCAGGGTTTAGTTATGTAGGTATTAGTTATGCAAGGTTTAGTTATGCAGGTATTAACAATGCAAGGTTTAGTTATGCAGATATTAGTTATGCAGGGTTTAGAGATTACAATACATGAATTATTAAGTATTGAATATTAAACTTGTTGTAAATTATTAATATATACTATTTACAAAATAATAATACATACTAATAAAATGTGAAATATATAACGCTAATATTTGATTAGCATATGTACCGTTAATAAATATACAATTAATTTCTAATATTTAAAAAATATTTATATTTGCATAAATCAATCAAAACGGTAAATATATAAAAAGAAATGAAAATAATCTAATATATAATAAGAAATAAAAACAACACATGTTGATAAGAAACAATAAAGTTTTCAATTAAAAAGAATTAAAAGAAATAGAAATGGTCTAAATATAAAAAAGAAATAAAAACAACAAATTTATATATAGAAAAACAATAAAGTTCTCAATTAAAAATAATAAAATAAATTAATAGGGTAAATATGTAATTTGTCACTTTAATACATGTATAACTAATACCCGCATAATTTATTCCACCTTCTACCCTGCATAACTTTATACATAGATTCCCTCATAAGTTATGTTGATATTAATTTTGTAGAACTATAAAAATACAACCAAACATGGTATAAGTTATGTTAACTTTTCTACCTAAACAAAAATTTCTATCAAACATTGCATAACGTAATACATTATTTTATAGAGACAAATTATACCATAATCAAACAGCCCCTCAACGAATATAAAGAATTGGAGCTAACACATTCAGCAAAGGATAAAGATCCTCCTTTATCCAACCTCATATCTCAGTTGTGGTAGAAAGGAGTGCCATGGACTATTTAACCGAAAATGATTGACTAGCTTAACAGACCATATAACAAATGATTATAAAAAAAATTAGAAAAAAGAAAAAAATTAATTTTTAAAAAATTATATAATCACCCTGTCTTCAATGTTATTTATGTAGCTATAATAATTCAATGAATAGAATGAGAACAATAAAATAAATTACATTAGAGATATAAAAAGATAATAGTTTTGTCAAATATTTTTTATTTACTTGAGCCAATAGGGTCCATCTGAAACAACTTCTCTATCATAAAATAGATCTATTATTTTAAGTCAAAAATGACTTAGACCCTGTTTGGCTCAGCTTAAAAGCTGGTCAAACTGACTTAAAAGCTGGTTTTTGACTTATTTAGCTGTTTGACAATACTCAAAATAACTTATTTTAAGCCAAAAGTTAAAAGCTGGGGTAGGGGTGCTTTTTTTTTTTTTAAGCTTATAAGTTGTTTTAAGTTGACCACATTTTTACCTTTTTGCCCTTATTTCTTTTATTTTTATTTTTATTTTTATTATAATTATAATTATTAGTATATTAATATTTATTATTTTATTATTATTTATTTTATTACTCTTTATTATTATTATTATTATTATTATTATTATTATTATATTATTATTATTATTATTAATAATAATATTTTATTATTATTATTCTTTATTTTATTATTCGTTATTATTATTATTATTATATATTATCTATTATTATATATTATTATTATTATTATTTTCATATTATTATTATTATTATTATTATTTATTATTATTATTATTTATTATTATTAATAATATTTTATATATTTTTATTATTATTATCTATTTATTATTATTATTTATTATTATTATTATTTATTATTATTAATAATAATATTTTATATATTATTATTATTTATTTATTTTATTATTATTTATTATTATTATTATTATTTTCATATTGTTATCTTATTATTATTATTTATTATTATTGTTATTATTATTATTTTATTTATTATTATTATATATTATTATTGTTATTATTATTATGATATTATTATTAATATTTTTATTTTGTTATTATTATTATTATTATAATTTATTTTATTATTATTA
This sequence comes from Solanum lycopersicoides, assembly GCA_022817965.1. Classification (NCBI taxonomy): domain Eukaryota; kingdom Viridiplantae; phylum Streptophyta; class Magnoliopsida; order Solanales; family Solanaceae; genus Solanum; species Solanum lycopersicoides. The sequence goes on from CM040619.1 coordinate 80,907,993, forward strand.
TTATTATTATTATTATTTTATTATTCTTTATTATTATTATATATTATATATTATTACTTATTTTATTATTCTTTATTATTTTTATATATTATTATTATATTATATCTATTCAAATTATATATTATTAAAATGTAAAATAAGTTGCACATATAACATAAATAAAAAATTATATTCCTCTTATAAATAATTTGTGATAATAAAGAAATATGTGAATGATAGACAATTATTATTACCTATGGATGAAACTAAAATAAATCTTAAATCGTTCTTTGATCTATTCAAATTATATATCTTTAAAATCTATAATAAGTTTATATTTCTCTTATAAATAATTTGTGATGAGAAAGAAATATGTGAATGATAGCAAAATATAATTATTTATGGCTGTAAAATATAATTAATTAACTTTTATTATGTTAACAGCTTTTAAGGGTATTTCAGATATTTTGATTTAAAAAACTGTTTATCAGCACTTATCTGCCAAACACATCAACAATTTTTTTTTTTAACTTCAGCACTTTTATCCAAACGCATAACTGCTTATTTTAAAAATAAGTTTCAGCACTTTCAAAAGTACTTTTTTAAAGCTGCTTTTATTAAGCCCATCCAAACGGGCCCTTATTTTAAAGCAAAAGTCAGTTTTTGACTTATTAGAGTGTTGGGCTAACATCAAAGTAATATATTTTAAGTTAAAAATGACTTATTTTAAGGCAAAAGCTAAAAGATAGGTGAGGGGTGCTTTTTTTTATCAACTTAAAAGTCATTTTATGTTGACCTTATTATTACCTTTTTATCCTTAATTTTTATATTTTTATTTTTATTTTTATTTTTATTATTTTTATTATTATTATTATTTATTATTATTATTTATTATTATTATTATTTTATTTTATTTTATTATTATAATTATTATTATTAATAATATTTTATTATTTTATTATTTTATTATTATTATTATTATTTATTTTATTTATTATTATTATTATTATTATTATTATTATTATTATATATTAGTATTAATATTTTATTATTTATTATTTATTATTATTATTATTATTATTATATTTTATCATTGGGAAAAGGTTCAAAAATACCCCTCAACTTTGATTTATTGTTTAAATTTACCCTCGCAGTTAAAATAAAGTTAATTTTACCCTCGCCGTTAAAATAAAGTTAATTTTACCCCTCCAGTTACTAATTTCACCAAATTTACCCCTCATTAGACGGATTGACCCAAATTGACCCGAATTTACCTCTTTGACATATTTAATGGAGATTTAGGAGAATGGATAAATGGGTATAGGAGATTTGGGAGAATAGGGTCGGGTTATTTTAAATGATCGGGTTAATGGATTAAAATAAGGAATAGTTTTTATTTTTAAAATTCGAATCAATTTGGGTCAATCAATCTAATGAGGGGTAAATTTGGTGAAATTAGTAACAAGAAGGGTAAAATTAACTTTATTTTAACGGCGAGAGGTAAAATTAACTTTATTTTAACGGCAAAGGTAAATTTAAATAATAAATCAAAGTTTGAGGGTATTTTTGATCCTTTTCCCTTATTATTATTATTATTATTATTATTATTATTATTATTATTATTATTATTTTCATATTGTTATATTATTGTTACTATTATTTATTATTATTTATATTTAATTATATTTAATATTATTATTATTATTTATTTTATTATTTTATTATTTTATTATTATTATTATTATATATTATTATTAATATTTTATTATTTTATTGTTATTATTATTTATTATATCTTATATATTATTATTATTATTAAATTAATTAATTTTTATCATGTTAACAACTTTTAAGGGTATTTCAGACATTTTGATTAAAAATAGTGTTTATCAGCACTTGACAAACTCATAAAAAATTTTTTTTTTAACTTTAGCACTTTTATCCAAACACTTAACTACTTATTTTAAAAATAAATTTTAGCACTTTCAAAAATAATTTTTAAAAGCTATTTTTTTTAAGTCAATCCAAACGGGCTCCTAATGAGTCAAATGCATTAAAATATGTATGCTAATCATCATTAGTATCATGCACATAGTAAAATTTAAATACAAATATCTAAAGGCAGAAAAAAAAGTACTTTTGAGTGTTTGTAATTTTTTAATATTTCTGTTAAATTGATTAGCAAAAATATTCCTCCTTGGTACACATGCAAATTAAACTTTTAAACTAATTATCTGCATATTTTTATTTATAACACTTTAACAAGATCTAAACTTCAAATATCAATCATAATTTTTTTTAGACAAATGCTATCACTGGTTTGACCTTACTTCAAAACTTTAAAAAAAAAAAAAAAAAAAGAAGGTGTAGAGCACAAGTAGTAAGTGAGTAAGTAGTATTGAATGCATTAAAATGAGAAAGTCAAAGTAAGAATAGAAAAGTAATGGATATGTGAATATGATTGGACCATAATAGGGGAAGGCAGCTGTATATGTACAGTAGAGGTTCATGCTCCTTTAACTCTGCCTCAAAACACTCCCTCTTCCCAATATACTTACTATTTTTAAAAGATTTATACGCTACAAATTGTTTCAAAAAGGTATGATTTATATATCTATATATATCTTGCTTGGGAAGGGATGCTCAAAAAACAGTCCATTTTCCTGTGGGCGGCTTTGGTATTTCATACAGTATCCTTTCCAACAGTTTAATTTGGAAATTGTTTTTGTCACCCTTTCAACACAAATAACCTAAGTTGCAACTAGCACGTGACAACCACACTTTCTTTGACTTAACACGAAATTTAAAAAAGAAATAAAGATTTTTAAAATTTATGGTCCAAATTAAATGATAGAAATTTGTATAACTGTAAATATTTTTATTAAGAATAAAAGAAATATTTTATGATTAAATTATTATTTAATATAAAAATATGTCATTGTTTTTTAAACTGATTAAAAAGGAAAGTAAAACAAAGGGAGTATTATGTATTGTATTGACTTTGCATTCTCCAAGGAATAAGGATAAAATTAGAAAACTTCAATAAGTTTAGAAACTAATGAAAACTTTGATTAGTAACCCGTGATAAAGAATACTTTAAGTTAAAGTACATAACAAAAATTTTAGTGTCAGAGTGTGTTTGATATGGAAAATGTTTTTCTATAAAATGTTTTTATGGAAAATAAGTAGATTTTGGATTTATTTTCTCATGTTTGGTTGGTGAGGTGTCAGGGATCGGTGAAAAAAAAGTTGAAATTTAAAATATTTTTTTAAAATTAATGTTTTTAAAAAAAAAATATAATTTGAAATTGAATGAGAGTGTCAGAAAATGTTTTCCTTAACTTTTGAAGGGAATTCATTTTCCTTAATTTTAAGAAAAATGAGTTGATTTGGAAATATTTTTCAAATTTTTTATCCCAACCAAACATTGAAAAATTAAAAAACATTTTCCTTCATACCAAACACATTTTAAAAGCATGTCCTTTGCAAGAGCCACCTTGTTAAAATCTCAATGTCAAATATGAATAGGTAATTTCTACACCAAACTGCGAGCGATAAGATGAGACGTTCTATTAAACATCCACTTGGTAGGGTGAGGATCACATATTATATAATCATGCCAAATTCGAGGACCAACATATGCCAACTTGTGTTTCTTGTTACACTGCACTCACTAATTCTATCTAATATTATCTCATCATGAATACAGAGTTATATATTTTTTATATTGCTTGATTTTCATAATGCAATTACAAGTAGGCTGTTTATAGGCTATAACAATGAGCAGTGGCGAACTCAAGAATTTTTGTTCAAGGGGTTCAAAAATTAAAAATAACAAGAATTGGAACGGATGACGTGAAACTTAATTTAAAGGAACTTGCCTATGCACTATGAATTTCTCTTAGTCATTGGGTTCAATATATATATATATATATTACAAAAAGTATACCTTATATATAGTGTAATTTTTTATCGAGTGAGTTCGGGTGAACCACTTCCACGTGGGTCCGTCCCTAACAATGAGGCCTTAGTTAATGATGACAAGGTTCCACTAAAGTTTAGAACTGTCAAAATGTGCTGGCCCAACCCAATCCTAACGGGCTAGAAGTTACATGGGTTGGGACTGACTAACCATTTTATATAAAGGGCCTATAAAATAGCAACCCAACCTATCCCTAAGCGGGCCACGGGTGGGACGGGTTGATCTTTTAACCAAAAAATAAATAATATTACTCTCTTAGAAAGAGTATCGAATGTTGACGTCTATGAACACAACATCAATTCATACAAAAATTCACTTATAAATCACACTCTTCGGTGGATACTTACGAAAATATATTTGTGAATCACACACTTCTGTGAATAATTACATAAATACATAATAGCCAACGTAAGATCTAGCGGATAAATGTTGATCATTCCATCATTTCTCCCACAAAAAAACTAGTTAGTTTAAAAAAAATTCATTAACACAAGATAACACAAATACTTAACAAATCTAAATTGCAAAATCTTACATGACCCATTAATTAAAGTTTTATGACTCCACTTCCCTTTCTGCTTCCTCTTCCACCATCGATCACATTTGAATCAGCATATGATATTATTTCCTTAAGAAATTCATTTACAATTCACCATACAATATGATATTGCAAAAGACTTGATTGTTTATTTTTCAAAATATTTATTGATAAAATCTTTACAATTAAAACACTATTAAAAATATAAAAAATATATATATTTAAAATTAATAGCCCATGGGTTGGCCTCTAAGGCTTGCGGGCTGGGCCTACGAGGCCAACGGGTCAAAGTTGCGAGCTAAAAAGCCTCATTCCTAAATGGGGTAAAAAAAAAGGGAAATTTTTCAAAATGTCATTATTTTGTTATTTAAGAGGACTCATTGTCAATACTTTCATTATTTAGTAAAAATGTCATAATTTTAGTTTATTATGTATTTTTTAAATTTATTTTTTAATTGTTTAAATTGAAAGAAGACAAATATTTAAAACAGAAAGGAGAAATTAAGGGAAGAGAAAAAAAACTAAAGATGAAAGTATTGCTTAAAACTCTCATCAGTTACAAAAAATCAAAAAATTCAAAAATCAATCGACACTCCCAAAATCTGATGAATTCTCTCAACTTTTGATTTACAAGATTTTCATCAAATTCGATGAGATAATTGCTTTTTCCTTATTCTTTTTCTAATTATTTATAATTGATATAATTGTTAATCGTATTCTGTTTTCGTATATTTGAAATTGATATAGTACGAAAAAAATTTGGAAGTGTAATTGAAAATAATTGTAAAGCGTAGTATTCAGGTTTCGTATAATTTTAAACAAGTAGTCTGTTTCCGTCCGTTTTTGTTTTTGTCCGTATTCTATTTTGATTGTAAATTGTATGAATTATGGATAACGTATGACTATGTGAATAAGTTGTATTCCTTAACGAAATAAATATGATCAATGTATGTATGTTGTAAGCGTTTGTTCTTCAATGGAACATTTTCAATATTTGTTTTGTATTCGTATATGTTAAAGGACTTCTATGAAATATGAAGAATTACTATTGTGAATACATAATATTTATTACTATGATGAAGTTTTGTTCATAAAATGATGATTGTTATGTATTCAGTAAGTGATATTACTTGAATAAAATTTTGTTCAAAACATGATGCAAGTACAATTGTGAATACATATATTAGTTACTTAATCTTGACTTTGTTAACAACTATACTCTTGACTTATTAATGACTTGGGAAGCTTTTTTTAGTGTGAATATAATAAGAATACACTGAATAAACACATCTGAATACAAAATACAAAAAGAATACACTAAATACAATTAATATGTATTTACTTTGGAAACATATAAATAGCATTACAATGTGTATATTTACTTTACGAATACAAACAAGGCTCACACAAAGTAATTAGTATAAACACATCTGAATCCAAAATCACACAAAATGAATTCATTAACAATAATCATATAACACAAATACAACAAATACATAAAAGTTTCATGGCATACAACACAAATCCAACAAAAGTTCATTAATAAAATTTAAAATATCATAGTTATGTAAAATGTATTCATAAATTATTGAATATTTACAAATGTGAAAAATATAAAGGAATGAATAAAAAATGATACATTATCAAAATTAACAAAAACTGACCCCAAAATACAAAAAAAAAAAAAAAACTGAATACAAAATACAAACTAATAAATATTGAACAGTGTACATAACAAGAAATTTACAAATATATTCAATACACGTTGTTGAACAAATTGTTCTTTAACTTCAACTCAACATTCAAAAATCTAAACATGCAAAAATTATTTAAATACATCTTCATCAACAATTTGGTCTTCTCCGTCATTTTTTTGTACCCTACGAGTTACGTTTTCAATCTGAATTTGATGAAGATTTTGTTCTTGTTGTCTCTCGTCCCTCATTTTAGAAGCAGATCCTACAGTATCCGCTATTTCTTGAGTAATACATAGATTAAATGATGGAAAATCACTAGAAATCATTTTATTAAGATGAACATTGTCTCTTAGAATAATCCATTGAAGAGTATTTTATAGTTCTAAACGAGAATTATCCTACTTTCACCAAATAAGAATGATTTAAACAACATTAAAATAAAAAAATAAATCTAACAAAAAAAAGATAACGATGAAAATATCTTCATTAGAGGAATTTGTGTGGATCCAGATTTTGAAGATAAAAAAATAACATCTCGGTAGAAGATAATAAGAAAATTGGGGTTGAAGAGAAGAAGGATTTGAAGGTTGAATAGGATAATATGAACAGAAAAATATAGAGAGAGAGAATTTTATTTTTTTACTTATGGGATAAATATGAAAGAAAGAGATATGGGGAAATTTTGCAGATTTTGATTTTTTAAAATAAAAATGATTTGGGAAAAGTGAACTATGGATATACATGGGAATGTAAATAAATTAATTTTTTAGAAAAATATGGAGAGAGAGAATTTTATTTTTTTACTTATGGATAAATATGAAAGAGAGAGATACGGAGAAATTTTGCAGTTTTTTTTTTTTTTTAAATAAAAATGATTTGGGAAAAGTGAACTATGGATATACATGAAAATGTAAATAAATTAATTTTTTAGGAGATAAAATAGGGATTTAATTATGATACATACTCTTTTTCAAAATAATGACATTTTTGACATTTTAACTAATATTTTTAAAGTAATGAGTTTTTTACTAATTAAGTTGTTGATTTTGACTAGTTTGCTAATTTTTCCAAAAAAAAATAAGGCCAACCCACTTATTCCAAGGATTGGGTTGGACTGGACTGGCTTCGTGGGTCAAGCTCATTTTGACGGCTCTACACTAAACCATGAAGGCCAATGTCTCCATTTCATGTGTTTATGTTGTTTATATTGCCATCAATTTTACTAATATACCTCCTAACTAACTATCAAATATGATATTCTCATAACTCACATCCAATTAATAGCTATCAAAAAATTTAATACTCAAATAACTTACCTTCAAATTACCGCCAAAATAAATGCAATATTCAGATTGCTTAATCCAAAAGTAATGAACAAAATCAAGCAACCGAATTAGCGGAATATGATTTGAATGGATAAACAAAAAAAAGAAAAAAGAAAAAGGTAATGAGAATCATACAGTATTCACCGGCTTTGCGCAAAATCAGCTATTCCTGCCGGCGCGCCGCAAAGCACATTCCTTCTCACATTTTCTTTTTGAGTTTATTATATAGATTAGTAGTATAAGTTAATTAAATAATCTAAATAAGTATTTAGCAATTAATTAATCCGTTTATGTTTTTAATATAAATTTCATATCATTGTACTAACAATGGGAAATAACTTATAAGTAGTCCTTGATACATGAACATGCTCCTAATCAGCTGTCATTTTCCACTTAATAATAATAATAACAGGATTTAGAAAGATAATATATAGCTACTATAATTTGGATCCCCATGTGGGGAGCGTGGTTTACTAATTATTTCCACATGAACCACGGCTGCGAATATATCGTCTCTCAAAGTTTCAATTGCATCCCCAACCAAATTCTTCCTTTTCAGTTGTTTCTTTTTATCGAGTCGAAATTTAAATTTTAGCCTTATGATGAGTTTAAAATTTTATAACGATAATTGTAAGTGTTTAAATAATTAAATTTTAAACTATATATATTTAATGATTTTTAATCAAAAATACGTTATTTGAGCAAAAGTTACTTGATATTTTCTTTTAATATATTAGTATGAATTTCGGTTGGGAAGGGATATAGTGGCAAATGGGCGGGTTGGGTCAAATGTTGGCGGGGTTAGAAATGGATAATCATTCAACCCGCTCATATTTGATATGGGTAAAAATTGATTGGGTAATCAATGGGTTGTGTAAAATACTAATTTACACATATTTTTATGAATAAATAGTACTTAACTTAAGAATTCAATATGGAGAAGATATTTTAGTCTTATTTTTATATGAAAAAATGTTGAACATGCTTCATTTAGTTTTATTGTATCATAAAAATAAAAAAAATCCTACAACTTTTCAATATAAAGTAAATTTATGTAATAACAAGTGAAAATATTTTTAATTTCAAAGTAATTGAATATTTGCATTTTAGAACTAAAACATGCTTAGTGGACTTTAAGCAATGTCAATACTAAAACATGATTTGCTTAATTTACACTACTATTTATCATCCAATATAATATAAATAAATAAATAAAATGTAATTATAATTCACAAAAATATACATCCGTCAAAGACTTCACCTTTTCAATTATAGAGAAGAATAGTTAGTATTATAGAATAACAATAAAAAGGAAGAGAAGTTACAATATTTTTAGTTATATCATAAATTTTGAGTGAATAAATGTTAGAAGCTTAATATATTTGGTTAATTTATATTTTATCAATAATTTAATTAATATTTTACCTATACTTTTATAAATCAAATATAAATATTAATCCATATTTTATTTATATAAAAAATTACTCATTAAATTTATTAAAATATGAACAATTCACAAAAATATGAGCTCATTTTACCTCCTCTAAGAAGGGAGGAGGATGTAGGGGGTGATTACTTTGTTGACTAGTTACTTTAACAATTCATACAAGTCATTTTTCAACATATAAAGTTTTCGTGGATGGAATTTCTGAGCAAGTAATGAATTGTAATTGTTTCCGCCGTCAAAATGAATGGCAAGGACCGCTAAATCTTTAGTTTTAGTCAAAATGCAATTAGCACGCAATAAATATTGTGGAAGTGAGCAGTCTTAAAAGAATATTAGAGTCCACTAGAGCCAAGAGGCAGTGCAATTTGCAATATTGAAATGGACATGTAAATAGCAGTAGTATTAGTACTAACAAGTAGTGGCTACTATTAATTAAAAAAAAAATAGTACTAATAACTAATAAGAAGGCACTAAATTAGAAAAAGATGCGAATTAAGACTTAGTGGTGGCTAATTTTTGCAAAATTATTACTGTGACTTTTGGACACACCTACTAGCCATCATTCATGTACAATAATACTTTGAGGAGATTGATCGATTACTGATCGAGACATCTCTTTTGTTTTGCATTTTATTGATTGGGATGTTTAAAATGTAACCATGAATAGTGTGGGGTACGTTCAACAAAGTCACTAGTGACAGATTTTGATAAACATCAACATCTACAAATTTCAATTGTAGTACGTAAATGAAAAAAATCGTAAGAAAAATATCTAGCACATTTACAATATTAAAATTAATATATAACGGATAACTACTCACACTTTTGATGCAGAATCAGAGTATAAAAAATCTATAATAAATTAATATTTTAGATGATTACTTAACGAATAATTATATAATCTTTATTTATCTTCTGAGTTATATTACATTACTTGTAAGGTTGATCCACATGGTTTCCGTAACCAAAATTATTTCCTTGATCAATATCATTATATGAGCCACATCACTTGGATGTACACTCAAACTTCGATAAGATTTAATTTAAGTAAAAAAATATCATGATTTTTAATTAAACCTCTTTATAATGACTTTGCTGACATAGACCAAGATTCATTGGACCAGGATTCTAAAATTGACTTAAACAGTTTGGCCAAATTACGAAGAAAAATCTTTCTGCTATCACGTGTACTTTTTTATTTTATTATTATTACTGCCACTCTCACAACTTGTACTATTTATGATAAAAACCAATAGACGCATATATTCATTTAATACTTGTGGAAAAATTAAAGATACAATTTAAAAGAAAAAATAAAAATTAAAAAATTCCCCTCACGCTATATATAGAAGTGGCGTGTGTAACAGAGTTCGATGTGAATTGCAGATTTCTTCTTTACTTTCCTTCTATAATAGAAAAAAATCCTAAATTACCAAAATTTTAGCTCAAGAAACTTCTATTTACAAAAAATAACAAAAATGGATTGGGTAAGAGGTGAAGCAATAGGCCATGGAAACTTCGGCAAAGTTAGTTTTGCAGTAGCCAGAAAACAGAGCAGTCAAGTTATGGTCGTCAAATCATCTCTAGCTTCTCGCTCAGCTACTCTGATGAACGAGAAGCTAATTTTGGAAGAGATTAAGGGTTGCCCACAAATCATCAATTGCCTTGGCGATAACTATACCTTCGAAAATGGCGAAAAGTTGTACAATGTTCTATTGGAGTATGCCCCTGGAGGTGCTCTGTCGGAAAAGCTCAAGAATTCCGGTGATCATAAGTTGCCGGAGATTGAAATCAGGAAATACACCAAGGCCTTATTGAAAGGCTTACACTATATCCACAAGTGTGGCTTCGTTCACTGCGATATTAAACCGCATAACATTCTTCTAGGCGAAAATGGTCAAGTCAAAATTGCTGATTTTGGGTTGGCAAAGAGAGTTGAATCAATAAAAGACGGTAAACTGCGAAGTGAATTGAGGGGTACCCCACTTTACATGTCGCCGGAAATGGTCACCGCCGGTGAACAGGACACTCCTGCCGATATCTGGGCACTTGGGTGTGTAATTTCTGAGATGGCTGCCGGAGTTCCAGTCTGGGGATACTCAGATTTAGCCCAACTATTGATGAAGATTGGAGTTGGTAATGAGTTGCCTGAATTTCCAACGAAGTTATCGGAAGAAGGTAAAGATTTTCTTGAAAAATGCTTGGTGAAAGACTCGAAAAAGAGATGGACGGCTGAGATGCTTCTATTACACCCCTTTGTTGCTGATGAAGATGACACTGTTTTATTGAATGACGAAAGATGCAACAGTGGCAGCCCTTCAACATCTCCTAGGTGCCCATTTGATTTCCCAGATTGGGTATCTGATGACTCTTCTGAATCATCAGTAACATGTCCAATTACATCTTTGCCCTCGCCGGCAATTCAAGAATTGCGGAATTTGAACGGCGAGTCATGGTCCACAAAGCCGGCTGAAAGGCTGCGGGCACTGTTAAGTGGTGAAATCAGACCTGAATCTGACTGGTCGGCTGCTGATGGTTGGATCAGCGTTAGATGATGTCAAATCATTTATTAAGGTTTTCGCTGATTAGTCAGATTTACAGAGTTCTGCAGATTATTTTTTTCAATTAGCAGCTCTGTTTTTTTTATTAACTTTAGAGAATAGCCAATATTTTTTTCTTTTGTATATAAATGACAGTTCATTGTATATAAACAGAATGCAATTATGAAATGAAATTTTACTTGAAACAAGAGTGATTGGGGATCGGATCACTGATGTATATTTTGTTTTTGATTCTGAGGAGTATATTTAAAGTAGTCCATTCAAATTGTGAAAGTCAAGGAAGAAGGTCTGCATTTTAGTGATTTAAGATAAATAAAGATAGACTACTTCTTCCGTTTAATTCTACTTGTTCATTTTAAATTTTGCACGCCCGTTGAAAAACAATGATTCATTTCTAATTTTTGTGTATTACTGGAGAGAGGGAAAAAAGGTATACCCCTTTTGAAATTTGAACATATTGTTTATACCAGAAATAAGGTAAGCAGGAGGTGAGAGGCAAATCTTTGTTAGCAGTAGTGATGAGATTTTATTCAGTTATTTGTTGAAAACGTCATTTTCTTTAAGTTGATTTTATTAGAATGAATCCTCAATATTGCAATTTGCAAATAGAAAGGTCCCGAAACTATAGAGGCAAGTTGAGAAATCCCATGCCGCAAATCTTATAGTATTATATCTATATACAAAAAAGAGAGAGGCCATAGATAGGAGTAATTAATTATATGTTGCCTTCATGCAATATTTCGGGAAGAACATGCCAACATGTGATTGCTACAATTCACTGCACAAATCCCATGATGTGATCTTTTAATCACAGCTACTACTACTACTTATATATCTCACTCTCACTTGCATGAGCACTGATCATGGCCTTTGTGCTGTGGACCCCCCACCCCCCCCCACACATAACGAGGGGCGGAGCACCTGTCCGAATCCCCTTCGACGGAAAATTATACTATTTATATATAGTTAAAATAATATTTTATGTATATATAGTGGATGTAGAACCCACTTTGGCTACTACGCGTGTCTATTTCTACGAATTTTGAACCCCCTTATTGAAAATCCTGGCTCCGCCATTGTACATAACCTATCATTTTCATCTACATTTCTCTTGTATGGCGCAAATTGGGCCACAAAAATATTAAGCTTCACAGTGGCAATATTTGGTACTGAAATAATGTTAAGTTGCAGCTCAAGAGCATTTTAATAACTCCCTATTTATTTCAAATCTACCCTATATATGTCCCATACATTTGAAATGGAATAGAGATGGTACTAATCTTCTCAACTTTGACTTTATATGTAGCTTAGCTTATGCAATTAGGTTCCTCCTATATGATTATGATTGAAATAAAATGAACTTAACAAGTTTTCCAAATACAATCAAATTTCTTAGACCAGAGGGAGGAATAAAGTATTCCATTTGTTCAATAATAGTTATTCACTGTCATTTGAAACACAGTTTTTTTAAAAATAAGTATTATTGAACAACTATTTTTAGTATAGTGAACAAGTAAAGATGGATTGAGAGCGTACTTAATAAGTGTGTCATGTTAAATTAAAGGGCAATGACATTATGAGGGGTAAACCAAAAGGCTAGTAAAACTGATTTTATACGCAATAGATTGAACGGTTTCTGTTGTTACAAGTAAGGCAACTGCCCAAGTATTCTGTGCCTATTAACAGTAATCACAGGCAAGGCAAGGCAGGATTTGCGCAAAATCAGGTATTGCTGCCTGTGCGCCGCAAAGCTTCTTATTTTTTTTTATGCGAGTTGAAGTATTTTAATAACATGGCAACAATTTGAAATTCAATTCTAAAAGTTCCAACTAAACCTCCAAGTGGCTTCTGCGATATCTCTTACCTACACTAGCTTTACTATTTTCAAAAAGATGAAGCACTCCGCGTTCACATAGGATACTGTCTAGAGTACGCCACATTATAACTTATAACGACTCTAATGTAAGTAGTCAACATTGACACAAGCATTAGTGGTTCATTCCATGACTCGTATCGAGCCATGAATTATGGTAATTATATAAGTTGCTTGAACAACATTATTTACTTATGGAGTATATAATACTCTCAATGTATTACACTACAACAAAAATGATCATTAGCGAAAATTATTTCTTAATTGTCGCTAAATATATATTTTTAGCGGCAATTGTCACTCTTTGTATATGTTTCTAAAGCCTTTAGCGACATTGGTTCTAATGACACTTAACTAATGCCGGCAAAGGCTTTATCACTCTTTATTAATGTCAATATTTAATGCCGCTAAAAGTCATTTTTGTTGTAGTGTTACTTTAAATCAAGGTCGTGAAACTTACTCTGCTCTTTTAAATCACATGCTTTACGAGTTTGTTAGCACGTTTTGGAGGTTTGAAACCATGTCATAGATTCTTCTCTTCAAAAAAGATTAATTAGTACCAAAACTACAAAAAAAATCAGATTTCGTATCCATATAAACTAGGATTACCAATTTTTTATACAATGAAATGAAATATAAAATTAATGATTAGCCAACCAATAGATATAGCTGTCGGTTGCTACATACTTCCTGCCAGATATGTAATTTAGATGTCCAAATAAAAAAATCTGTTTTTGGTATGAATAATTCAATATAATGCTCTCCACTCCCCTTTCAACCCCCTACCTACCCCAAAATTTTTAACATAGAAACTTTTCTACTCTTTGGGATCAATCAAATAATTAATGCAACATTTTAGAACCATGAAGAGTACCACTAATACAGCAATTTGCATCAACATGTATGGACTTTTAATAAAATACTACTACCTCCATCCCATTTTATATATTACGTTTCGAATTTTAAGAGTCAAACAAATCTATCTTTGATTATAAATTTTTCAAGATCTTTTAAACATTTTAAATTATCAATTATTGTGACTCGTAGTACTTTTTACATAGTTTACAGATATATAAATTTCAATTCAAAAAAATTAAAGATTCCATGTGCAAATTTCCAATCAAATTTAAACTGTTTGATTCTCAAAACTTAAAATATATCATATAAATTGGGACAGATAGAATATACAATACTAGCAATAGTAATAAAAGATGCTGTAACTTTTGGGCTCACATATTAGCCGCAATGCATGTAACAACTATTTGGAATGATTTAATTAATTCACAATTCAACCATGATAGCAATTTTTCACCACTGTGTGGGTCTGATATGAGATATCTTTTGTTCTGTTTTGAATTTTTTTGATTGGGATGTTTAAAATGTAATTGTGAGTAATAATTGAAAAGAATATGGGACGTACTTATATTTTTATGAAAGAAATAAAATAAAATAAAATGAATGGTAGAGTATCCATTTCCAAGATTTCTTAACCATCACCATCCCTGCCTTGTAGGGTCAACTTTAAAATTTTGTATGTTTAACAAAAAAAGATCCTTTCTTGTCTTATAGTATATATTTACAAAATAAAGATCTATTCCCACATTCTCAATCGAAAAAAAAAAAAAAAGGCCAGCTAGCTATAAGATATTTATAAATGTATACAACGTTAGCTGGTTTTTAGAATTTCCATGTTTTTGAAAAGGTAAAAGATCGAGTAAGGAAATTTTCAATTGTGCAAACTCGAATTTTGAAAATTTCAAATATAACGCCACGATTATTGTATTGTTGTGCCATTCATCTATTGAAAAAAGAGTAGTATTGAAGTATTCAAATTTGAGAAAGTTGAGGGAAGATGGGATTCTCACTACCTTATCTAATTTGCTTGGAAAGAGTGGAAGCAACCCAAAAAGGAAAGGAAAAGAAAAAGCCTAGTTTCGATGGGCTGCTTGAATCTAATTATAAATTTGTGTACATACTCTCCAATTCAAACAGTTAAGTTGGTCAGGCTTTTATGACTAGAAATAAAGTAGGTGGCACTAACATATATTGTAGTAAAGTGGTGCAACTCATTTATCCTTTCACCAAATATCTCAGGTTGAAACTCTGAATATGAAAAAAAAAATTATTTATAGTGTCACTTCAAAATGTGCCCTGTAATGCATGATCAAAACTTGGTTAGAACTTTAGGCCTGTTTGGCCATAGATTTCCCAAATAATATTTGGAGAAAAACTTGACAAATAGTGTTTGTCCATACACTTTGCCATTATTTGACAAGTATCCCAAATTCCCAAATACTAGTTTTTTCTAGTATTTGGGTCAAATCTCATTATTTGAGATCTTTTAAAAATTGAAATTTTATCCCAAACTTTTATCTTTTACAAAAACACCCTCTATAGTTGTTGCTTACGTTGTATTACATAATTTTTTACGTTAATTCAAAAGTAGTAATGAAATATTTTGTGAATGCTAAATGATAATATGGTTATTGATGAAAATGATGAACAATCGGCTCAAGATAACAAAGTCATGTGTTTTAGTCTACTTCACGATGTATGAAATGATGTTTGTTGCACTCACTCCATATTATCACATTACTCTAGTGTCATTGACACTATTTGTTATTGTTGTAACAAAGATCCAATTGACTTGTATAATACAAACTTATACTCCCTCCGTTTCACAAAGAATGACCTAGTTTGACTTGGCACGGAATTTAAGAGTATAAAGAAGACTTTTGAATCTTGTGGTTCTAAATTAAAGTTAGGTCAAATGTACAAAATTGCCCTTTGATCTTGTGGCCTTAAACATGCCACGTGGAAAGTTGTTACCAAAAAAAGAAAGAGGTCATTCTTTTTTAAACGTACTAAAAAGGAAAGGAGGTCATTCTTTTTTAAACGTACTAAAAAGGAAAGGAGGTCATTCTTTTTTAAACGGAGGGAGTAGTTAGTTTTGATATTTTTAAAACTTATGGCTATAAATCATATTTTTCTGAAAAAGTGAAATATATTTCCCAAATACTATGGCCAATCATATGGTGAAATTTCATCCAAATTTTCACCCAAATAATATTTGCCAAGAATATTTAAAAATTTATAATTAAACGCTAGCTTAATATTGACTCTAGACACCATAGGGAAAAAGAGTAGGCGGCACGTGACATGCCAATGTTTGTTCAATGAGATTGTTGTAGAATAGAAATTAAATTAAAAAAACTTAGGTATCATGAGAATATATCATCATAAATGCAAATTGCAAATTAAAGGAAAAGGTCCCGAGTCTATAGGCAAGTTGTATTCGCCGCAAATTCGAGCCTTGCAGTTGATAAAATAACCAATAGCAAGGCAGAATCAATTATCTGTTGCCGTCATATACAATGGAACATGCCAACATGTGATCGTTACAGTTCACTACACTTATTCCAATGATGTGGATTTCATATATTTTTGCCATTTTTAATTAACTATACTCACACTTTCATGTACACTGGCAGTGGCACTATCACTTTGTTACTACCTTAAGCGTTTGATTTAAGATTTAAAATTTATGAATGGTGATATTAATTTACTCAAGGCAATTAAATTTATTTAGACCAAATGATGAACATTTTATGTATGTGTCACGAAAACTAATGGCAATAAGCATTATTATGAGGGGTAAAGTGAAAGCTGGCTTTTATTATTCTCTTTAAGCAATCAAAATGAGGGCTTTATCCCTAGCATTCTGTGCCTATAAACATCTTTTGCAAACACAATCACCGGCAACCAAAGCTTTACCAAAATCTGGTATTGCTTCTTTGCGGCGGAATATGACTGATCTTTTTCTTTTTTTTTTTTTTTTTTTTTACCTTTGGACTAATAATTTAGTGATTTTAGTTTGGACATACGGTTAAAGAAATTACTTAACCGAGAAATATTATTCCACTTCCAATATAACATAACAATTTTATGATAACTTATCTACAATATTATTCCATCCAAATATAAAATAAAATCGTCTTAAAATTAATTCTCAGATTAATTATTCCTTAAATCTCTTTGTGATTTCGATATTTAACTACTTGTTAATGATGAAGTGAAGAAAAAAAAAAGAAGACAAATAGTGGGAAGCGTGGTACATTAATTATGTGTTTTATATGAAACATGGCGTGTGTCCATACATAACTTATTCCTAATTTGAATAACCCACTCCACCAAAACCAATTAATTATTCCCTCATCCTTTCATTAAAATTTGGCTATATTTCAGTATCTTGCTTTTAATTAGCTCCAACAACATGTTTACTCCAACCTAATTCAACTTAAATTATTTAATAAAAGTACAATTGTTAATTAATTACCATTAACTATGGGTAAGTGAATTTTTATATATATAAATTTATGTATCCGTTGATTAGTGTGAACACCGATAATGTATTACCGGTTGATTTTATTAAAAATCAAAGTGTATCTTTCGTCAAACTCTTTCATCTAGATATTAGCGAATTTTCGTTCACAAATTATGCAAAACAAAATGTTTTACTATTATTCTAAAGTCCCACTTCTTAAACATGTAGACATGTTTGACAAAATTGATCAATTCACATTATAAGAAAACATGCAATACACCGCTCAATATTAAAGAAAAACTAGACTTAGAAAATTATTATTTTATTTTTGAGCACGTTAAATCGAATTATTTCAACAAAAAATAAAAATATCATTTTGTTTCTCCACTCAAGGTAGCAAAGGAACAAAAACATAATTTTAATGTCATCAAAGTATCATAACCATATAATTTAAGATACAACAATTTGAACAACATGATTAACAACTAATAGTAATTATGCATACCACTAATAATAACTATGAGATTCTTTTTTGTTATTACAAATAATCAAATTAAATGCAAATTTGCATTGAAATAATACTACACCAAAAATAATTTTTAACAACATTAATAGTAACAACATAATTCTCATTACATATATATATTTAGCGATAATTTACTCTCTTTGTAAATGTCACAAAAATTTTATAACGATAACAAATTTGATAATAATAAACCAATATCAGTTTTATACTATTTGTTAATAAATATAAATACAATTTAGCACTAAAAATTATTTTTATTATAACTTAAATTTGTGAATTATAGTAAAATTAGAAAGGAGCCCACAAGAGCCATGAAGAGTGCCAAGAAAAAGGCTGCGACTTTTAGAGTTTCCAATTAGCCATTATATTTTATACAAACAATTTTGTACGATTGAAATTCAATTCACAATTTAACCGTGACACAAACCGTCCACTTTATTCTCTAATTGAAAACTGACCTTTTGTTCTTTCTTTTTGTTTTCCTTTCCTTTTTTTTTTTTTATTTTGTTAGTTGAAAAGAGATGTTTAAAATGTGATCGTCAATTTTAATAATTGCTGTTTTTTATTATAAAAAAATATACATTATAATTTATAACTAACGGTGGAGTGTTTATTTAGGAGATTTCATAACCATCACCATCCCATCCTCGTGGGTCCAATTTTCTAAACTGTTGATTTAATTAGTGATTTTAATATATTATTTTCTTACATATTTAAAGATATTTGTTCACACTTTTTGGAAAAATTGAAATTGAAATATCATCATACTAATAATATACCTTCTTAGTTCATTTTGTTAAACATATTTATTAAAAAATATAATTAACATGTCTATTAGATTTTAAAAAATAAGTAATTATTTAACTTAAAGGGTAAAAATATAAAGAAAAAATAATAATTTTTTAAATGCCCTAAAAAAGATAAAATAAAAATGTATTTTAAAATGAACAATTAAAATTAATTGAAAGAGTAATCAATTCAAAATCAACCATTCAATGGACCGTGTTGATGTTGATAGTCTTCTGTCTTAAGTCTTAACAAAACTAGGAAGAAATTCCTTAGTTTGGGGGCAAAATATCTTACCCTATTAAGTATCTTTTTATTTTTTATTTGTTCCCTTGTATTTTTATTATTTTTGTCTCTCCGTAACTTAAACTATTAATTAATTAAAAAAATCAATCTACGATAAGTAAGTGTATTCGTCACTGTTCCCTCGATATAAGAATATTAATAAATTAAAAAATGCGACATAATACCCTAATAAGAGAGATAATGTATTTTTTTTTTATCAAATATATTTTTTGGAAAATAAACAAAGTTAGAATAATATTATTATCCTAAAACAAATATAAATAATATTTAAAATTATTTCTCAAATATGAGGAAATTACTCATTATTTAAGTCACTCTGTTAAGGAAACACAAAAGAAATTATTTTAAATTAAAGAATTAAAAATCCCCTGCACTATATATAGAAGTCCTTTGTGTGAAGTAAAGTTCGCGATTAATTGCGCGTTGCTCTGTTTTCTTCTTCTTTTTAACAGAAAGCCTCAAAATACCAAAATTTCAAACTCAAAATATATCAATGGATTGGGTCCGAGGTGAAGCAGTAGGCCATGGTAGCTTTGGCAAAGTCAATTTTGCAATACCCAAATTCCACAACACTCATCTTCTTCCGTTAATGGTGGTCAAGTCATCTGCAGCTTCTTCCTCGGCTACCCTCATTAACGAGAAGATGATCTTGGATGAGCTTAACTCTTGCCCTTACATTATTCGATGTCTTGGCGACAGCTATACATACGAAAAAGGCGAAAAATTGTACAATGTCTTGTTGGAGTATGCTTCAGGAGGTGCCTTGTCGGAGAAGCTCAAGAATTCCGGTGATCGTAAGTTGCCGGAAATTGAAATCAGAAAATACAGTAAGGATTTATTGAAAGGGCTACACTATATTCACAAGAGTAGTTATGTTCACTGCGATATTAAACCGCAGAACATTCTACTAGGCAAAGATGGTCAAGTTAAAATTGCTGATTTTGGGTTGGCAAAGAGAGCCGAATCAGTAAAAGATGATAAATTGCGAAGTGAATTGAGGGGTACCCCATTGTACATGTCGCCGGAAATGGTTACCGGTGGCGAACAGGGCACTCCCGCCGATATCTGGGCACTTGGGTGCGTGATTTCTGAGATGGCAACCGGAGTTCCAGTCTGGGGTTACTCAGATTTAACCCAACTATTGATGAAAATCGGAGTGGGTGATGAGTTACCTGACTTTCCGAAGAAGTTATCGGAAGAAGGAAAAGATTTTCTTGAAAAATGCTTGGTAAAAGACCCAAAAAATAGATGGACGGCTGAGATGCTTCTATTACACCCCTTTGTTACTGATGAAGACGACACTGTTACACTGAATGACGAAAGATGCAACAGTGGCAGTCCTTCAACATCTCCAAGGTGCCCATTTGATTTCCCAGATTGGATATCAGACGACTCCGTTGAATCATCAGTAACAAGTCAAATTACATCTCTGCCCTCGCCGGCGATTCAAGAACTGCTCAATTTTAGCGGCGGGTCATTATCCACATCACCGGCTGAAAGATTAAGAGGATTAATGAATGAACTCACACAATCTGAATGGTCCGATGCTGATGATAATTGGGTTAGCATTCGGTGATGTCTATCTCTATTTTTAAAAATTGATTAATACAAAAGCCAGAGTAGTATTTAGATTTTCAGAGTAGTGAAAGATTTTTTTGTTATCAGCTCTGATTTTTTTTAATTTCTTTTTAGCTTATTTATGTGTAATTAGAAAATTAAGTTCATTGTATACATATATAGGTTGTAATTAGGATTTAGGAAATCACTTTCAATATTAAGACAAGTGATTTGGACTAAACAAAGTGTAAATCTATAATATCATTATTTAGTGAATGAAACAAGTTGGTTACTTGGAAAAATGGGAATTGTAGAATGGCAGTGGATGAGTTGAAGTTATTATTTTTTATTTTTTGGACCAACAATGATCGATAGAATCATACGCAATCATTCAGTTTATCTCTTGCAAGTTGCAATTTTCTTCCATTAAATCATTGACTCAGTAGCCGAAAATCAGCAGTAGTATAAAGTGTTTCGATCAACTAATAAACGGTATAAGTTGCAATCCTTTATATTATGACAATAATCGTGACTACATTCTTCATATTCAGTATTTTTTTTTTCTTTATCCATTTTTTAGCTCGAGATGATATCTTATATAGTCATTCAACTAAGACAAAAATATTTAGGGCCTTTTAATTACTGAAGCCATGCAATTCTTCTTCAAAAAGGCAAGACATGTGACGTGAGAGGAGATAATGGATATTCTTCTTTTAATTTGATGAATAAAGAAATGTCAACTTGTGCAATCAATTTTGAAGAAAGGAATACATATATACTGAGTTGGTTAGAATGAATTATTTGCTACTCCATCTACAGTTGCAAGTGGCTGCTGTTATGTCTTTGCAACTTTCTAAGAATTTGCAAATTGCTTCATGTCAGGATTGAATTTAAACAATTCCAGTTGTTTTATCTGACATTTATCTGTTGAAAACTTAGTTATTTTTCATATTTAATGATGTGTGACAATTGGACTAGGAATCTTTGCAACTTGAGAACCCCCTTAATTGGGCATCTTTACATGTTCCTAATTTTACATTTATTACACTGATTTTCAAAGCCTAACTAGCCTAACAATAATAAGATAACTTTCCGTCATTATTATGACTAAATTACCCAATTTTAATCTTTAAGAACATGGGCCAAAGAATATTCCTCAAGCACCATTTTGATTCTTGTTTGGAAGTCAATTTTACTTGGGGTTATTTGAATCTAATTAACATTTGCTTGTGTTTATGAAATGTTTGCAAGTCATACTAAGTGGATCAACGACTTTAAGTACAATCTTTATTCTACATATCTTTCACAAGTTCACAAATTGGGAAGTATGGTCATGTGATTTGATACTGTCTTCATTCTATTAACCTTGTTAAATAATATATTTACAAGCATTAGCATATGACTTGCATGTGTTGTTCAGTTATTTTTAGACGAATTGAAGTATTTAGGTCCTTATTCAAGCAAGACACATTCATGTCTATATTGCAGTACTAGTAATGTATGCATATTTTTTGGATCACTTGATTGAAAAATGCGGCAAAAATTAAAGAGGGTTAAAATGAAGGAAATGACGATCTAGGGACATTTTGTACAAATGATCCATTTTCTGGCTTATTACTTGCAAACGTTCCTAAATTATAGGCCCTTTGGCCCACTACCTAATCCCACATGGGCCAATTTTTTGGATGGAAAAATTACACAAAATTGATATATTTTAATAAATAATTACTGGTTTTAGCAATACTTTTTATTTATTATCATTTATAGCAATACTATGTTAAATCTGTCATATGTATTAAAAGTGAATTATGTCTGCAATATATATGAATTATAATTATTTTTTAAAGTATATTATGTTTGTTTGGTAAAACTTTGACACATTGTATAATAAGTGAATTAAAATGTGTGATAAATGAATTATTTATCATTAAAAATTGTATTATATGTGAATAAAAAATTATTTTTTGTAATATGAATTAAACTTGTATTATAAATAAATTAAAAGTGATTAAGTAAAAAAATAATATTATTGCTATAAATGATAAATATTTTGTTATTATAGTATATTTATGTAAGTTTCCCTTTTTGGATTGTCATATTATGGGCCTTGGCCTATTACCAGCTTCTGAGCAGCAACTAGCATTACGAATAAATTAGGCCATTAGTTGAAAAAGAAAAGATTATATTAGTACCACTAAGACAAAATCACACTACATAAATTATAAGATCCTAAATTTATAGGTATATTTTCTAATTTAGTAAATTTATTGTAGATTTGAAATCTTTCCAAATCCACGATTTTAGGCTTAATTATAGCTGTCATATCTGTTGGTTTTATTTATACTAAATTTCTTATCATAAATAGATTTTCATTTTAGTAAAAGATTTTGGATTGATTAATATTTTTTTTGATAGGAAAAGATTTAGGACTCTATAAATAGAGACATGTTCCTTCTAATTTAATTAGCATTCACAATGTAGTCTTAAGGACTTTGAGAGTTTTGGTTAGAGGGAGAATTTGTGGGTCACAAGCTTGATACGTTATCACTTGTGTGAATCTCCCATGAATTCCGAGTGAATTGGTTGAGTTTGTTTCTCTCTGTATTTTGTACTTCTCATAATTATAGTGGATTGCTCATCTCCTTTGTGGACGTAGGTCGATTGACCGAACCATGTTAAATCTTTGTGTCTTTTGGTATATTTCTCGTTTGTCTTCTTACTCGTAGTCTTTCGAGATTTGCTTTGCTACCTTCCGCGTTTACACCTACTTATTTCCGGTCCTAACAATATCTACATTTTGAAATAAATCTAAAGAAGGAAATGTTAACTAGATTTCGTAGCAATTCAAAATCTTTCTCAATCGCAATTCCCCCCACCAAAATAATCCCCCACTTTCTCATCTTCCTTACAAACATGATCAGTTATTATTGTTGCCTTTTTATAGTATCATATTATTCGTTTCCGATTTTATGTTATTCACCAAGTTGAATTTTTTTTTAATTATAATCACTAAAGTAGCTCGAAGTTTAAGTTAAAAAATTGATTAGCTACCAACGAACTTCGTTTTGAGTGGACAGAAACATTGAATGGAGCTTATCCCCGCATACCTTTTAATCCCACTTCTCTTCACATTGATAATATTTTCATTTATCCTTCTATATGACTCGAACTTTTAACGTATTTTGAAGAGTTTTTGGCTAAAATTATTCCTCAATTATAACTTAAATCTAATGTACATCCTTATATTATCTAAGTGAGCAAAAAACATCCTTATACTATCCAAAAAATAACAAGAAATATCCTTCCGTCTATTTTTGTTAAGAAACTAATTGGACAAATAATTTTTTAAAAAAAAAATTTGATCATGTCTTAGCTACATTGAGAAGATCAATGATACCCAAAAAGAATAAGGATATGGATAAAAAAATAAATACTTTTTTGGCATAATCAAGTAAATTAACTTGCAACAGTACATAAGTTTTGAAATATTTAATCATCGGGATCCAATGGTTTGAAGTTTTATGCAAAAAAAAAATTATTTTAAAAATATTGTGTGCAACTATTTTTGATATGGAAAAATTACATAAATTGGTATATTTTAATAAATAATTACTGATTTTAGCAATATTTTTTATTTATTACCATTTATAGCAATATTATGTTAAATCTGCAATATGTATTAAAAGTAAATTATGTATGCAATATATTTGAATTATATATGAATTATAATCATTTTTAAAAATATGTTATGTTGGTTTGGTAAAAATTTGACACATTGTATTAAAATGTGTGATAAATGAATAATCTATCATTAAAATTTGCATTATATGTGAATAAAAGATTGTTCTTTGTAATATGAATTAAACTTGTATTATAAATGAATTAAAAGTGATCAAGTGAAAAAGAAATATTATTGCTATAAATGATAAAAAAAAAATTATTATAGTATATTTATGTAAGTTTTCCTTTGGACATTCTCTTTAATAAAAAAAGTTATATAGTACATACATAATTCACATTTTATACAATATATAAAAATACTGTTAATTTAGTGAAATTATGTAGGCGTTTTATCGTGAAAATTAAATAATAATTAATTTATTTGGAATTTTTGAAAATGGAGTTGTATTTGGACAGTTTTTTTACAAAGAATTTTTAGAATATGAATATATTTTGTCTGAATATTTTAATCCTCAATTTCTGAAAATAAAAAAATCACCAACTTGACTAGCTTAATCGTGTGTACATATATTTATTTCGACTTGACACATTTTTTGTTGATGACTTGAATTTCTTAAAAAGAAAAAAAGACAGAAGAATGAATCTTGCAACTTTTAAATAGTGTAAGAATGTTTTTTTTTTAACTTTTATAATATAAGGATGTACTTTAGATTTAGGCTATAGTTAAGGAATGATTTTAGCCAAAAACTCTATAATTAAAAGCAAGTGTCACTTAAAACTCTTTCCAACTGGAAATACAAGTTTTAGCCCTTCACCAAACAACAGCACGACCCTTGCGAACTTTGAACCTACCTATTAACACTGCAATTGCCAATCACATTGAATGCGGAGAAAATTGGGGAACAACACTTTTTGGATTGAAGAAAAAAAGTTTGGCCAAAATTAGGGAAGTAGATGCACCAAAATAGGCTGTAGCTCTCTTATATACGTTTCTTTTTTTTCCTTTTTTTAAGAAAATATTAGTTTTTTGATAAATAAAATAATATTGTACTACATTTGATAAATATGAATCTAATTCTATTATATGATCTCTTTTCAAGTTCAAAGGGATTGCAAGCAAAACAAAAAATTATTTACCAAAAAGAAAAGATAAAAAAAGCTAACTCAAAATGACAATCAATAATGAGATTTTCATTAAACATCACTTTTTGTACTTGGTATTTATATACTATCTCCGTCTACTTTTAATTGTCATAGTTTCATTTTATAAAGTCAAATTTTAGACTAACGTTTTATGATATATTTTTTTTCATCATTTGATATGCAAAAAATTATAATTTATAATAATTTCCGTATAGTTATTGAATATTTAATTTTTCTATTTATAATATTAAATTAATATAATCTAATTTGACTTTGAAAATTAATCAAATTAACTTTTGAAAAGCTCAACATGATAAATAAAAATAGTTACTCCCTCTGTCCCAATTTATGTGACACTTTTTGTTTTTCGAGAGCCAAACAGTTTAACTTTGACCGGATATTTACGTATGCAATTTTCAAATTTTCAAAAATAAAATCTATGTATTTATAAATTACGTAAAGAGTACTATAAATTATAATAATTGATAATTTAAAATATTAAATAAATCTATGAAAAACTTATGATAAAATATAAACTTGTTTAAATAAAAATATTAAAAGCGTCATATAAAATGAAATGGAGCAGAATATTGTTTTGATACTCATATTGATTGATTTGATGTGTAGAGACTAGATACTAGAGAAACACACTCATGTGCCAATAACAATTCTCGATTAACCTGATGAGAAATATTTACTAGTAGAATAAGCATAGCACGCAAATTTAAGATTTTAATGAAGTTTTTATCTTTTTTAAAGTAATAAATTGAAAATAAAACAGATAATTATTTTTTGTCTTATCTTGAATTATTAAAATAAATAAATAATTAAAAATAATTAAAAATTAAAAAGTTTGACAAGTAATTAGAGGACAGAGAGAGTAATACAAATCTCAATTGAATGAACCAAAACAATGTAGAAATAAAAAAGTATAAATACATCTATGTTTATGATTTTCCTCAACTGGCATTTATAATTCACTCAATACCACAATCAAAACCGACAAATTACCTCATTTTCCTCTAAAATAATAATAATAAATTATTACAAATCTTAGCAGCTAGCAAGCACTTGCCTATATATTTTTCTCATCTTGTTTGTCTCTTTGTTACACCGCCCTGCGTATTTTGTGATTAAGTCATCATATATAGGTGCAGAATTTCTTCAACGAAATTGGAACGTTCATTTTCTTAGGGTCCATAACAACGTTGCATTGAACCCTCTTGTAAAACTTGGGCTTAACCAGTCTTCCTAAAACGTAAGCCCTGGCTCGAACCTTGAAATCTAAGGTCAATGAAACTGGTGTTACTGGTTTACCCTCCTTGCTCATCAAGTCCACTCCACCTCCATACAATGGAATTTTATTTCCTATTAAACTCACCGTTACTATTCTCTGACTTTTTCTTCCTTGGTAAAACTTCTTTATCTGCTCTACACATAAACACTATCATTAGTAATCATTGGTAATTCAATTGGTTACAATTTGGACTTTATATTAAGCTAGAGGTTGATTATATATTTCTCATCTAGCAATTCTCTCCCTTATTTTCCCTCCCCCTCCCCCACCCCCTATGTAATAATTACAAATATATATAAAAATTATGATCTAACTAATGATCAAAGGAAAAATGCATAAGTATCCCTCAACCTAGAGATATACTATACTAAGGTATTATTATCCACCTGTATTTATTTTATAAATAATTTTCTAACCCTTTCGATCTATGTGACACTAGTTTAAAAAATAATGTCAACATGTGCTAGACCCATAAGATAGTGCCATGTGGGTCGAAAAGGGGTAGAAAATTATTTATAAAATAAGTTAAGGGGTAATAAGACTTCAGTATACTATAAGTGTGTCTTTGAAATTTCGGACATAGATTGAGAGAGTGACTTGTGCATTTTACCAATGATCAAATAATACTTATCAAGAGATTTACATGTAGTCATTTAGTATTAATTATTGTTTTCTAAGTACATCGATCAAGGCACAATATTAGTAAATAATACTAATAAGATGTAGTTGACTACTTACCGTTCCTGTAGCAACGGTGAGTTGTGAAAAGGAAAGAACAAGAGGCGTAGACGTTACATGCACACCAAAGAATGTGCCTGTATTACGCAATATCAGCTTCACTGTACAGTTCATTGATACCATCACTGTCGCAACTCCAGAGAAATCCATCCCCGATTGAACCCCAAATTCATTATATGAAATACTCTGCACACATTTATAAATCAATTTAATTTCAATCAAACAACCCCATCTAGATACGAAAATTTAAGTCTGTCTGTCGTGATCTAATTGTATAATTATTTTTTAATTATTACCTTCATGGTAACGACAGGTTTCTGATTTCTGCTAGCACCCCACAAGATCAAAGAAAAGAAAGTGAATAGCAAAAAGAATCCAACAACAAAAGCCAAGAAATAACAGCGACGAGGGACACCTTTACTATAGGCATCGTCATCAAGTAATCCTTCTTCTTCTATAGCATCAAATTCTTTCCATTGCTGTTTATCTCCTTTACGATGACGATGATTATGGTGTCTCCCACTGTTGCTTCTAGACCCGTTACTCGACTTCTGCGAACCGGGCTTTAGCGAGCCCGAATAACGCGTAGAGGACGAGTCGCGAGATTGTCGGCCCGGTGAGCCCATCGGGCTAAGTATAGGAGTGGAGTGGAACGAATTAGTGGTCTTTTCTCCATCATGCGAATCTCTTGACGGGCTTTGGACGTAGTAAACGGGCCGATTCGGAGATGACGGGGCTAAACTCGTCACCTCCGAATCTGTCTTAGCATGATGCGTTGACGACATTGTTGATTGATCTAATAATTTCTTTAGAAAGGAAGAAGAAGAAGAGGAGTATAATTAGAGAAATAATAGAGATGAGTAGATCTAGGATATATGATGAGTATATAATGAAGTAGTATCATATTATATTAATATTTTATAGTAATAGAAAAGTCCAACACCCACGTTGGTCCTAGTTTGTTTATTTGTTTTGTATGCCAAATATTGCAGTTAATTGAGGGACTGAAGGGCATGGACATAGGAGACCAAGAGTATCTCTCACAGGAAATAATAAATGTTAAAAACCTTTTCTTTAGTATCAACTGCCAGTTGGAATTTGATTATATTTATGCAGTTTGAGCTAATTTAGACGTACTACCTTCACTATATATATCTACTTGTTCATTTTTCCTCGAAGAAAAAAGTAATCGGAATTACAATTTTACTACCTGATTTCTAATTATTTTTATATTTACTTGTTCAATTTTTACACACAGAAATAAGTAATTTTATTAGTTGATTTTACTTTTTTTCTCTTATTTTATATGTTATCTTTTTCTATAAATAATTATTCTATAATACTTGTCTTTTCATATCAATGCATAAATTACCATATTGTTCCTTTTTTTATCTTTGTGAGTTATTAATCTTGAAAATATACACTTGAACAATTTAGAAAACTTAAGTGAATGATTCATGTTCATTGGTTAAAATAATTAATCAAAATAAATTAATTAATATTCATTGATTGAAATTTGAGTTTCAAAAACATTAAATAAGGGTAGAAGGGTAAAATTATACTGTATTATTTCTTAATGCATGTGCAAAATAAAAAAGTGACAAATAAAATGAGACAGAGGAAGTAATTATTACTAGAAGTCATATGGGGAAATGAATTGAAATTATTATTCTCTATGTTCATTTTTATTTTTGCAGTATTTTAAATGAAATTTTTATTTTCACTTGTCATTTTTCACATGTTGAAAAAAGAGATTTTTTTTCATATATTATTTACAACATTAATTTTTTTATTCTTAACGTTAATTATTTATTTCTGAATTATTATAAGAACAAAGACTATAAAAACAAATTCATACATTAATTATTGATTCTTTAAGGACATGCACAATCCAAAATAAAAAATAAAAATGAACTAAGGAATAATAATAATAATAATAATTAAAAAAAAAAAAAAAGACATAAGCTCATCGATGTTGTCTTCATTACTTGTATTTCCAGCTAAACCACAACAAGAAAAGGTTAAATTTACTATGAAAAATCATAGATTTGATTTGGCTTTTATTAGAGGCAATGAACTGGTACCTTCCTATTTTTTGGTTTTTTTTCCTTTTCTTTTTACAAATAGAATTGCAGCCACTAATCCGTAATCTAGTGGTCGGATAAAGAATTATAAGATTTTGTGTTCAAATTACAGCACGGACAAGACTATTAGATGATTCTTTTTCCCTTTTTATTCAAACTTCGATGAATAAAGTTACTCACACATATTGATAAAAAGTAACACGTAACTATACAATTAATCGAGACAGAACAAGAAGCTCTATTTTAAGCATTCTATAACTAATTATGTGAATTTAATTTGGAGATATGAGATTAGTAAAGACATGATAATTATGACTTTTTATTGTTGGGCTGTTATTGCGTAGATGTTTTATTTAGATTATATTATATATTTTTTGATCGATTTTTTAGCTAGGCGTTTTTCATTACTATTAATAAGTTTCTTTATTTTATAATTATAAGTGAAGTTTTTAAATTAGACCCGTCTCTTATTTCTAGAAAATAAGAAGTATTTTAATATCTTATCCCTAATTAAATGTGTTGAAGGAAAAAGTGATTTTTTTAATAGAGTTAACTCCACGATAATTTTGGGGAAAAATAATTCTTTCATTATGTGTTGAAGGAAAAAGTGATTTTTTTAATAGAGTTAACTCCACGATAATTTTGGGGAAAAAATAATTCTTTCATTATGTGTATACACCTTATTTTAAAATAAAACTAGGTAAAGAGGCCGCACTAAGGGAATATTTTGAAGGGCAACTTTCACATATAACAAACATAAAATCTATATTTCTATGCTCTAACAAAGTTTGCATAATTGCGCTCCATAACAAACATATATATGTATAATTCGCTATAATCATACAATTGAAGCGAATTGTATAAAACAAAGTGTATAAAACGAGAAAGAGAAAGAGACTTGTGCAGAAAATTGTATAAAACGAAGTGTAAAAAACGAATTGTATAATTATAAGTGTATAGGACGATTATATACAATTTGAATTTGTATAAAATGAGAAATAGAGAAAGGCAAAAGAGACTTGGGCAGGGAATATAGAATTGAATCGAATTGTATAAAACGAGAAAGAGAGAAATTATATACAATTTGAATTTGTATAAAACAAGAAAGAGAGAAAGGCAAAAGAGACTTGGGCAGGGGAGTACTTTTATTGTATAATTATAAGTGTGTAGGACAAAAATATATGTATTTGCATGTGTATATACATTGTTCTCTCGCTTTATATAATTAGAAACACAATTTATACAATTCTATTGTATAAAGCGAGAGAGGCGAGCGATAGGAAGCGAGCGAGAGAGGGAGAGTGGCGAGCGAGAATATGAGGGAGAGAGGGACTGACAAACAGTTTGCTAATACAAATAAATCAAACGATAGCTACTATATTTATTTTATATTATTAGTTTGTCACTCTATATAATTATCCCTATTTTGAATTACCACTAATATACTGTGTAATAAATACCACTAAATTATGAAGGCGTGATGAAAGCATTTTAGAGATTACAGACATGTGAAAATCCAGTATATCAAATATAGCGGGGAGAATAGATTTAGTTTAATGTCAAAACAGCAGAATAAACAAGAAAACACATTTAGTACGCAATAGGGGAAAGGACCTTAGAAACGAAATGGTTGACCCCGTTTTATAATTTCTTCTCAATCCATGTCACAAAATGCTGACGGACTTGATGTGCAGCACCCGTGTCGGATTCTTCAAAATTATAATACTTCCGATACGCTCTAAAAAATACACTACTTTTGAAGAATCCGATACGTACTCACAGTCTAGCATCAAAGACAAAATGTACCTATGGAAGGAACATTTATAAACAAAATGTTGGACTATGAAGCATCAATGCATTCATCAATATGAAGGATTTATTATACTGTTTACCCACAAACAAGTACAATAAGAGAAAGGTTACTTGGAGGAGATATAACTTACCACAACCGATAGCTCAAACTAGAAAACTTTGCAAGAGATCCACAATATGAATAAACTTCGAAATAAAATCAGTAACAACAACGGGAACCAAAGTGCATAAAAAAGTGGAAATTCTAGTGGGACAAAATCAAAGTGAGCAAATTGTAAAAAAGTATCAGCAGGAAAACATCTTTAACAATTCAATCATTTGGTTATATCACAAAACCAACCAAGAAAATTTGAACTCACGATTACAAGTGTGACACCCTAAATTTCCACTGCCCTTCCACTGGATCATAAGAAACAAATTCTGCATCAAGCTCTACTGCTTTCTTAATAAGCATATCTCTGTATTTGTTGACCATTGGTCCATCTATGTACTCCTTCCCAGTCGAGTTGTTGATGCATCTGACATTAAGGAGAGTTATCTCAGCTGGCTTGTTGAGGCCTTGTCCAACTGGAGGCTTCTTGCTCTCATCCATATAGATAACCACCTCACGATGATTGAACTGGATAGCAGAATCAAGGTCAAGCTTCCGGACATCAGTTTCTCCCAAGAACTTGATGCTTCCATACCCATGTCTTCCTACCACAAAGTCCTTCACGTGGCAACAAAAATCAGCTTCTTCCTTCTCCTTGGATAGCAACTCCTCCATAGAAGGAACAGTGTAGTAATCAGCACGTTGAAGCTTTGGCATAATGCCATCCACATCCTTATCATCGCCACAATTATCATGATGCATCTCTTCAGGCTCTAACTTGGGCTTGTCACCAACTTTGTCTCTGTCATGCATCCCTACATTTTAAACAGAAAAGGGAATTATTACACAATTAAATAGCAAACTTGGTTAGTTTGGTTCTTAATTCTTGGAACTTGTAAAGTAGCAAGTTAAATTTTATATCCTTGGATATACTCAAACAGATAACAAATGATGATTTTTCTAGTGTCCAAAATCTTGTAAACAAATCACCAATCCATGAAGTTGCTTGGTTTTAGATTTGCACTATTAGAGATTCCAGGCTTTGAGCTTTAACGAAATGGGATCTTGATGGAGCAGACATAAAATGGTACTTGATATTAAGTAATCCACTAAAACATTACATGTAACAATGATAATTGACTTATGCATCTAATAGAATCCAGCTTAACCAATCAATGAAAGAAAGGCATGCTTGCATATGCTTATCAAAAAAGAAAGCTTACTGTCCATAGATGAATCAGCCCCCAGTGGAGATTCTGCAGTAGCACGAACCCGGTCCCTTGGAATGATGATGACTTCTGTCCTTAGTACACCAGAAGCGTTTTCTTTATCCATGAAAAAGAGTACCTACATAAACAAATATTATAGTCCTGTTAAATCTTCCAATGTTAAACTTGGATTAGAGGAAAATATGGACTTTGTCCTGTATTTTTTCACCGAAAGGATACCCATACTTGCAATCTTTGCATATGATTGCAACTTAAACTTTTGGTCCATCAACCAAAGCATGCCCAGGAACTACTAAACGTGTCTCGCATAAAATTATACTTCTCACCTTTGGTTTATCACTTGTAGGTTTGTATTCCTGAGGTGGCAACCTATGCTGACTTAGAGATGAATGTCGAATTATCAACGGTGCAAGGTTGTTAGAAACCTGCAACCAACAAAAGGATAAGTTTTCATAATAGCCTACAACGGTTGTTTTCACCTTAAGCATAACCAATATAGTGAATCTAATAAAAACATAATCATGCCTGATACTTTGAAGAGTTTTTTTGGAATTTGGACAACTATATTGATGTTTATATCTTATTGGAGAAATACTGAAATTTATTTATATAAACCTACTTGATGCAGTAAAACCAAACAAATATAAAGCCAAAGTCCAGCAACTAGATGCAGGTACATCTACTTTGACAGGAAAGCATCCACAATTACGACATAATAAAGGTAATAACTAAATCTGTCTTTCAAGGTGCATAGCATTATATCGACTGTAATGAGGTATCCCAGTACATTATGTAACTACTAGTGAGTATAATTACTTGGTTTGAGACCAATGAACACATCCAGGAGCAACATTAATTATAATTACTTGTTCAGAAATGTGAAACTTACAGGTAAACTAGAAATTCCATACCGGATGGATGTTTCCAAATACGGGTGCTCAACTGAGATTTGGAATGAAGGTTGTCTTTCAGCATTTGGCATAATTGGTGATGGCTTGACTTCCATGATTCTCGGAAAGTAAGACCTGAAAATATGTTAAGGTATAGCTGGTGCATGCGAAAGTACAAAAAGAAAGATCTCTGAGGCAAGAAAAAGAAGAGACACAAAAAGAAGAAAACGATCAGATTAAAAGGGGACTGTGGAGTAATAACTGAGGCAACAAAAATAAAAGAATGTGAGTAAAGTCTAGAAGTCAAAATTAGGCATTCAATAACTCACAAAGTAAAGTAAAACAATAGATAGTTAAGTTTGATACTCACTGTTGGCCATTGACACTTGGCTGCTGACCAACTCCTTGTCCAATTTCTGAGACAGGAAACAGGGGCCGGGAGGATTAGTTACATTGTTTACAATCCAACATACTGTCGACATCAAAAAGAGCAAGGCATACTGCACTAAGTGTACCTGTTGATGGGTGAGAAACCTTGGTTGTTGGAAGTGTTGCTCCAACTTTAGGAGTCATTTCGGGCTGCAGAGGAACAGAGAACAGAGGCTGCAAGAGTAGCAACAATTTAGATGTACAACACCACAATAGAAGAGCTTCACCGATTTCATAGACCACAAGGTGCCTTTTATATTGTTTATGACAGAAAGCAAATGACAGAGACATATAAATAAGATCTAATTGGATATATATTCAGAAACACTTACAGTATTTTGATTCGTCGCAAGTGGAGTGCTTGAAACATTAGAAAGTCCTGGTGGAGTAGTCTGTGACTGCTTTAGGCAGTTCAAGCAAAATGTGGATTGTGGAGCGCCTCCTGTAGTTAAAACAGGTGTGGGAGGAAAATAGTTCTTTTGATCAAAATCAGGGCCAGATGGTACTGCTAACAAAGGATATGAAGAAGGTGAAACTGAACATGGAGATAGAGGGGTAGATGTTGATAAAGACCACGGATTCCTTAATGGAGAAAAGGTGGAGGTAGTGGAAGAACTGGAAGCTGGATTAAAAGGTGCAAATGGACTCGAATGGGTCCACGGAGAAAAAGAAACATTTGAGGCAGTAGATTGCACTCTACTTCCAGTGCCACAAGAGTTAAACAATGATGTGTTTGGGGGAAATATATGGGAAATGGACTGCTGCTGTGGCTTCGAAAATGGGGTAGAATTTTCATTTGATAGAGAGTCAATCCCTGCTCTTTCCACTGCAAATGTACTTGGAAAATGGGAATAAACAGGTTGATTAACAGTTGATTGGTTAAATACTGGTGATATGAATGGCCTCGTTTTGTCGATGACACCAAATCCCTGTGTGCCGGAAACACCAAATGAAGAACCACATTTCTGACCTGCAAATTCACCCATGAAAGTATAAAAAAGTTAATGAAATACAAGGTAGATTTCTTTGTAATCTACAGATAAGAAAATGAGTTAAGGATACCTTTATCACCTAACTAGTAGTCCTCAAACCTCAACTCCTCCTGGCTTTTATGTTGATAACTCTGCATTCCACAAATGGATTGAATTCCTCCACCATCGAGAAATATGTTATCTATATCTGGAGTTGCAATGTATGATGCTATTCTACTTCCTTTCTGATTATTACCAACTGCGGACTTTCCAAAACCAGAGCTCTGGAGCAAAGTACTTTCTTTTCCTGGTTAGAAAGTTTGATCTAAAGATTAAACACT
This sequence comes from Solanum lycopersicoides, assembly GCA_022817965.1. Classification (NCBI taxonomy): domain Eukaryota; kingdom Viridiplantae; phylum Streptophyta; class Magnoliopsida; order Solanales; family Solanaceae; genus Solanum; species Solanum lycopersicoides. The sequence goes on from CM040619.1 coordinate 80,943,600, forward strand.
CAGGATATTAAAACTATAAAGTAGGAAAAAATGGTACTTAGTACTATTTAACAAAAGCTGAACATGGATTTCAGATCAATATATAGAGCATATAATAGCACATTGAACGGTATATAATCTTATATCAATCGGATCATCTAGATTACAGAACAAAACTCTCCCTCAAATTGTTGAATAATCTGGTCCAATACATGAGAAAATGGACAATAAAGCAAACCTTTGATCCCTGACATGGATAAAGCTGGTTGGCCAAAGGAATAGGAATTAAAACTTGGGGTGCCAAAGTGTGAGTTGCTTGAAACACCAAATGAAGAAACTTTTAGAGGTCCAAATGCACAGAAGTCTGTGACATTGGAATCTCTGGGCCACAACAGAGGTTCATTAGCCACGCTGTTAACGTCATATTTCTTTCCAAATGTCTGTGAAGTGGATGAGCCCGGATATATGTTTTGTGATAGACCAGATATAGCATTTGTTGTTGTATTAAAGGCTAATGTTCCTGCAGATAGGAAAGCAGATTGAATTGATTTGCTAATCACCAATTAAAGACAGCTACAAGGCATCAATAGCTGGCACAAGATTGGTTCCATAAATAGAAACAATAACATTACCCACCATAAGAAATCACTGAGATATTGCAGTAATTACTAGTAACATATTTGGAGAAGAGTGCAGCTCAATGTGCATAGCTACTTTCACAAGGAGAAAATTTAGCTTTTCAACCAATTCCAAAGCCGCTTCTCTGCTCTAGAAAAGCATATATGATATCTCTCCTTTCATGAAATTGGCAGTATTAAATGTAGCATCTATATAAGTCATTCCTCACCTGGACCACAGGCGAGAAATAAAGCTGTACTTAATCCATTTGGCAAAGAATTTATGCGGATAACAGATTCAAAGAGTGTCTGTTGATCATTCCCATAAAATAGCTCAAGTGGTCTTTCTTCTGAGTGTATTTGGATAGAGACCAAAGAATTTGTTTAAAATTAATTAACTTAACTGCAGGAAGATATGCACATATAAAGGTAGAAATAACATCTTTGAAGAAGCTTAATCTGAATCCACATAAGAGAACAAGTTAAGTATACCTTTATCATCTAACTGGTAGTCCTCAAACCTCAACTCCTCCTGGCTTTTATCTTTGTAAGTCAGCATTCCACAAATGGATTGAATTCGGGATCCTGTGATATCGTTATCAGGAGTTGCAGTATATGATGCTATTCTACTTCCTTTTTGATTAATGCCAAATGTTGACTTCCCAAAACCAGAGCTCTTGAAAAAAGGCGGTGTACTTCCTTTTCCTGGTTTGCAAATTTGATCAAGATTGAACACTTGAGCTATCAAAAAGTATGAAGTAGAAATAAAGTACTTAGTAGTATTTAATAAAAGCTCAACAGGGATTTCAGATCAATATAGAGCATATAGATTACAGAACCAAATTCTCCCTCGAAATGTTGATTAATCTACTCCAATACATGAGAAAATGGACAGTAAAGTTAACCTTTGCTCCCTGAAATGGATACTGCTGGTTGGCCAGAGGAGTATGAATCAAGTCTTGGGGTACCAAAGTGTGAGTTGCTTGAAACACCAAATGCAGGACCTCTTGGATATCCAAGTATGGAGGAGTCTGAGACATTGACATCCCTGGACCACACCAGAGGTCCATTGGCCACACTATTAAAGTCATATTTCTTTCCAAATGTCGGTAAAGTGGACGAGCCCATAGATACGTTTTGTGTTTGACCAGATGTAGCATTCGTTGCTGCATTAAAGTCTAATGGTCCTGCAGTTAGGAAAGCAAATTGAATTGATTTTCCAGTCACTAATTAAAGACAACTACAAGCATGAATAGCTGGCAGAAGATCGGTTTTAGAAATTGTAAGCAATAACACTACCACCATAAGAAATCTCACTACTGAGGTAAGCAGTTATTACTAACAATTTTTAGAAGAGTAGAGCTCAATAAGCATAGCTACTTCCACAAGGAGCAAATTTAGCTATTCGACCAATTTCAAAGCCGCCTTGCTTCTCTAGAAAAGTAAATATGATATCTCTCTCCTTTTATGAAAACAGATTCTTGTTATCAAGAATCGTAATCTACGACATGCCTCTTTTCTTGGATCCACGTTACATGGATTGTTGAAACTGATTTCAACTACATTGATTCATATGCTTATGTAGTAATGTATCAACCTGGTACGTAGTCTATGCGTACTAACTAATACCAAGAAAGTACTCACGGGATAAAAGTGTTGTCAATATATAGAAATAAATATATAATGGATTTAGAGAACAGGATATTAAATCACAAAGAAAAAGGAAGAAGAAGAGAGCAACATTCCCAGATTAAGTTATCAAGATTCAAGAATGCAAGGAAGTGGAGAAACTAAAACTTGTGTTGTCAATACAATTTCAAGAATCAGCATATAAACTATTTATCAACTAAGAACCAATATGGAAGACCCACAGAGAAAGCATAAACAAGGAACCAAGAAAAAGGAAGAAGAAGAAGAGAGCAACATTCCCAGAATCAGCTATCAAGATTCAAGAATGCAAGAAAGTGGCAAAATTGAAAACTGTGTTGTCAATGTATATGAGAACAAATTCTTCTTCTCAAGAATAATGTATGTGGAGATTGGACCGACCACATAAACTACTATCACATAACCGGAGCCAACATGTAAGTAATCAAAGAAAATTTATGAAAACTCATAAACACAGGACAGAGTGCATCAAAAGGCCTAAAGAATGAAATTTTACTCAACTCACATGTAAGTAATCAAGAAAATTTAGGAAAACTCTTGAACACAGGATACAATGCATCAAAAGGCCTAAAGAATGAAATTCTACTCACTACATGTAAGTAATCAAGAAAATTTAGGAGAACTCATAATACAGGACACAATGCAGCAAAAGGGCCTAAAGAATGAAATTTTACTCACTTGTAGCTACATGTTTTGAGACAGAGAAAACAAAGAAGAAGAGTCCTTTTTGATTGTCAGAGTGTTTTGGAATATATATAGAGAGAAGAAGAAAGGTTGCATAATCTATATATGTCATTCCTCACCTGAACCACAGGCGATAAATAAAGCTATACTTAATCCATTTGGCAGAGAATTTATGCGGATAACAGATTCAAAGAGTGTCTGTTGATCATTCCCATAAAATAGCTTAAGTGGTCTTTCTTCCGAGTGTATTTGGATAGAGACCAAAGAATTTGTTTAAAATTAACTTAACTGCAGGAAGATATGCACATATAAAGGTAGAAATAACATCTTTGAAGAAGCTTAATCTGAATCCACATAAGAGAACAATTTAAGTATACCTTTATCACCTAACTGGTAGTCCTCAAACCTCAACTCCTCCTGGCTATTTTTTTTGTAAGTCAGCATTCCACAAATGGATTGAATTCGGGATCCTGTGATATCGTTATCAGGAGTTGCAGTATATGATGCTATTCTACTTCCTTTTTGATTAATGCCAAATGTTGACTTCCCAAAACCAGAGCTCTTGAAAAAAGGCGGTGTACTTCCTTTTCCTGGATTGCAAATTTAATCAAGATTGAACACTTACAATATCCAAAAATATGAAGTAGGAATAAATAGTACTCAGTAGTATTTAATAAAAGCTCAGCAGGGATTTCATATCACTACAGACCATATAGATTACAGAACAAAATTCTCCCTCAAAAAGTTGATTAATCTGCTCCAATACATGAGAGAAATGGACAATAGAGTTCACCTTTGCTCCCTGACGTAGATACTTCCGGTTGGCCAAAGGAGTATGAATCAAGTCTTGGGGTGCCAAAGTGTGAGTTGCTTGAAACACCAAATGCAGGACCTCTTGGATATCCAACTATGGAGGAGTCTGAGACACTGACATCCCTGGACCCCACCAAAAGTTCATTTGCCACACTATTAAAGTCATATTTCTTTCCAAACGTCGGTAAAGTGGACGAGCCCATAGATACGTTTTGTGTTTGACCAGATGTAGCATTCGTTGCTGCACTAAAGTCTAATGGTCCTGCAGTTAGGAAAGCAACTTGAATTGATCTTCTAGTCACTAATTAAAGACTACTGCAAGCATGAATAGCTGGCACAAGATCGGTTTTAAAATTGTAAGCAATAACACTACCCACCATAAGAAATCTCACTACTTAGGTATTGCAGTTATTACTAACAAATTTTTTTAGAAGAGTAGAGCTCAATAAGCATAGCTACTTCGACAAGGAGCAAATTTAGCTTTCAACCAATTCCAAAGCCGCTTTGCTTCTCTAGAAAAGTAAATATGATATCTCTCTCCTTTTATGAAAACAGATTCTTGTTATCAAGAATTGTAATCTACGTCATGCCTCTTTTCTTGGATCCACGTTACATGGATTGTTGAACCTGATTTCAACTACTTTGATTCATATGCTTATGTAGTAATGCATCAATCTGGTACGTAGTCTATGTGTACTAACTAATACCAAGAACGTACTCTTGGGATAAAAGGGTTGTCAATATATAGAAACGGATCTATAGTGGATTTAGAGAGAGAGAAATTAAACACATAAACAATATAAGAACTAATATGCAAGAATCACATAAATAGGGAACCAAGAAAAAGGAAGAAGAAGAGAGCAACATTCCCAGATTAAGTTATCACGATTCAAAAATGCAAGAAAGTGGAGAAATTAAAACTTGTGTTGTCAATACAGTTTCAAGAATCAGCATATAAACTATTTATCAACTAACTAAGACCAATATGGAAGACCCACAGAGAAAGCATAAACAAGGAACCAAGAAAAAGGAAGAGAAGAATGCAAGAAAGTGGAAAAATTCTTCTTTTCAAGAATAATGTATAAACTATTACGTAACTGGAACCAACATGCAAGTAATCAAAGAAAAATTGCGAAAACTCATAAACACAGGACACAGTGCATTAAAGGCCTAAAGAATGAAATTTTACTCAACTCACATGTAAGAAATCAAGAAAATTTAGGAAAACTCTTAAACACAGTGTACAATGAATCAAAAGTCCTAAAGAATTAAATTTTACTCACTTACATGTAAGTAATCAAAGAAAATTTAGGAGAAGTCATAAACACAATTTAGGAGAACTCATAAACACAGGACATAATGCATCAAAAGGCCTAAAGAATGAAATTTTACTCACTTGTAGCGGTGAATAGCGACAGCTTTGAGACAGAGAAAACAAGGAAGAAGAGTCCTTTTTGATCGTCAAAGTGTTTTGTTTGGAATATATATACAGAGAGAGAAGAAGAAAGGTTGCATAATCTCTACGCAGATATCAAACCGTAAGCGTATTTGCTTGGGTTTAAGCTAATATCCTTTTTCAGCTTACTGTTTAAGCTAATATCCTTCTTATATATTAATTAAAAAATAATTTAAAACACATTTTTCTTTTTCAATATAATATATTATTTTAGTTACTTTAATTTGTACGTCACAGATAAAATAATTTTAAATCTAAACAATATATTATGCAGGAAGAAGAAAATCTCAAATTTAACTTGAAAGATTATCAAACAATAAGAAAAATGGTGTGATATATTCTTCAACTTTGAGATTTTAGTGATATTATTATCAATATTACCTCAAATAACATAAAGAAGTGGCATGAAAACTAAATATGTTGGACCTGTACTGAGCACATGCCATCTAGATAAAACATTATGTAGGCTTTAGATCATGCAATTTGGAGCTAAAATTGGAAACTAAAAGGAGGTGGAAGACTACACATTTCATATAAGACAGAAAATCCTGAGAATGCTGCTCATGTAACAGAATCAACTGCCACAAATGAGCTTTTAGCATTTCTACATCTTGATGTACCAAGTTCTAAAATCTGTCATATGAAAATAAGCACACGAGAAGTAAATCTATGTAAGGACATATACAAACGAAATGGTTGACCACAGTTATAATTCCTCAAATCAATGTACAACACAAAATGGTTAACTATATATGCACTAATGCAGGCATAAAGGCAAGTACATAGTCCTGACAGAATGAATGAGAATATTTAATTGGGACCTGAATGCATTCACTAATATGAGGATTCATAACTAATTACCCACCAACCAAGTGCAATAAGAAAAGATCAAATGGAAATATAACTTACCACCAAACAAGTGCAATAAGAAAAGATTAAATGGAGATATAACTTACTGCAACCGGGAGCTCAAACATTAAAGAGATCCACAAATTAATGCATGAACTTTAAAGAAATCCAGAGATTAACAACAGGGATCAACGGGAACCAAAGTGCGTAAAAGGGTAAGACAAAATCAAAGTGGGCTAATTATAAAAACTTGGATCAACGGGAACCAAAGTGCATAAAAGAGTAAAGAGTTTTAGTGGGACAAAATCGAAGTGACCAAGTTGTAAAAATATATCAGTTAGAGGACATCTAATAATTCAAACATTTGGTTATGCCACAATCAACCAAGAAAATTTGAACTCACAATTAGAAGTGTTATACCAAAAATTACCACTTCCCATACACTGGATCAGAAGAAACAAATTCTGCATCTTGCTCTACTGTTCTCTTTATATGCATCCATTGGTCCATCTCTGTACTCCTTCCCCTTAATGAAATACAAGGTAGATTTCTTGCTACCTAAAGATAAGGAAACAAGATATGGATACCTTTCTCACCTAAATGGTAGTCCTCAGACCTGGCTTTTATCTTTATAAGTCTGCATTCCCCAACTGGATTGATAACTTGAAGGTTTTGTGCATTCTTTTCTTAGTTTGAAATTTAAGGTGCCAAAGTGTGAGCTCCTTTAAACACAAAATGAAGGAGCTTTTAGATATCCAAATACGGAAGAGTCTGAGAGATTGTCATCCCTGGACCATAACAAAGGTTCATTGGCCATGCCAACATGCTATTAACGCCATATTTCTTTCATAATGTTTGTAAAGTTGATGAGCCCGGATATATGTTTGTGTTTGACCAGATGTAGCATTCATTGTTGCATTAAAGGCTTATGATCCTGTAGTTAGGAGAGCACACGAACACGAAATCAAGAAAAAATGAAGAAGAGGAAACATGCCGAGATTTTGTTACCAAGATTCAAGAATTCAAGAAAGTTAAGAAATCCTTTTATATTCTAAAAATAGAAAAGGGCATTATGCAATTAAACAGCTGTCCAAACGATATGCTTAAATAGATAACAACGTCTACTGTCCAAAGATTAATAACGAATCACCAATCCATGAAGTTACTTTGTTTAAATTTGAACTATTAGAGATTCCAGGCTTTGAGCTTAACTATGATAACTAGAATTCAGCTGAACCATTAAGAAAAAGGAAGGCATGCATGCATAAGTTCTTTAAAAAGAAAGCCTACTGTCTGTAGAAGTATGGTTCAGCTGAGACAATGTACATGAATCATCCCCCAATGGGAACTCTTTAGTGGTAGGCGAACCCAGTCCCTTGGAATAAAGATGACTTCTGTTCTTAGTATGCCAAAACCGTTCTCTAATCCGTGAGAAAAAAAGGAAGAAGAAGAGGAACATGACGTGATTTTGTTATCAAGATTCAAGAAATATCAAGAATCAAGAGATCACATTAACTATCAAGCAACATATTAGTAATCAATAAAATTTACATAAACAATGAACCGATTGCATAATCTCAGATTGTGTTATGCTTACTCTTTAAGCTAATAGCTTTGCTGAAATTTAAATCTCCAATTCCAAAGCCGCTTCGCTGCAAACATATGGTGAAGGCATAAAGAATGGAGAAAAATCCATACATTACATCAAAAAGCATAAAGAATGGAGAAAAACTATAAACAGGAGGCATAAAGAGAACAGAGAAAACCCATAAACCAGAGACGCCGAGGGCATAAAGAATTTACTTGCATTGCATATTGGAAGGGCGGTACTTTATCATCATATCATATATTATTATAAGAGGGAACAAAAAAAGTTAAAAGTTGAATTACAATTTTACCCCTACTATAAATTAAAATGTTATAAAAGCATTTAATTATTTAATTTAAATGTTAAATTGTATCATTTTAATAAAATGTGGATGACTTTTGCACTTCCTTAGATTAATTCCTAATTAAAATATCAAATTTAATAATATTTATCATTTATAACTATATGTATATTTAATTTAATTATACATATATATATATATATATATATATATATATATATATATATATATATATATATATATATATATATATATATATATATATATATATATATATATATTGAATAACCAATTTACAATAATAATAATAATAATAATAATAATAATAATAATAATAATAATAATAATAATGTCATTGAGAGTCTTTTCCACTACTCTACTGAATATGCATAAAAAATATATAATATATCTCATATCTTTTGATTTTTATGTTAAATTAATTTTAAATGGTCAATCAGATTCAATGAATGCTACTATTAATAAGTAAGATTGAATTTGAAAATAAACCACGTCTCTTCATCTGCTATGATTATTTCTGCATTTTGTGATCTTTCTATCTTCTCTCCTTCCCTTAATTTTGTTGTTAAAACCCTCTATTAATTATATAATCATAAATCTCAAATTATTATACATTCATTGAATGAGTGATTGTCCATTGAGTTAATACATGAACAACTATTCATATTTCCTACTCTCTATCAAATTTTTTGGATAAAAATATATTTATTTATTATAACACCTAATATGATGACTTTTGGAGTGATTTCTCAACTTATAAATAGGATTGTTTTTTCACCATTGTAAAGGCACAGATGAGAGACTTGAATACAATTGAATAAGAGGATCTCTACATTTTACTCCCCATATATCTCGTCTATATTTTTTGTATATATTGGTTATATTTTATAACACAAATATCATTTATGTGTAATTTATAACACCCTTTCGTATGTCTAATATATTTCGTTATAAGTTCATTATTATATCATGAACTCTAAATAAGAATTTGTGATATGAGGTTAAAAGTTTCAAAGAGAGCGAAGTAATTTGATTTTAGTTTCTCAAGGTTATGAAGCTGAAATTGTGAAGCATTCATATATTTGATAGACTTTTTCATTTCTCGAGGTCAGAATATTGATTATTTCAGATATGCAAATTCTTGATGATTATGAAGTATCTTTGAGTGGTTGTATTATGTTAATCTTGATCTTGTTTGATTTTTGTTAGCTTTACTCAGGTTAAGGATTTCAATTACGGATCTTTCACGCTTCAAGCCAATGATAGCTCCTTTAAACCAAAGTTTCAGGAAATATACAATAGATTTGTCAATTCTAAACTCTAGAGCATTGTTACGTAATTCGAGTTTGAATAAAAATTATCGTACTTTCTCCTTATATATTATGATTCTATTTGAATTTCTCCAATACTATTTGAATAAAAAATTTATCTTATTTTCTCCTTTAAAATAATGATTCTATTTGAATTCTCCATTACTATGTAAATTTATTATAATATTCTCTTGTACATTTATGATCTTCAAGTAGGTGTTTATTGTTTTTACCTTTAGTATTTCCTCCCTTAATAATATTTTTAAATAAAATACAATCAATTAGAAATGATACAGATGTAGAGACAGCCAAACAAAGCCATCATCGTTTAATAATTTTATAGTTCCCTTCGTGTAAAGTTTGATCTATATATGTGATTTTTGTATTCATTTCACATTTTGCTAAGAATGTTTTTTAATATTCTACTATTTTTTATTTATATAATTCATCTTTTTTGTTTCATGAAACTTACACTCAAAATTATCCTTTTCATTTTAAGGTTAAAGTAGTGAAGCCATTAACATCTAAACTATATGATAATCCACCTTAATATGATATATATATATATATATATATAATATATATATATATATATATATATATATATATATATATATAGATATTTTCCATGTATATTATTATGATTAAAGTCCAAAGAACGATGTGTATGTTAATTTTTTCTTCCATGTTTATTTTTTTTATATCTTCTCCATATTAGTCTTCTCTAATTTAGTTTTCTACATAAAAAATAACATTTATTTGAGATTGTTTCATTTTAGTACTCATTCCACACATATATTCATTGAATTATAATTATCCTAACTAATTTATAAAATATTGCATGGGACACACGTGCAAGGCACGTGTCCAGAAACTAGTTATAAATAGAGCCGGTAGCTTAATCTTTAGGCTAAAAGCTTCCCAAATTTTAATCAAACGCGTGTTCATTAAAATATAATCTCCTTTTTTAAAAAATCAAAGAAAAATATATAATCTCATACTATCATTAATAATTCTTTAAAATTACAAAAATATTCAAGACTACTAGTGAAATATGATTTAATGTTTTCCATTTTTTTTGTTCAAACTTAAATATAGCTGAAACACATTTCTAACTTTCTTATTAGAAAAATTATAAAAATAAAATAAAATTCATGTAATATATTTTATATAGGGATGATATTTGTATAGAATGACAAACTAATAATATAAAATAAATATAGTAGTTACCCTTTGATTTATTTGTGTTTCATAGCAAAGTGTTTGTCAGTCCCTCTCTCCCTCATATTCTTGCTCGCCACTCTCCCTCTCTAGCTCACTTCCTGTCGCTCGCCTCTATCGCTTTATACAATAGAATTGTATAAATCGTGTTTTTAATTGTATAAGCGAGAGAATTATATAAACGCATGCAATACATATATCTTCGTTCTATACACTTATAATTATACAATACACATTTCCTGCCAAGTCTCTTTTGCCTTTCTTGTTTTATACAAATTCAAATTGTATATAATTTTCTCTTTCTCATTTTTATACAATTCGATTCATTGTATATTCCCTGCACAAGTTTCTTTTTCTCTTTTTGTTCTTTCTCTCTTCTATCGTTTTATTTCAAATTCAAATTGTATATTATTTTTTTTTTCTCTCTTCGTTTATACAATTCAATTCTGCCTTTCTCGCTTTCTCGTTTATACAATCAATATAATGTATCTCTCATTCTCCGTTTTATACAATTTCGCTTCGAATGTATAGTATATGCGATTATACATTATAAGGTTTGCTATGGGAGCGCAATTAGCAAACTTTGTTACATTTCTATTATCATTTTTGAAAGACTCTTTTATATAGGTCATTCATTTTGTG